>OY740807.1:32560553-33181707 GCA_963514005.1 Raja brachyura | reverse complement strand
CGAAGGGGCCTGTTTCCGCGCTGTACCTCTAAACTAAACTAAACTAAACATCAGAACTTATTGTGAAAAGCTTTTTGCTCTATCACGCAAGTTACATTGTCTAAAGGAGTTATCTTCTCGCCACTGTTTTACTTGTGGTCAGATTTACTATTCAGCAGAATTGTTATCTCAGTGTTCAGAGTTCCATCATCTCATGGATAGACAGATAGAGTCAATTAGGCTCATTAACCACCCAAGGCTGAATTATATCTGCCTATCAGTTTGTTAATAAGTTGCCTAAATAACAAGAATTTGTGCAGCACTTTGCTAAGCATGCAGGAAAATGTCAGAAACCATTGTTAAACCAGGAGGGAGATAACCAGGGATGAACGTGCAAACTCTGTACAGACATCGGTGGTCTGTGCCGACTCAAGAGCATCCTTACCAACTGCATCACAGCACGGTTATGGCAACTGCTCTGTCTCCGACCGGAAAGCACTGCGGAGGGTGGTGAAAACCGCCCAACGCATCACCGGTTCCTGACTCCCCTCCATTGAGTCTGTCCAGAGCAAGCGATGTCTGCGAAGGGCGCGCAGCATTGTCAAGGACTGGTCTCACCCCGGCCACAGACTGTTTACTCTCCTCCCATCCGGGAGGCGCTACAGGTCTCTCCGTTCCCGGACCAGCAGTTTCAGGAACAGCTTCTTCGCCGCCGTTGTTACCGTACTTAACTCTGCACCTCGGTGATTGCCAGTCACCCCCCTCCCCCCACCCCCTCAGACACTCCTTCCCCCAGTGACTGATCTCCCCCCCCCCCCCCCCCCCCCCCGGAAATTGCTCTACGGCTACTGCCAAATCTGAGGAAGGACATTATTGCCATAGAGGGAGTGCAGCGAAGGTTCACCAGACTGATTCCTGGGATGTCAGGACTGTCTTATGAACAAAGACTGCATAGACTCGGTTTATACTCTCTAGAATTTAGGAGATTGAGAGGGGATCTTATAGAAACTTACAAGATTCTTAAGGGGTTGGACAGGCTAGATGCAGGAAGATTGTTCCCGATGTTGGGGACGTCCAGGACAAGGGGTCACAGCTTAAGGATAAGGGGGGAAATCCTTTAGGACCGAGATGAGAAGGAATTTTTTCACACAGAGAGTGGTGGGTCTCTGAATTCTCTGCCACAGAGGGTAGTTGAGGCCAGTTCATTGGATATATTTAAGAGGGAGTTAGATGTGGCCCTTGTGGCTAAGGGGATCAGAGGGTATGGAGAGAAGGCAGGTACGGGATACTGAGTTGGATGATCAGCCATGATCATATTGAATGGCGGTGCAGGCTCGAAGGGCCGAATGGCCTATTCCTGCACCTAATTTCTATGTTTCTATGTTACTGTATATGCATATAGAAAAATATTACCGTTCCATTATTTTGTGTTCGCACTTCTGGGTGAGATGCTAGCTGCATTTCGTTGTCTCTGTTCTTGCACAATACACTGTACACTGCACAATACCAATCAAGTTTGAATCTGAATCTGAATCTGACTCGGTGGGCACAAGGGTCCTGGTTCCGCGCTGTATCTCTAAACCAAATTAAAACTGAAATGAGGATGAAAGTTAAGAGAGAGTCGGAAGAAGGGTTTCGACCCGAAACGTTGCCTATTTCCTTCGCTCCATAGATGCTGCCGCACTCGCTGAGTTTCTCCAGCATTTCTGTCTACCTTCGATTTTCCAGCATCTGCAGTTCCTTCTTAAACAAGAAAGTTAAGAGTCTGCCTTTGAATGCTAAAGGCATAAGGGGAACAGTGTACAGTGTGTTTCTCCCACCCTCCCAACACCCACAGCCAGCACCTCCCCCCCCCCCTCCTTTGTACAGCCTTTTGTACCCCATTACCTCCCCATCACTGTCCTTATCCACCTATATCCCTCCCTCTGGCTTAACATTTCATTCTCCTCAATAAACTGAAATAAACTAATAAAAACCAAGCAAGTGTGGAATTGCTAAGTGTTGGTGAGGAGAGGGGGGGGTGAGGAGAGGGGGGTGAGGAGAGGGGGGGGTGAGGAGAGGGGGGGGTTGAGGAGAGGGGGGTGAGGAGAGGGGGGGGGTGAGGAGAGGGGGTGGTGAGGAGAGGGGGGGGTGAGGAGGGGGGCGGTGAGGAGAGGTGGGTGAGGAGAGGGGGGTTGAGGAGCGGGGGGTGAGGAGAGGGTGGTGAGGAGAGGGGGGGTAAGGAGGGGGGGGGGGGGGGGAGGGGGGGGTAAGGAGGGGGGGTAAGGAGGGGGGGTGAGGAGAGTGAGGGTGAGGGGGGGGATGAGGAGGGGGGGGTTGAGGGGAGAGAACGGAAGAGCTATGGTTGAAGGAGACAGCATTTTGAATGCTGGCATGTTTCGTACATACATTGCTTTCCCATTTTAATGAGAGATACAGCACAGACACAGGCCCTTTGGCCCATCAAGTCCATGCTGACCCTCAGCCATGCGTTTGAACTGACCCTGCATCAATCCCATTTTGTTTTATTCTCCCAACATTTTCCTCAACCTCTTTCAGATTCTACCACTCACCTCCACACTGGAGCCAATTAACCTGCCAACCTACATTTTTTTGGGATCTGGGAGGAAACCGAAGCATACTGAGGAAGGCCTGAGGAAGAAGGGTTTTGGCCTGAAACGTTGCCTATTTCTTTCGCTCCATAGATGCTGCCGCACCCACTGAGTTTCTCCAGCATTTTTGTCTACCTTCAATTTTCCAGCATCTGCAGTTACTTCTTAAACAAAATAATAATACTTTTACTTTTACAATTCAGTGTGTTTTCAATAAAGCAAAAATTTAGTACAGCTCCCAATCATGAGTACAGCTCCGTACAGACAGCACCCGGATTGATCCCGGGTGTCTGGTGCTGTAAAGGGCCTGTCCTACCACCATTCGACTCCATGTGATGAGCACGATCAAACTAGAAGCGGGGGCCGTGCAGAGGTCGGGTGATCCCCTGTACAGGGCCGTTCCCACCAGCATGCGCCTGCATGCGGCAAGCGCGACCAAACCGGCAGCAAGGGCCGCGCGGAGGTCGGGTGAGTGGCGCAACGCGGCGCAAAATGAGGCTAACTTGGAGCGAAGTCTTAAGGTAAGTTCGCCAGGACAGAGAGGGGCACACAGAGAGGGGCACAGAGGCACACACACAGAGGGCCACGGAGCCACACACATAGAGGGTCACGGAGGTACCTACAGAGAGGGTCACGGAGGCACGACGTCGAGGCGGTGTGTAATGTGTTGAGGCGATTGCGAGCCGACAAGCCGTTGCCGCGCGGAATGTTTGAACATAGTCAGTTTTTCGGAGCCCCGCGCGATGTCGGGACGAACTCCGCACAATTCCGCACGGCTCCGGCGATCGAAGTGGGACCGGCCCCGTGACGCCGGACGGCTCAAGCGACCACATTAGGTCATGCTCATCGCATGGAGTTGCATGCTGGTGGGACAGGCCCTGTCAGGCAGCCACTCTACCGCTGCGCCACCGTGCCGCCCACAAATATTTCATTCACAAGTTGCTGTCGTATCTTTGATTGGGAACTGTGCTACACGCCCAACCCAACTTAGTTTAGTTTAGGGATACAGCATGGAAACAGGCCCTTCGGCCCACCGAGTCCGCACCGACCCAGCCATCACCCGTACACTAGTTCTACCCTACACATTACGGACAGTTTACAGAAGCTGATTAACCTACACACTGACACGTCTTTGGGGTGTGGCTGTTGAGGCAGGGACTATCCCAAAGTTTCAGAAACAGTTAGGTACATGTATAGGACAGGTTTGGTGGCATATGGACAAAACACGGGCAGGTGGGACTAGTGCAGCTGAGTCATGTTGGCCGGTCTGAGCAAGTTGGGCCGAAGGACTTGTTTCCACACTGTGATGATGACTCAATGCTTGCTCTTATGACCCAGCACATTCTACCTTTCAAAACTGAACGCAGTTCCAAAACATTACTCAACCATTAGTTTGATCAATGCCTGTTTTAGATAACTGACAATCAATAACAAACCGCTCACAATCTAACTGCCGTTGTTCAGGTAACATTGATGGAGTCTAAAATTCTATTTAATCAGAGACACATCTGACCTGCGATCATTAATCCTTCATAATCGTTGGCTGAGAAATGGGAAAATATTTACATTTCCAATGCAATCTTCCATCACTTTTCAGAAACAAAGACAGGAAAACAAATTGATCTGATAAAAAAAATTACACAACTTAACTCAAGACAATGAAACAAAGTGCTGGGGCAAGGCAGCATCTCTGGAGAACTTGGATAGATGACGTTTGTGGTCGAGACCCTCCCTCAAACGTCTCGACCCGAGATGTCAACTATCTATGTTCTCCAAGGATGTTGTTTGACCCACTGCGTTACTCCAGGACACTGCGTCGCTGTTTTGTAAACCAGCATCTGCACTTCCTTGTTTCCGCAGAACTAAACTCGCTTTTGTTCTGATGAGTGGGAGAGACTCAGATGGATCTCTGTGAAATGGGCCTCTTGTTCCTGGTGAATACAAGGTACCAAGAGGACTGAAGAGGTCCAACAGTTTAAAAAATAAATAAACACTCCAGCAAGTCAGAATTTCCGTGTTCTACCTGGCACAATGAAACACTCTTGCCTTGACTCTGGACTGGACTAAAAACAACCTCACACAAATGGACGCCAAGGCCATGCTTGGCCAGGCTGACCCTGCAACGTCGCCAGGGCAACGGGCCTTCATGGTCAGATCAAGATCCCTGCACTTACAACTGGGACTTGTACACTGTCAAGTAGACTTGTGTACTGCAAGCAGAAGCTTCCACGTGGCGCATCCCGGGCAATGCTGACGACAGTAACTGTACCACAGTGACTGACTGAAGTAGTCAATTCTGCAACCACGGACCGTCAACCGTCACTGACTGACCGGAAAGACGTGATATAGAAGATGGCCGGACACGAGGAAGAAGACTGTCTCAGTGAACTACTGCTATATCTTAAGGGCCTGTCCCACTTGCCGATTTCTTCGGCAGCTGTCGGCATCATTGACTGACGTATCAGGTCACCAAAAATGTCGCGGCGTGATGATGTATTGACGCGCTGGTGTTTCCTCGAGTGTCACAAAAATGTTTTTGTTGCCACTGGATTTTGAAATGTTCAAAATCTTTCAGCGACTCTGTTATGTCAGTCAATGACATCGGCAGTCGCTGAAAAAAACACCAAGTGGGACAGGCCCTTTAGCCCCCATCAGTCGTGGGTGTCTCCAGGGCGCTATTCCCTACATGGAGGACACCTGTGCGTGACTTTGTTTAACGTGGGGAGACTGGTGCGCAGACAGCCACCCCATGGTCCTTGACAGATCTGGTTCAGGATCCAGTAGCATGGAGTCCAAGACGACCGGAGACCCTTTTCTGCTGCAGCCTTCATCCGCCTTCCCAGCCGTTGTGACGCTCCACTAAGGTCAGCCATCGTCCTCCGCCTGTTCCACCGTTGAGGTCTTCGTTGGATTGGCTCTTTGTCGGAGACCTCTCACTTGACCTTACCGCCATGGGTGGCCCTACCAGGAGCATAGCTCCAGACGGCATCGCTCTCAGGATCTCAGGTCCACACAAGCTTCTCCACCACGACAAGGTGACGATCAACGGAGAGGTGCTGCTATATACTGGCACTGTATCTGAGATGCTTATCTAGACGCCAAAGGCAATCAGTCCCAGCTTCCCTCGGAAACCCAGATCTTTACCACACTTAGACAAAAGTTGGAATGAGTGTGGATTCCAAGTTGTTGCAGAATAATCCAAACTGAGCTCTGGCAAACAAATTATTAGCCACTAGTTTCTCGCCTCCCTGACTCTCACTCTCGATGAAGGGTCTCGACCCGAAACCTCACCTATTCCTTTGCTCCAGATATGCTGCCCGACCCGCTTAGTACCTCCACCATTTGTGTCCATCTTCAGAATTTTTGAGATGTTTGCTCCGTTGTTGAGTTTTTTAGATGAGCGGAAACAGGCCGCTCAGCTAACAATGAACCGATCCACATTTCCTTGATCACCATTTTCTTTGATCTGTCATTTTCACACCTTACCCTTCCATATCTCTAGACTCCCCCCCCCCCGCCCCTGACTCTCAGTCTGAAGATGGGTCTCGAGCTGAAACGTCACCCACTCCTTCTCTCCAGAGATGCTGCCCGCCCCACTGAGTTACCCCAGCATTTAGAGTCTCTCTTCGATACATCACTGATTTCCCACGTGCTAGTGCTGCTGCCTTTAATGTTCTGAACCTCGCCTTTGTTTGGGGAATATCTGAATATTCGAGGAGCAGGCATAATCCGCAGTGCTTTAGTGCAGGACACACACAGTCCGCCTCGCTTCAAGTGACATCGCCAAACGGACGAGTTAAATATGAAAAAGCTCGCAGCTCAAAGTTGCACTCTGGTGCAAGAAAGTCCCCGCAGCTTTGAGCATGCAAGCTGTCGGTTTGCAATATGATCAGCTGAAACATTTGTCAGGGAGCGGGAGGGGGGGAAGGGGAGGTGTTTGCAGAAGCCAAGACAGCTACCCATCTTTACAGAAGTGTTGGATACACAAAATGCTGGAGTAACTCACCTATGGCTGAACAATTGCAGAGTTTCCCTCCTGCCATCGGGAAGAAGGTGCAGGAGCCTGAAAACTGTAACGTCCAGGTTCAGGAACAGTTTCTTCCCTGCAGCCATCGGCTATCTTCCCTGCAGCCTAAATACGACAACCTCCAAATAAACGGTGATACACAGACTCGAGGGCATTGTTTTTGTCTTTGCACTATATATATAATAGATATATCTGTGTGTGTGTGATAGCTGAATGCTGATATTTTGATAGCCCAGTATGAAGAAGGGTCTCGACCCACAACATCACCCATTCCTTCTCTCCAGAGATGCTGCCTGTCCCGCTGAGTTACTCCAGCGTTTTGTGTCTATCTTCGGTTTAAACCAGCATCTGCAGATCATTACCAAGCTCACGGAACTGGGCCTCTGCGCATCCCTCTGCAATTGGATCCTCGTGTTCCTCATCCACAGACCGCAGTCTGTTCGAATTGGAGGAACCACTTCATCCTCAGTAACAATTACTGCGGGAGCACCTCAAGGCTGCGTGCTCAGCCCCCTGCTGTACTCACTCTATACCCATGACTGCGTAGCCGGTCGTAGTGCGAACTTCATCATCAAGTTCGCCGATGACTCATGTTCATTAAATGCCAGACATACTTTGATACAATTCAAAGTAATACATAGATTACACTACTCAAAAAAGAAATTAAATAGAATCTTTCCTAATATATCACCATTATGTGATAAATGTCAGCACGTAGAAGCCGATTTAACTCATAGTTTTGTAAAATGTACAAAACTTAATAACTATTGGACTGAGATTTTTAGAATTATTTCCATAGTTTTAAAGATCACATTAAGCCCTGACTTAAAATTAATTATATTTGGGGTTTTAGATTCGAACCAAACTTTAACAGTAAATCAAAGAAATTTTCTGGATTACTGTTTAATAATTGGAAAAAAATTAATATTACAATTTTGGAAGGGACCATTATCCCCAACAATTAAAATGTGGACAGTGGAAATGCTGGAGACATTACAACTGGAGAGAATTAGGTTTATCCTAATGGATAAACTTGAGATTTTTGAACAAATATGGTCTCCATTCACTGATTATATGAAGGGGTAGCTGGGCTCAGCATTGAAACTCAATAAGTACCCGGTGGAAAGATCAAACAAAAATGTTTAATTTCAGATTTATATACTCGTCTCTATATATTATATTTAGAAATTGCTCCATTCATTGATAAGATGCATACTGTTTTCTTTTCCACAAGTATAATAACAGTTTACTAGTTATATGGGGTTTTTTGGGGTTTAAAAAAAAAAAAAAATTTAATTTTTTTAATTTTTTTAATATTAATCAAATATAATCAAACTCTTTTAATTATCCACTATTCTTTCTTTATACTTTTTTCTTATTCTCTTTTTCACTCTATATAAAAAAGTGAGGCCTATATATATATGGTTTGCTAATATTTATATAATTTTGGAAAGATGTATTAATAATATCTGAAAAAAAATTGCTATAATATTTGTAATATGTATGGCCTCTAATAAAAATATATTTTTAAAAAAAGTTCGCCGATGACACCACTGTCGTGGGACGAATCACTGATGGGGACGAGTCAGAGTATAGAAGTGAGATCGAGCGACTGACCAAATGGTGCTGGAACAACAACCTGGCTCTCCACATAAGTAAGACCAAGGAACTGATTGTGGACTTTAGTAGGGGAAGGATGAGGACCCTCAATCCTGTTTATATCAACGGGACGATGGTGGAGAGAGTCAATAACTTCAAATTCCTGGGCGTGCATATATCAGAAGATCTTTCCTGGACCCAGCGCTCTGATGCAATTGTAAAGAAGGCACATCAGCGACTCTACTTCCTGAGAAGATTACGGAGATTCGGCATGTCGAAGAGGATTCTCCTAAACCTCTACAGGTGCACAGTAGAGAGCATTCTGGCTGGTTGCATCGTGGCCTGGTCCGGCAACTTGAATGTCCAGGAGCGAAAAAGACTGCAAAAAGTTGTGACCACTGCCCAGTCCATCACCAGCTTTGACCTCCCCACTGTCGAAGGGATCTATCGCAGTCGCTGCCTCAAAAAGGCAGCCAAAATCATCAAGGACCCACACCATCCTGGTCACACACATTGCTCACCACAGCCATCAGGAAGAAGGTACAGGAGCCTGAAGACTGCAATGTCCAGGTTCAGGAACAGCTACTTCCCCACAGCCATCGGGCTATTAAACACAATGAATAAGCTATGAGCTCTGAACTGCAAATGACTATATTATTATTTGTTGTTTGCACTATATTTGATATTTATTGAACTTTTTCTTTTTTTCCCCATTATATACAATGTTTATATAGTCACATATTCTGTTGTGCTGCAGCAAGTAAGAATTTCATTGTCTCGTCCGGGACATATCACAATAAAACACTCTTGACTCTTCCTACTCCAGCATTTTGTGTCTATATTGAGAAAAGAAGGTGGGAAGTCATGTTGCAGTTATATAAGACGTTGGTGAGGCCCTATTTTTGTGTGTGTGTGTGTGTGTGTGTGTGTGTGTGTGTGTGTGTGTGTGTGTGTGTGTGTGTGTGTGTGTGTGTGTGTGTGTGTGTGTGCGCGTGTGCGTGTGTGTGTGTATGTGTGTGTGTGTGTGTGTGTGTGTTATTTCAGAACCCATGCGTGTGTGTGCACTCGTGCGTACGTGTGACACACATCTATATATGAACTTTGACTGAGCTTTTTATCGGTGCTAGATATTGTTTACAGAGTACCATGTTTCCATATCTCTCGTGCTGCTGTGAACAGGAATTTCATTGTTCTGTTTCGGGACAATAAAACACTCTCGACTCTCTTGACTAATCATTACACCAGTAACAGAAACAGTGTGGTTGGGAAACACTATTTTGCTGAGCAAACCCTTCTGTCCTATTTAACCCTGCATTGAAGGATCAGGCGTGTGATTTAGTATCAGCAATTTATTAAAGGAAGCTATCATTTGCTCCAACTGATCATTTGCTGACAATGCATCGTGACTGACAGTAAGCAGGTAAACATTTCCATCTTTTCAACCAAGTAAGTAAGTGCAAAGAACCACATCTTATATTTTAAATGATTGCACCGTGTAAGGAATGTACTGGACAGTTTTCTCTCTGTGCATTTCTGGTACTAAAGAGCTGAGCACATTGTATCTGATGCAATCTCCAGAGATCAGGCATTGAGATCCCTATAAGTATGAATATTTTCCCGCTTGTGTGGCAAAGCAGGTAACAGCTGCATCTAAACAATGAATAAATAAATATATGTGCAGTTGCCATAGTTACCTGCCATGCCACATTTTACCTCTATTTTGCTTTGGCTTTGACCATTCTTTGATGAATGGTTTGCAAATTCAGAGAGAAAGTTTTTGAATCCTATAGATTAATGTTTTACTGTTCGTTGATGTTGATAATAATCATTGCTGCTCAGTGTGATACGTTTTTTTCTTTCTATGGATTAGGTTCTATTATACACTTGTGTGAAATCATGAGGAGAATTGTACGCTGAATGCACAGACTTGTTTACGCAAGGTAGAAGAAGCAAGAACCGGCGGGCGTAGGTGAGAGGGGAAAGATTCAATGGAAACCTGAGGGGCAACGTTTTCCTTCAGAAGGTGATGGAGGTGCGGAATGAGCTGCCTGAGGTGGTAATTGAAGCAGGTACAATAACAGCACTTTAAAGACACTTGGGCAGGTATATGGATAGGAAAGGCTTAGAGGAATTGTGTCCAAGAGCAGACAAATCACGGTGGCGCAGCGGTAGAGTTGCTGCCTCACAGGGAATGCAGTGCCGGAGACCCAAATCTGATCCCGACTACGGGTGCTGTCTGTACGGAGTTTGTACGTTCCCCCCCGTGACCCGCATGGGTTTTCTCCGGGATCCTCGGTTTCCTCCCACACTTCAAAGACGTACAGGTTTGTGGGTTCATTGGTTTGGTAAATGTAAAAAATTGTCCCTAGTGGGTGTAGGTAGTGTTAATGTGCGGGGATCGCTGGTCGGCGCGGACCCGGTGGGCCGAAGGGCCTGTTTCCGCGCTGTATCTCTGAACTAAAACTAAATGGGACATATCTTTCGTTTCCCTGATCCCGAGCCAGTCTGAAGAAGGTTTTCGGCCCGAAACGTCGCCTATCTCCTTCGCTCCTTAGATGCTGCTGCACCCGCTGAGTTTCTCCAGCCTTTTGTGTACACACTAAATGGGACATGTTCAGATGGGGGTATCTTGGTCAGCATGGACTCGGTGGGGTTGTTTCCAAAATAAACTTCTGCAAGACCCTGACCACTGTCACCCTAATATCCCAATAGACGTTTGTATCGTTTGTCACTGAATACATTGACAAAGTATAAATTGGCATTGTACGCAGTGCCAGTATGCAGTGAATATTGTCACTATCCAATTTCAACCTGGCGTGCGTGGGGACCGTATTGGAAGACCGTTGCATAACCTCGAGATTAAACATAAAACACAGAATAGTTGAGCTCAGGAACAGGCTCTTTAGTCCACAATATCCATGCTGAACTTGATGCCAAATTGAACTCATCTCCTCTGCCTGTACGTGATCCATATCCTTCCATTCCCTGCATGTCCGAGATGACATTCATAAAATGCTTAAAATTCTTTGGTGTCAGTGAGAGGCTGTGATAGTGTATCTGTCTGGAAACATCGTGTTACTAATTCAAGTGCGCCGTGGATGCCGTCTTGGGTTCCATTGGATCAGTTGTTCCAAATATGTTAACTCTATAGTCGCCACGTGCCACCCTACATCTACTTGGGTGAACTTGGAGATTGGTTTAGTTTAGATTAGTTTAGAGATACAGCGCGGAACCGGGCCCTTCGGCCCACCGAGACCGTGCCGACCAGAGATCCCCACACACGCACTTCTCTGGCAGGAGAAGGTGGCTTGCCAACATGGACATCTCAACAGATCGGACCCAACTACCACGAGCTCATACGATATTGGAGCAGAACTAGGCCGTTCAGCCCATCTAGTCTATTCCGCCTTGCAATCGTGGCATTCAATCAACTGCCCTGCCCATGGGTTTTCCTTTTGGTGGCAAGATTACTGGCAATCACGGGCTCGACTGCCTTAAAGCCATTGCAAGCATGGAGTCTTTACAGGACTTGATCTTGCACTAAACGTTTTGCCCTTTATCCTGCATCTGTACACCATGGATGGATTAGTTGTAATCATGTGTCGTCTTTTCGCTGAGTGGATCGCATGCAACAAAAACATTTTCCACGGTTCCTCAGTGCACATGCCAATAAACTAAACTAAGATGGTTGGGGATGATGGTGTGAACATATGCAATTTTGCTTCTTGCAGTCCAATCGCCGTTAAGCTGTGATCTCTTTATGCACGAACGGCACAGAGATGATTCTGACGTGCCCCTCTTTCCCGCCACTTCCCCTCAGTGTCACCTGTATCCGGTTTCAGATACCCAAAAATGTCGCCGGGAGAGATGGCCCCACATTCAGCAGAAGAAGACAAAGTTACACCACATACATCTACCCGCTCAGATCCTGCCCTGCCATTGACATTCGCCGGGTTTTAGTCAAGCGTTCAGCTTGCATCGAATCGTCAAACAAGCGTGGAGTGGAGAAATGATGGCTGGTAGAGTCATAGAGTGATACGGGGTGGAAACAGGCCCTTCGGCCCAACTTGCCCAGACCGACCAACATGGCCCATTGGCACTAGTCCCACATGCCTGCGTTTGGTCCACATCCCTCAAAACCTGTCCAATCCATGTGCCTGTCTAACTGTTTCTTAAACGTTCTGATGGTCCCTAACTCAATTCCCTCATCAGGGCAGCTCATTCCATACACCCACCACCCTTTGTGTAAAAAGGTTACCCCTCAGGTACCTATTAAATCTTTTCCCCCCCTCACGTTAAACCTATGTCCTCTGGTCCTCATTCCCCTACACTGGGTAAAAGACTCGATGCATCTACCCGATCTATTCCTCTCATGATTTTGTTCACCTCTGTGAGATCACCCCTCATCTTTCTGCCTTCCAGGGAATAGAGTCATAGCCTGCTCAAGCTCTGATTTGCCAAATCCCTGGACATATTGCTCGCAGACCAGGAGGGTCATCACATTGACAAAGTTTGCTTCAAAAGTTGCAACCCAGTTGGAAAATAGTGTCTATTTCATCAGCATGGGACTGAAGCAAAGTGCCGGGGATGTTCCCCACACAGGGCAGTCTGCTACAGCATCTTTGCAACTGGAGAAAGCAGCCAACATAATCGAAGATCTTTCCCACCTCTGCCATTCTTTCTTCAACCATTCCCGTTGGGCAGAAGATACAGAAACTTGAAAGCGCGCACCGTCAGACCCAGAGGGTCAGGCAGCATCTCTGGGGAGCGTGGACAGGGGATGTTTCCAGTTGGGACCTCTTCTTTAGACTGGATAGGTGACAAGTTCACGTTATAAGAGTAGAATTGGGCCATTCGGCCCATCGAGTCTTCTCCGTCATTCAATCATGGCTGATCTCTGCCTCCTAATCCCATTTTCCTGCCTTCTCCCCATAACCCTTGACACCCATTCTAATCAAGAATTTATCTATCTCTGTCTTAAAATTATCCACTGACTTGGCCTCCACAGGGCTCTGTGGCAATGAGTTCCACAGATTAACTAACCTCTGACTAAATAAATTCCTCCTCACCTCCTTTCTAAAAGAGCGCCCTTTAATTCTGAGGCTATGACTCTCCCACCAGTGGAAACATCCTCTCCACGTCCACTCTATCTGTGCCTTTCATTATTCTGCAAGTTTCAATGTGGTCCTCCCTCAACCTTCTAAACTCCAGCGAGTGGTGGCCCAGTGCTGTCAAACGCTCATCATGTGCGAACCCACTCATTCCTGAGATCATTCTTGTAAACCCCATCTGGACCCTCTCCAGAGCCAGCACATCCTTCCTCAGATACGGGGCCCAATTTTGGGCCCCATATCTGAGGAAGGATGTGCTGGCTCTGGAGAGGGTTTTTGCTCACAGTACTAACAAATGTGGCCTGACCAGCTCCTTACAGAGCAACAGCATGAAATCTCTGTTTTTGTATTCCAGTCCTCTTGGTAGAGGAGGACTGATATGATATTTCAGGATGGGGCCGTGCTTCAGACTGGACAGGTGACGTTTCGGGTCGGATCTCTTCTTCAGACACGTTGTTCTTTATCTCCTGTCAACAATGTTTACTTCTACTCTGGATTCGTGCAATGGAGGTTCGGATAGTCTGATGAGACACTAATGTGGCCTCAATCCAGTTTCCAATGGATGTAGGCATGTTACTGAAAAGTCTATGCTGTGTAGTACTGAACTGGGGGATTAAATTGGCAGTGGTCTTTGCGTGCAGGTTAGACAAATACGCGCAGGCACGATAATCATTCCCATTCAGAGGTTGAGGTAAACAATTTTAGCATGCGCTCAGCGGCAAAACTGGTTTAGTTTAGTTAGAAACATAGAATCATAGAAAATAGGTGCAGGAGTAGATCATTCGGCCCTTCGAGCCTGCACCGCCATTCAATATGATCATGGCTGATCATCCAACTCAGTATCCCGTACCTGCCTTCTCTCCATACCCCCTGATCCCCTTAGCCACAAGGGCCACATCTAACTCCCTCTTAAATATAGCCAATGAACTGGCCTCAACTACCCTCTGTGGCAGAGAATTCCAGAGACTCACCACTCTCTGTGTGAAAAATGTCTTTCTCATCTCAGTCTTAAAGGATTTCCCCCTTATCCTTAAGCTGTGACCCCTTGTCCTGGACTTCCCCAACATCGGGAACAATCTTCCTGCATCTAGCCTGTCCCATCTAGCCTGTCCAACCCCTTAAGAATTTTGTAAGTTTAAGAATTTTGTAAGTTTTTTAGTTTTGTAAGTTTTTAGTTCCGAGACACAGCGCGGAAACAGGCCCTTCGGCCCACCCAGCCTGGGACGACCAGCGATCCCCACACGCTAGCACTATCCTACACACACTGGGGACAATTTACACACACACACACCAAGCCAATTAACCTACCTGCCTGCATGTATTTGGAGTGTGGGAGGAAACCGGAGATCTCGGAGAAAACCCACGCAGGTCACGGGGAGAACGTACAAACTTCGTACAGACAGCCCCCGTAGTCAGGATCGTCGCTGGGTCTCCAGCGCAGGAGATAAACCTTTATTGTTATTAGTTCTAAGCAGGTTTATAAATCTTCTCAGCAGTCTCTCGGGATTGAGGATGACTTACTTGCACTTTGGTTCTGAGGAGGAAAGGTAGCGCATGCCTCTACGGGCAGACACAGTAATGATACACCGTGACTTTTCTGGCAGATGTTTTAATTTAGTTTTTATAATTCTACTGCATAGAAAATAAAACTATAGGAATGAGGAATGTATTTAAAGGCATTTTGGCCCGCGTTACATAGTCACTAGGGTTGCCAACTGTCCCGTATTAGCGGGGCCATTCCGTATATTGGGCTATATCGGGTCGGAGCGCTGCGTCCGGCCCCGCCTCACCCGTCCCGACGTAGTGCAGCCCATGGAGTGCAGCAGCAGCAGCGCCTAGCCCGTGGCCCCGTCGGTCGGTCGGCAGCCCGGCCAGCTGTCCGACCTTCGGACCTTCGCTTACCACCGACACCACCACCCCTCCTTCTCATGGCCGATCATCGGTCCATGAGTTGGACGGGGTGCTGGACATTTGCGCGCGAGATCGCGCGGGCCAAAACTCCTCAGCTGGCCAACTGGCCAGCCGGCTGGGCTTTGTGTGCAGTCCAACATCCGGGCCAACTCATCAGTCAACGAATTGCTGTCGGGAATTTGTCCCTTATTTTGGCCCTTGGTCCCTTATTTGGGAGTGAGAGAGTCGGCAACCCTTATAGTCATAGAACAGAACAGGCAGCACGATGGTACAGCAGTGGAGTTGGTGCCTCACACTGCCAGAGACATGGATGAGAAAGTGGGATAAGGTAGAACTAATTTAAATGGGTGATCGATGGTCGGCGTGGACCTGCCCTGATGCTGTACCATTCAATGAATGAATGAATGAATGAATAAGTTTATTGGCCAAGTATTCACATACAAGGAATTTGCCTTGGTGCTCCACCCACAAGTGCCAACATGACATACAGTGACAGTTAGGAATGATACATAAAACATCAAACATTAATAATAAAACATTATTGATTAAACATGTGAATTAAATAAAATACCGGAGCAAATTGTTCCAACCCACAGCTATTCAAACCACACAGCCCTTAAAGAAATAACAGCCCTCGACCAATACATTGTTCACATCCAATATTACATATAATGCAAGAGTGTTCATAATGAAGGGGCTATGTAGTTTGTGAAAGGGCATTATGCATCATTGGGCTGACAGTCTTTCCCGACAAAGGAGAGATACTTGATATAACAAATGAGGACAAAAGGATTAGGTTACATGATTCTTGTGTTATTGTGTTAGTAATACTGTGCTGGGTAGTAGTATTGTGTCAGGCATTGTGTACACACAAGTGGTCAGATAGAATATCTGGCGCAGCGACAGAATGAAGAACTGCTCCTGCCCTTCAAAGAGAACGTGGGCATTTTCATAATAACTAACAACATGAGAAACCGAGAGAGAGTTGTAGAAACAAGGAACTGCAGGCGCTGGTTTACAAAAAAAGACACAAAGTGACTCGGTGGGTCAGGCAGCATCTCCGGAGAACATGGATTGGTGATGTTTCGGGGCGGGACCATCCTCCGAAGAGTCCCGACCAGAAATATCCAATGACATGGCCTGTGGCAAAGATTCACCACCACAATCATAAGATCATGAGTGCTAGGAGCAGAATGAGGCAATTCGGCCCATCAAGTCTACTCCGCCATTCAATCATGGCTGATCTATCTCTCCTTCCTAACCCCATTCCCCTGCCTTCTCCTCTTAACCTCTCACACCCTTTAATTCAATTTAGTTTTGTGAATTTAATTTGCTTTAATTCGGATTTCCAGCATCAGCGGTGTTTTGGTATTAGATGATTATCCATTAGTGTCTTGGCAACGCCGCAAAATGCATTTTACTTGTTGTTTCCTCAGCCACCATGCAGTCAATCTTTTCATTCAGTGGCCACAGAAATAATTTTAAAAACACTCACTCCCCTTCAACTGCAGAGAATGGCGTATTTTGATGCGTTAATGTTGCCTCCAGTACACTTTGAAAGCATAATTGAACAAAAAAAGCTGACATTGCTAAGTGTATAATGGGCACCAAACTCTAATTTGGACAATTCCATGCAGTGAAATTACGAACACTCGTTTGTGAATTCCTGATATACCCTGTGCTGTAAGTGTTGAAATATAGACAGGTTTGGTTTAGTTTAGTTTAGTTCAGAGATACAGCGCGGAAACAGGCCTTTCAACCCACTTGTCACCACTACCATTAACACTACCCCACACACACTCGGGACAATTGTTTTTTACATTTACACCAAGCCAATTACATTTACACCAAACCCTTTACGCCTTTGGAGCGCGGGAGGAAAACTAAGATCTCGGAGAAAGCCCACCTGGGTCATGGGCGGTTCGTTTTCTTTTATCTAGAGATACAGCCCCTTTTGCCCATCGAGTCCGCGCTGACCAGTGATCCCCGTACACTAGCATATATCTTACATACACTAGGGACAACATTTACGGTTTTGCTGAAGTCTATTAAACGACAAACCCAATCAACCTATAAAGCTGCACGTCTTCGGAGTGTAGGAGGAAACCGGAGCACCCGGAGGACACCCACGCAGGTCACGGGGAGAACGTGCAAACTCCTTGCAGACAGCACATGCAGTCGGGATCGAACGCGGATCTCTGGCGCTGCGGGCTCTATAAGGCAGCAACTCTACCGCTGCGCCAACGGTGCCACACTAACATATTGGCTCAGGGGTAAATCTTAGCTCAGAGATAATGGAATGGAAGATGGCCAATGAACGGAGTCAAATATGGAAAGTATTGTAAAATTACATGGGAATATCTGAACACCACTCACTATCGGAAGCCCAGGGAATGAGGTGGTAAACCGGTTTGAAGAAGGGTTCCAACCCAAAATGTCATTCATCCTTTTTCTCCAGACATGCCATCGTGCCGTCTTTTCATTTCCATTTAAAAATAAAATCAGATGGCCTGAATGAAAGCAGACCTTGATGAAACATAGAAACATAGAAAATAGGTGCAGGAGTAGGCCATTCGGCCCTTCGAGCCAGCACCGCCATTCAATATGATCTTATAACCATATAACCATATAACATTTACAGCACGGAAACAGGCCTTCTTGGCCCTTTCAGTCCGTGCCGACCATTTATTTTCCCCTAGTCCCATCTACCTGCACTCAGACCATACCCCTCCATTCCCTTCCCGTCCATATACCTATCCACTTTACTTTTAAACGTTAAAATCGATCCTGCCTCCACCACTTCTGCTGGAAGATCATTCCACACAGCCACCACTCTCTGAGTAAAGAAGTTCCCCCTCATGTTACCCCTAAACTTCTGTCCCTTAATTCTCATGTCATGATCTTGGCTGATCATCCAAAATCAGTACCCCGTTCCTGCTTCCTTTCTCCCCATATCCCTTGATTCCATTAGCCCTAAGAGCGCTATCTAACTCTCTCTTGAAACCATCCAATAAATTGGCCTCCACTGCCTTCTGTGGCAGAGAATTCCACAGATTCACAACTCTCTGGGTGAAAACGTTTTTCCTCATCTCGGTCCTAAATGGCCTACCCCTTATTCTTAAACTGTGACCCCTGGTACTGGACTCTCCCAACTTGGGGAACATTTTTCCTGCATCTAGCCTCTCCAATCCCTTAAGAATTTGATATGTTTCTATAAGATCCCCCCTCATCCTTCACGCTTGAAGATGTCTTCAAGCGTGAAGTAAAGCAGATGAGCTGCAAACAGCCGCGCGAAGCGTGTAACAGCCTGAAGTGACCCCGGCGTGTCCGAATGAGTCATTTTATTCACAAAGTATTGCCGGCAGTTTCAACAGAGTGGGTTTTCAAGTGTTCTGCCTGGGGGTTATCAGACAGTGGCATCCTCTGAAGGGTGTTCAGTTTTTTTTAATAGATTAGTTTAGAAATACAGACCCACCGAGTCCGCACCGACCAGC
The DNA here is from genome assembly GCA_963514005.1 of Raja brachyura. The sequence goes on along the minus strand of OY740807.1, from coordinate 33,162,995 downwards.
AATCCCCGCACACTAACACTATCCCACACACACTAAGTACAATCTATACTGAGCCAATTAAACTGCAAACCTGTTTGTCTTTGGAGTGTGGGGGGGGGGGGGGGGGGTGGGGGAGCGAAGATCTCGGAGAAAACCCACACAGGTCACAGGGAGAACGTACAAACTCATACCCGAGTCAAGCACCCGTTGTCAGGATGAAACCCTGGCTCTGGCGCTGTGAGGCAGCAGCTCTACCTGCTGTGCCACCGTGCTGTTATTGTTGGTCATTGAGAAACCGGTCTGTTTTTGAAAGTGTGGAGTCTTCATATGCGGAGACCCACACCACCCTGGCCACGCACTCATTTCACCCTTGCCCACGGCAAGAAGGTACAGGAGCCTGAAAACTGTAACGTCCAGGTTCAGGAACAGCTTCATCCCTACACCCATCAGGCTATTAAACACGTCAACAAATAAGCTCTGAACTACATAGAAACATAGAAACATAGAAATTAGGTGCAGGAGTAGGCCAATCGGCCCTTCGAGCCTGCACCGCCATTCAATATGATCATGGCTGATCATCCAACTCAGTATCCCGTACCTGCCTTCTCTCCATACCCTCTGATCCCTCTAGCCACAAGGGCCACATGTACCTCCCTCTTAAATATAGCCAATGAACTGGCCTCAACTACCCTCTGTGGCAGAGAGTTCCAGAGACTCGCCACTCTCTGTGTGAAAAAAGTCTTTCTCATCTCAGTCTTAAAGGATTTCCCCCTTATCCTTAAGCTGTGACCCCTTGTCCTGGATCTCCCCAACATTGGGAACAATCTTCCTGCATCTAGCCTGTTCAACCCCTTAAGAATTTTGTAAGTTTCTATAAGATCCTCTCTCAATCTCCTAAATTCTAGAGAGTATAAACCGAGTCTATGCAGTCTTTGTTCATAAGACAGTCCTGACATCCCAGGATTGGTAGCTGCAATTGTTATTATTGTTATTTTTGCACAATCATTGGTTGTTTGTTCTTTATGTGTAATTGTGTATATGTATATATATATATTTGTGTGTGTGTGTGTGTGTGTGTGTGTGTGTGTGTGTGTGTGTGTTTGTATATATATATATATATCATGTCGTGGTATATCGTGTTGTTACTTGCGAGCAAAGGACAAGGCAAATTCCTTGTATGTATACATGCTTGGCTAATAAAATGTATTCAATTCAGTTCAATTCATATATATATATATACATATAAATAATGTGTGTGTGTATATATAGGCACACACTAAGTTTCTTTCTCATTTATTATATTGTTTACAGTGATCTATGTTTACATATTCTGTTGTGCTGCTGCAAGTAAGAATTTCATTGTTCTATCTGGGACATATGACGATAAAACACCCTTGACTCTCTGGACAAGTTGAGTGCTGGAGTTGAGGGAGGAGTGGGGCGAGTGGGTGGACTCCGATCCACCTTCCTCCACTGCCCTGGTGCTGACACCTCCCTCCCCCCCCATCCCCCCATTGAAAGATGCATATCATTGACAGGCGCATATCAATACCCTGTGGCCCCATTACAGCATGCACTCAGCAGCGTTGGACTCAACTGGGAAGGGTGTGCTCCAAGATGGACCCAAAATGCTGGAGTAACTCAGCGGGACAGGCAGCATCTCTGGAGAGAAGGAATGGGTGACTTTTTTTGTCCGAGAACCATTCTTCAGACAGTTTGGTTTAGATTAGTTTAGTTTAGATCAGTTAAGTTTAGTTGAGTCTGAAGGTGGGTCTCGACCCGAAACGTCACCCATTCCTTCTCTCCAGAGATGCTGCCTGACTCGCTGAGTTACTCCAGCATTGTGTGTCTATCTTCGATATAAACCAGTATCTGCTGTTCTTTCCTACACAAGGATGTGCTCCAGCCAGTTTCAGCGGGTAACTCAGGTACAGAGGAGTCTAAAGGTGAGATTCACCTTCCTCTTGTGTTGTAAACCGGACGGTTCGAGAAACACACTTTGGTTGGCGCGCTGATCGAGTGAAAGGAAAACAATCTGTCAAAACGAGACCAGAAATCTCCTTCGTTCTTGATTCGGGATCCATCAAAACTGCTGATTTCTATGGGTGGGGGTAGGTGGGTTGAGAGGGTTAGAATCAGATATAGCACGGGAGGGCAGTGCAATAAGGGACCACACCGGAGTGGTTTTTTTCACAGCGTTGTATCTCAGGTGTCTAGCTGCAGAGTTTTAAATTAACTTTGCGTGTGCGCCAGCCTTTGCCCTTTTGAACTTTGAACTTTAGCTGCAACAAAAGCATGTCTTGTTGGCTCAGTGGATCTGTAAATGAATCTGGATAAGACTGTGGATCTTTGCAGTAACATTTGACCGCAGTAACATTTGACCGCAGTAACATCTCGGCTGCCGGGTTCCGTCAAAATGCGGTGACTATTATCCAAGTCTATAGTCTTGTTTTACTTTTATTTTTTAAGTTGGAAGATACAGCGTGGAAACAGGCCCTTCGGCCCACCGGGTCAGCGCTGACCCACGATCACCAGTGCACTAGTTAGGGCGGCACAGTGGCGCAGCGGTAGAGTTGCTGCCTTACAGCCCCAGAGACCCAGGTTCGATCCTGACTACGGGTGCTGTCTGTAACAGAGTTTTTATGTTCTCCATGTGACTGCGTGGGTTTTCTCCGGGTGCTCCGGTTTCCTCCCGCACTCCAAACATGTGCAGGTTTGTAGGTTTATTAGCTTCGGTAAAATTGTAAATTGTCCCCAGTGCATAGCATAGTGGAAGCGTATGTGGTGATCGCTGGTCGGTGCGGACCTGGTGGGCTGAAGGGCCTGTTTCCGCGCTGTATCTCTAAAATCTATAGCCTAAAGTCTATCCTACATACTAGGGACAATTTACCAAAATCAATTAACTTACTGTGGTCTTTAGAATGCGGGGGGAAACGGGAGCACCTGGAGAAAACCCACGTGGTCGCAAGGAGAACAGGCAAACTCCATACAGACAGCACCCATGGTCAGGATCAAACCCGGGTCTCTTGCACTGTAAGGCAGCAACTCATGCCGCCCAAATGACAAAAGCTCAGGGCAATAAATTAATTTTCAAATGGTACTTTTTTTTAGAAAATTGGACTTGGAAACATTTAAATAGTGGAACTTCATTTCTTAGAACACCATTTTCAGAGCTCTGTAAACCACAGACTTCCACAATATAAACCACTCCCAAAGTGAAACTGACTTAGGTGAATTGCAGAAGTATAACACAGCCCAGGAGTGCCAAGTCAACAGTAGGGAGGATTCCTATTTTAGCTGGGAAAAAAAACTAACACTTGTAGATATCTAACTGAGTCATAGAGTCACACACGTCTAAAAACATGTAGAATCACTTCCAAAGATAGACACAAAAAACTGGAGTAACTCAACGGGACAGGCAGCATCTCTGGATAAAAGGAATGGGTGACGTTTTGGGTCTGGACCCTTCTGAAGTCAGAAGGATCGAGGGTCAGGTCTGAAGGGAGACAGTATGAAGAAGAGTGTCGAACTGAAACGTCACCCATTCCTTCCCTCCAGAGATGCTGCCCGTCCCACTGAGCTACTCCAGCAATTTGTGTCTATCTTCCATGTAAACCAGCATCTACGGTTCCTCCCTACGCCTCAGAATCACTTCCCAAATCAGTCAAAGGGAATCATAGGGTGATACAGTGTGGAAACAAGCCCTTTGGCCCAACTTGCCTATGCCGACCAACATGTCCCATCTATACCAGCCTACATTTTGCCCAATTCCCTCTAAACCTATCCGATCTATGTACCTGTAGAAATGTTGGTTAAACGTTGCGATAGTACTTGAATTACCCACTCCAGCAGCTCGTTCCATGCACCCACCACCCTTTGTATGGGAAAGTCACACCTCTGGTTCCAATTAAATCTCCCCCCCCCACCCTCTCCTTGAATCTATGTCCACTGGTTTATAAAACTCATGTTACAGAACTCAGGCCTTGATTTTATAACCCCTAAAAATATTTGCAAGTGTACAAATGCCTAAATATTAATGGGCAGTGTACTTTGGACTAAGTATTAGGTTTCTCTAGCAAACTTTAAATCAATGTGTTGGAATGGGTGTGAGTGATAGTTGTGGGCCAAAGCAGATTGCCAGCTCTCAGAACCACATTGAATCACAGCCTTGTAACAAATGGATATTTATAAACGTTTTAGTGGGTCTTTGTGGCATTTACCACGGTCGGTCTGAATTCAAGCCGTAACAGCTAGGTGGTCAGAGCGTTGAGGGGAGGGTGGAGAGCCAAGGGTAGTTGTAAAGAGGGAGAACGTCCATGGAAAATATTTACTAAGCTCAAAAGAGATGGGGAAATGAATGGCCACGGAAATATTTCCCAGTTGGGCAGCACGATGGCGCAGCGATAGAGTTGCTGCCTTACAGCGCCAGAGACCCCGGTTCGAATCTGACTACGGGTGCTGTCTGTGTGGAGTTTGTACGTTCTCCCCGTGACCCCGTGGGTTTTCTCCGGTTTCCTCCCACACTCCAAAGACGTGCAGAGTTGTTGATTAATTGACTTCTGTAAATTGTCCTTAGTGCGTAGGATAGAGCTAGTGTAAGGGTGATTGCTGGTTGGCAGGGACTCGGTGGGCCGAAGGGCCTCGTTTCCTATCAATTAACCCTACGAACCTGCACGTCTGTGGAATGTAAGTCATACTGCACGCCATTTGTTTATTGTCACGTGCACCACGGTACAGTGAAAAGCTTTGTGGGAGGAAACCGGAGCACCAGGAAAAATCCCACGCGGTCAGAGGGAGAACATGCAAACTCCGTACAGACAGCACCCGTAGTCAGGTTTGAACCCGGGTCTCTGGCGCTGTAAGGCAGCAACTCCACCGCTGCTCCACAGTGCCAAGTGCAAATTGATAAAGTTTGTAACCCTGGGACGACGGGACTGTCATATATGAGGAAAGATTGAAAAAGACTAGGCTTGTATTCACTGGAGTTTAGAAGGATGAGTGGGGATTCATCTTATCGAAACATATAAAATTATAAAAGGACTGGACAAGCTAGACAAGCAGGAAAAATGTTCCCACTGTTGGGCGAGTCCAGAACCAGGGGCCACAGTCTTAGATTAAAGGGGAGGCCATTTCAGACTGAGGTGAGAAAAAACTTTTTCACCCAGAGAGTTGTGAATTTATGGAATTCCCTGCCACAGAGGGCAGTGGAGGCCAAGTCACTGGATGGATTTAAGAGAGAGTTAGATAGAGCTCTAGGGGCTAGTGGAGTCAAGGGATATGGGAAGAAGGCAGGCACGGGTTATTGATTGGGGACGATCAGCCATGATCACAATGAATGGAGGTGCTGGCTCGAAGGGCCGAATGGCCTCCTCCTGCTCCTATTTTCTATGTTTCTATGGACGTAACAGCCACTCGAGGCCAGAGTAAAGCCAGGTCTTGCAAAAACTTAAATATTGTCTTTTCCCATTGACAAACAAAGTGAGTGGAGAACTCTTGGAATGCATAATTCACTGCATCAGTGTGCCCCAGAGCTATTAAATGTGCCTGTTTCTCCTTTTGCTAGTTGTAGAAGGAAGTTACCCAGACATGGGTATGTACGTCAGCACAGAACGTGTTTGACAAGGAATGTCTTCTCTCAGGAACCTTGCTAAAACATTTCAAATCATGCGTCTGAAATAAAACTGGGCAAATGTCGTTTGAATGAAAGTTAACCTGCAGCTTTCAAGTAAAACAGAGTTAAGAATGTTAGTTTCAATCTAGAGAGGAGAGAGGCAGAAGGCAAGACACCAGAGGGCAGTTAGGGTTAGTTTAACTGCAAAGTAAAATGGCGCCAAGATGGCCCCAAAATGGCGCCGCTTGCATCTGGACTCAGTGGGCTGTTCTGTGCGTACTGCACTAACTGGGGCGATTGTGCTTATTTTTAATTTTTTTTTTAGTTTAGAGTAACAGCAGGGAAACAGGCCCTTCGGTCCACCGAGTCCGCACCGACCAGTGATCTCCACACACTAACACACTAGGGACAATGTTACATTCATACCGAGCCATCTAACCTGCAAACCTGTACGTCTTTGGAGCGTGGGAGGAAACCGAAGATCTTGGAGAAAACCCATGCGGGTCACGGGGAGTACAGACAGCACCCGTGGTTGGGATCGAACCCGGGTGTCTAATGCTGTGAGCGCTGTGAGGCAGCAACTCTACCTCTGCGCCACCGTGCCGCCCATTGTACGAGGATAGCCTTGCGGAACTGAATGCAAAAAATGAATTTTGCTGTACCTGGTACATGCGACAATAAAGAAACCATTGATATCATTGGGAAGGGGATGAATACTTATTCAAGATGCAACTGCAGAATATTTAGAAAACCATAAGACAATATTATAACAGTACGATAAAAAAACTATAACAATACTATAACAACATTTGGTACTCAGTTCAGGTTAGTTTATTAACAGGTGAAACGTGCTAACCATCCAGCCGGAACGACAATACATGATTACAATCGAGCAACCCACAGTGTACAGATACACGATAAGTGAATAACATTTAGTGCAAGGTAAAGGGCCTGTGCCACTTGGGGCGTCATTGGCGCTGATTTATGCGACATAATTTACGCGTCATATGGCGTGCATTACGCGCGTACGGTGCGTGGTGATGTGGGCAATGATGCGTGGTCGCGCGCGGCGCCCCAGGATTTTGGGATTCACAAAATCTTCGCGCGCCGCCTGCGTGACGCGCAAATGACACCCAAGTGGGACAGGCCCTTAAAGCCACGAGAACAACATTCAAAGTTACTAGTAACAACATTTGGAAGACATTTGGACAGGTACATGGATAGGAAAGGTTGTGAGGGTATGGGCCAAATGTGTGTGGGGCATCTTGGTCGGCATGGGCAAGTTGGGCCGAAGGGCCTGTTTCTGTACTGCATGACTCTCTGACAATCAACCAGAATCAACATGGCTTCACGTTCGTCAAATCTGCTGGTACTCTCCATTTGTGTATCAAACAGGATGGATAAAGGGGGTATCTATCTGTGAATGCAGTGAGTCTGGGTTGCAAGAAGACAATTGATGTTGCTGCATAAAAGGCTACCGTTCCAGATTCCTATGTTTTATGTTCGATGGTCTATGACAATTGTGGATAGATACAGAAAGAGAAAAGAAAGTTTGATTTACTGTCAAGGGGAAGTAAAACAACATTGCTGTACACTATATTTGTATTTAAGTACGGCAAGAGACCTGGAAGCATTTGGAAGATTGACGCTATAATGGATGATCTGTCGTGAGACCAGGTAGATTGAGCAAAATATTATTTATTAACACAGCAAATGCTTGATTCAACGCCTGCCTCGTCTAGAACTAACGATTACAGCTCCTGTCGATGTGAGGAGCACTAACTACTAATTACTCTGAAAAGCCCGCGCACGAACCCCCGGTCACGTGACAGTTGTGACCAATGACGAGGGATCTGAATACCCAGCCCCACCACTATGTGCCGCTACAGATCCAAGATGGCGCCCAACCCAGGCGACTCTTTGTGTGCAATCACGCGTTGCAATCGCTCCTCTCTTTTAAACCTCTACTCCAACAGCAGCATGTCTAACGTGAACCATGCTCCCCGGCCCCATAGCAGAGGCGTCCACGTGGCTGGGCTGGAAACCGGAAGCATCCCGAGCTAATTCTGCTGCCAAGTGACGGCTTCCACTGATTGTCGCCGGAAGCTTGCGTCCTTTTCAGGACGGACGGTGACAGCGAGGTCAACATTTGTCAGAAGATGGACGCGAAAAGAAGAGGTGGACCATGCTCCCGGTATGATGTATCTGCACATTGTGGACGGCTCGATGGTCATTGAATCGCCTCACCACACTGGTCGGACGGTGCAAAGCCCTGTTGCAGAAGTGGGGGGGGGGCACAACAACGATGGGCCAACCGAATGTGACTGCGGGGAGGCAACCCAAACTATGGAGCACGTACTTACCTGCCCCCTCCTCCCAGAGCCTGCAAACCAGTAGATCTCAAGCCAGAGCCTGCGTTATACAGTGGCTTGGAAAAGGGTAGTGAATCTCCACTATCTGTGATAAATATCAGCATCCAGAGGCTAATTTAACACATACTTTTGCAAATTGTATAAAAATTAAGAATTTCTGGACTGAGATTTTTAGAATAACGTCTGAAGTTGTTAATATTAAATTGGATCCGGACTCAAAATTAATAATACTTGGAATATCAGAACAAAGTCTAATACTTACAACACGTCAAAGAAATTTCCTAGATTATAGTATAATAATTGGGAAGAAATTAATATTAAAATTCTGGAAAGGCCCTATATCCCCCACAATTAAAATGTGGATTACGGAAATGTCGGAGACCCTACACTTGGAAAGAATCAGATTTGCAATAATGGACAAACAAGAAGTCTTCGTTAGAATATGGTCTTCTTTCATTGATTACTTAAAAGGGCAGATCGGTTCGGCAAGGAACCCTAACTGAAACTTGGACTCGGGATTAGATGAAAAGTTATATTTTATATTTCTTGATTTTATCTCCAATGACGTATTAATGGTCAATTATTCCATTTCTTTTTGTTTTGATTTATATTTTATTTCTCTGTTTCTCTCTCTTTAAAAAAAAAAAAAAATTTATTAGAGACAAAATGATTCATTAATAATGTGCGACTGTTGCGCACAAAATATTACTATCATAATATGTGTTTGCTAATGTACTGCTTACCTACTCTAATAAAAAAAATATATATAGAAAAAGGAAAAGGGTAGCGACTCGACGTGCAGATTCCACCGGCTGGATAGCCGGAAGCTTGCGTCCATTTCCGGACAGGTGACAACAAAAGCTTTTCACTGTACCTCTCTCTGTTCACGTATCTGTAAACAGGAGCTGGCTCGATTGCAATCGTCTGCACATGTGACAATACACTAAACTCAACCTCAAACTGCCAACCGGCTATTACCAGCATTTTTTTTTTCAATTTTAGTAAAGTATATCCCAGTGGTCTTATTGTTCAAGAAGGAACTGCAGATGCGGGAAAATCGAAGGTAGACAAAAGTGCTGGAGAAACTCAGCGGGGCTGAAGAAACGTTTTGGCCCCAAAACGTTGCCTATTTCCTTCGCTCCATAGATGCTGCCGCACCCGCTGAGTTTCTCCAGCACTTTTGTCTACCAGGGGTCTTATTGGTCACTAATTGCCCTACAATTCCATCAGTTTAATCCTCACTCTCCGACATGGATCACAGGCCAGATAGTTGACAGGCCCGGGAAAGGGTGCAATAGATTTTTGCCGGAGTGGGGAATCTGTGGAACTCATTGCCACAGAAGGCTGTGGAGGCAAGGTCAGTGTATATGTGTTTAAGGCAGAGATAGATAGATTCTTGATTAGTACGGGTGTCAGGGGTTATGAGGAGAAAACAGGAGAATGGGGTTGGGAGGGAGAGATAGATCAGCCATGATTGAATGGCGGAGTAGACTTGATGGGCCTAATTCTACTCCTGTCATTTAGGAACTTATGAAGCTTTTATATGACTGATCCCAAAGTGCCCAGAATGTGACGACAAAATAAATCATTTTAAAATAAACTTAAACTAAATCCGATGCTGAATCCGCAAGGAAAATTCTCTGTCTTGCTTTAGTTTAGTTCCTGGGGGTGCAGATCACTAACAGTCTGACCTGGTCAAATAACATCTCATCAACAGTTAAGAGAGCGCAGCAGCAGTTGCACTTTCTGCGCCGGATGAGAAGAGCTCACCTCCCCCATCCCATCCTCACCACTTTCTACAGGGGCACCATAGAGAGTATTTTGACCAGCTGTATCTCTGTCTGGTTTGGGGACTGTAAAGCCTCCGACTGGAAGTCTGTGCAGAGAGTGGTGAGGACAGCGGAAAAAATCATCGGGACCTCTCTCCCCTCAATCGGGGATATTGCGACCAAACATTGCGTGTCTAAGGCCAGCAGTATTATAAAAGACCCAACACATCTCCATCACGGACTGTTCACTCTGCTGCCCTCGGGCAAAAGATATCGCAGCATAAGGAGCAGAACATCAAGGTTCTGCAACAGCTTCTTCCCACGAGCCATCAGTCTCCTGAATGCCATGTAATGGGCTGCCACCATTGTCTATGTATCCTTTTATCCTTTTTATCCATTTTTTCCCCCAGTTTATTCTTCTGTTAATTATCGTGTTGCACAGGGAGCCAAATGCAACGGAATTTCGTTTGGAATTGCATGTATCGATGTATTTCTAAATGACAATAAAGTTTGTTTGACTTTGGCTTGACTTTGACGTTTAGAGATACGGCTTGGAAACAGAGCCTTTGGCCCACCGAGCCCACACCGAGCACCCACTCACTAGTTCTGTTCTACACACTAGGGACAATTTACAGAAGCCAATCAACCTACAAACTGCACGTCTTTGGAGTGTGAGAGGGAAACTGGAGCACCCGGAGAAAACCCACGCGGTCACAGGGAGAACGTGCAAAACTCCGTATGGACAGCACCCGTAGTCGGGATCGAACCCTGGTCTCTGGTGATGTAACGCCCCTGTCCCACTTAGGAGACCTAAACTGCATCCTCTGGGGACCTTGCCCGCCACCCAAAAAAAAAAAATCAAGGTGGAGGTGACCTGCAACCTCCTACCACCTCCCACGCATATGTTGAAAACCTTCCTCGACTATGAAGAAAACCGGCTTCAACTAGACCTGCGTCTAAAAAATTATCGATTTTTAAAATGGCGACCTATTTTTAGTCGAGGCTGGTTTTAATCATGATGCAAAAATAGCAGCAACATAGATGAAGCCTCGACCACGCGGAAACCACTTTCGACCATTAGGGAGAGTGACCAAAACCTCCGGTGACCTCATGGAAACCTTGGGTGGCGGGCAAGGTCACCAGAGGTCGCTGTTTATGTCTCCTAAGTGGGACGGGGGCTTAAGGCAGCAACTTCACCGCTGCGCAACCCCGCCGCTCTGTCATGAGCACTTCAAAAATAAGGTCCTCATTGAGTTGGAGGATGAAGTATAACGTGATATTGAAGATAGACACAAAATGCCGCGTCAGACGCAAGAAAGGTCTCGACCCAAAAGGTCACCTATTCCTTTTTGCTCCAGCGATGCTGCTTGACCCGGCTGAGTTACTCCAGCTCTTGTGTCTATCTTCAGTTGAAACCAGCATCTGCGGTTCCTTCCTACACATCGTGTGATATTGGTTTTGAACAATTATTGTTGCTTTAAGACTTTAACATCTTTGAGGTTTTATGGCAAGCGATGAGCTGCTCTCTGGGCTGCTAGAGCATCTATAAATAAAATAAAAAGATGCAGTCTGCGAGGAGCATTTAAACAAAGAGGACACATCTTGTCTTGAGATCCTTGTCTCTCAGACATTCTTGTCTGGGCACTCTGCAAATTGACTTGCTTGGTGTTTGGAGTATGCAGACTGTCAAATCCCAGAGAGATTGTCTGTGAAAGAAAAACATTGCTGGCAGGAACTGGGTAAAACCACGAAATATTATAAATACAGCCTAAAGGATTTGGTGCCGGGAATGAATCATCGCCTTGTGAATGCGGGAGAGAGCACAAGGAAGGCTAGTATAATAATTCACAGTTACAATTATCACATGGCTTGGATGGCAATACGAGACAAGAAGAGAAGACTTTTATATCACACTTGCCCATCTCTGCACATCCCAAACGCTGCACGTGAATTCCTTTACAATGTGCAAGAATTATAAACGCATCACTTTATTTTCATAATAAGCATTGATAAGTTGATTTCCCTCCCCACCCCCCAACATTTTTTCTTAATTAAATTAATAAGCAAAATTGACAAGCAATATAGAAATGTGTTGGAAGGAACTGCAGATTTACACCCGAAGATGGACAAAATGGCAGCATCTCTGCAGTGGTGAGGTTTTGGATTCGAGACCCTTTTTTCTGAAGATAGATAGTTTAGTTTGGGTTAGAGTTACAGCGATGGAAACAGGCCCTACGACTCACCTAGTCCAGACACCCATTGATCACCTGCACACTAGTTCTATGTTATCCCAGTTTTGCATCCTACTCTCTAGGGGCAATTTTACAGAATTAACCTACAAACCTGCAGGTCTTTGGAGTGTGGGAGCATGTGGTCATAGGGCGAATGTGCAAACTCCATATGGACAGCATCCGCAGTTAGGATCAATCGACCACTAGCTATTACTTCATTTCTTTGAGGAATGCTCCACTCTTCTGGTGTAGTTTCCAAATGAAAAGATAAATTGTAAGTTTTTCACATTGAACATTTCAACTTTGTTTTGAATCTTAGGTCCAGAGTAACCTTTGTGAATCATTTGGACAATGTTTAGATTTAACTTGAGTAAAATCTGAGATTTAAATAATAGCGAATAGCAGTGCACCTAACGATAGTTTGTCAATTCTGATTATAGTTTAGTTTAGTTTAGCTCAGAGATACTGCACGGAAACAGGCCCTTCGGCCCATCGAGTCCGCACCGACCGGCGATCCCCGCACGCTAACATTATCCTACACACACACGGGGACGGTTTACACTTATACCAAGCCCATTAACCTACACACCTGTACGTCTTTGCAGTGTGGAAGGAAACTGAAGATTTCGGAGAAACCCCACGGAGGTCACGGGGAGGACGGTACAAACTCCGTACAGACAAGCGTCCGTAGTCAGGTCGAACCTGGGTCTTGGGCTCTGTAAGGCAGCAACTCTACCGCTGTGCCATCTTCCCGCCCCTAAGATTGACAGTGTTTTCTTACTAATTGCTTACTTTGTAAAAGAAAGGGTGCTATCTGTAAGGAATGATCCCCACATATGAGCACTAGGGACAAGTTACAGTTTACAGAGGCCAAATTAGACTGCAAACCTGTATGTCTTTGGAGTGTGGGAGGAAACCGGAGCACCCGGAGAAAACCAACGCGGTCACGGAGAGAACGTACAAACTCCGTGCAGACGACACCCGCAGTCAGGATCGAACCCGAATCTCCGGCGCTGTGAGGCAGCAACTCCACTGCTGCGCCACCGTGCTGCCCAAGTCGTATTGACAAAATCTCTACGTTCTTTAATGTGATTGCGATCGGGTTTTTTTGGCCTTCCACCTGTTCCATCCATCCGCCTTTATTTTCTGGACTCTTTTTGCCAAGTCACCAGCTTTGCGTCGCACACCAGTGAGCCCAACAAACAAATCGAAACAAAAAAAAAATGCTTTGAAAGCAAAACGAGTGGGAGTGCAAATCCTAGATTAAAATGCCGGAGAAACTCAGCGGGTGAGGCAGCATCTATGGTGCGAAGGAAATAGGTGACGTTTCAGGTCGAGACCCTTCTTCACATGGGAGTGCAAATCCTGCACTGCCAGTTCTACAAGTCATATGAGTAGTTTGCCATGTAGTAGGGGTTAGGGGATGGTTTGTGGTTGTGGGTTTGGGGCAGGCGGGGGTGGGGGGTGGAGCAGGTTGGTTTGATTTTGCACAGACACAAGAGACTGGAATGCGGGAATCTGGAGCACAACACAAAAGTACCGGAGCGACTCCAGTTGTATGTAGGATGGAGACAATGGTGGTGACGTGCCAAAAGGTCATAAGGTAGTAAGTGATAGGAGCAGTTCGGCCCATCTGCTCCACCATTCAATCATCTCTCCCTCCTAACCCCAATCATAGACTTGGTGGACCGAAGGGCCTGTTTCCGTGCTGTATCTCTAAACAAATGACATCAGGCTGGGTGGTTCCCATGGGCTGATTGGTGGCCGGGGATGGTGTTATCAGTGATAGGAGAAGAATTAGGCCATTTGGCCCATCAAGTCAACTCCACCATTCAATCATGGCTGATCTATCTCTCCCTCCTAACCCCATTCTCTTGCCTTCTCCCCATAACCCCTGACACCTGTACTAATCAAAAATCCATGCCTTATAATTATCCATTGACTTGGCCTCCACAGCCTTCTGTGGCAAACAATTCCACAGATTCACCACCCTCTGACTAAACAAATTTCTCCTCATCTCCTTCCTATGGGTACGTCCTTTAATTCTGAGGCTGTGATCTCTGGCGCTAGATTCTCCCACTAGGGGAAACATCCTCTTCACATCCCCTCTATCCGGGCCTTTTACTATTGAAAGAATCCAGAGTGGTAATGAGTCCAGAATCCAGAGTTACCTTGCACTAAATGTTATTTCCATATCATGTTTAAGAAAGAACTGCAGAGGCTGGAAAAATCAAAGATAGACAAAAATGCTGGAGAAACTCAGCGAGTGAGGCAGCATCTATGGAGCAAAGGAATAGGTGACGTTTCGGGTCGAGAACCTTCTTCAGACTGTAGAAGGGTCTCGACCCGAAACGTTACCTATTATTTCGCTCCATAGATGCTGCCTCACCCGCTGAGTTTCTCCAGCATTTTTGTCTACCTTCCCACATCATGTATCTGTACAAGTATCTGTTCACTGTAAATGGCTCGATTGTAATCACATGTTGTCTTTCCGCTGGCTGGTTAGCATGCAACAAAAGCTTTTCACTGTACCTCGGTGCACGTGACAATAAACTAAACTGAAAGGTAGCATTCGTGAAGAGGAATGGACACAAGACGTTTTGAGTCAAGACCCTTCTTCAGATATATTAGAAATAAAACCATTGTGAAAAGAATTTAAATTTATTTTACATTTGAAACTCCTGAAAATACATTCAGGACATTAAACATTAATGCAAAACATTACATGTGACGCTTGGACAATGTATAAACAATTACAGGTACTTATCTTCCTACAGGAAGCAGATCTTGCCTGTCCATTTGTACAAGGGTTGCTTTGCTTACAATAGACATTTTGTTGGTTAAAATCAAACAAGCTTCAATCGCAAACTATTTGAATGCAGCACCCGAGCTATATAGAGCCAGATAAAATAAAAGGAATTGACCGATCATCCCTCACCTTAATGTTCGTCCTGAACATCAGACCATATCCCCTGCTATGTTAGAGCATATCTCTAACATAGATAGCTATTAGAATTTTGTTTTTTCGTTTAACTATTAGAAAGGTCGAACAAGTTAGGTCTTTATTCTTTGGAGCGCAGAAGGTTAAGGGGGGACTTGATTGAGGTCTTTAAAATGATGAAAGGGATAGACAGAGTTGACGTGGATAAGCTTTTCCCATTGAGGTAGGGAAGATTCAAACAAGAGGGCATGACTTGAGAATGAAGGGACAGAAGTTTAGGGGTAACATGAGGGGGAACTTCTTTACTCAGAGAGTGGTGGCTGTGTGGAATGATCTTCCAGCAGAAGTGGTGGAGGCAGGATCGATTTTAACATTTAAAAGTAAAGTGGATAGGTATTTGGACGGGAAGGGAATGGAGGGGTATGGTCTGAGTGCAGGTAGATGGGACTAGGGGAAAATAAATGGTCGGCACGGACTGGAAGGGCCTAGAAGGCCTGTTTCCGTGCTGTAATTGTTATATGGTTATATGGTTTAGTTTAATTTAGTTTATTGTCGCAGGTGCAGTGACAAACTTTGTTTTTCATCCCCTATGAGAAATAGCGTTTTGTTTAATCCTACATGTTCATAAGTGACAGGAGCAGAATTAGGCCATTTGGCCCATCAGATCTACTCCGCCATTCTATCATGGCTGATCTACCTGTCCCTTCTAACCCCATTCTCCTGCCTTCTCCCCGTAACCCCTGACACTGCGATATCAGCATTGTAAAGTGAGAGAAACAATTACTAATATGATGCCTTTCAGTACCCGACCAAAGTGATGGAATCGTTGAGTCATAGAGCGTGGAAACAGGACCTTCGGCCCAACTTGCCCAAACTGACGAGCATGCCCCATCTACACTTGCCTGCGTTTGGCCCATATCCCTCTGAACCCGTCCTACTCACATGCCTGTCTAATTGCTTCTTAAAATGTTGCTCTGGACCCTGCCTCAAGTACCTCCTCCGACAGCTTGATACATACACGCACCGCCCTTTGTGTGAAAAAGTTACCCCTCAGGTTTCTATTAAATCTTCCCCCCTCACCTTAAACCTATATCCTTTGGTTCTCCAGTCCCCTACTCTGGGCAAGAGACTCAGTGCGTCTAGCCGATCTATTCCTCTCATGATTTTATACGTAATGAAACTTCTTGTGTGAACCTGGACTGAAATATCATCAAATTCTGGGAACATTAACTGATACAAACTGATTCCAGCAGAGGTCACTGGATGGCAGGATAGAATTTATTGGTACTTACAAAATCATTATTCTAAATATATCTAATCTTGCCAAAACAGCTGATAATCAAACCTCGTTATTATTGCAATAAATAAATTGGTAAAGAATTGTCCAACAGTCCTATATTGTTCTCAACATGTTTAAATGTTTAGTCAGGAGCTTAATCAAAAGAGCAAAAATCTAGAAACGTTTGAAAATAGATTAAATGAGTTAATTGCGTTTGCAGGTGAAGGCGATGTATTGAATGTAATTTGTGTTAATGAACCAAGTGGTAAAGACCTCAATGGTGGAACAGGCGGAGGACGATGGCTGACCTTAGTGGAGCGTCACAACGGCTGGGAAGGCGGATGAAGGCTGCAGCAGGAAAGGGTCTCCGGTCATCTTGGACTCCATGCCACTGGATCCTGACCCAGATCTGTCAAGGACCGTGGGGTGGCTGTCTGTGCACCAGTCTCCCCACGTTAAACAAAGTCACGCACAGGCGTCCTTCAACCCTGGAGCCACCCATGGTTGGCCATGACCGAAGCGGGCCTAAGGGAAGAGAAAGCGAGCAATTTGGAAATGGTTTGCCCTTGGTTCTGTTTAGTTTAGTTTACTTTAGTTTAGAAATACAGCACAGAAAGATTCCCTTCAGCTCTAAAGAGTGTTTAATTGTCAAATGTACTAAAAATGGAACAATAAAATTCTTAATTGCACCAGCATAACAGATCTGTAAATACTGTGTTCATAGATAACATAATAAATGAAAGAAAGTCCAATAACAATTACAAATAGTGCTAGATTTCCAGATAGAAAAGAGATTTAGAATGTAGAACGGCAGGGGTGTCACGATGGCGCAGTGGTAGAGTTGCTGCCTTCCGGTGCCAGAGACCCGGGTTCGATCCTGACTATGGGCGCTGACCGTACGGGATTCGTACGCTCTCCCCGTGGGTTTTCTCCAGGTTTCCTCGCACATTCCAAAGATGTACAGGTTTGTAGGTTAATTGGCTTCGGTTAACTAACATTATAAAATGTCCCTAGTGTGTGTATTATGGTGCTAGTGTATGAGGTGATCGGTGGTCGGCCGGGACTTGGTGGGCCGAAGGGCCTGTTTCCGTACTGTATCTCTAACATATCTATAGTCTAAAGACAAGTCTAAAGACTTGATTCTTGAATTATTCTTTTCCCATTTGCTCAACCTATTGATTTTGGGTGACAACCAAGAATAGTTCGGTGACTACTGGAGAGACAGTTGATGGCACGGAAAGACGGCACCCTGGAAAGGCTGGGTTAGTGCCCCAGTCTGTGTCTTTCGTGAGAAAGATACCCAACAAAGCTACGGAAAGGCCTAATGAACCATCGTGGCCTAAACATCCATCAGGCGAGAATGAAATCCTCGGAGAAGGAGAAAGAGGTGCAGCGCACAGGCCTTGAACCTGGTGAGACGCAGGAGGAGCCCGGCCGGGAGTCACCCCACAGAGCCCAGTCCCTCCACGCACTAGAGTCTCACAACCCCTGCAGAGTAGTTATTAAGATGGCTGATCCGTGGGCGGTTGCTGCTGGGACGCAAGTCGGGGCCTGATCAAACCCGGCTGGGTCGCCTGGGCGAGGGTGTCTGATGTTGTGAGACCCCAGGTCACATCACTGAGGATGCGTCCCAGCTCATCTAGAAGATGTATATTTTTCACATTGGTTTGATTTGTATTCAAGTATAGGCAGTAAATAGTAGCCGGCCTTGGGGCAGCAAGGGTTGCTTGAAGTTAGAGAAGTCAATGTTCATACCACTGGGGTGTAAGCTGCCCAAGCAAAATATGAGGTCCCTCATCGATTATTTGGAAGGGTAGATTGCTTCGGCACGGAAACCTAACTGAAACTTGAACTCAGGATTAGATGAAAAGTTATACTTTATAATCTTCAAACGTATCTCCAATGATGTATTATTAGTAGGGGGTTACACAAAAAGCTGGAGAAACTCAGCGGGTGCAGCAGCATCTAAGGAGCGAAGGAGATAGGCGACGTTTCGGGTCGAGACCCTTCTTCACCTGAAACGTTGCCTATCTCCTTCGCTCCTTAGATGCTGCTGCACCCGCTGAGTTTCTCCAGCTTTTTGTGTAACCCTCGATTCTCCAGCATCTGCAGTTCCTTCTTTAACACATGTATTATTAGTAAATCATTCCATTCTTTTTTTTAAATCTTGACATTTTTTTTCTTTTCTTTCTCTCTTTCTTACTTTCTATCTATATATTAAAAAAATTAGAAGCAGAATGAATTCTCAATTGATAATATTAATAATGTTTGATTGATACACATTAAATGTTTTTACCATAATATGTGTTTGCTTCTAATAAAAATATATTTAAAAAAAATAAAAATAAATAAATATGAGGTTCCTCCAATTTGTGCTGGGCCTCAATCTTCCTCCAATTGACTTCCGTTTTCCGGGCCTTCACATTCAGGCCTGGGTTGGGGGGGCTACAGTTCTCTGATAACCTGATTCAAAATCCGTATCATATAATTGCAACATCTCGTCTGAAACGAGATAAAAGAAATGAAACACCAAGGAAAACAATTAAGATCTGCCTTTCTCAACGCGCTGTTGTTTTCCTCAGAGGCCTGTCAACCCCGAGACACATATCTTCACTTTAATAACAGCTTAAGGCTTTTTATTTTCTGCACAATTTTAAAAATGCATGAAAACGGTTCTGAAACGGCCTGATTTAGCACTAATCGGACCCTGGGGTCCAATCCTGGATAAATCTCACCTCACAATCCTTCCATCTCCCTGCCTGCCCGAGACCAAGCGCACAGTGGTGGTTGCGTCTGTTTTATTAATGCCACTTCATGTGAATTAAGTTTATCCACTAGTGTGTGTGTCATCTCCTCTATACGATACAATAGAACTTTATTTATCCCAGGAGGGAAATTGATCTGCCAACAGTCATAATAACACAAAATACATGAAACATGAAATTAAAGTGATGAGTGGAAAGGAATTGGGATGCGCAAAGATGGGGGGAGTGGGTGGGGGAGGGAGGGAGTCAGTCTCAGTCTACCCCATGACAGAAGGGGGAGGAGTTGTGCAGTTTGATAGCCACAAGGAAGAAGGATCTCCTGTGGCGTTCTGTGCTGCATCTTGGTGGAACCAGTCTGTTGCTGAAGGCGCTCCTCAGGTTGACCAGTGTGTCATGGAGGGGGTGAGATCCACACATCTCAATCGGTGAGGATAGGTGACAACACCTGCACCACGACAACACCGGTGCTCGGCAGGGGTGCGTTCGTAGTCTCCGACTATACTCCATCTACACTCACGGCCCTAGGGCTAAATTCGGCTCCGTCGGATACGTCGGAGCTCGGGGACGTCACTTAGCGGCTCGTAGCGCTAACGACAGGTACTCGGGAAGACCCGCTAACGGCAGGCAAGCACGGGAAGACTCGTGAAGATTTTTCAACATGGTGAAAAATGTCCACGAGAGCCCCGAGTACCGACGAGTGGCCATTACCGTAAATCTCCGAGTTCGAATCAGGGCAAACTCGGGAGAGCTCTTGGAATGAACCCGTACCGTGGGACAGGGCTATTATTGTCTCATGTAACAAGTCTTTGCTTGAACACCCAAGGTATGCAAATAGTCGCTATATAAGGGCACTGATGAAGTTACAAAGTATCCCCGCGTCAGGACCCCCTTTGTTCTCTCCCTCCCCCAACTCCTCTCTCCATCATGGCGGTCGTCTCCACGCGGGGTCCGCCATTGTTCCTTATCCCGGCAGCGACGTCCCCATTTCCTCGTGGTCCGCCCTCATCCGTCAGCCGGCCGCCGCACCGACATCTCAACTATCGCCGCCGGATCCTCTCCAGACGCTTCCGCGGTTCCGACCCTGGGCCCAGTCGACTCGCGGCCTCCAACCTCGGCCCACGGGTTCCGCCAACTCCACCGGGCCTCGCCGATTCCGCGGCACACCGGGACACGGCCGTGACAATCTCGAGGGATAAGGCGGTAACTTCTGTTAACAAAGAACTGCTTGCTTGCTGGAAGGGCTGCATTTTGTAACGTTTAGAAGAATGAGCAAGAATTGCACCAGCCAAAATAAAGGAGATCTTTGCGTGGATTGGTGCAGGTTGAACGCATATCATAGGTTGGAGAGGTAAAGGAAACCTTTGTACATTTTGAACCCTCACCTTTCCCATGGATGCATTCAATAAAAAGCTCACGAGAGCAAGTAAATTATTACCCATTCTCACTCTCACTGTCAAAGATGTCAAAGATGATCCCACTCTTTTGTTTCAAGCGAAGCCTTTATTTCAAAGTCAAATCCTTGCTCCTTGGCTTGCTTCATGCTTGGGTCTATTGTATTGGCAAACATGAACAAGTTCACACACATCTCAAGCAACATACTTACATTTATAATTTAATCCACACGACAGCACATATGTTTTTTATCGTGTGTCTAGTTAATACTTGGATCGGAAGTGCTGCTGTCACTGAAGTCAACTTTAATCTTATTGTATTTGCTCTGCTGTGTTAATATTAGTAGCATGCAGCACCACAACTTCACATGTGTCGTTGCATTGACTGAAGAAATTCCTCCTCATGTACCTCCTAAAGGAAGGTCATTTAATTCTGAGGCTATGACCTCTGGTTTCAGACTCTCCCACCAGTGGAAACATCCTCTCCACATCCACTCTAGCCAGGCCTTTCACTATCCGATAAGATATCAGAGCCACCTATTGAATCCTTTCCTCTTTAGGGTATGACATTATAGTCAGTAGGGGGCGACGTTGAGTATGGCTGCCCTGCCAGCAGCTGTTAGTCTTTTCATTCTTTTTTTAAATTTTTAGTTAGTGAAAGTGTTTGTTTTTGGAGGTATTTTAGTCTTTTTATGTAGAGGGGGGGAAGGGGGAAACTATTTTCTCAATCCCTACCTGGTCGGAGATGCGGCTTTTCTCCGGGCCGTATCTTCGCCCCTTCCTCGCGGCCTACGGCAGTCTGGAGCGGCGTTTCCTGCCGGGACTGGCCGGGACTTCAGCTTCGGTGGCAGTACACAGCGCTGGGGCGCCATCGTGGAGCGGGCGATGCCTTGCCCGGGTCGCCGTGCGGTGGAGCTCCGGAGGGCTGGGACCGCTGACTGCAACATCGCGGAACTGCGGTCCGTGGAGCTTCCAGCGGGCGGCGCTGAGCTTTAAAAACCGCGGAGCCTGGGATCTCACACCGAGATCGCCAGAGTCGGAGCTCCGACCGGCGCGGCCCGTGGACCACGGGAGCTGCGAACTCCGGGGAGGAAGCGGGCGCTCCAGACACTCCGAGCCGCTGAGAGTGTTCACCCGTCGGCAGAACTCCATCATCCGGCGAGTGGGCCTGAAGCATCGGGCTGCTGTAGCGGCAACTGCAAAGGCCTCAATAGGCCCGACTATGGGTGATCTGGGGATGGGACTGGACTTTGCTGCGTTCCCCCACAGTGGGAACCATTGTGGGGGGGATGTTTTTTATGTTTATTGTTAAATACTCTAGTGTTGTGTATTATCTTTATTCATGTGCTGCATTGGCAAGTCAAATTTCACTACACCAATTGGTGTATTGATAATAAATGTACTTTGTCCTTTGTCCACATTTAGTGGTTGTCCACTAATGCGCAAAATTTATGGCAACCTGAGGCTATTTGCATATTGTAGCGCCACCTGGAGGTTAGGCCACGTACTGGGCGAACGCTTGGCCCTAGGGCTGCAGGGACACATGGCTGTGTTCCGCGGGACAAAGTCGTCACGTGGTTTAGAAGTGTGCCCTGATATATATATATATATATAGAACTCTGGGAGAACCCGCCACAGTCGCGTGTGAGCTGTTCCCTGTTGAACACAATAAAGATCACTTTGTTTCACAACATGTGTCTTGCTATGATATGCCCAGTTTAATTTGGGCATCCCTATATTGTTGTCTGAAGGGCCAGTATGGACTGTACTGTGTCCGGCCTCCTCCAGTGCACAGAAGCCAAAGTGTCTTGGACAGAGTATTTTGTTTAGTTTAGAGATACAGTGTGGAAACAGGCCCTTCGGCCCATCAAATCCGCACCAACCAGCCACCCCCGCACATTGACACTATCCTACACACACTAGGGACAATTTACATTTACACCAAGCCAATTTAAACCTACAAACCTGTACGTCTTTGGAGTGTGGGGGGGAAACCGAAGATCTCTGAGAAAACCCACACAGGTCACGGGGAGAACGTACAAACTCCGTACAGACAGCACCCGTAGTCAGGATCGAACCCGGGTATCCGGCGCTGTGAGGCAGCAACTCTACCGCTGCGCCACCGTGCCACCCCCAGATGTGAATTTAAGTGATTGAGAAAGACCCTGAAATTCTTACCCTTATTTACTTGAGATCTAGAACATAGATCAAGTGGGCGGGCGCGACTCACGTTGCAGCGGCCCCTACAGCCTGTCTGTTTTTTTTAAATTTTTTTGTCTAGTTAAATGTAGTTGTTCGTGTTTTTTTTGTATTGTTTGTAACTGTGTATATGTTGGGGGGGGGGGGGGGGGGGGAAGAGGGGGAAACTTTTAAATCTCTTCCCTGCACGGGAGACCCGACTTTTTCCCTGTCGGGTCTCCGTTGTCGTTGGGGCCTAGCACCGTGGAGCGGCCTCCTACCGGGACGACCTGGGGGCTCCAGTCACGGAGCTGCGGACTCACTGTCATGGGGCTGGCTGGCCTCGAGCGTGGGGAGCGGTGGTGGCTCGCCGCTGCGGCTCGACCCCTGAGCTCCAGCTCCAGCTGCAGCTGCAGACCAGTGGACTATCGGGAGCTCGCGGGTCCGGGTGAGAGACCGCTCTCCGGAGCTCCCGCAACACAGCGTATCCAGCCCATGTCGCGGGGTTGGAGCGACCTGGAGCGGGGCCGTACATCGCCCGGCGCGGCTTTCATGGCCGCGGGACATTCCAGCGCCCGCCGGGGGCTCCAACTGTGACTTTTGGGCATAGAGCGGGGCCGTACATCGCCCGGCGCGGCTTTCATGGCCGCGGGACATTCCAGCGCCCGCCGGGGGCTCCAACGGTGACTGTGACCTTTGGGCCTAGAGCGGGGCCGTACATCGCCCGGCGCGGCTTTCATGGCCGCGGGACATTCCAGCGCCCGCCGGGGGCTCCAACTGTGACCTTTGGGCATAGAGCGGGGCCGTACATCGCCCGGCGCTACCTCAAAGGCTGTGGGATTTAACACCGCCCGCCTGCAGCTTGGACCTCGGGAGAGAGATGGTGCGGGGGAGAGAGAAGACTTTGCCTTCCATCACAGTGAGGAGGAGATTCACTGTGATGGATGTTTGTGTGAATTGAATTGTCTGTGTTTTTTTTATGAATTGTGTATGCCATGTAGAAACGGAGTTTCGTTCGAGCCTCTGAGGTTCGAATGACAAATAATAAAATAAAATCAAAAAATCAGAACAGTACAGCACAAGAACAGGCCATCAATGTCTGTGCCGAACATGATGCCAAGACCATCTCTTTATCTACCTGCGCATGTTCCCGATGTTGGGCGAGTCCAGAACCAGGGGCCACAGTTTAAGAATAGGGGGTAAGCCAATTAGAACGGAGACGAGGAAACACATTTTCTCACAGAGAGTTGTGAGTCTGTGGAATTCTCTGCCTCAGAGGGCGATGGTGGCCGGTTCTCTGGACACTTTCAAGAGAGATCTAGATAGGGCTCTTAAAGATAGCGGGGTCAGGGGATATGGGGAGAAGGCAGGAACGGGGTACTGATTGGGGATGATCAGCCACGATCACATTGAATGGCGGTGCTGGCTCGAGGGGCTGAATGGTCTACTCCTGCACCTATTGTCTATGGTTATATTCCATCTCCCTCCATTCCCTGCATATCCATAGTTGTATGCACATCTATTTCTGCCTCCACCACCACCCCAGGCAGCGCGTTCCAGGCACCCACCACCCCCCTGTGTAAAAAAGTCTCCCCGCACATCTCCTTTAAACTTTGCCCCTCTCACCTTAAAGTTATGGCCTCTTAAGTGAATTTAAGTGTATCCACAACGGGTGCCTCATCCGCAGCAAGCCTATCCGGCCCATAAAATTCCTATTCAACGCCCACACACTTGCATCTGTGGGCTTTGAACTTTGAAAGTACATTTAAAATTAAAGAGGAATTTTTCACTTTATAAATTACCTATAAGATTTATTTAGAGTATTCCAACGTCAACTTTGATCATGCGTAACCCAGGTTTCATTTAACACCCCGAGTAACCTTCAAGAAGTTACTTAAAAATTAATTTAAAATTATTTCCTTATTCCTGCCGCAGTGTTTCGCTGTGTTTGACTGCTCAGTTGAATCATTGCTGCAGCACAGCAGTGTTCCCATTCAACCTGACACCTGATCGAAGATTGACATAAAAAGCTGGAGTAACTCAGCGGGACAGGCAGCATCTCTGGCGAGAAGGAATTGGGTTGACGAATGGGGTCGAGGAAGAAGTTTCTCGACCCGAAACGTCACCCGTTCCTTTCCCCCCCCAGAGATGCTGCCTGTCCCGCTGAGTTACTCCAGCATTTTGTGTCTTTCTTCCGTTTACCCCGGCACCTGCAGTTCCTTCTTACAACGCCTGATCGAAGCACAGATTTGAACAGAAATTCTGACCCTTTCTTTTGGGGAATTACAGAGGCTCTGCAACCTCTATCAAGTTCTGACCTGCCGTGGAGTGTCGCGGTAAAACACAGAACAGTACAGCACAGGAACAGGCCCCGTCGACCCTCAATGTTTGTGTCGGACATGATGCAGGTGCAGCAGGCAGTGAAGAAAGCAAATGGTATGTTAGCATTCATAGCAAAAGGATTAGAGTATAGGAGCAGGGAGGTTCTACTGCAGTTGTACAGGGTTTTGGTGAGGCCGCACCTGGAGTATTGCGTACAGTTTTGGTCTCCAAATCTGAGGAAAGACATCCTTGCCATAGAGGGGGTACAGAGAAGGTTCACCAGACTGATTCCTGGGATGTCAGGACTTTCATATGAGGAAAGATTGGATAGACTCGGCTTGTACTCGCTGGAATTTAGAAGATTGAGGGAGGATCTTATAGAAACGTACAAAATTCTTAAGGGGTTGGACAAGCTAGATGCTGGAAGATTGTTCCCGATGTTGGGGGAGTCCAGAACAAGGGGTCACAGTCTAAGGATAAGGGGGAATTCCTTTAGGACCGAGATGAGGAAAACATTCTTTACACAGAGAGTGGTGAGTCTCTGGAATTCTCTGCCACAGAAGGTAGTTGAGGCCAGTTAATTGGCTATATTTAAGAGGGCGTTGGATGTGGCACTTGTGGCTAAAGGGATCAGGGGGTATGGAGAGAAGGCAGGTACTGAGTTGGATGATCAGCCATGATCACATTGAATGGCGGTGCAGGCTCGAAGGGCCGAATGGCCTACTCCTGCACCTATTTTTCTATGTTTCTATGTTTCTATGATGCCCAGCTGAACTGATCTCATCTGCCGCACTTGCCCTCTATTCCCTGCGCTTCCATGGGCCTATCCAAAAGCCTTTTCAATCGTATCTGCCTCCACCACCACCCCTGGCATTCCAGCCCCCCACCACCCTCAGCGTAAAAAATCTTCACCCTCTCACCTTATAGCTACGTCCTCTAGTGTTGGACCTTTCCACGCTGGGATAAAGGTTCTGACTGTCTAGCTTATCGCTGCCTCTCATCATTTTATATAACTTCCCTCGACCTCCGACATTCCAGAGAAAACAATCCAATTCTACGTGCAGTATCGTCATATCTTACAGCACAAGGTATCCATTAGCTAAACCTTCGAGATGTTGTCCTGTCACGCAGCAAACACTGGGGCAGAGAAACATCTAGGGATATCTTTCAAAGATTTGGGTGAGTGGCATAATTTCTGCTCAAGTGAATTATACTTGGTTCCATGCGTAAATTCTTTATAACGTTTGTTGTCGTTTGAATGTTCAACTAATGTTTTTTCTCCTGTGCAGGAAGGAGCTGCAGATGCTGGTTTAAACCGAAGATAGACATAATATGCTGGAGTAGCTCAGCGGGTCAGACAGCGTCTCTGGAGAGAAGGAATGGGTGACGTTTCGGGTCGAGGCCCTTCTTCAGGAAATGATCATCTCGACCCAAAACGTCACCTATTCCTTTTCTCCAGAGCTGAAGAAGGACAAAGGACATTTACTGTCACATACACCAATTGGTGCAGTGAAATCTGTCTTGCCATGCAGCACATAGATAAAGATAAGACATAACATTAAAGAATTTAGCATATAACATAAAAAACATCCCCCCACAATGGTTCCTATTATGAGAGAAGCACAAAGACCAGACCCTATCCCCAGTTCACCCATAGTCAGGCCCATTGAGGCCCCAACAGTCGCCACTATGGGGGCCGATGTTCCAGGCCCTACTTCGCCGGGTGATGGTGCTCCGGCGAAGGGAGAACCCTCTCAGCGGTTCGGGGTGCCTGGAACGGCCGCTTCCTTGCTGGAGACCGCGGCTTCCGACGCCTACAGGCCGCGCTGGATGGAGCTCCACAACTGGCGATCTCGCCGAGAGATCCCAGGCTCCGCGATGTTAAAGTTCAGCGCCGCTGCCCGCGGTTGGCCGCCCCACTGTCCCGCAGCTCCGCGATGTTCACCTGCGGTCTTCAGCTCACCGGAGCTCCAGCGCGGCGACCCAGGCAAGGCATCGCCCGCTCCGCTCCACGATGGCGCTCCAGCGCTGAGCCGCTGACGAAGCCGTGGCTCTGGGCGGTCCCCCCAGGAAACGCCGCTCCAGGCCCGCTGGTAGGCCGCGAGGACGGGTCGACGGTGCAGCCCGGAGAAAAGCTGCCTCTCCGACCAGGTAGGGACCCTAGAAAGCAGTTTCCCCCCTTCCCCTCCCCCACCCCCACATAAAAAAGGCTAGGACTCCGAAAAACAGAAAAACTCAACTAACAAAAATTTTTAAAAAGAGTGAAAAAACGGACAGCTGCAGACTGGGCAGCCAAACCCGTACAGGACGGCGCCCCCTTTCACAAGGTAATTCACGAAAAGTCTCGACCCAACTTCAGACTGAGAGTCAGCGGAAAGGGAAACGAGAGATATAGAGGTGATGTAGGGAGATATTGAACAAATGTATGAAAGATATGCAAAAAAGTAACAATGGTAAAGGAAACAGGCCTTTGTTAGATGCTTGCTAGGTGAGAACGAGAAGCTGGTGCAACTTGGGTAGGGGAGAGATGGAGAGAGAGAGGGAATGCCGGGGTTACTTGGAGTTAGAGAAATCAATATTCACACCAGTGGGTTGTAAGCTGCTCAAGCGAAATATGCTGGCTTTTCCCATGTTTTCTCATGAATTTATCGTGCTAGCTATAATCATGTTTTGGAATTGGATGAAAGACATACGTCATGAGTTAACTGAG
Source organism: Raja brachyura (assembly GCA_963514005.1). Next base: position 33,135,447 of record OY740807.1, on the reverse strand, counting down.
GAAGAAAGGCCATATTCATGATTTATTTTTGGACCTGTAACATCAAAGCTTATTAAATCCGGTTCGCATTTTAGAGAAAAATAACTTGCTCACGGTAAGTTAATTTTATGGAGGGAGAGGGAAGAATCAGCAAACAAGGCAGGACTCGTGAGTTCAGATCATAATCTTTGCTAATTTTAACATGAATAAAGATTGTGAACATGAAAAAAATAGTTTACTGGCGCCCATCATATTAGTCACATTTATTTGTCAAAGATTCACATCTCTGTTTAGATCAGCCATGATTGAATGGAAGAGTAGGCTTGATGGGCCGAATGGCCTAATTCTCCACCTACAACCTATGAGCATGAAAATATATTGCATTTCAATCACCTTACAATAACCTTTGCCAGAGATACTAATGTGCAAAAATACACCGTCTTTCAAAGCCACGTCATTCTGGAAATTGAACCATGAACCTGACTTGTGAATAGCTGAAGATGTCTAATGTGACTGGTTTTTTTTTGAAGAAAAAAATTGTTTTATATTTTAAAGTCTTATTTTTCCCAGCCCAGCAGATAACTGATTGAAGCATTTCCCTGTTTGTGAAATGTCGGTTGGAATTGCACTGAGTCACGGTCTGACACTGCGTCGTCAGCAGTCAACGCCCGTCGATTAGAAATATTAGCCGTTTTCCTCGCCCTAACCGAGGCTGTGTCACTTGCTGGCGATTTGCGGCACTCTGCGTACTTTACTTCAGTTAACCTACAAACCACAGCCTTGCTGAGACGGTGCTGTGTGCAGCGCGGTGATTTATCACGCAACATGCCACATGGTGAATGACCCAGTAAATGCAACATGAGCTGGGAAAGGATACAGAGAAGATTTACGAGGATGTTGCCAGGACTAGAGGGTCTGAGCTACAGGCAGAGTTTGAGTAGGCTGGGTCTCTATTCCTTGGAGCGCAGGAGGAGTGATCTTATAGAAGTGCATAAGGTCATGGGAGGAATAGATCGGGTAGATGCACAGAGTCTCTTGCCCAGAGTAGATGAATCGAGGACCAGAGGACATAGGTTCAAGGTGAAGGGGAAAAGATTTAACCAAGAACCAAGGAATCTGAGGGGTAACATTTTCACCCAAAGGGTGGTGGGGGCATGGAACGAGCTGTCAGAGGAGGTAGTTGAGGCTGGGACTATCCCAACATTTAAGATTCAGTTAGACAGGTACATGGATAGGACAGGTTTGGAGGGATATGGACCAAACGCAGGCAGGTGGGACTAGTGTAGCTGGGACAAGTTGGCTGGTGTGGGCAAGTTGGGCCGAGGGGCCTGTTTCCACGCTGTATCACTCTATAACATCTCAACATTGCCTGTGAATGGCTTGCACCTGTATTGTTATTCAGCTGGTTGAAATTCAGGCAGCCGACTTAAAATCCCACACATCCCATTGTCCAAATCGTACATAAACATCATTTGTTCTTGGTAGACACCAAATGGTGGAGTAACTCAGCGGGACAGGCAGCATCTCTGGAGTGAAGAAATGGGCGACGTTTCGGGTCGAGACACTTCTTCAGACTGATGTCAGGGCAGTGGGCGGGACAGAGATGGAATGTTGTCGGAGTCTAAAGTGAAACAATTTTACTATATGAAAATGTGAAATATGATTCCCTGGGTCCTCACATTACTCTCATGAGACCCTGGCTCAAGTCAAATTCCATGTTTTTATGAGCCGACAACGTGATCTCTCCACCTGTAGTCTACATGTGTTATTCTTCCACCAACACAGCGTGAAGCTCTCTTCCCCTATTAGCTCTCTGGTTAAGCTTTGGAGCTGCAACACCTAATCTTTTATCTCCCATTGTCACACCACCGTCAAAGGAGCAGAATTAGGCCGATCGACCCATTGAGTCTGCTCCACCATTCGATCATGGCTGATCTATCTTTCCCTCTCAATACCATTCTCCTGCCTTCTCCCCATTACCTTTGACCCCCCACCCCCACCCCTAGTAATCAAGGGCCTATCAATTTTTGCTTTGAAAATACCCAATGTTCATCATTTCATAAGTCATGGGGGCAGAATTAGGCCATTCAGCCCATCAAGTCGACTCCGCCATTCAATCTATCTTTCCCTCAACTCCATTCTCCTGCCTTCTCCACATAACCTTGGTGACCTTTATGCCTTGGCCTCCACAGCTGTCAGTGGCAATGAATTCCGCAGATTTACCATCCTCTGGCCGAAGAAATTCCTTCTCATCTCCATCCTGGTTTAGTTTAGTCTTAGCTTAGAGTTACAGCGAGGAAACAGGCCCTTTGGCCCTCCGAGTCCGCACCGACCAGCTAATCCCGCACAGTAACGCTACCCTAGGGACGGTTTACATTGTATACCAAGCCAATTAACCTACAAACCTGTACGTCTTTGGAGTGTGGGAGGAAACCGAAGATCTCGGAGAAAACCCACCCAGGCCGGGGGGAGAACGTACAAACTTCGTACAGACAGCACCCGTAATCGGGATCTAACCCAGCTCTAAGGAAGCAACTTTACTGCTGCGCCACTCTGTCGCTGATCAGCGTGGACTTGGTGGGACTGTTTCCACACTGTACCTCTAAACTAAACTCAACTAAACACATCTCAACTAAACTATATATACATTATTGCCTCTAATCAATCACATTGTATGAGGAAGTTCCAATCAATAAAATAACAGCTTCATATTGCCATGATAGCAAACATCTCCCTTGTTGATTGATGGCAGGAGAAGAATAAATATAAGGTAAATTTTCTTTACATTGGAATTTGTCATGCTGACAAATGCGTTTGATTTCCTTTGTGCAGTAACACCGTGCAGTAAAGGAAATTAAACTCATAAATGTATTCACCAGAAGGTCAAAGCTTAAGCACGCAATATTTGTTCTTCAAAGGTCAGAAACCACCCTGAAAGTTGGCAAAAAGCAGCTGGATAGCTACTTTAAGGCAAACTGTTTAATGCAAAATTAAAATGTAACGTGTGATTGGGCTTGGTATTCATACAACCCAGCGGTATGAATACAGACTTCTCTAACTTCAAGTAAGCCTTGCTTTCCCTCTCTCTGCATCCTAGTTCTCCAAAGATAGACACAAAATGGTGGAGTAACTCAGCGGGACAGGCGGAGTATCTAGGAGAGAAGGAATGGGTGAAGTTTAGGGTCGAGACCCTTGTTCAGGCTGAGAGTCTGCAGAAGGGTCTCGACCTGAAACGTCACCCATTCCTTCTCTCCAGAGATTCTCAGCCTGACCTGCTGAGTTATTCCAGTTTTTTGTGTCTATCTTCGGTTTAAACCACCTACAATGGCCTGCTTCCTTTATCACCAATACTTTTTTGCATATCTTTCACTCATTGTTCCTTATCTCTCCACATCACTGTTTATATCTCTCGTTTCCCTGATCCCTGACCGGTCTGAAGAAGGGTCTCGACCCGAAACGTCGCCTATCTCCTTCGCTCCTTAGATGCTGCTGCACCCGCTGAGTTTCTCCAGCTTTTTGTGTAACCATCTGCAGTTCCTTCATAGGCATCCTAGTTCTCCAACTAGTTTCACTGTCCTACTGATTCAATTTTACTGATTCTCAGCCTCATTGTCAGCTTCCCCTCAGCTAACAATGATCCATCCTACATATGTCCCTATCCCTTACTCTTAGACTGAAGAAGGGTCTCGACCCGAAACGTCACCCATTCCTACACTCCAGAGACAATGTCAGTCCCGCTGAGAACTCCAGCGTTTCGTGTCTATCTTTGGTGTAAACCAGCATCTGCAGTTCCTTCCTACACATGTGATTATTCGTTACTCTTTCATCGAGTTAACTTCCATAAAATGTTATTTCTTTGAAACGACTTGAGATTATCGTCGACTTCAGGAAAACCTGGCACAGTCCCACACCACTTCACATCAATGACAGCGATGTGGAGGTGGTCAGTAGCACAAAGTTCCTGGGGGTGCAGGTCACTAACAGTCTGACCTGGTCGACTAACATCTCATCAACTGTTAAGAGAGCGCAGCAGCGGTTGCACTTTCTGCGCCGGATGAGAAGAGCTCACCTCCCCCATCCCATCCTCACCACTTTCTACAGGGGCACTATAGAGAGTATTCTGACCAGCTGTATCTCTGTCTGGTTTGGGGCCTGTAGAGCCTCCGACTGGAAGTCTGTGCAGAGAGTGGTGAGGACAGCGGAAAAAATCATCGGGACCTCTCTCCCCTCAATCGGGGATATTGCGACCAAACGCTGTGTGTCTAAGGCCAGCAGTATCATAAAGGACCCCACACATCTCCATCACGGACTGTTCACTCTGCTGCCCTCGGGAAAAAGATACCGCAGCATGAGGAGCAGAACATCAAGGTTCCGCAACAGCTTCTTCCCACGAGCCATCAGACTCCTGAATGCCATGTAAATGGGCTGCCACTATTGTCTATTTACCCTTTTCATACATACCTATCCTTCGGTTAATTTATTGTGTTGCACAGGGAGCCAAATGCAACGTAATTTCGTTTGGAACTGCATATATCAATGTATTTCTAAATGACAATAAAGTTTGTTTGACTTTTGACTTTGACTTTTGACATTAAGTTTTAATTTGGAATGGGAATTGTGGTGCAAGGAAACGAAATAAAGCATTGAAACGCAAAGCCAGAGAGATTTATATTCCCAGGTGTCGTTAACGTATTTCAACATTGATTATTGTAAGTAGTTATGTTATTTATTTAGTTTAATTTCGAGATACAGCCCGGAAACAGGCCCTTTGGCCCACTGAGTCCACACCGACCAGCGATCCCCGCACACTCACACTATCCTACACACACGGGGACAAGTTACATGTAACCTACACATCTGTATGTCTTTGGAGAAGTTTGCAGCTGATTGGCTTGGTATAATTATAATTTATCCCTACTGTGTGTGTAAGATAGTGTTAATGTGCAGGGATCTCTTGTTGGTGTGGACTCAGTGGGCCGAAGGCCTGTTTCCGTGCTGTATCTCTAAACTAAAACTAAACTTCTTCCACAAACGAGTGGTGGCACCATAGAGTGTGGACTGCTGCTCCAACATCGTGGAGCTCCGGGGGTTACACAAAAAGCTGGAGAAACTCAGCGGGTGCAGCAGCATCTAAGGAGCGAAGGAGATAGGCGACGTTTCGGGTCGAGACCCTTCTTCAGACGGAGCTCGGTTTGGAGAGCTTCCAAAGCGGGCAGCGTTGAACAACTCCGTGGAGTCGTGGGGCCCTTTGACGAGGGCTGCCAGTGTTGTATCTCCACCCGGCGCGCCATGCGGACTTTGGGAGCCGCAGACTCCAGTAGGAGGTGGCCGACTCGGGGTCCAGGCCGCTGAGGACATCCCCCATCCCCGACGTTGGACTTGCATCACCCCGGCGAGCGGGCCTGAACATCGGGCCACCCGTAGCGGCGACTGCGGAGGGCTCGGGGAGGCCCTGACCACGGGTGAACAGTGGGGAACATCTGAGGAAGAGACTGACTTTGGTGCCTTCCCTCACAGCGGGAAACTTTGATCCTGTTGTGTGGGGATATTTTATGTTGAATTCTATCAACTCTATGTGTGTTCTTTATTTTTTACTGTATAATGATTTCATTTCACTGTGCCAATTGGCACACGTGACAAACAAATGTATCTTGTATCTTGCAGCTGTTCGTTTTTCACCCTTTTTTTATTTTTAGTGTAGCCTTTAGAGGGCTTTTAGTCTTTTAGTTATTTGGAGGCATTTTTTCCAGTCCCTACCTGGACGAGGATGCATCCTTCCTCCGAACCGCATCTTCGCCCCCTCCTCGCGGCCTACCACCTGGATTGGAGCGGTCTTTCTTGCCAGAGATCGCACAGAGCTTCGAGCTGCAGCTTCAGCAGCAGCACCGAGGTACCATCGTGGAGCGGGGCGATGCCTACCCTGGTCGCCGTGTGGAGTTCCGGAATGCTGGGAATGCCGACTTCAACATCGCGGTCTGCGTAGGTTCCAGCTGCAGTGGCGCTGACTTTAAACACTGGGAACTTTCGCCGAGATCGCCAGTGTTGGAGCTCCGCCCAGCTCGGCCGCGGTCTCCGGTAGCAAGCGGCCGTTTCGGAACTCCAAGCCACTGAGAGCATTCTGCCGACGCCGGAATTCCATCATCCCAACGAGAGGGCCTAAAACATCGGGCTGCCATAACGGCGACTGCTGAGGCCTCAATAGGCCCCGACCACGGGTGAACATAGAGGAAGTGGACCAAACTTTGCTGCCTTCCCTCAGTGGGAAACGTATATCCCGCTATGGGGGGGATGTTTTTATGTTTAATGTTAAATTCTACAATGTTGTGTTATTTTATTAGTGTGCTGCAATGGCAACTCAAATTTCACTGCACAAATTGTTGTATGTGACAACAAATGTCCATTGACCTTTGTCCACCTGTACTAATCACTCTGTCAATCTCCACCTTAAAAGGATTAAATGACTTGGCCTCCACAGCCCTCAGTGGCAATTAGTCCCACAGGTTCCCCATCCCAGGACTAAAGAAATTCCTCCTCATCTCCTTTCTAAAGGTACGTCCTTTCATTCGAAGGCTTTAGCGTCTAGTTCTCTGCTGCAGCTAATGACAATGGGATTCAACTTTGACATTTAAATTGCCGTCTGTTTTTCTTAAAGACCGAGGGCTTCCCGTTCCAGATTTCAGGCTATTATAAACGGAAAAGCACAAGAATGCTACTAACGCCCACTCCACCACCATAACCCCTTAACTCCATTTGCATCTGCTTTGTTTCCTGTCCGGATGGGATGTTAAATTGCTTCCTTCAGTTACCGGATGGTGGAATAGCTGATGGTACCAATGGACAGGTGGGTGGAGGCAAGGGCCATATTACAACATTTAACTGCATTAAAATTTGCAATACAGAATGTGCTGTTTATTGACTTTGAGAACTGTGTTGCACTCCATAAATCACAGCTGGAACTCTTGTGCTTGCAGCGGGTAAAGGCACATTAGTCAAGGACACTGTGTTATCACCTTGTTATTGGTAAATGGGGATTTGATACTAGCATACAAACTAATTAGTTTCTTCTGCCTTGTTTGGCTCCGTTTAGATACAGCGCGGAAACAGGCCCTTCGGCCCACCGAGTCCGCATCAACCAGCGATCCCCACACAGTAACACTATCCCACACAGACTAGGGACAATTAACATTTAATTATACCACGCCAATTAGCCTACAAACCTTTGGAGTGTGGGAGGAAACCGAAGATCTCGGCGAAAACCCACGCAGGTCACGGGGAGAACGTACAAACTCTGTAGACAGCACCCGTAGTCGGGATCGAACCTGGGGCTCTGGCGCTGTAAGGCAGCAACTCTACCGCTGTGCCACCCTTACATATTGGCTCAGGGATAAATCTTAGTTCCGAGATAATGAAATGGAAGATGGCCCGTGAACAGTCAGATATGGAAAATATTGTAAAATTACAGGGACATATTTTAACATAACTCTGCAGGATGCCCTGGGAATCAGGTGGTAAAATGGTATGAAGAGGGTTCCAACCCAAAATGCCATTCATCCTTTTTCATTATTTTTTTTAAAGACTATTATAAGCTGTTCTCCAGCTAGATCATTGCTGCCCTCCAGTGGCACAATTGACTGCTGTGCCTGACATGTACATGGACAGTTCAATTACATTAAATGCAGTTTGAATCCCATTCTTATGCAAGTTTATTCCCCAAATTCTAATTTTGTACTCATCACATCAAAATTAGTTTTGCAATTCTCTGCACAAAATAGCCAAACAGGATTAGAGTGCTAGAACTACAGGAAGAGGTACTCCTGAACAGGGTAGGATTTCATTCCTTGGAGCGGTTCCCACCATTGCCACTTCATGCTGCCTCAGAAGAGCAGCCAACATAATCAAAGACGTGTGCCATCCCAGTTGTGCCTTCTCCCTGCTCATGCCAGGCAGAAGTTATAGAAGCATGTACCACCACTCAGGACCAGCTTATTCTCCATACCAGGCACTTGAATACTCCTTCCATAAGTTATTACAGCTTGATTCACCCCTACCCCATTGAGGACATTGGACTTGGTTTAAGAAACTGATGCTTCACAATGCTGAGAACTCCATTCTGCCCTCTGCATTTCCCCTTTGTACTCTAGCTTCAACTGATTGTTTTATGTATGGTATATCTGATGGGATGGCAAGGACCTGTACTGCATGTACCTTAGCAAACATGACAATAAGAAACCCAAACCTCATTCGAATTGAAGCTGGCATTTTGCCTAAGCAATCAAATCAAAAAGCCAAAAGTAGTTCAGAAGAAATTCCTTTATTGTTTTAATTTCACACAACAAACCAAAATTATGAGTTGTATACTTGTACATAAAATACTGCAATTTGTAAACTCAATGGACTTCCACCTCGTTGATCTGGAGTCCAGTCATAGTAAATGTTTAGTCGTTATGATTTGGTGGCTTCAAAATTAATCGAGGTGCAATCTTCTGTGCTTCCAAACCACCTGAAAAGCAGCATAAAGTATTTGAATTGCACTTGAATAAATTTAAGGAGGGTAAAGGTATTTTCTAATTATCATTTTGGTACTTTTTTTAAATAAAAGTAGCGATGTCAGGAAAATAAACCGAAGTTTATGTTGGACAGTAGCTTTTGCACAGCACATTAAGGTTTTGACTAACTGTAATCAAGAATACAGACTAGCTTAATGCATATAGACAATAAGGGCACGGAGACACAAGCTAACATTCAGATCAGATGTCAGATTAAGTGGATCAAGAAAGCTTCCACAAATAATCATGCAAAGTTGACACCCCCTGAATATCTGTACCATAGAGCATAGATCTAATTGATCACCCATGTTGATAAAACCACCTGTACAGAAAGTTGAAGCGGCTGATGCTAATACATTTGGTAGATAACTACAACATGTAGTGAGTTATTGCATGGCAACAACCATTTTAGTTGCAGCTTTAAGCTGCAGGCTGAGCCATCGAGAGCATGCACAAGACGTGTTCCCTGCAAGCATAGACTGCAAAACACAAGTCCGCAGTAACTAATAACAGGATCATACTCTTTGGTCTTTGCGTTGAGAGTTGGTGGGTTTTTGTTGCCAGAAGCCCTCCTTTGAAATGACCAAAAATTAAACTTCTGCTTTAATAAGCAGCCCCCTTTAAAATGAAAAAATTACGCAATCTAAAAAATAAAATTACCACGATGTTGGTTTTCCTAAATTGAAGACATTTTCCAGACATTATTCATCATGGCTTCTTCAACCTGTAGACAGGGCAAAGTGAAATAACATATTAGAAACAATTTAGTGGTACATTCATGATCCCAATATACAGACAAAATGTCTAGCACATTTTAGTCAGCGTTATAGGAAGGATGATGTCAAGACCAGAGGGCCTGAGCTACAGGGAGAGGTTGTGCAGGCTACGATTTTACTCCTTGCAGGAGCGCAGGAGGATGAGGGGTGATCTTATAGAGGTGTACAGGATCATGAGAAGAATGGAAGAGTAAATGCACTTGAGTCTTTTACCCAGAGTAGGGAAATCAAGAACCAGACATAGGATTAAAGCAAGGGGGAAAGGTTTAATAGGAACACCAGGGGCAATTAAAAAAGAACACACAAATGGGAAGTAGGTACTATCACAACATTTGGACAGGATAGGTTTAGAGGGATATGGGTCAAATACAAGCAGGTGGGACTAGTGTAGATGGAACATGGTGGGCAGGTTGCGCCGAAGGGCCTATTGACTCTAAAATAAAATAAATGAAAACAGGATTTGACCAAGCCAAAGTCTTGGCTAACTAAAGTTATAGCAAGCTATCAAAAGTACAAGTGCCTTTAGAAAGTAAATGGTTGAAAGGTAGTGAGATTAAGTGTTCCCGACCAGTTGCGTTGCAACGCAACTACAACCAGCTGGGACTGCTTTACTTTATGGTCATCTCCACAGCAGACCAGAAACAGCATCACTGATCGCCTTGGTATGTGACCAGCTATTTACTGTCAACCAAAACAGCATATTCACTCTGTGACATTTTTAGATGTGTTCAACTGGCTGACATGCTTAATGAGCAACTGTTTCTATGAAAATTACAGCAACTTCCACACGACCCCACTCACCTGTTCAAGCAAGATGCCGCAATCCTTGATCAGTTGAGGAACGTTGTTCAAACACCTATGGATAAATTACACGATGAGCAATCTTTTTTTATTATGCAAGTTAACTTGTTTAAAATGGACAGTAGTAGTGTATCAGCAAAATTACCAGGTCAACAAACATATTCAGCATGCCAACCAACGATGCCAAATGATGACTTCCTCTAGCACTATTTTATGAACAACCCATCAATAAGTACTGCTGGGCGCAGATACGATAGTGCAAATTTATAAAGTGCACATCAACCATGCAAACATAAAAGTTACAAATGCAAATTGCATTTAATATTAAAATGTATGTAAACATTTAAAAAGTCACCCTTTAATTCTAAGTTTACAGTGCCCTCCATAATGTTTGGGACAAAGACCCATTGTTTATTTATTTGCCCCTGTACTCCACAATTTAAGATTTGTAATCAAATAAAATCACATGTGGTTAAAGTGCACATTGTCAGATTTTAATAAAGGGTCATTTTAAACATTTTGGTTTCACCATGTAGAAATTACAGCTGTGTTTATACATCGTCCCCCCATTTCAGGGCACCATAGTGTATGGGACACATGGCTTCACAGGCGTTTGTAAGTGCTCAGGTGTGTTTAATAGTAAGATTAAACAAGAACTTACCAGTTTGAAGTTTGATCTTTATTTTATGAGGAGTTGCGATGAGGGATTTCGTGAAGACCCCGCCAGGCACGCATGCGCGACATTCTTCAAAGCAGCGGTGTGGAATCACAGATCACAAACCGAAGATAGTAAGATTAAAACTTGACCATACCAGTTGAATATTTAATAGAGGGTTGGGAGCGGAGGGCACGAAATCCCTCATCGCAACTCCTCATAAAATAAAGATCAAACTTCAAACTGGTAAGTTCTTGTTTAATCTTACTATTTTACTTCGGAGTCACGTGAGTGACTTCGTGAAGATTTCAAAGCTCTGTGATTACATGCCCTGGACCACGCCCATGCTCACACACTGCCGTAATTCTGATGGAGGAAGTATGTTAACGTATTTCAGACTTGAACAAGCTGAAAAATAATAACATTTGTTAATACAACAATAACCCCCTGAACTCGGGGACAAACGTTTAGAGAACAGCACTTAAAACTGAATCCGCCAACGTTGCGGGAGCGGTTATAAATCAGTTATAAACCCGCTGAAGTGTAGATTCACTGGCCCAGCTCGCTATTGCGAGGCCAAAATCCATGAACACCGCCATAGTCCTTGCCACTGATGTGGATGCAGCCCTGATAGAATGACATTTAAAATATTAGTGTCTTACCTGCTGCACCGAATACCACCTCGTGTCATCTGGAGATAGTCTGCACAATCACCCTGTGACGTGGGTTTCCATGGCTGAAACAGACCCGTCTCCATACATCTGATGCCCATTTGCAGACTTGTAGTCCCAGGTCTGTGTAGTGTAAGTAATTCTTCTATAAAGAAGTTACCTTATTATGGTCCGGTCATTCTATCCAGGTTTAATTCCTGTAAAGTCAGGACCTGTTGAGCTGTGTTCAGTGCCATTACCATAACCACTTTGAAGGTGAGCAAGACCATCTGCATCATGGGCGACCAGCTCCTGAGGAAGGTCAACACTACCTCATCACAGTCCAATCTAGCGATAGGACGACAATGCACTCCTGGCACTGTAACTGAGGGACACATCCTAATGATGACCCATGAGTATACCAGCAGCTTGGAGAGTATAGCAGATATGTAGATGGTCTAGGTCCGACTACAGAAACCTCCCATATCCTTATGTAGGCGAGGTACTGCTTCCTACTGGACTGTCTCTGCACGATGCTGTTTGACATCCATCGTCCTTTATGTTGCAGAGCCTGGTTGCGTATCCTGCAGCACCTGTCTGATGAAGCAGAATGGAGAAAGCATAGAAACCCCGCATTTCTCCCCAATGTAGTGAAAACGCGTCCATCGCCACTGCCCCAGGATCTAGTTCTCAAGACATATGTTGGTATCCAATGGCTGAACCTGGACGCAAAGAGGTCGAAATCTGGTATTCCATATTAGGCTATAATTTTAGCAGATATTTGGAGGTTCAATCTACTTGATGTCGTTATTAATACTTGTGACCTGGTGTCCGCCACTATATTGAGCTGATCCAGAAGGTACATAGCTGAACCCAATTCTTTCAATCCACCAGAGCCAAATTAATGTTTCCAATTCATCCCAACATATTAACTTGACACCACCCATAAGGTTTAATATGCCAACTCAGTGGTATTATTTTGGAAGACGAACATACGTATGCTGCAGATTAGTGCATTAATGCGCAGCCCGTGACATGCTCCAAGCATATCTAACAGTTTATACCTAGTGATTGAAGAAAGTAGAATCATGCAATCCCATTTGCTGCCCCAACTGGAATGGTGTCAGTAGTTCCCCAGCCCTTGGTGCTTGCGTCGGTTTGTAACGCGACTACTAGGTTTGATGTAATGATGGGATTTAACAATCACAATCATTGCTAATCCACCATTGTACCTCAATTATGCTGTGATTGGCAGTTGCATAAGCTCGTAATTGTCCAGCATTCGCTATACCTGCCGAGATTTTGCTTATTCACCCAAGCTTTGATAGCGTAACGACCCAATTATGTGGCTGGAATGTAGCTCCAATTTACCCATAGCTTAGCAGCATGTCGAAAGTCAGTTCCCTGGCGCAAGCAAGGCTGTTACATGCATCTATTATGTCTATAGCTCTGTTCCCTGGATAGTGACAAACAGAGCCCCAGAATGTATGTACCTCCCCCCTACTTGTGAGGTTATGCATGCAGCACTTCCAAGAGAACCAGGCCCCCTTACCTCCATGGTTACCGGCGGGCCTGACGTTCTGGTTTCTAGTATTCCGTCTTTGCTGGGTGCTGCTCAATCGCCTCGGTAAAGCCTTGTTCCTGCAGCTGGTGTGTGGTGAGGTAGTCTATGCTGGCTCTGCCCTAACAAGGCTTCTGCTGTTGGGGAGCTGGTGCAAATGTGTTCTTGATGGCCTCGTCATTGACCTGCTTGGGCAGGTCCTCCCCAAACAGCTGTCTTGGTGGTGTGGTGGAGGTAGGACCCAACCCAGCGAATGCAGGGTTAATGTCGGGCCGGATGGAGCTCTGACTAAAACAGTTTCCCGAAGTGGGCTACACAGGAGGGCTAGAGCATCCTGCTGCTCTGCGGATGCACCTGTCCCATCGAGGGTCCTAACGAGCACCGTGATGCCCGACGCCAATAGCTTCAGAATTTCCTGCCTCTTCATCTCTTGTGCCCTCGCATTGGAACTAATGTTCCCTCAGATGGCTGAGTCGACCCTCGGGACGTTCCGGGGAACACAATTTCCAGGATCCTTGTACTTCTCCATGGTTTCTGAAAGCACCTGGTCTTGGAACTGGTGTGTCGTCAAGAAATTAATACTTACTGCCAATGTAGAGTGCAGCGGTACCCCTGAATACAGGTTTCAGATTTTTGACACTACCTCCAATTCCTTCTTCTGGATCGAGAGCAGTGGGCTCTTCTGCATTGAAGGTGGCGGTCATGATCCGACTCCCAGACCGCTGAGACTCCTACTCCTGCTCTTGCCGATCCAGGTCCTGCTGATATAGTTGCTCCACCATTAGCTCCATCCTAGCCATGCGACCGCTGCCGCTACACACGGACAACAGGTCGACTTCCCCAGGCCCTGATGAGTCGCTGGGGCTTCTGCCAGTAGGTCACACCTCAACGAAGTGGCTGACAGGTACTCGTCAGCACCCGCTCCTGCGGGGCTGAACGACTTCCGCACGGACAACCCGCTAGCCCGGCATCCCTCGGACCTTAGCGGCCTCTCTACCTGACGAGCAGGCAGAGGAAAGGAGTCGGAACCGGTCCCCAATACCGGCTCCGTGGTCCGTGCAGGCACACCGTCACCCTCACCCCCAGGGGTCTGTGACGGCGCTTGGCTGGCTTTACCCGCAGCAACGGGATTGCCCAACCGTATTCTGCTGCCACCGGTCTGCGCTCCGGCAGCCTGTTCCGGTGCAGTACTGGTACCTCCTGCTCCTGCAGGGTGTACGACTCCTGCACGGACATACCGCTAGTCCGCCGTCGTTCGGACCTAAGCGGCACCTCTGCCTGGTGGGAAGGCAGAGGCAAGGATCGGTACCGGTCCCCAATACCGGCTCCGCTGTCCGTGCAGGCTTGCCGTCACCCTTAACCACACGGGTCCGTGAGGGCGCATAGCCGGCTTTACCCGTAACAACGGGGTTGCCCAGCCGTAAACTGCTGCCACCGGTCTGCGCTCCGGCAGCCTGTTCCAGTGGACACCGGTACCTCCTGCTCCTGCAGGGCTCCCCAACTTCCAGCAGGTCCATCACCGGCTCGCAGTCTAGCAGGTTACCCCCGGCGGTATGTCGATGCCTCCCGCTGCAGCGGGGCATGACCTGTGCGCAGCTCTCCCCCATCTCTGAGACCTGCATAGTAGGAGAGACAAAACGAGCCACCGAGCGGGTCACACGTTTACGCACCTTTGCCCCACAGTCACTATGCTTAGGTGAGAGTGGTAGGGAGTCCAGGTCTTGCCTACCCTGGTCCCACGCGGTGCTCCACCATTTTGCGGCCCCATGGTCAGCCGTGGTGGAGAGACGGGTCCTGGCTGCGCAGGGCTCCCCGACCTCCGCATTCTTCTAGAATGGTGGCCGCTGATTCCCATCTGAAGTCGCACGGCCTTTGGAGACCTGCTTCGCTGTCTTCATTCTGGTCTCCATCCATCTGTAAGCAAACTCTAATACAGACGCTTAGCTATTCAAGGTTAGTATCTTACCTGAGGTTTTTTTTTTTTTTTTTTTTTTATTTATTTTCTTTAAAGTATGGTGACCAGCCTCTCATGCTTAAATAACTTTTATATGCTGGCAGTCTGAACCTCTTGAAGACAATGCATACCCTGGAGCAGCAGGGCACTTGAATGTAGACAGGCCACAGAATCCCTGCAGTTGCAGTGTGGAGTCAGGCTGCCTTTGCTTGCAAGCCTGCTGCTTCCTGAATGCCAGCAACCCGCAGAAACCCCTGCGGGCTGCGGTGTAGAGTCGGGCTGCCGTCCATGGCAAGCACTGCAAGCCCTACTCCACATGCACACCGCCAGCCCGCAGTATCACCCCCGCGGGCTGTGGTGTAGAGTCGGGGCTGCCGCTCTGCCGTTAACTTCTGACGGCGAGCCTGCAAGCCCCACTCCTACATGCACACCGCCAGCCTGCGGTGTCCCCCGCGGCTGCAGTGTAGAGTCGGGGCTGCCGCTCTGCCGTTTCTAACTTTGAACGGCGAGCCTGCAAGCCCCACTCCTACATGTACACCGCCAGCCCGCGGTGTTCCCCACGGGCTGTGGTGTAGAGTCGGGGCTGCCGCTCTGCCGTCGCGAACTTGAGACGGCGAGCCGGCAAGCCCCATTCCATTTCGTGCCGCCAGCCCGCGGTGTCCCCTGCGGACTGTGATGTGGAGTCGGGCTGCCTCTGCCGTCCTCCGCCGGCGAGTGTGTGAGCCCGGACCCTCCTGGGTCAACGGGCTTCCCGACTCCAACTATCGGAGCCGCCGCTGACTGCCGCAGCAGCCAGATCCGACGCGGCCGCGAGACCCTGCGACAGGGCCACCTAGAAGAAAAAGACCGCAGGTTAGTGTTTTACTTACCTGCAGGTCCCAGCAGTAGAGGAGCAACGCTCCTCCCTGCCTGTCGCTCGCATGCGGTCGACGATATGTCGCGCATGCGTGCCTGGCGGGGTCTTCACGAAGTCACTCACGTGACTCCGAAGTAAAATTGCAGGTATAAGAGAGCTCCCAGCACCTAGTCTTTCCATTACCTTTGGAAACTTTTATTGCTGTTTATCAGCATGAGGACCAAAGTTGTGCCAATGAAAGTCAAAGAAACCATTAGGAGACTGAGAAACAAGAATAAAACTGTTAGAGACAACAGCCAAATCTTAGGTTTACCAAAATTAACTCTTTGGAACATCATTAAGAAGAAAGAGAGCACTGGTGAGCTCACTAATCACAAAGGGACGGGCAGGCCAAGGAAGACCTCACAGCTGATGACAGAAGAATTCACTCTGCTATAAAGGAAACCCCCTAAACACCTGTCTGACAGATCAGAAGCAGTCTTCAAGAGACAGGTGTGGATTTGTCAATGACCACTGTCCGCAGAAAACTCATTGACCAGCAGTTCATTCTACAGCAAAACAATGGCACCAAACGTCTAAAGAAAGGTTTCGGTCCGAAACGTTGCCTATCTCCTTCGTTCCTTAGATGCTGTTGCACCCGCTGAGTTTCTCCAGCTTTTTGTGTACCAATGATACCAAACATACTGCTAAAGCAACAAAGGAGTTTTTCAAAGCTAAAAAAAGTAAATTCTTGAGTGGCCAAGTCAATCACCCGGTCGGAACCCAAATGAGCATGCCTTTTATATGTTGAAGAGAACTAGCCCACAAACCAACCATAAGCTAAAGATGGTTACACAAAAAGCTGGAGAAAGCTTTTCACAGACTCCTTCTTCTGAAGAAGGGTCTCGACCCAAAACGTTGCCTATCTCCTTCGCTCCTTAGATGCTGCTGCACCCGCTGAGTTTCTCCAGCTTTTTGTGTAACCCTCGATTCTCCAGCATCTGCAGTTCCTTCTTTAACACACAAGCTAAAGATGGCTGCAATACATGCCCGGCAGAGCATCATCTTTCCTCCCAATAACCCTCTCAGGCTAAACCCCTCCCTTCACCACCTCCAGTTTAAATTCCAGTTGGAATATTTTGAGGACCAAGTAACCAAGAACCAGAGAAGACACCCAGCAACTGGCGTTGTCCATGAATCGTAGACTTTATGCAAAGGATATGCAACAAAATACTAAACATGACTACTTTCATTTAATTACATTTCTGTGCCCCAAACATTATGGTGCCCTGAAATGGGGGCACTGCGTATAAACACTGCAGTAATTTCTACACAGTGAAACCAAAATATGTAAAAATGGCCTTTATTAAAATCTCAAATTGTGGAGTACAAAGAGGCAAATAAATAAACGACAGGTCCTTATCCCAAACATTATGGAGGGCACTGTAAATCCTTGACAAAACCAAAGCTACAATAATTTAATGATATGAACAAAGGCAACATAAAAGTCTTTCCCAGTCTGCTTTCATAACATACCTTAAAACACATAGGAAGTGATCCAACCTTTGGAGAAAATAAGAACACTACATTAGATACAACTTACTGAACTCACGACATTACAGGCTGGGAGTCAATAAGACTAACTACTGGCCAGTACAGTTCTGTTCAGCACATCGAGATATGCACACGATCTTTCACACAGCAGTTGAACAAAAAAATCATCACAACAGAACTGGTATTTGAGCAAGCCCATGATTATCAGTCAAATTAGTTTATCCCACTAGCCAATCCCACTTCCACGCTAACAAGTTACCTCGCTGAAAAGGAAATGACTTCATATCCCCATGGTGCAGTAAACGATTGAGTGTGGTTTCAACCTCACTGTTTAGTTGTCAGCAAATGCATCGGTGCTGGTGCTGATGATTTCAGAGAAGTGGAGATGGAGACCTTTAAAACAAAAAATAAATTTCTTAACCCTTCACCTTATCATTGAGATTATTTCTCATTACATTCTTTCTGAATTACTGACAAATCTCATCCCATGTTGTTCTATTCCCATGGGTCAACAAGCAATTGTTCAGTAGGTTAATCCCCCTGGACAAACATCAAAGGTCCAGCGGGTAAAGCAAACACTACAAGTTTATCTTTGAGGCATTTCCAACAACACAAATCTATTGGAGAGAAACAGTTGGGATAGACCTCATATCCAGCCATGTGCCACTTACCATGCAACAAAGAGCTTTTCATTGTACCCCGGTACACGTGACACTAAACTCATGACTTAAAATTAATCCATATGGCAACCGTAATGCAAAAAATACATCTATCCTGCATTGTAGTTAAGGTAAATGAGCACCATATGCTTCTAAAACAAAGGTAGGTTGCCCAAGGATAGAGCTACATGTGGTGGATGGAATTTAACCCAGGCAAGTGATTGCATTTTGGGTCTTCTAATACTGACTGAACATATATAACAAATGGCAGGGATGTATAGGACCTTAAGATACAAGTTCATCGCTCCCGGTGGATAGAGTAGTGTTTCTCACTTGCCTTCAGAAGCAGCAGCTACACAGACATTGGGGTTGGCCACATAATT
Organism: Raja brachyura; assembly: GCA_963514005.1. Next base: position 33,117,094 of record OY740807.1, on the reverse strand, counting down.
GTGCAGTTATGGTCACACTATGGAAAGGATGTACCATGGCAGAAAAGCTCTCCAACAACATCTATCAGTGTTGACCTGCACTAATGTCTTAGCAAAAATTGAATTCAATCCCACTTCTTTAAAGTTAAATTGACCACTAGCTTTTCAACCAAATGTTGCAATCACACATCAAGCCCACCCCAAAGTTCCACTCTAACAGAAAGCCTTAATGCGCTACAATTAAGTGACCCAACATCAGTTTAGGAAATAAAAATGTAAATGCCCCTCCCGTACTCGCGCCCTTTTCAGAACCCATTACTTGCCAGATTGCATAATAAAATTCAGTTATTTTTTCTTGAATCTCCATGTGTTGCTACCGACCTTTCTGGAATACACCGTTTAGTTACCACAAAAGATATTTCAATTTTGCTGGAGTACTTCAGTCTGGATCAATTTGAGAAACTCACCAGAGTACTAAGGCCGCTCTTAGAATCTCAATTTCCAGATTGGAGCGATTTCATCCAGAATATCTATCAAGAGAACATTGCGATAGTATTGTCATGTCAGATATCCCAAACTCTTACAAAAAATAAATCTTGATTTTGTATCAAGAAACTGGTCAGGTATTTGGGAAAAGATAGTCTTTGATATGTTCAGAAGGCCTAGTCATTCATTCACTGTCAATCAGAGCAGTTGAACATTTTGGCATTCATCATAACAATTTAAAAGTGGCAGAGGAAAAGGATGATGAAAATCAAGAGGCCAAATGATTGCAGCACAAAGATGCAGCTTAATACTAGTTATCATTTAATTCTAGTGAATAATTCAGGGAAACTCTAAAGTGGGCTCCAATTTCTTACAAGTACACAAAATCAAGGAAAAATGTTGGATGCAGTTCATGTAAAGGTTATACCACACTTGACTTGGACTGAGCAGTAATCAATAATTGAATTTGTCAAAACACTAGAAATCTACACATTTGCATTAAAATTGAATAACATTAGTTTAATTTAGCCACTACCCCAATATCTTTACATTGGTCAACCACCATGCAGCAAAATTAATTACCATGTAGTCATGTCACCATTCTGCAGCTCCAGTCCCCTTTGTCGATGATTGTGACTATCCATCTTTGAATAGGCAAGGAAGAGAAAGAAAAATTAAAATTTCTGCACCATTTCTATAATCACATTAAAAAGTTTTAAATCAAAAAAACTCAGAAGTGGTCAAATACAACGACGTGGCATTAAAAAACACAAATGTGTCCTTTCGAGATAGTAACACGACCGGTAAGGTGTAACCGGGCGTGGGTTGCAAAGAAAGTTTACTTTCAGCACTCTGTTCCAGATTTATCTATTTAAAAAGACAAAACTCTGAACAACATGCTGGCCACAAGGCTTCTCTGGACACACTAATTCTCTCACCTGTACACTGCACTTTGTAAAGTGGCCACAATTGATCTTGATTCGTACATCTCCGTCCAACAATTCTGCCTAAGATTTATTGAAGATACAATGATTAATTTCATTTCACAAGGGAGCAAATATAATGTCAAATGCTCAAAAACTGGACACTTCAATACCATTGGAAGTATGTAGCATTAGTGATTTGTGGAATAAACTGGCATTCACCCTAAAACCCACTATCTAATTTTTAAAAAATATGACATCATCTAATTCGAGGAAGGACATTCTTGCTATTGAAGGAGTGCAACGTAGGTTCATGAGGTTAATTCCCAGGATGGCAGGACTGTCAAAAGATGAAAGAATAGAGAGACTGGACTTGTAATCACTGGAGTTTAGAAGGATGAGAGAGAATCTTATAGAAGCATCTTAAATTATTAAGGAATTGGACACACTAGATGCAGGAAAAATGTTCCCATTGTGAATTTGTGGAATTATCTGCCTCAGGAGGCGGCAGTGGATGCATTCAAAAGTGAGTTAGATAGAGCTCTTAGGGCTAGCGAATCAAGGGGTATGGGGAGACGGCAGGAATGGCAGTGCTGGCTCAAAGGCCTATTGTCGATGTATAGATGAGAATGTACAAGGCATTAGTACATTTGCAGATGACACAAAGGTAAGTAGTTTCATAGACAGCATAGAGGGTTATCAAAAAAACAGGGCAGTAGGCAAATGGGCCACAAAATGGCAGCAATTAATGGAGAAGTGGCAGGTTGCGTTTTAGGAAGTAACACCCGGGAATATTGTAGAGCAGAAGTGTCTCGGCCTACGAGTAATAGTTTCGTAAAAGTGGTGTCACGGTAGATAGAGTGGTAAAGCAGCTTATGGTACAGTACATTGGTTTTCATTAGTCAGGGTATTGAGTATAAAAGCTAGGACTTAGTGACACACGTTTGGAGTATTGTGTTCAGTTTAGGTCACCAGGATGTTGCCAGGACTCAAGGGCCTAAGCTACAGAAATAGGTTGGGCAGCCAAGGACTTTATTCCCAGAGTGCAGATTTTGTAGAGGTGTATGTAATCACGGGGGAAATAAATGAGATGAATGCAGTGTTTTACATAGAAAATATGTGCAGGAGGCCATTCGAGCCAGCGCCGCTCCTTTTACCCAGAGGAGGGGAATCAAGAACCCTAGGACACCTGGATTCAAGGCGAAGAGAAATGAATACCCCAAGGGGAATAACACAAGGAGAGCGACGTGGCCGGGGAGCAGATGCAGGGTGCGAGCCGAGATCTGTAACAGGCTTCATTGTCATCAGTGCAACGGCAAGCCTGCAGAGATGGAAGCAGAGCCTGTGTTTGTGTGGCCGCCGGTCCGGGGAGACGGGAGGCACGACATTCCTCCCTGCCCCACTGTGAGAGCGGGTCCGCGGCGTGAGGAGGGAACCGGCATCGTGGCTGAGGACGTGGAGGGGGGGGGTTACGGGCCCACGCCACCACCCAGCGACGAGACGAGAGCCTGGGATGAGGACATGACGGGCCGCATGGACGGAGCGGGAGCGCCTCCACTCCAGGAGGCGCGGGCCAGCCGAGAACCCGGGAACTGAGCTGAGCGGGACCCTCCCTCCCTCCTTCCCCCCCCCCTCCCTCCCCCCCGTCCAGCGGTGAGAATAGAGACCGCGTTGAGCACGGACCCGGGCCTTCAGTAGTAGGCCCAATTGAGCAGAGCGGGAGCGCTTCCTCCTCTCCACAACCACCCCCCCCCCCACACACCCCACACGATCCAACGCCGGCGACGGTAAGAGGAGGGGGCCGGGGTTGGGGGGAACAGACGCGGGCCCCGGGACCAGGCCATGGAGGGCGCGACTCCACCCAGCGCCGGCGATGAGAGACCAGAGGGGGGGGGGGGGGTGGTGGCGGGACGCAGGTCGTGCCGCGGGATTAGGCCCGAGGGCTGGAGGACGGTCAGACTAGAGTGTGAATGAGAGCGCGCGCGCCCCCCGCCCAAAATCCGACGCCGAGACCACGTGGGGGGGGGGGGGAGGTGAGAACGGACGGGGATCGGGGACGGGCGGACTGAACCCTCCCCTCCACACCGGCAATGAGAGTAGAGACGAGGGGGACACGGGTCGGGCCTTGAGGGCGGATAGAGAACAGACAGACGGACAGACAGAGCGGCGGCACCGCCATCCACCACCTACCGCATCCGACGACGACTGAGGGCGAATGGCGTCGACCGCGCTCCTTTTATACCCTCCCTCCCCCCGCGTAGCCCCGCCCCGCCCCGCCCCTACCCGCCGACAGCGCAGCCCGACTCCAGATTAAAATCTCTCCCCCCCCTCGTTACTCCTCACCCTTTGGGTCCCGCACCCGGTCGCCACCACGCTCGTTATTCAATTTTTATTTATTTATTTTTTTTTGCTCCTGACGCCCATGAGGCTTTGCGCCAAAGGCCGCTCCTTCTCCGCGCAGGCGCACTCGGCAGAATGCAAACTCCCAAGAGGTGGTCAAGTTAAGTTTATTTATTTTGTTTTACCATTTTGTGCAAAAGCAAAGTGCTGGAATTGACTCAGAGGGCCAGGCAGCATCTGTGGAGGGAGACCATGTGGAGGGGGAGGGGGAGGGGGAGGGGGAGGGGGAGGGGGAGGGGGAGGTTTGATGAATTAACTTTCATCCTCCCCCCCCCCTCCCCCAACTGTATCCACCTATCACTCTCCAAGCTTTGCCCTTCCCCTCCTCCAGCTTTCTCAACCCTTCTACAACCAGTCTGAATGTAGAAGCAAAGCACTGCAGATGCCAAGGAAAGGCACAAAGTGCTGGGAGTAACTCAGCAGGTCAGGCAGTGTCTCTGGAGAGCATGGATAGGTGGCATTTCAAATGATCCGGGCTCAACATTTATGAATATGTAGCTGAGGCCAGAACATTGGCTATATTTAAGAGAGAGTGGCCCTTGTGGCTAAAGGGATCAGGGGGTATGGAGAGAAGGCAGGTACAGGATACTGAGTTGGATGATCAGCCATGATCATATTGAACAACGGTGCAGGCTCGAAGGGCCGAATGGCCTACTCCTGCACCTATTTCTGTTTCTAAAATGCCACCCATATACGTTCCCTGCCTGACCTGCTGAGTTATCCAGCATCTTGTGTATTTCCTACTATCAGGTCTGAAGAAGGGTCCCATCCCAAACGTCACCTATCCATGTTCTCCGGGAAAGCTGCCTGACCTGAAGTTACTCCAGCGCATTGTGTTTTCCCCTGCGCAGGGAATGGTTCCCATCAAAGTAGTATCTGAAACCAATGTACACTAGGTTTACATTTAGAAGGAGGAGGTTTAAAGGTAATTTGTCATGAAAATATTTCACAAAAAGAGTATCTAGTATCTGGAATGAGTTGCCAGATGAGGTGTGGAGGCAGGAACAGGAACATCATTTAATAAGTACCTGGACAAGATCGTGAATGAGCAAGGCACCGATGGATATAGAATTCATGCAGGCAAGTGGGATTAGCATAGATGTATGAATTGAGGACGTATTTTAGTTTGGTTTAATTTAGTTTAGAGATACAGCATGGAAACAGGCCCTTCGGCCCGAGTCAGCATTGACCAGCGATCCTTCCATGTTAACATTATCTTACACACACTAGGGCCAAGTTACATTTAAACCAAGCCAATTAACGTACAAACCTTTGGAGGTGGGAGGAAACCCAAGGTCATAAGATCTCGGAGAAAACCCACACGGTCACAGCGAGAAAGTACAAACTCCGTATAACAGCACCTGTAGTTGGGATCGAACCCGGGTGTCTGGCGCTGTAAGGCAGCAACTCTACTGCTGCGCCACCGTGCCGCCCACCAAAGATCCTATAGCACGAGTGTTATGTCTTGTAGAAATCGCTGAGATTTCCAGATCGTGGACCGATCTGCCATTTTGACTATTTGACTATTAATGGAAGGTAGACAAAAATGCTGGAGAAATTCAGCGGGTGAGGTAGCATCTATGCAGCGTAGGAATGGGTGACGTTTTGGGTCGAGACCCTTCGTCAGACTGTTACTGGACTTTTTTTTTTTAACTTGATTTTGCATGTGCTGTTTGTCCCCCATTGCGCTTGAGTATGCATTTCAGACTTGTCACATGTAATCGTGATCTCAGATTCACCCTACCAATGCCTTCAGGTGGTCACTTGACATCATAAAGTTTTATTACTTTTGCTTTTACTTTGGCCTGGATTGCCTCAGCGCAGAGGGAGAACAAGGAGGGAAGAGACAAAGACTAAGACTTTTGCCTTCCATCACAGTGAGGAGGTGTTTGGTGAACTCACTGTGGTGGATGTTAAATTAGTGTTTATTGTGTGTTTTTGTTACTTTTAATATATGTATGACTGCAGGCACAAAATCTTAAGAAGAGTGGTTAATTGTCATATGTACTGAAACAGGCCATTGAAATTAAGATTTGTGAGGATGTTGCCAGGACTTGAGGGCCTGAGCTATAACGAGAGTTTGGGTAGGGTAGGGCTTTGTTTTTCGGAGTGCAAGAGGCTGTGGGATGATCTTATTGAGTTATAATTAAATTTGAACTGAAATCAATTACACCACACACACACACCCAATAATCCACAATGGATGCTTAAAATAATTTATGGTTATGTTTCTGTGATGCAATTTTGAATATATTGTGAGATTTTGGGACACATTGAGTCAATACTCTGGGGAAAATAGACCTGTACACAATATTCTGGATGTGTTCTCACCAACGCTCTATAAAGTTGGAACCAGGCGCCTTTAATCTTGTTTACAGATCCTTTTGCCATAAAGGGCAACATATCAAGGGTCCCGACCCGAAACATCATCTATCCATGTTCATCAGAGATGCTGCCTGACCTGCTGAGTTACTCCAATACTTTGTGTCCATTTTTGTAAACCAGCAACTGCAGTTCCTTGGAGTGTTACCTTTTAGAAATCTCTGTACAAAGACACCAGGCCCTCTGATAATTTCTCACCATTACAAAAAAAATCTCTTCCTTTTTCTTTTCATTTCTAAGAGGATGGTGATACATTTTGCATATTATGTCCATTCTGCCACATCCTTAGCCTGCCTGTGTTTTCTCGAGGCCTCTCACAGCTCACACTGCCATCCAGCTTTGTCACACTACTTATATTTGTGTGATATCCACTGATGCTGCAGACTGCAATTTCTAATGCAAAACACAAAATGGAGGGAATGGACACGCAATGTTCTGACTTCAGAAGGATCCCCACCTGAAATTTCACCTATTCATTTATTTACAGATGCTGCCTGACCTGCTGAGCTCCCTCAGCACTTTTTATTCCCAACATTTGCAGTTCCTCGTGTCTATCATTTTTCATGCTTGCTTACAAATATTTATAGACGCAAATATTTGTGAATGACAAAGAAAATTCATAAAACATACGACACAGCTTTGTGGTGTAAATTAAATGTGCACTCCTCTGTGTAAAAACAAAATAGCCAATCCATGGACAAGATGGAAACAGTGACTTTTCTTAAAAAGCATATACAGTTTATAGCACATTGTGCAAAAATAACCATTTCAATTAGCTTTTAACATACGGTTTTAATAACATTCGAATAACGGTATCCCATTTCATATTTCTCATTACATAGGCAGAAGTTATTTGGCAATATTCAACATTATAATCTCCAGCTTGGAATATTAACATGTGCATTCACTGCACGACCTATCAAAAAATTGTAATGAAAAAATAAACAGCTAATACCAGCATTTTCTAGTTTTAAAATAGTTCCTTTCTTAACCCAGTAAAAGCATATTATAAAATTCTGAGGTATAAAATAACAAAATAAGCTATTAAGAATGACATATGCACAAATAAAAGCCTTCATTCAGAGGTCAACAATTCAATTTACTAATTAGTGACAGAGAGAGTACAAATGCTAGAGATGAGAAGGAGAAGAGTGAAATGTAAAGCCACCCACCGGTCCATCAAACCCCTCGCCAGCATCCTTATATCAATTGCCAGGTACAGAACTACATATACTGGTTAATACACAAAAGGACCAGCGCATCTCTGGAGAATAAGGATAGATGACATTTTGGGTCGGGAATGAAGAAAGGTCCCGACCCGAAAAGTAATTTATCCATGTTCTCCAGAGATGCTGCCTGACTTTCCAAGTCACTCCAGCACTTTTTGTCCTTTTATCAGGCTTTGACCTGCACCACCTCATTTCCAGCTTTCACACCCAGACTACAATCGTCTGAAGACAGGGCTCCTTCCAAGTGGTCAACTATTCAACCCCTCTACGGATGCTGCCTGACACGCTGAGTTACTCCAGCACTTTGAATTTCACTCAAGTTTCTAATATCCATAGTTCCTTGTGTCTCCTCTCAAACCAATATTGGCTTAGATAATGAAATAAAAATGTGCCATATGTATATAAAACATGTTATAGTATTCATTCTTAAATAAAAGCTTTGGATGGTGACCGTTGTTACTACCCTTGTTACAATGGTGAACCAGTTAAAAAACCTTTCCCATTATAGAGTTTATGCTTCTTTTTTGGAACTTTGGACTTTGATGACAATTTTGCGCCTTTGTTGGCTTGTTCCGCTGAATTGTTCCTCTCTTGGGAAATATTTATTTCAGGGGTACCATTGCAAAGGACTTTCTGGCACATTGGTAATGCACTTTCTGGAACATTCTCTTCTTGCGATGCTAAGTGCTCTTTCCTGTGTCCAGTAATCTTTTTTGAGTCTTTATTGGATTTGCTTTTCTTCCGAGAAAGTGTAGTCTCCATTTCTTCATCCCCCTGTTTATCTGGTGGCCTGCTGGTGTTCTGTAGGCAGCAAGGATCAACAGCTGTTTGGTCTGCTACTTTTCCTTTCGTGACCTTGCTTGATTTCAACTTAAAAGGCACATGGGGTGGGAGTTTTTGTTTCACATGATTCTTTTCTTCAACAGTTTCCTGTTTATGTTTAACATGGTCTTTACTTTTACCCTTGGCTTCATGCTTGTCTTTATTTTCACCGCTCTTTACATGTCGCCTTTTATTTTTTCCATTGCAATGCATTTTCCTCAAGCGCTTTTTCTTTTTTTCAGGCTTTTCTACTATGAAGCAGCTGTTCTCCTGCAAGTAAAACAAGGGTGATCATCAATGATTGAATAGTAACTTAGCCATATTATTTAATTCTTGTAAATGTGGTATCATAAAAACAATAAAATTGTAGGTGTCAGGGTGACCCAAGGCAGAATAAGAACAGCCTGAGGAAGTCAACATCGTCAGGCTGGTGAAACTGGTCATAAACTAAGAAGGTTCATAATGAATTTCACATTTTTTTTTACAATAATCAAGTTGCATGACAGAAATACTTTGCGATAATATATTGTGCTTGATTCCTGCTTATTTCCTCTTTATTCAGTTTAAGAAGAAGGGGTAGGCCATTTAGGACTGAGATGAGGAAAACTTTTTTCAGCCAGAGTTGTGAATCTGTGGAATTCTCTGCCACAGAAGGCAGTGGAGGCCAATTCACTGGATGTATTCAAGAGAGAGTTAGATATAGCTCCTGGGGCTAACGGAATCAAGGGATATAGGGAGAAAGGGATACAGGAACAGGGTCGTGATACTGGATGATCAGCCATGATCATATTGATGGCGGTGCTATCAAATGGCCTATTCCTGCACCCATTTTCCATGTTTCTATTTATACACTTCCAAATCATCTATTAATACAAACATACCACCATTCAGTGAAATAAAATTCAAACATTTAAAAAAAAATTCAAGGCATAATTGTAAGATATTACGGCTTTAGCATGTTGATCAAAACAAAGCCCAGGTTTTCAGCACATGCTGTAGCCAGGGTGGGTCTTCTTTATTTTATACACTGTGTATACTCACACATCTTCACGAGACTGATAAGATAATGAATGTATCACGACACAAATCATACCATTCTAGTACTCAGTTCTTAAAGTTATAATTACCATTATTTCAAGTAACAAGTACTCTTACAGAGCTGCATCATGAGCTTATTTTAAAACTACTATGCAGTGAACTAATTTTACATTCTGAAAACTCACTATATTTTACAATTGTATCCATTTGATGTATTTCATCTTCTTAAATGTGTTTCAACAAGTTGGCAATCATTTTAAGAAGTGAAGACATTATATTCTGATACACTGATATAATGTACTTCAAAAATTTTGTAGGTGTCACCGAGTTCAGAATACTGCCAGATACCCTTGATTTCATTAAACATTAAACAGGGCAGCACAGTGGGGTAGTGGTAGAGTTACTGCCTTACAGCATCAAAGACCCGGGTTTGATCCCGACCACGGGTGCTGTCTCGACGGAGTATGTACGTTCTCCCCGTGACCTGCGTGGGTTTTCTCCGAGATCTCCAGTTTCCTCCCACACTCCAAAGACATACAGGTTTGTAGGATACTCGGCTTGGCGTAAATTGCCCCTAGTGTGTTGTAGGATACTGTTAATGTGCGGGGATCTCTGGTCAGCACGGACTTGGTGGACCAAAGGGCCTGTTTCTGCGCTGCATCTTTAAACTAAACAAAAAGTTATCTTTAACAAAGTGCGAGGTAGAGCTCTTCTTTAGTGAAACATTTTGCAGATGCAACATTGGGCATTATATCGAGCAGTTATCTTGTGCAGCCAAGGAGTTGCATTTCAGAAGTACAACATGCTATATTGTGTATTAAATCATGCAACGCACAGAAATATCTATGTATATAATATAATTTACTTACCACAATTTTTACATCAAAAGCCTCTTCGATTTCCAAGTTTTCAATACAGGTTTCATCACTAACAATAAGAGAGATGTAAATATTTTATAAAATACGCTGCTGTTTTCTTGATAGATGTAAGCAGCAACACATTGTGTAAACATTTGCCCGATATGAAATGTTGTCAAGCAGAAGCAGTGAGTGGTAGCCTTCACTACAATTATGAGGGGTGGGGGAACACACCTCATTGAAACTTACCGAGTAGTTTAAGGCCTGGTTTATGGCTGATCTATCTCTCCCTCCTAACCCCATTCTCCTACCTTCTCCCCATAACCTCTGACACCCGCACTAATCAAGAATCTATCTCTGCCTTAACAATATTCACTTTCAGCCTCCTCAACAGAAATGTCTCCCTAAAAGATTGACCTTTGATTCTTAGGCTATGGCCTCTAGTCCTAGACTCTCCCACTGGTGGAAACATCCTCTCCACATCCACTCTGTCCAAGCCTTTCCCTATTCTGCATGTTTCAATGAGAGGTCCCCCCTCATTCTTCTAAACTCCAGCGAGTACAGGCCCAGTGGCGTCAAACGCTCATCATAGGTTAACCTACTCATTCCTAGGATCATTCTTCTAAATCTCCTCAGGACAGTCTCCAGAGCAAGCACATCCTTCCTCAGATCGGACATTTATACATGCACACTGTTTGACAAAAACCTCCAAATAGCCAACAGCTGTGCAAATTGTTCCTCCCTGATGCAGAAGCACTGGAAACAATTGTAATGTTCCTATTACCTCCATGATTAAAGCAAGTTATTTTAGCATAGTGTAGGGGATAAGACAGAGTTGTGACCTTCCCATTTTGCACGATTCCGTTTTAGAATGTCGTATGCCATATATTGAAACATTATTTTTTTAAACTTTTGTATGTGCTTTGTAGGCAAAAAAAGATTTTCACTGCACCCTGCCAGGTACAAATGACTTCAAATTACATAAATGAAAAATGAAGTCAGAAATAAACATTAAATACTGGGGACACTCTGGTCAGTCGGCAAATGTGGAAATGTTGAACATCCGTAGTTTGTTGACCGGAAATGTTGACTGTGTTTCTCTTGTTCAGAAACAGGTGAAACACAGGTGTCAAAGTAGACTTGATGGGCCGCATGGCCTAATTCTACTCCTATTCCTTATGACCTCTTTCCGCGGATGCTACCTGACGTGTAGAGTGTTTCCAGCATTTTCCTCTTTTTATTCATGAAATACTAACTATTCCATCCACTCACCACAGACGCTCACTGACCAGCTGACAATTTCCAACAATGAAGTTTTTACTTCTTAAATAATGAAGACTACAAACATATGCTCTCATTCACTTTGAAATTAAAATTAAGTGCAAACGTACCTGTTTTCTGATATAGGAGAAAGTGGTCCATCCTCATCCAGGTACTTGTATTGTCTCGTTGGACCACTCTCTCTATCTGTACAGTCCACATCTATATTTTTTAAGGATGTTATGAGGTGTTTTTGACATTTTAGCTCCTTCATGTAATCAAATAATCCACACAACGCCGCTTGCTGTCAAATAAAAACATTCACATTAGAACGTTTACCAAAGTAATCCATTATATTCCATTGTGGTATGTTTGTTATAAGTTAACAATTGGCTGGAACAATTGACATATTCTAACTACGTATTATCTATGTAGGAACTGCAGAGGCTGGTTTACAAAAAAACCCACAAAGTGTTGGAATAACTCAGCAGGTCAGGCAGCATCTCGGGAGAACATGGACAGGCGACGTTTTGGGTAACCTACGCAAATTAGGGTAACCTCAAACTTCTCCACAGATGCTGCCTGACCCGACGAGCTACTCTGGCACTTTGTGTTCTTCTTGGTAAGCCACGAGTCTCTTGACTCATGTCAATGGTCAGGAGCGTGTTTAATTGTCATATGTACTAAAACGGACCAAGGAAATTCATATTTTCAGCAGCATAACAGGTCTATAAACATAGTACTCAGTAAACAAAACAAAAAAGAACTTTAATAAACTAAGAAAACATTAGTACAAAACAAAACAAAATGCTTAAGTCTTCAGGGCAATGAAGACAGTTTGTGGTTCAACGTTTAGGTGGCATTTGTAGTGTTTAACAGTCTGATGGTTGTTGGGAAGAAGCTGCTCCTGAATCTGGAGATAATGGATTTGAATATATGCAAGTCCACAAGCCAGAGCAGCTGGACGACAATGTACAATGTCCAGAGTACAATGGAATACTGGTTTTTAATTTAGTTTAGTTTTTAGTTTTTAGATACAGCGGGGAAGCAGGCCCTTCGGCCCACCGGGTCTGCGCGGACCAGTGATCCCACTATCCTACACCCACTAGGGACAATATGTATTTACCAAGACAATTAACCTACAAACCGGTACATCTTTGGAGTGTGGGAGGAAACCGGAGATCTCGGAGAAAACCCACGCAGGTCATGGGGAGAACATACAAACTCCGTACAGACAGCACGCGTAGTCGGGATCAAACCCGGGTCTCCGGAGCTGCATTCGCTGCAAGGCAGCAACTCTACCGCTGCACACCGCAATTAGTAGAGGCAGGGCGTCACAAACAAAATAATTTGTGTGAAACATTTGAGGATTGGTGAACGGCAGGATTAGTAGGTAGGCCAGACATGCTGCGATTTGTGAAGATTTGGCAGTGGGGATTTTGCATCACTTGGGAGTTTAGGAGCAGACAAGCAGGCATTGGAGAAACCTCGCGGGAGGGAGCTTGAAGGAAATTTTAAGAGGAGAAAGTTAACATGCTGAATAGGACAAGGTGACTGACCCGAGAGAATCAAAGCCCACAAAATGAGACTGTGCTGCAATTGGCTCAGCTTGAGAAAATGATTCAGCAGCTTAGTTTAGGAATACCGCGAGGAAACAGGCCTTCGGCCCAACGAGCAATGATCCCTGCACACTAACACTATCCTCCGCCCATAAGGGACAAGTTTCCATTCATTCTCCTTTGCTCCAGTGAAAGCAAGCACGGCCCTCATTTAATTTCTCACCAAAACTAAGGCTCTCCAATCCATGGAACATGCTTCTGAAATTCCTTTGCACTCCGTCTAGCACAATCACATCCTTTAACAAGCATTACATACATATATCTAATTTCTTCGTACTTCAGCTGTGGCTAAAGATGCAACGTTCATCACCTTTGCTTTTCCTCTCTCTCTCTCTCTCTCTCATCCTTGCTTTCCCTCTCTCTCGATCCCTCCCCAATTCTCCGACCACTGACTCCAACTACATTTTATCTGTTTGCTTTGTTGTTACCTTCTTCCAGCTAACAATGATCGATTCAACATTTCCTTTGTCCTGCTTTCACACCTTACACTTCCTTATCTATCTACCGCTCTCTCCCCTGACATCAGTCTGAAGAAGGGTCTCGACCCGAAACATCATCCATTCCTTCTCTCCAGAGATGCTACCTGTCCTGCTGAGTTACTCCAGCATTTTGTGTCTATCTTCTGTTTAAACAAGCATCTGCGGTTCCTTCCTGTGCAAAAATCTTGATCAGGGCCCCAGCTACCTCTTCCTTAGCATTCTTTGGATAGATCCCATCTGGCCCAGGGGCATATCCACCCTATGCATTCCAAGATAAGTATCTCTTCAATCTTCTTGGGACTCTTCCATCTATGTACATGCTCCATACTATCAACATCTCCCTCTCTGAACTCACTGTCATTTTCTTGGGGAACAGATGAGAGCTATTCATTTGGGACCTCCCCACATCCTACAGCTCCACAAAGATTGCTCCCCATTTGGTCTTTAATATTCAACTGCAGGTCATGGTTCAAACCTTTCCTTGTCGCACCAAGGATTCATTATTTACCTCGTATGCATAAATCATCTTAAATGGCAAATCCTTCCTTCCGTATTCTTGTTCCACAAATGGGAACTCGAGCCCCCGGTCCCTCAACTTGTTCCTCTTCCCCGCTGGGGTTACGGATGATTGGGACCTTCGTCTTCGTTGGGCAGGTTTCTTAGGGACATGGCTGCTTGTGGATGCTTTGCACCGTTGCTGTCTTTTTGCTTTACCATTTTTCAAGGGGCTTGGATACCCTCGATCGTCATCCGAATCAGAGATCTCAGAATCAAGTCGATTTTGACATGTGACATCCAGCCTGGTTGAAGGTGTTCTTGTACTTTTCCTCCTCTTATTGCCCACCGGTACGGATCCAGATTGTGTCTTGAATAAACTGTTTACTGTATCTGAGCTATCGCTAGAAAGCAAAAGATTACATTCATCTAATAGCGTCGAAAACCTACATTTCACAACAGCCTATTATGAAACATAAATAAAGAAATTATCTCAGGAAATCTAACCTTAGTTATTGTTAAAATTCCAATAGTTGAGGACGACATATTCTACCCGCTCACCTCCACATTCAATTGTTTCTTCCACAAGAAGACGTGCCATCTTCAATAACGCTGATCCTTAAAAGGGGCCTATTCCATGAAGTGTGAAAACTCACACCTCCAGATTCAGGGACAGTTTCTTCCCAGCTGTTATCAGGCAACTGAATCATCCTACCACAACCAGAGAGCAGTGCTGAACTACTCTCTCCCTTACTGGTGACCCTCGGGCTATCCTTGATCGACTTAGCTGGCTTTACCTTGTATTAAACATTGTTCCCTCCTCATGTATCATCTATACCCTGTAAATGGCTCGATTGTAATCATGTATTGTCTTTCTGCTGACTGGATAGCACACAACAAAAGCTTTTCACTGTACCTCGGTACACGTGACAATAAGCTAAACCGTGTTACCCATTTGCTCCTAATACAAAAGAAAATCAAAAGAGATTTTATGGTTATCTTGATCTATCAGAACTATCTCATGTCCCATTTTTGCCTTGACTTCCCTCCGAGGTGTACTGTCCTTAGACAGACAGAATCTCTCAGTTTGGAAAATCCAAATACTAGGGGGCATAGCTTTAAGGTGAGAGGGGCAGCATTTAAAGGAGATGAGCAGGGCAAGTTTTTTATTTTTACACAAAGGGTGGTGAGTGCCTGGAACGTGCTGCCAGGGGTGGTGGTTGAAGCAGATATCTTAATTGGCTTTTATAAGAGTTTGTGTAGGAAGGAACTGCAGATGTTGGGTTAAACCGAAGATAGACACAAAATGCTCAGTGGGACAGGCAGCATCTCTGGAATTGAAGGAACGGGTGACGTTTCGGGTTGAGACCCTTCTTTAGAATGGACTTCAGAAATGAGTCTGAAGAAGGGTCACGACCCGATACGTCACCCATTTCTTCTATCCAGAGATGCTGCCTGTCCCGCTTAGTTACTGCAGCATTTTGTGTCTATAAGAGTTGAGTTTGGACATATGGATATGGAGGGAATGCTGGGATATTAGTTATGTGCAGGTAAAGTGACAAATCTTGGCATCTTGTTTAGCACAGAGATTGTGGGCTGAAGGGCTCGTTCTTATGCTGTGCTTTGTTAATTCAAACCAACAACTCCCCAGTGCCCAGAAAGAAAACTATTAAAATGTAACAAAGAAAGTTAACCTTGATAATTTTCATTGGCTCAGACCTATAGCAGAATGTAAAATTAAAGATGAAATTAAAAAAAAAACTGCAGTTGCTGGTTTATACCAAAAAAGACACAGAACTCAGCAGGTCAGACAACATCTCTGGAGAAAATAGACAACGTTTTGGATCGGGACCCATCTTCAGATTGATTATAGTGGGTGTGAGAAGGCTGGAAAAGAGGTGGTGCGGGTCAAAGCCTGGCAAAACGATAAACAAAAGGACACAAAGTGCTGGAGTGACTGAGCAGGTCAGGCAGCATCTCTGGACAATATGGATAGGTGATGTTTTGGGTTGAGACCAAGACCCTTCATCAGTGCCAACCTGAAACATTGCCTATCCGTATTCTTCAGAGATGTTGCCTGACCTGCTTAGTTTCCAGCACTTTGTTTTGTAATAGTAAAGAGTTTAACACTTCTGATGAGTTGGAAAGAAATGCAGATGCTGGTTTAAATCAAAGGTATAAATCGCTGGTTTAAATTGGGTCTGAAGAAGGGTCTCGACCCGAAACGTCACCCATTCCTTCTCTCCTGTCCCGCTGAGTTACTCCAGCATTTTGTGTCTAACAATTTTGATGATGTTGATAATCTGATATATTAACTGCTTCTATTTCTAGAGTTTGCTGCCTGACCTGCGCAATGTTTCCAGTGTCTTCGCTTTTTATTGGGGAAAAAAAAGGCTGCATGTTACATTGTTTAATAGAATATTAATTGCATAATAGGAATTAAAATGATGGGAGATATGTATGAAATGGGAAAACTTTTATCATTCCAACAATTACAACTAAAATATGATTTGAAAAGTAATCAATATTTCAAATTCAAGATTATTTGAAAAAATATATACAAGAATATCAAACTCTAACCCAAGGTTTATTAGAGGAAGGAATGAATAGAAAGGCAGAATCAAGCAATTCAATATCTTACTTATATAATAATTCTAAATATAGAAACACCAACGACAGAGGCAATTAGAAGGGACTGGGAACAAGAGTTATTGATAAAAATTCCAAACGATAGATGGGGAAAAAAATCTATTATATGTAAATAAATGTTCAAATAATGTAAGACATAACCTAATTCAATTTAAAATTTTACATAGATTATATTATTCGAAAACTAGACTGAATAAAATATTTTCAAATGTTTCCCCCATCTGTGACAAATGTCTAACTCAAAATGCCACTATAGCACATTCCTTTGTCTCTTGTACAAAACTGTACAAATTTTGGAATGACATTTTTGGACTTTTTCAAAACTATTTAACACAAAATTGAACCCCAATACAGACCTGATTATCTTTGGATCAATGGAAGAGGGAAGTAAACTAACTATATTCCAAGAAGCTTTTCTTAATTACGGTTTAATAACAGCAAAAAAAACTTATACTTAAATTCTGGAAAAACGCAACCACGCCAACATTCAAAATGTGGATTTCAAATATGTCGGAAACGCTACATCTTGAAGAAATGAGATTCCTCCTACTGGCAAAGTAGACCAATTCTTAAAGACTTGGTCTCCTTTTATCAACTTTTTACAAGCATATGGTGCAACATAACATAACCTTAGAAATTAAATGGTTTAGAACTGGGTGACCGATGGGCAAAAATACGAAATAGGTAGATCTCTCTTTTCTCTACTTTCTCCTTTTCAGCTTCTCATCTATGTCCTTTATTTCTTTTGCTATCCGTTTCTACTCGCTTGTCTATCTATTCTGACACTCTTTATTTCTTTTTTTCTCTCACTGTTCTTTTATTATTAAATTAAAAAGACGAGGTTGTACAAGAATGGAAATATGTATTTATGAATTAGGTACTCAAGTACCACACTATTGTACTTGCTTCTAACAAAAATAAACAAAAACAAGAATATTAATTGAAATATTGTGTCAATAGAAGAGATTACGTGTCAATTTAAATGGCCTGCTGCAGTGAAACTAGCAACTATGTTCCTCAGAGAGAACGCTGTATATGAGGTTACATGTGAACAAGTTTTCTTTAAGAGAAAATATGTGTGCGTTCCAAGATGGCGTCCAACCCAGGCGACTATTTGCGCGCCAGCCACAGAAGCAGGTCTACAATCGCATAGAAACATAGAAAATAGGTGCAGGAGGAGGCCATTAGGCCCTTCGGGCCAGCACCACCGTTCATTGTGATCATGGCTGATCACAATCGTACAATCGCTCCACAATCTTAAATCTCTATTCCCACTGCAACATTTCCTATCTATACACTCTAAATGGTTCCATTGTAATCATGTATTGTCTTTCCGCTGACTGGACAGCATGCAACAAAAGTTTTTCACTGTACCTCGGTGCACGTGACAATAAACTAATCTGTCAACTGTAAACTGTAGAGGAGATACTTCCAATGATCCAGTCTACATCAAATTAGACATTAGTAATCCAATAACGCATCTTCAGTCAGTGCGCTTGAAACCAAGCATGTTGCTTACCTTAAACAAATGGGGATAGCCTGACCAATGTGATCTGGGCTGGAGACGGCTTGTTTAGTAACTGTTTTCACACGAGCAGTCTTTTGCAAATGCTTAGCCTCATTCTCATTATCTGAAAATAGCAAAACGCTATTTCTATCTTCATCTGCATATGCTTGCACATTGCCAGCACCTCTTGAATGTTCCATTTTCTTTTTAAGTCGATTCATACGAATCCAGGCTAACAAACCAAATCCAACCAAGGGATTATTTCCTAAATTACAAAATTTCTATTATCCCACGAGGAGAAAACATCAGGCAACTGAGTAGATGGATGAAGATAACATTCTCACAGGAAAGACTTCATTCTGGTAACGGATGTTTTGTGGAATGACTTGAGCAGTTTTGCAAGTTAAGTTCCCTTTGGCGTTACACCTACAGAAATAAAATAAGAATACATTTTATCTGATTATCACAGTGGTACAATTCTGTAATTTTAGTTTTTTAGTTCAGTTTAGAGATGCAGCACGGAAACAGGCCCTTCGGCTCACCGAGTCTGCACAAACCAGCTATCCCAGTACATGGACACAACCCCTAATCACACACTAGGGACAATTTTACATTTACACCAAGTCAATTAACCTACAAATCTATATGTCTTTGGAGGGTGGGAGGAAACCGGAGCACCCGGAGAAAACCTACGCAGTCACGGGGAGAACGTACAAACTCCGTACAGACAGCACTCATAGTCAGGTCTCTGGCGCTGTGAGGCAGTAGCTCTACCGCTACGCCACCGTACCAATTAATGTGATAGTGTGTTATGGTCACACATTTATACCCAACCAGCTCACCACAATATGTCTTCCCAAAATTCACTTTCCTGAAGTCTGCTGCAAGTACTTTCCTGAAGTTTACAGCAAATTACAGCGTGTATATAGTGTTTACTCAATATAAACGTCACCATTGGAGTTCTTACGGTTGTACCGCCCAATCTGCCAGTTTCACCGTGGGGAAGTAATTTAAGAGTTACTTTGGACATTGGACGAGCGAGCTATCGCTTCTTATTATACCTGTACAAACCTTTTCGCCAAAAGGTTGGTGGGTGTTTGGAACAAGCTACAGAGGAGGTATTTGAGGCTGGGACAATTGTAATGTTTAAATAACAGTTGGACAGGTACATGGATAGGACAGGTTTGGAGGGATGTGGACCAAGCGCAGGCAGGTGGGTCTAGTGTAGCTGGGGCATGTTGGCCGGTGTGGGTAAGTTGGGCCAAAGGGCCTGTTTCCACACTGTATGATTCTAACCATATTCCATAGAATAATGTAATGTACGGCCGTTTATTTTTAAGCTTGCAGTAACAAAATCGATTCATAGCTATTGAAACTTAGTTATAAACTCTCTCGCCCATAACCCTCTTTGCCCCCGAAATGACTTAATTGTCTTTATAATGCAAGTTTGCTCAGTTGCACGACTATTGGGATGCAGCAAACTCATCTGCAGTTGTAAGATCTCATGACTGGTAGGGTGTTAAATACAAGATACGTATATCACTGGGATTATCACTCTTTTAGCATATCTCCCCCCTCCATCTCTCTCTCCCTCCATCTCTCTCTCTCCCATTCCACCATCTCTTCTCCCTCTCCCTCCCCATCCTCCCTTCTCCCCCTTCCCTCCCCCTCTCCTATCCCCCCCTCCCCCTCTCCCCTCCCTCTATCCCCCTGCCCCCTCCATCTATCCCCCTCTATCCCTCCTCCCCCTCTCCCCTCCATCCCATCCCTCTATCCCCTCCCTCTATCCCTCTATCCCCCTCTCCCCTCCCTCTATCCCTCTATCCCCCTCCCCCCTCCCTCTATCCCTCCCTCTATCCCCCTCCCCCCTCCCTCTATCCCTCCCCCTCCCCCTCTATCCCCCTCCCCCTCTCCCCTCCCTCTATCCCCCTCCCCCCTCCCTCTATCCCCCTCCCCCCTCCCTCTATCCCCCTCTCCCCTCCCTCTATCCCCCTCTCTATCCCTCCCTCCCTCCTCCCTCTATCCCTCCCTCTATCCCTCCCTCCCCCCTCCCTCTCCCCTCCCTCTATCCCCCTCCCTCTATCCCTCCCTCTATCCCTCCCTCTATCCCTCCCTCTATCCCTCCCTCTATCCCCCTCTCCCCTCCCTCTATCCCCCTCCCTCTATCCCTCCCTCTATCCCCCCTCCCTCCTCCCTCTATCCCTCCCTCTATCCCCCCTCCCCCCTCCCTCTATCCCTCCCTCCCCCCTCCCTCTATCCCTCCCTCTATCCCTCCCTCTATCCCCCTCCCTCTATCCCTCCCTCTATCCCCCTCTCCCCTCCCTCTATCCCCCTCTCCCCTCCCTCTATCCCCCTCCCTCTATCCCTCCCTCTATCCCCCTCCCTCTATCCCTCCCTCTATCCCCCTCTCCCCTCCCTCTATCCCCCTCTCCCCTCCCTCTATCCCCCTCCCTCTATCCCTCCCTCTATCCCCCTCCCTCTATCCCTCCCTCTATCCCCCTCTCCCCTCCCTCTATCCCCCTCTCCCCTCCCTCTATCCCCCCTCCCTCTCCCCTCCCCCCTCCCTCTATCCCTCTATCCCCCTCCCCCCTCCCTCTATCCCCTCCCCCTCCCCTCTCCCTCTATCCCCCTCTATCCCTCCCTCTATCCCTCCCTCTATGCCCCTCTCCCCCTCCCTCTATCCCTCCCTCTATGCCCCTCTCCCCCTCCCTCTCTCCTACCTGTAGCCCGGTCCCCACCAGCCAGCGGAAACGTGCGTTGCCAATGGTGTCCGGCGGCGCTGACAAAGCCGCTCCGCCCGTTCCGCGGCCGGACAGCGACTGCTGCTGCCTTTTACATCACCAACACCTGGTGCAAGAAACATTGTACGCTAGTTACTTGTAATATTATGAATGTAAACGTCTGGGAGATGGAGGGAGAGAGGAAGGGAGGGGGCGTTATGAGAGATGTGGAAGGGAGAGGGAGAAAGAGGGAGAGTGGGTGAGAGTGGTAGGGGGGGGAGAGGGGGGGGGAGAGAGGGGGGGAGAGGGGGGGGAGGGGAGGGGAGAGGAGGGGAGAGGAGGGGAGGGGAGGGGAGGGGAGAGGGGGGGAGAGGGGGGGGGGAGAGGGGGAGAGGGGGGAGGGGGAGGGGGAGGGGGAGGGGGGAGGAGGAGGGAGGAGGGGGAGGAGAGGGGAGGAGAGGGGAGGGGGGGAGAGGGGGGGGAGGGAGGGGGGGGGAGGGGTTAGAAAGTGGGAGGGAGGGGTTAGAAAGTGGGAGGGAGGGGTTAGAAAGAGGGGGAGGCAGGCAGATAACCATTTATTTTTGTAAATAGAGTAATCATGAGCTTGATTGTGCCCCTACATCAAGGCATTTTCATCCAGTTTTGTGCAATGCAAGGAGAACTCAGCTTGTTGAAGTGCCCCAATGTTACCAAGATCATGGACTGAGAATGGTCAGCCATGGCTAAATTTGAAGGGCTCTGGGCAGAAGGATATGGGTTCAATTTTTCAACGTATAGATGGGAGCCAAAATTCTAGGCAGACTCTCCAGTGAAACACTGAGGCAGACATGCACTGTCAGACATATCATCCTTCAGACCAGACACCAAACCGATTCTTACCTTGCCTTTTGTGAATGACTCTAAAAGGAAGACCAAGGAGATACTTTCTTGTATCATGGGCAAATATTTATTCATCAATTAGTATATCTAAAATAAATGATAAAGAGGTTGTGAAAGCTACACTAAAATTGCAATTAAAGGATGTACCTTAGGAAAGGAGATGAGGGGGGATTTCTTTAGTCAGAGGACAGTTAATCTGTGGAACTCATTGCCACAGTGGAGGCCAAGTCAATTGATATTTTTTAAGGCAGAGAGAATGGGGTTGAGAGAAAGATAGATCAGCCGTGATTGAATGTGGGATTATACTTGATGGGCCAAATGGCCTAATTCTGCACCTAGAATTTATGAAAAGCATTACATTTTTAACAATTTTCTATCAATTTATAGTTTTGTGCAATTAATACTTTAGATTGCAACATTGATACCTAACTAACTATTTCTGAGGTACTGTTTGAAAGAACTGTAGATGCTGGAAAAATCTAAGGTAGACAAAAATGCTCTGAGGTACTGTACCCTTTGGTTTATTCTCCCTCAAGTTTTAGGAGGATAATAAACCAAATATCCTAGAATATTTTCACAAAATGCTGGAGTCGCTCAGTGTGACAGGCAGCATCTCTAGATAGATGGAATGGGTGACATTTCGGGTCGAGACACTTTGGGGAGAGCGAGACTTAGAGATATGGACCAGTCAGGTGTGAAAACGATGGATCAAAGCAGATGTTGATTAAGGAAATGTAGAATATTTCATTGGTGGCTGTGGGGAAGGTGACAAGGAGGCAAACATAGAAACATATAAACATAGAAAACATAGAAAAATAGGTGCAGGAGTAGGCCATTCGGCCCTTTGAGCCTGCACCGCCATTCAATGTGATCATGGCTGATCATCCAACTCAGTATCCCATACCTGCCTTCTCTCCATATCCCCTGATCCCTTTAGCCACAAGTGCCACATCTAACGACCTCTTAAATATAGCCAATGAACTGGCCTCAACTACCTTCTGTGGCAGAGAATTCCAGAGACTCACCACTCTCTGTGTAAAGAATGTTTTCCTCATCTCGGTCCTAAAGGAATTCCCCCTTATCCTTAGACTGTGACCCCTTGTTCTGGACTCCCCCAACATCGGGAACAATCTTCCAGCATCTAGCTTGTCCAACCCCTTAAGAATTTTGTAAGTTTCTATAAGATCCCCCCTCAATCTTCTAAATTCCAGCTAGTACAAGCCGAGTCTATCCAGTCTTTCCTCATATGAAAGTCCTGACATCCCAGGAATCAGTTTGGTGAATCTTCTCTGTACTCCCTCTATGGCAAGAATGTCTTTCCTCAGATTTGGAGACCAAAACTGTACGCAATACTCCAGGTGTGGCCTCACCAAAACCCTGTACAACTGCAGTAGAACCTCCCTGCTCCTATACTCAACCAATAACATGAATCAGGAGGACAGTGAAACTAGTCAGAGCACTAGGGTGGGGGAGGGACTTGAGGGGGTTACTTGAAGTCAGAGAAATCAAGATTCATGCCACTGGGTTGAAATGTGTTTGGTGTCTACTACTGGACATTCACTCTAACCCTCTATCAGGGCCAGGTTAATGTGCTACCTTGTTTAAACGCCCACCCCTTGACCAGCCTGGTGTGTGACGGAGACTTTGTCCTTTGCAGCTTGTCAAATATTACACCAGTGGCGGTGGTGAGTAACAGCAAAGCAACCTAACGGCAGGCGCTCCGACTGGGAACTCTCTTTCTCTCTGTCTCTCTTGGACTGGATCGGCTGCAATGGCTGCAAGTGTTGAGAAGTCTGCGCTTCATGTCCCAAGTTTGGAGGAGTTTTGCCAAGGTAAAAATAAAAGCCCGTCCTTGCACAGGGCGGGCGAATGTCTGTAATGTCCAATCGTGAGAAGAAACCACACAGTGTTTTATTTATGGGGCAGTGGCGGTTGCAATTTGTATTGTCCGGGGGGGAGGTGGGGAGGTGGGATGGCAAACGCATTAAACGTCCAGGGGGATAAATCTTGGTGTCCTGTGTTAGAATTGCGACCTTTAGACTGTGCTTTTGCAGGCGGTGATGATCGAGGAGCTCCGGTTCTTTCTCTGCAGGTGTCTTTCAAAAAGACACATCATGTACACACAGGGCGCTATCTGTCAAACCGAGTTGTTTACCGGAGCAAAGCACAAAGTGCTGGAGGAACTCAGAAGGTCAGGCAGCATCTATGGGAGGGGACAGGGTAGATGTGGAGGGAGCATCTGTGGGAATGGGAAGGGCATCTCGTTTAGTGACATAAAAACATAGAAAGTAGGTGCAGGAGTAGGCCATTCAGCCCCCTCGAGCCAGCACCGCCATTCAATATGATCCTTGCTGATCATCCAGAATCTACCCTGTTCCTCCTTTTTCCACATATCCCTCAATCCCTTGGTTTAGAGATACAGCGCGGAAACAGGCCCTGTCCCACCTGTGGGAATGGGCAGACACCTGTGGAGGGAATGTTTAATTTAGTTTGGAGATACAGCGCAGAAAGAGGCCCTTCGGCCCACCGAGTCCGTGCCGACCAGCGATCACCCCGTACACCAGCACTATCCGACACACCAGGGACAGTTTACAATTTGTAACCAAAGCCAATCAGTCTACAAACCCGTACATCTTGGGGGCGTGGGAAGAAACTGGAGCACCCGGAGAAGACCCAGGCAGGTCACGGGGAGAACGTGCAAACTCCGTCCAGACAGCACCCGTGATCAGGATCGAACCCGGGTCTCTGGTGCTGAAAGGCAGCAATTCTACCACTGTGCCACCGTGCCACCCTGGACTGAACAGAACATCTGTGGGTAGACACAAAATGCTGGAGAAACTCAGCGGGAGGTGCCAATTCCTTCTCTCCATAGATGCTGCCTCACCCGCTGAGTTTCTCCAGCATTTTGTGTCTACCTTCGATTTTACCAGCATCTGCAGTTCTTTCTTAAACACTAGGACATCTGTGGCAATGGACAGGCCCATCCATTCCCAATACAGGACTTCATACAGCACTTTGTGCGTTGCTGACGATGCCGGCATCTGCAGTTCCTTGTATCTCGGGGCTGTCAGGAATAAACTATGGTGGTGGGTCCTGAGTTCCTAGAAGATCAAATGATGCCAGTGGATCCTTTACTGACGGGCATTAGCAAGCTCGTTTATTTTTCTTTTTAAATAACATGAATGCTGGCCTCTCAATCAAGGAACTGCAAGTGTGGCATCCGGTAAACTGCAGCACAAGAAACAACTTGCGGGAGAAGTGTAAGGTTTACTCGGGAATAAAAGAGTATTGAGGTATGCTTTTGTGGCGACATCATGCCCATGTGGTTTTTTTGTACAGCTTGTTACTGCTGGCACCTCGCCAGCAGCCTCATGTGAAGGTCCAGACACAAGAGCTGAATAACAACTCCGAGGTCAGACGCACTAATTGGCCTTATCTGCACACGAGTAGTAATGAGGAGATTTTATGTTGAAAGGGTGTTCTGGATTAAATGTGGCACCAGGTGTTTGGTCAAAACTTGGTGTTGCTTGTCCTTTACTAGGGATTTAGTGGATTCTACACTTTAGATTGGAAACACAAATTTGGTTTGGATACAGCTCCATCCAGGATGGCAAGATAATGTAGAGAATTGTGGATTCGGCCCAGGCTCTCTTCCATTGGCTCCATCTAAACTTCATGCTGCCTCGGCAAGGCCACCAGCATGATCAAGGATGAGTCTCACCCCGGTCACTCCCTCTTCTCCCCCCTCCCAGCTCTTATCAGGCAACTGAACCATCCTACCACCAACTCGAGAACAGACCGGACCTCCCACCTACCTCATTGGAGACCCTCGGACCAACTTTAATCGGACTTTACTGGACTTTATCTTGCACCATACGTTATTCCCTTTATCCTGTATCTGTGCACTGTGGACGACTCGGCTGTAATCTTGTGCAGTCTTTCTGCTGACTGGATAGCATGTAACCAAAATAATTTCACTGTACCTTGGTACACGTGACGATAAACTAAACTAAGCTAAGTTTGCAGGATGCAATTGCAAATGCAGTAAACTGAACTGAACTGGGAAAGTTCTTTGAGGTAAAATGTGCCCTGTTCACCATCTCCTGTTTGTCTTTCAGTGCTACGGGATGGGTTGAAGAGTAACTTTGCCGAGGTTCAGGTGTCGGTGGTGGACTGTCCCGATCTTACACAGGCACCCTACACATTTGCTGCAGCAGGTTAAGTACTGTTCCTGTTGATAACTTAAAAAAAATAAAATCCTGAAATTTTAACTGCAGAATGCAGATTCAGTAATTGAAACGTAATAAAAGCCCTGTCCCACGGTACGAGTTCATTCCAAGAGTTCTTCCAAGTTTGCCCTGATTCGAACTCGTAGATTTACGGTAATGGCCACTCGTCGGTACTCGGGGCTCTCGTGGACATTTTTCAACATGTTGAAAAATCTTCACGAGTCTTCCCGTGCTTACCTGCCGTTAGCGAGTCTTCCCGAGTACCTGCCGTTAGCGCTAAGAGACGTCCCCGAGCTCCGACGTACCCGCTATGTTCATTCTCCGTGCTTACCACGAGTTTGATTTTTTTTTTTTTAACTCAGGAGAGCTCTTGGAATGAACTCGTACCGTGGGACAGGGCTTTAATAATAATAATAATACACTTTATTGTCATTGTAAATACATACAACGAAATTCCAGGCGCACTGTCCAGCGCCGTGATCCAAAGTACCAGATAAATAATAACGACAATGGAAACGACAAAAACGGCAAGAAAAACGTTGTCAGAATGTGCAATATTTCACAGTATAGTGTTGTGGCAGTACGAAACATTGGCTGTGGGGGCTGTGTGTTCAGTGCAGAGGTCAGAGTGCTGATGGCCTTGG
Source organism: Raja brachyura (assembly GCA_963514005.1). Next base: position 33,090,497 of record OY740807.1, on the reverse strand, counting down.
GGTAGAAACTGTTTGTTAATCTTGTGGTGTGTGATTTGATGGACCCGTAACGCTTTCCCGAGGGCAGAAGGGCAAACAAGTGATGTGCGGAACGAGATGAGTCCTTTAGTATGCGTGATGCCTTCCGAGGGCAACGAGAGCTACAGAACTCATCCAGGGCAGGCAGGTGTGTGTTGGTGAACTTCTGGAGCTTTTTACACTTTCACCCAACCAATTAACCTACAAACCTGTACGTCTTTGGAGTGTGGGAGGAAACCGAAGATCTTGGAGAAAACCCACGCAGGTGACTGGGTGAACGTACAAACTGCGTACAGACAAGCACCCGTAGTCAGGATCGAACCCGGGTCTCTGGCGCTGTGAGGCAGCAACACTACCGCTGTGCCACCGTGTCGCCCTCCAAGTGTTCCCTTTTTAAAAGGATGGAAAAATGAAATGTACTTTGCTGAGCAAAGGGTAATAGAAAAAGCGATAAAAATGTGCCTTTGATAATGAGCAAAGGAATAAGTAGGATGTTATGTAATGGGGGTTGTTCCAGAGGATGAGGCAGAGTGGCTGAAAGAGTTGGCACCAATGTAGAACAGCTGATGAGATATTGAATTAATGGATAATGGTGGAGGATCCAACTCGTGGAGAAGGTCACTTACGTGTCGGTACCAAATCTAATGAGTGTGGGGCTGCGAGTGCAGTGCTAAAGAAATCCACTTTGTGTGGCATTAAATTGATCCTCTGTACTTGTTCCATTGAGGTCACTAATGGACAATGCTGACCTGAGTTGACCTCTTACATCTCTATTACACGTTAACTTTTGCACTGCACTAAAATTATTTCTGTAACATTTCTTGAACGTTGGAATTAGCAATGTGTTGCTGTGAATGATTAACCTGTTGAATTTTTAGATGTAAACCAATAGTTTAGTTTAGAGATACAGCTCTCAAACAGGCCCTTTGGCCCACCGTGTCCGCACCGACCAGCGATCCCCGCACACTAACACTATCCCTCGGACAACTAGGACACTTTTTACACTTACTCCAAGCCAATTAACCTGCAAACCTGTATGTCTTTGGAGTGTGGGAGGAAACCGAAGATCTTGGAGATAATCCGGGTCTCTGGCGCTGTAAGGCAGCAACTCTACCGCTAAGCCACCGTGCTAGAGTGTGTTTTTATTTTGCAGGTCTATGTGGGAATCCCCGAATCGCGGATGTTGGTGGAGTTCCTTACCTCGTACCCCTTCCACAAACCGATAAGGTTCGGATGATTTCATTTTAGTTAACCTTTTTCCTGGACATCGGCAATTGGTGACCCAATCTACTGATTCTAACCACTGTACGGAAAACCTTCACCACACTCGCCGACCAATACACCCGAAATGTCAGAGTAACTCAGCGGGTCAGGCAGCATCTCTGGAGAAAAGGAACAGGTGACGTTTAGGGTCGAGTCCCTTTCTTCAGACCGAGAGTCAGGGGAGAGGGAAACGAGAGATACAGAAGGTACATAGAACAAATGAATGAAAGAAATGCAACGTTTCGGTTCGGGATCCTTCTTCAGGCTGAAGAAGCGTTTGGACCCAAAACGTCTCCTATACCTGTTCTCTAGCGATGCTGCCTGACCCACTGAGTTACTCCAGCATTTTGTTTTCTACCACAAAGGGATTTGATGTCCGATAAAAGATATCTCTAGTTGGCGGGATGTAACAGATGGAGGATTAAAGCAACACCTGTGTATTCAGTGTTGTTGAAGTGTATTTATTATAATCGGATCAAGCTGAGGATATAATCTATATACTTTTGTTTCTGCTTATAGATCTACAATCTCCTTAATATTGCTGAGGAAGTGGAGCTGCCCAATGCCTTCATCCTTGGAGCAGGGGCTGCGTCATTTAAAGCTGTTGGTGTGAATGCTGAGGTACAGACCACAAGCACTGTCCCCGAGTCTGACCATAAACCGCTTGCAGTATCAGTATTTGCAACAGAGATCGGTGAACAGAAAGTACAATACCTAAACAGGTCGCTTCGGCCTCCGAAGTATTTTGTAGCTTCTGAATGATTAAATGCTCCAGTGGCTTGGTGGTTCATGTGGTGTGCAACTGTACCAGACAGACCAGAACAGTATCGATTACCCTTATTAACTTCTGTGGGTATTGGGTTTTGCCTGACTACCTCAGCTACCCAGAATAGGGCGGCACGGTGGCGCAGTGGTAGAGTCATTGCCCGACAGCATCAGTGACCCGGGTTCGATCCTGACTACGGGTGCAGTCTGTCCGGAGTTTATACGTTCTCCCCGCGACCCGCGTGGGTTTTCTCCGGGATCTTTGGTTTTCTCCCACGCTCCAAATACGTGGAGGTTTATAGGTTAATTGGCTTGGTATAAATGTAAATTGTCCCTAGATCAGTGTTAATGTGCTGGCATTGCTGGTTGGCATGGACTCACAGGGCCGAAGGGCCAGTTTCCGTGCTACACTGCTAAACTAAACTGAAAACATGAGAATGTGATAACAGAATGATGTGGACTTGGTGGGCTGAAACGCCTATTTTTGTGCGGTATCTCTACACTAAAAACTAAAGTAAAATAGAATTTGAAGATAGATACAAAATGCTGGAGTAATTCAGCGGGTCAGGCAGCATCTCTGGAGAAAATGAATAGGTGATGTTTTGATTCAAGACCCTTCATTGGACTCAGTCTCGATCCGAAACGTCACCGATTCCTTTTCTCCTGAAATGCTGCCTGACCCGCTGAGTTACTCCAGCTTTTTCTGTCTTTCGGTGTAAACCAGCATCTGCAGTTCCTTCTTGAACTGAAATATAACTCTCCTGATGCAACATGAAAGACGTTTTTAATATGTATATGTTTTTTTTTTGTGTGTTTTGCTCCAGCTTATGCCCAATGTTTTTACCAAAGGAGATGGCAAACCGGAGGTGAATCATAGCTACAGTGCCAAGATAGACCCGGTCACTGGGGGATGTGTCCTGGAGAAATATGGTGAAAAGCATGAGACCTGTGATTTTGCATTGCTGGCCAACTTGTACATCAGTGAGGGGAGGCCTGGAAAGGTGAATGAATCTAACTGAATATAACCCTTACATGGCTTACGTTTCATGTTGATGAATCTTTAACATATTAAAACAGGTTGCTTTTTATTCACTTGTAGTACGCAGACACTACTGACAATGCCAGGACAATCCCAGATTCTGGGACGGAGAACTAACTGTTGAGCCTTCCCGAAGTGTCATGGGTCATAGCCTCAGAATAAAAGGACATACCGTTAGGTTAATTTAGTTTCGCGGACACAGGCCATTCGGCCCACCGACCAGCGATCCCGGCACATTAACCACAACCCTACACAATAGGGGCAATTTACACTTACACCAAGCCACTTAACCTACAAACCTGTACGTCTTTGGAGTGTGGGAGGAAACCGAAGACCTCGGAGGAGATCAACGCAGTCACGGGGAGAACGTACAAACTCCGTACAGGCAGCACCTGAAGCGAGGATCGAACGCGGGTCTCTGCCACTGCAAGCACTGTAAGGCAGCATCCTCTACTGCTGTGCCACCGTGCCGCTGTTTGTGGCTAATGTTACACAGCACAATCGCAGTGCTTGTATTTAAAATACATTAGTGGGTTTATAATGGGACTTTAACAAATTGATTTTCGACTTGCGTAAGAAAGAACTGCTGATACTGGTTTAAATCGAAGGCAGACACAAAATGCTGGAGTAACTCAGCGGGTGAGGCAGCATCTCTGGAGAAAAGAAGTGGGCGACATTTCGGGGTTGAGACCTGAAACGTCGCCAACTCCTGCTCTCCAGAAATGCTGCCTCACCCGCTGAGTTACTCTGGCATTTTATGGCTACCTTTGATTTTTTTTTAACTTGTGGAACGACCAGACTAATATTTCCGTTGATTAGGTTGTTGAAGTGAGGAGCTGCAGACGGACAGGACCGAGTAATTTTGTGACCTGCATGAGGGAAGCACTTGGAAAGCACTTTGGAGCCAAACCTGTGGGAGTGGGCGGGACTTTCCTGATCCAGAAAGGAAAAGCCAAGATTCATGTTATGGTGAGTACTGCACATTTAGTCTTCCCCACTGAAATTATGTATTGAGATAGAACCTCGAACAGTACAGTGAAAGAACAGGCCCTTCGGCCTACAATGCCGGTGTCGAACATGACTCCAAGACCCTCAATGTCTACCCACACATAACCCCTATCCCTCCATACCCTGCATATTTATATGAAGTACGTGAAATGCCACTTGAGGGCGGAGCACCAAGGCAAATTCCTTGTATGTGAATACTTGGCCAATAATCTTATTCATTCACTCATTCATTAACATACCTGCCTCAGTCACCACCCCCACAGCACGTTCAAGGCCTTCAGTTTCAGTTTAGTTTATTGTCACGTTTACAGCGAAAAGCTTTTGTTGCGTGCAAGCCGTGCCAACCATTCACCTCCCTCTGTTTAAGACAGGGGTTCCCAACCTTTTTCGTCCCGTTTACCCCTGGCAACTTTAATAGCACACAACAATGTTACTTCACTTATTGATGAAAAACTAATGATGAACAGATACCGGTCCAGACACCAGAACCAAACACAGTCAGTCAATGAGAAAAAATATGTACAAATCCAGAATGAATAAATTTACCCCCTGTGCAGGCAGAAATTACCTCCTGGTGGTAAATTTACCCCAGGTTGGGAGCCCATGGTATAAAAGAACTTGCCACACTTTAAACTTTGCCCCTTTCATCTTAATGCTACACCGTCTAGTATTTGATTTTTTTTAAATCTACCTTTTCGATGCCTCTGATAATTTTATATACTTCTATCAGTTCTTCCCGCAACCTCTGACATTCCATTTGAAACAATCAAAGTTTGTCCAACCTCTCCATGTAGCTAATACCCTCCTAATCCAGGCATCATTCTCATCTTATATTCACTGGAATTTCGAAGGATGAGAGGGGATCTTATAGAAACATATAAAATTCTTAAGGGATTGGACAGGCTAGATGCAGGAAAAATGTTCCCCGTGTTGGGGGAGTCCAGAACTGGGGGGGGGGTCACAGTTGAAGAATAAGGGGTAGACAGACCATTTGGGACTGCGATGAGGAAAACCTTTTTCAGCCAGAGAGTTGTGAATCTGTGGAATTGGAATCTGTGGAAGGCAGTGCAGGCCAATTCACTGGATGTATTCAAGCGAGAGATATAGGGATACCAGAGTCAAGGGCTATGGGGAGAAAGCAGGAAGAGGCTACTGATTCTGGATGATCAGCCTTGATCACATTGAGTGGTAGGCTGAATGGCCTACTCCTGCACCTATTTTTCTATGCTTTGTTCTAAATCTCCTTGGCGCACTTTCCAAAGCCTCCACATCCTTCCTAATGGGGCCATTAGACTACAAACAATGCGCTAAATGCGGCCTAACCAATGTCCTATAAAGAGATGTGGAGGATAAGAAAACTGGAGATACTACTTGTGTTGCATTATTAATGTAATATTAAATTTAGGAATCGATCATTGTATATGCTGTTGTGGTGATGATACAAATCAATTCCTGAAATAGGAACACAGCATTGCTGAGCACAGCAGACAATGATTAAACTACTGGGCTAGTTGCCAGTAGGGTTGCCAACCCTCCCGTATTAGCCAGGACATCCCGTATATTGGGCAAAATTGGTTTGTCCCATATGGGACGGCCCTTGTCCTGCATTTGACTGCTACTACTCCGCCTCACCCGTCCCGACGTAGTGCAGCCCATGGAGTGTAGCAGCTGCAGCAGCGCCTCGCCCGTGGCCACGTCGGTCGGCAGCCCGGCCAGCTGTCTGACTTTTGGACCTTCGCTTACTGCCGACACTACCACCACCCCTCCTTCTCATGGCCGATCATCGGTTCATGAGTTGGACCGGGCGCCGGACTTTGCGTTCGACGTCACTCGGGCTAAAACTCCTCAGCTGGCCCACTGACTGGGCTTTGTGTGCAGTCTAGCACCCGGGCCAACTCATCATTCACCCAGCCACGGCCAAGTCGGTCAACGAATTGCTGTTGGGAAATTGTCCCGTATTTTGACCTTCTGTCTCTTAACTGGGAGTGAGAAAGTTGGCAATCCTAGTTGTCAGAGACTTAGACCATTGAACTTGGAAACCAGAATTCAAATCCCATTATATCACCAGTGCAATTTAAATTCTAACAATTAAATAAATCTTGAATCCAGAAAAGCATTCTGGCATCAGAATCTGTGACCATGGCAGTATCGGAATGAAATTAAAATTGGCCAATTTACTAAAGTTCTTCAGAGTAGAAATTTTAATTTAGTTCGGAGACATAGCTTATCGGCCCTTCAAGTCCACGCCGACCATCGATCACCCGTTCACACCAGTTCTATGTTATCCCACCTTTGTCTTAATTCCCGACAGCCATGGGAAATTTTACAGAGGGCCAATTAACCTACAAAACCGCACGTCTTTGGGATGTGGGAGGAAACCGGAGCACCCGGAGGGAACCCACATGGCCGCAACGAGAGCATGCAAACTCCACACAGGCAGCACCCGAGGTTAGGATTGAACCCGCGTCTCTGGCACTGTGAGGCAGCGGCTCTCGCAGTTGAGCCACTGTGCCACCCTCTGTCCCACCGTGCTGTCCTAATGTTTGATATCTGCCATTCCTACTTGGTCTGGCCTATTATGACTTCAACTTTTAATTACCCCTTTAGTTCATGTCAGTTCTGGATGGAAAATGAATGTTGGTATTGCCAGCAATATTTACAGTATCTCCTGTGAACAAATTAAATAAATAATATCCTTCCAGGTCCTAGTTCGGGGAAGGAAATAAGAAATTATCTTAACAGCAAATGTGTGTATTAAGCTCAATTTTCCATTTGCCTGAGGTCTTGCTCATGGACATATTACATGTACCTTACTTTTTGTGTCCACTTGGGGTCCTTAACCATGTGTCAACTTGGGACAAACTTACCTACGCAGCCATGAAATCACCTCATGATTGTGCCGCCTGTTGCCATAATTAATACTTATTTGTTTTTAAAGTTCTTGTTGTCTTGTTTATTTTTAGCCTGATTTTTCTTCCTGTCCTCTGAACAGTGACGAGGATGTAAACAATTGGCTGAAATTCTTTGACATGAATTCTCCCCTCATTTGCCAGTCAGTGTTTGTGTCCCGGGACCTGGTAAGTCATAAAGCCTGTCTATCAATGAGAAATGTTACATAGAGTCATAGAGTGATGCAGCATGCAAATAGGCCCTCCAGCCCAACTTGCCCACACTGGCCAACATGTCCCAGCTGCACTTGTCCCACCTGCCTGCGTTTGGTCCATATCCCTCCAAACCTGTCCTATCCTTGTACCTGTCTAACTGTTTCTTAAATGGTGGGATAGTCCCAGCCTCAACTACCTCCTCTGGCTGCTCATTCCATACACCCACCACCCTTTGTGTGAAAAAGTTGCCACTCAGATTCCTATTAAATCATTTCCCCCTTCACCTTAAATCTTTCCCTCTTTACCTTAAAAACAACCTGTTGGTTTTGGTGTGATTTATTACAGTCACTTGTATTGAGATACAGTGAAAGATGTCCTTTGCTGGTTTGCTGATGTTTGCTGCTGTGTCTTGGAGCCATGCATGCCCGGGACAGCTGAGGAAGACATTGTGGCCGGAAAGGCCTGCTACAGTGCTGGACTCTGTCGAAAGGAACTGCAGATGCTGGTTTACACTGTAGATAGACACAAAACCCCTCAGATTCCTGTGTAAAAAAAAAAAAAAAATTGTTTCCCCTTCACCTTAAACCTCTGCCCACTGGTTCTTGATTCCTCTACTCTGCGCAAGAGACTCTGTGCATCTACCCGATCTATTACTCTCATGAATGAATACACCTCTATATGACCTGACCACCCATCATCCTCCTGCCCTCCAAGGAATAGAGTCCCAGCCTGCTCAACCTCTCCCTTTAGCTCAGACCCTCAGTTCCTGGCCACATGTTCAAAGCTAATTAATGCTTGATTATCTGATTTCTGTAATTGAGTTAAATATTTTTCACGCCATGGTATTGAGGGTTTGTGTTATTTTTGCTGATTTCCTTGACCAAAGAATTAACATGATATGAACTTTTATAAATAGATTTTAGTTTTCCACTTGACCATTCTTGTCCTTGTATTAAAGAAAGTCAATATGTGTAGTGGAACAAATAACAAAATGTTGGAGTAACTCAGTGGGTCAGGCAGCATCTGTGAAGGACGTGGATAAGTGATTTTACGGGGGGGGGTGGGGGGTTCTTTCTCTCCCCTACTACTGCTCTTAGCGAGACTTCTCTATCATCCCACTCTCCTCCTCCCCCTCTAATCAGTCTGAAGAAGGGTCCTGACCCAAAACGTTGCTTCTCCATGTCTGCCACGGGTGCTTTGTGTCTATCTGCTGAAGTGATGAAACCCATTAACTAACGGAATCTGATTTTTATTCCCTCACAAGGGATTTGACCTTCGTCTTGAACATACCCATTGTTTCAGCCATCATGGAGAGGGTGGCCATTACCACTATGACACCACCCCGGACACTGTGGAGTACCTCGGCTATTTTCTGCCAGCAGAATACCTTTACCGCATAGACCGACCGATGAAAACCTAAAGCGATGTGATTAGTAACATTTCCAACCAATTGTTTTAAAATTATGAATCTCCAAAAGCCGTACAGGTTTGGTGGCTAATTGGCTTGGTAAAATTGTAAATTGTCCCTGGTGTGTGTAGGACAGCTGGTCGGCACGAACTTGGCAGGCCGAAGGGCCTGTTTCCGCGCTATATCAGTAAACTAAACTAAACTAAAAAGACTTTAATTTCCTAGATTGCATTGAATGTCGAATCATCCATGTTATAAGGATTTCCACAGTCTAATGATAAGGTTTGCAGTTACATGTAAAAAAAACGAGTTTATTAAATTCCCTCACTGTGTCAGCTTGAGTGTGAGAGTACTATCATGTCATTTATGGTTCATTTGCCTTGTCTGCTGCGTGGGTTTCAAATGCGCGAATCTTGCATGAAGCATCAGTGATTACAGGGTTTATACTGCCAATGAACCAAATTTGAAGTATTATTGTGGCTTTTCTACAGTACTTTCATACTTAACGTATGGGAAGGAACTGCACATGCAGATCAGGACCGCATATTTCGCTTGGGCAGCTTGCAGCCCAACGGTATGAATATTAATTTTTCCAACTTCAAGTAACCCTTGCATCGCCTCTCTCTCCGTCCCCCTCCCACGCTAATCGCCGAACTAGTTTCACTGTTGTCCTGTCAAGTTTCACTATCTCTATACTCGTTATCACCTAGCCCACAGCCTACAATGGACCATTGTGGGCTCTACCTTTCCTTTGAATGTCGTTTGAATATCTTTCCTTCATTTGTTCGGAATCCCTATATCGCAGTGTGCTTCTCCCGTTTTCCGCTCCCCTGACTCGCTGTCTGAAGCAGGGTCTCGACCCGAAACGTCATCTTTTCCTATTCTCCAGAGATGATGCCTGTCCCGGTGATTACTCCAGCTGTTTCTGTCTCGCTTTAACAGTTAATGCAGGTTATGTAAGCTTTTGAATCAGAAGGGACCATTGATTGAAGCGATGCTAAATACTGTTCCGAATTGTGTATAAAATTGCAAACGTCTGAAATAAAGTTAACAGCTCCAGTGGAAGTGAAGACTTGAAGACATTTTTTATTATTTATGGCTCAGTCATACAATCCATCTATTTAGAACCTGCATTAATCAATACTTGTAGCTACAAAACACAGTGGTTAAGTTGAACGCTTTACGCTTAATACTTGTTAGCTTTGTTACAAGCCATTTAAAAAGTAATTTTTAAGGAATATCGGAATATTTGATGGTTCAAGATGAGATAATTAGCTGAGATCTTAATAGGCAAATTTAATATTGGTTAGTTGTTAATATGTTTTTAATGAAATGGGAGAAACCTAATTCATCTTCCATTTCACATTTAGAGGTTTGTTGTAATTTTCAAATTAGAAGTCGCACATTAGAAAGTGTGGCACGGTGGCGCAGCGGTGTTCTTGCTGCCTTACAGTCACTGCCACTGTCCCAGGTTCGATTCAGATTACGGGTGCTGTCTGCACGGAGTTTGGGCGTTCCCCCTGCCACCGCCGTGGTTTTCTCCGGGTGCTTCGGTTTCCTGCCCCACTCTAAAGACGTACAGGGTTACAGTTTAATTGGTTTCTGTAAAATTGTAAATTGTCCCCAGTGTGCAGGATAGTGTTAGTGTACAGGGTGGTCGCTGGTTGGCGCGGACTCAGTGGGCCGAAGGGCCTGTTTCCGCACTGTATCACACAGTAAAGACACAAAATGCTGGAGTAACTCAGCGGAACTCACAGCATCTCGGGAGAGAAGAAATGGGTGACATTTCTGGTCGAAACCCTTCTTCAGTCTGAAACATCACCCATTCCTTCTCTCCAGAGATGCTGCCTGTCCCGTTGAGTTACTCCAGCATTTTGTGTCTACCTTCAAATTAAACCAGCATCTGCAGTTCTTTCCTACACATTGTAAAGACTGATCTCCTTTTGGAAGCTGGGTGGCACATTTTAATTTGTTTGAAATTGGTGCCACATTCAGGGGCGTGGAAACAGCATTTGAACCCTAAAATGATGCCAGCAAACAAGTACTTTTTAGTGTAGTTTTTAGTTTCGAGATACCGCGCGGAAACAGGCCCGTCAGCCCACCGAGCCCACGCCGACCAGCGATCATCCTGCACGTAACACTATCCTCAACACTACGGACAATTTACAATTTACAAAAGCCAATTAACCTACAAACCTTTGGATTTTGGGAGGAAACAGGAGCAGCTGGAGAAAACCCGCACGGTCATGGGTAGAACGTACAAACTCCGTACAGGCAGCACCCGTAGTCAGGATCGAACCTGGCGCTGTAAAGGGCCTGTCTCACTTTCACGAACTAATTCACAACTTTTTTTACTTGTGGACATTTTTCATCATGCTAGAAAAACGCCCTAACCTACTTGATGCCACGAGTACCTTATGACTAGCATCACAGCCTGCTACGACCTTCCTACGACCTCCTACGGCCTCGTGACGACCATGCTGCGAGTATGAGTCAAGGGCAAACTCGGCAAAGGTCGTGAATTAGGTCGTGAAAGTGGGACAGGCCCTTTAGGCAGAACTCTGCCGCTGCGCCACCGCGCCGCACGCTTTTATGATGTAATTTTAAACGTAGGGCAATGCAATGACACTGACTAAATTGAAAATAAATACTGAGTTACACAAATGACAATGATACAGAAAGTTGAGAACAAAAAGCAATAAACACTGTATCAACAGCAGGGAGAATTTTATCAACACGGAGCCAAAAAAGTTGCAAATTTAAATTTATTGTAGTTTAGAGATACAGTGCAGAAACAGGCCGTTCAGCCCACCGGGTCCGCACTGACCAGCGATCCCCGCACACTAACACTACCTACATGCGCTAGGGATACTTTTCTTTTTACATTTACACCAAACGAATTAACCTACAAACCCGTACGCCTTTGGAGTGTGGGAGGAAACCGATGATCTCAGAGAAAGCTCACGCGGTCACAGGGAGAACGTGCAAACTCCCCACAGACAGCACCCGTAGTCGGGAATGAGCTCGCGTGCCTGGCGCTGTGAGCGCTATGAGGCAGCAACTCTACTGCGGCGCCACCTTGCTGCCATTCTTGCTACTTGCAGACGTTGAACAGCATAAGTCAAAACTAAGAGGTAATAGAATTAGTTTCCACCCTCTGAGAATGCATAGATCTTAGTATTTGGGAATTAAATCATTGTAAAATTGGAATAAACTTGAGCTTGCCTTGAGTTATGCCTGTCTGGGTGTTTTTTCTCCAGTAAAACTGCAGCGTTGCTTGATTTCTGCTGGATACTGCACAATATTATTCACAAATATATGGACGCTGAATATTATCCTGAGTAAGGAGAGAGTTATGTTGCCTGCAATTTTGCTTATTTCTAAAATATTTTTGTTGAATCAATGACTATGAAAAAATGTGGTCTATGCTTATTTTTAAGGTTAATATCAACTTTCGAATTCCGGATATCATTGTTCGAGGATCTCGTTCAGCACCAATGCCCCATGCTTCAATAATTAGCATCAAAATATTAATCCTTTTCTATCTGTTAGTGCCTGTTTATATTTTTGTTTAGTTTAATTTAGGGATACAACGCGGAACCAGCCCCTCGGTCCCACCGCGTTCGTGCCGCAAAAGCGCTCCCCCTCCCACCGCACACGAGCACCATCCCACGCATGCGCACACACACACACACACACACACACACAGGACAATTTACAATTTTACCGAAGCCAATTAACCTACAAACCTGTACGTCTTTGGCGTGTGGGAGGAAACCAGAGCACCCGGGGAAAACCCACGCAGGTCACGGGGAGAATGTGCAAACTCCGTACAGGCAAGCGCCTGTAGTCTGGATCGAACCTGGGTCTCGGGCACTGTAAGGCAGCAACTCTACCACTGAGCCACCGTTTCTCAGCCCTAATGTTTATATTGCTTTAAAATATTTTCTGGATAGATGAAGTTAATACAAATCTAATTCACGTGTATTTTGATTTTACCCCGAGAACGTTCAAAGATTAATTGCCAACCTTTCATAAACTGGACTGATTTTTTATTTAATGAAATTTGATGCGTGAGCATCTCACATTTCAGTACAGTTTCCACAGGCTGATTCATTTTTGATATTAAATGCTACATTTACTCTTTACATGGTTCAGTGCTGTTGGATTGCAGACCGGAATAACCAATTTTTTTGTGGTTATTAAATTGTCACACAACCTGACTTCTATGCCTTGAAAAAATACAGCATTATTTAGTATTCTTCTGAATTATAGATGTGTCAAAAGATTTTTGGCCCGAATTTTTAAATCAAATTATTTTCTCGCTTCAATTATTATTGCAGCATATATGTTTTATTTGGAAGACTTTAATAATGGAATAGATCCTCCATCACCCTCGTATCACTCGATATCACCAAGCCCACAGACAACAATGGACCATTGTGGGCTCCATCTATCCTCGATTAGCGTTACATTTTGAATATCTTTCATTCATTTGTTCTGTATCTCTCTACATCACCGTCTATACCTCTCGTCTCCCTTTTCCCCCGACTCTCAGTCTAAAGAAGGGTCTGGAGCCAAAACGTCATCTATTCCTTTTCTCCAGAGATTCTGCCTGACCCGCTGAGTTACTCCAGCAAGGGGTTGGCCTTTATGTAATGATTGTGGCTTGAAACAAAATTCTCATTCACTGAGATCACAAGCTGATGAAATGAAATACTCTGGAATATGAGGGATGTAATGGTTTTTATTGGAAAGAATGTAAGCAGAGTTACCTGGTTTGTACCAAAGATAGACACAAAATGCTGGAGTAACCCAGCGGGTCAGGCAGCTACATCTCTGGAGAGCATGGGTAGGTGACATTTTTGGTTCGGGACCCTGCTTCAGACGGATTGTAAGGGGTTAGGAACTGGAAACAAGAAAAGACCCGGACAAACCAGGGCCGGGAACAGACGGCAGGGTGTCGCAGCGCTAGAGTTGCTGCCTTACAGCGTCTGAGGCGCAGGTTCGATCCTGACTACGGTTGCTGTCCGTACGGAGTTTGTACGTTCTCCGGTTTCCCCCCACATTCCAAAGGCGTACAGGTTTTAGGTTAATTGGCTTTGGTAAACATTGTAAATTGTCCCTCGTGTGTGTAGGATAGTGTCAGCGTGCGAGGATTGCTGGTCGGCACAGACTCGGTGGGCCGAAGGGCCCGTTTCCATGCTGTGTCTCTAAACAGATGACATCAGGCTGGGAGGTTCTGATAGGCTGATTGGTGGCTGGGGACTGTGTCATGTGAAAGGAGTACAAGTAGGCCATTCGGCCCATCAAGTCAACGCCACCATTCAATCATGGCTGATCTATCTCTCCCTCCTAACCCCATTCTCCTGCCTTTCCCCATAACCCCTGACATCTGTACTATCAAGAATCTACCTATCTCTGCCTTAACAATATACATTGACTGTCTCCACAGCCTTCTGTGGCAATGAATTCCACAGATTCACCACCCTCTGACTAAAGAAATTCCTTCTCATCTCCATTCCTAAAGGAACATCCTTTAATTCTGTAAAGCTGAGGCTTTATAAGGCGCTGGTCAGGCCGCATTTGGAGTATTGTGAGCAATTCTGGGCCCCATATCTGAGGAAGGAAACGCTGGCTCTGGAGAGGGTCCAGAGGAGGTTTACACGAATGATCCCAGGAATGAGTGGGTTAACATATGATGAGCGTTTGACGGCACAGGGCCTATACTCGCTGGAGTTTAGAGGAATGAGGTGGACTCATTAAAACGTACTGAATAGTGAAAGGCTTGGATAGAGTGGATGTGAACAGGACGTTTCCACTAGTGGGAGTGTCTAGGTCAAAGCCTCAGAATTAAAGGCCGTTCTTTTAGGAAGGAGATGGGGAGGAATTTCTTTAGTCAGGGGGCGGTGAATCTGTGGAATTCTTTGCCACAGGTGGCTGAGGAGACCAAGTCAGCGGATATATTTAAGGCAGAGATAGATAGATTATTGATTAGGGGGTTACACAAAAAGCTGGAGAAACTCAGCAGGTGCAGCAGCATCTAAGGAGCGAAGGAGATAGGCGACGTTTCGGGTCGAGACCCTTCTTCCGGATACCTCGGACACCTCCTCCTACTTACCCCTGGACCATGAACCCACTGACGAGCACCAGGCCACCATCTCGAGCACCATAACCGACTTCATCAACTCCGGCTCCCTACCTCCCCAAGCCTCCAACCTCATCGTTTCCCAGCCCCGCACGGCCCGATTTTACCTTCTCCCCAAAATCCACAAACCCGACTGCCCCGGCAGACCCATTGTCTCTGCCTGTTCGTGCCCCACCGAACACATTTCCACATACCTTGACTCCATCCTATCCCCCTTTGTTAAATCCCTCCCCACCTATGTTCAAGGCACCTCAGACACTCTCCGTCGGCTCCACGCATTCCATTCCCCAGGCCCCCATCCTCTCATCTTCACCATGGACGTCCAGTCATTATACACCTGCATCCCCCACCAGGATGGTCTCAAAGCCCTCCGGTACTTCCTCGACCAGAGGAACAACCCATACTTTAAAAGGAAGAAGGGTCTCGACCCGAAACGTCGCCTATCTCCTTCGCTCCTTAGATGCTGCTGCACCCGCTGAGTTTCTCCAGCTTTTTGTGTAACCCACGATTCTCCAGCATCTGCAGTTCCTTCTTTAACAGATTATTGATTAGTATGGGTGTTAGGGGTTATGGGGAGAAGGCAGGAGAATGTGGTTAGGAGGGAGAGATAGATCAGCCGTGATTGAATGGTGGAGTAGACTTGATGATAGCACCCCTGCGCACCCCTGCACTAATCAGTCAAAATACACACCTCTTTATTCACTGGTATATTTAAGCACCAGCTAGGATGTTACCCAGACATAGCATTCCTCGGGGATTTACAGATCACAACTCAAACGTTGGTTATTATATCATAAGCCACGACTAGAGATCATTTCTTGGGTCTTTGCTCCGCTTCTGAGAGCTTTCTTGACATGAAGTTTAGTAAATCCTTTCTGAGCTCAGAGAAACCTATCTTCAGTGTGTCGGGTTGCACAAAATGGAGATCCTGGCCCTGAATGTATCAGGCTTGAGCCACCAGTAACTTTAGTTGATGGAGCCACAAGCAGTAAGCTGGTGCAGAACGGAAGAGATTCCGCCTCCACTGATAGGAAATTTCCCGGACAAACTCAGTGGGTGCGGCAGCATCTATGGAGCGAAGGAAATAGGTAACGTTTCGGGGTGAAACCCTCTTCAGAAATAGGCCCGAAACGTTGCCTATTTCCTTCGCTCCATAGATGCTGCTGTACCCGCTGCGTTTCTCCAGTAATTCTGTCTACCTTCGATTTTCCAGCGTCTGCAGTTCCTCTTGGAAATTTCCTGGAGTTACCTGGTTAACTAAATAATTTTTAGTTTCGTTTATAGTTTGGAGATAGAATGCAGAAATAGCGATTCCCGTACACTAGCACTAGCACCAGGGACAACTAAGGGTGGCATGGTGGCGCAGCGGTAGAGATGCTGCCTTACAGCGTCAGAGACCTAGGTTCGATCCTGACGTTGGGTGTTGTTGAGGTTGCCAACTTTCTCACTCCCAAATAAGGGACAAAAGGTCAAAATAATGGACAAATTCCAGACGGCAATTCGTTGACCGACTCGGCCGTGGCTGGGTGAATTAGGAGTTGGCCCCCGGGTGCTGGACTGCACACAAAGCCCAGCCTGGCGGGCCAGCTGAGGAGTTTTGGCCCAGGGCGCCAGGCTTTGTGTTCTGCTGCACCCAAAGTCCAGCACCCCATCCAACTCGTGACCCAATCATCAGACATGAGAAGGAGGGGTGGTGATGCGAAGGTCCGAAGGTCGGACAGCTGGCGGGCTGCTAAACGACGGGGCTACGGGCGGGGTGCTGCTGCTGCACTCCATGGGCTGCATAACGTGGGGACGGGTGAGGCAGGGCCGGACGTGGCGCTCCGACCCGACAGTCCCCTCGACCCGAGTAGTAGCAGTCAAATACAGGACAAGGACGGTCCCGTACGGGACAAACCAATTTAGCCCAATATACGGGACGTCCCAGCTAATACGGGACAGTTGGCAACCCTTGGTGCTGTTTGTATGGAGTTTGCACGTTCTCCCCGTGACCTGCGTGGCTTTTCTCCGGGGAAACACCGGTTCCCTCCCAAACTCCAGCAAGACGTACAGGTTTGTAGGCTAAAACATAGAAACATAGAAAAATAGGTGCCGGAGTAGGCCATTCGGTCCTTCAAGCCTGCCCCGCCATTCAATGTGATCATGGCTGATCATCCAACTCAGTATCCCTGGTAAAGTTATAAATTACCCCTAGTGTGTATAGGATATGCTAGTGTGTGGGGAATGCTGTTCAGCATGGATTTGGTGGACCGAGGGGCCGGTTTCAGTGCTGTATCTCTAAACTTAACTTATCTAAAACAATTTACATTATTTTCCATAGCCACTTAACATACAGACTTGGAATGTGTGTTGGAAACCGGAGCACCCGGAGAAAACCCACGCAGGTCACGGAGAGAACGTACAAACTCCGTACAGGCAGGCAGGAAGGATGGAGCTCATAAAAGCCCAATGTTGGCTGGGGAGGGTGTGACTGACCTATAAGGATGTGAGATTGTCATGATCTGCAGATTTTTAATTTTAACCTTCGTGAGTCCATATTGTTGTTATGAAAATCACCAGAAGAGGTCAGCCTTACTTCATGAAATAAATTCCTCTCACTCTCTTTTCAACAATAGCCGTAAGGGTGATCATGTTAATTTGGCAGAAAAGAGGAGAATTTGTATGTCTTTGAAATGGATTCTGCTTCAGTGACTGCAGAATGAGAGATATATTTCAGCAAACTAACGGGGGTGTGTTACTGGAAGTGCAGTGAATGGTAATTGTTGCAACTGATGGTGCATTTGGAGATGAAGGCATTGACCTTGACAGCGCACAGCAACACTGATCCTGGTTGTTGAGGCCTGACCCCTGGCCTTCACTGCCACAGATACCTCTTGCCACCACGTAGAGATGGTTTATGTGATAGACCAACACAAAGTGGCACATAATTGTGAAGTGGAAAGAAAATGATACATGGTTTTCAATTTTTTTTACCAATAAAAAACTGAAAAGTGTGGCGTGCAAAAGTATTCAGCCCCCTTTACTCTGATACCCCTAGATAAAATCCAGTCCAACCAATTGCCTTCAGAAGTCAGCTAATTAGTAAATAGAGTCCACGTGTGTAATCTAATCTCAGTATAAATACAGCTGTTCTGTGAAGGCCTCAGAGGTTTGTAAGAAAACGTTAGTGAACAAACAGCATCATGAAGCCCAAGGAACACACCAGACAGGCCAGGGATAAAGTTGTGGAGAAGTTTAAAGCAGGGTTAGGTTATAAAAAAATATCCCAAGCTTTGAACATCTCACGGAGCACTGTTCAATCCATCATCCGAAAATGGAAAGAATATGGCACAACTGCAAACCTACCAAGACATGGCTGTCCACCTAAACTGACAGGCCGGGCAAGGAGAGCATTGATCAGAGAAGCAGCCAAGAGGCCCATGGTAACTCTGGAGGAGCTGCAGAGATCCACAGCTCAGGTGGGAGAATCTGTCCACAGGACAACTATTAGTCGTGCACTCCACAAATCGGGCCTTTATGGAAGAGTGGCAAGAAGAAAGCCATTGTTGAAACAAGCCATAAGAAGCCCATTTGCAGCTTGCCACAAGCCATGTGGGGGACACAGCAAACATGTGGAGGAAGGTGCTCTGGTCTGATGAGACCAAAATTGAAGTTTTCGGCCTAAATGCAAAACGCTATGTGTGGTGGAAAACTAACACTGCACATCACCCTAAACACACCATCCCCACTGTGAAACATGGTGGTGGCAGCATCATGCTGTGGGGATGCTTTTCTTCAGCAGGGACAGGGAAGCTGGTCAGAGTTGATGGGAAGATGGATGGAGCCAAATACAGGGCAATCTTGGAAGAAAACCTATTAGAGTCTGCAAAAGACGTGAGACTGGGGCAGAGGTTCACCTTCCAGCAGGACAACGACCCTAAACATACAGCCAGAGCTACAATGGCTGGTTTAGATTAAAGTATATCCATGTGTTAGAATGACCCAGTCAAAGTCCAGACCTAAATCCAATTGAGAAACTCTGGCAAGACTTGAAAATTGCTGTTCACAGACGCTCTCCATCCAATCTGACTGAGCTTGAGCTATTTTGCAAAGAAGAATGGGCAAAAATGTCAGTCTCTAGATGTGCAAAGCTGGTAGAGACATATCCCAAAAAGACTTGCAGCTGTAATTGCAGCGAAAGGTGTTTCTACAAAGTATTGACTTAGGGTGGCTGAATACTTTTGCACACCACACTTTTCAGTTTTTTATTTGTAATAACATTTGGAAACTACGTATCATTTTCCTTCCACTTCACAATTATGCGCCACTTTGTGTTGGTCTATCACATAAAATCCTAATAAAATACATTTACGTTTGTGGTTGTAACGTGACAAAATGTGTAAAATTTCAAGGGGTATGAAAGCTTTTGCAAGCCGCTGTGTGTATATATATATATATATAAACATCCAAACATTCATACATATACAAACATATACACACATATACATACACACGCGCACACACACACACACACACACACACACACACACACACACACACACACACACACACACACACACACACACACACACACACATATATGTATATATATATATATTTACACACACACACACACATATATATATATACACACACACATATATATATATATATATATATATATATGTGTGTGTATATATATATGTGTGTGTGTATATATATATGTGTGTGTGTGTGTGTGTGTGTGTGTGTGTGTGTGTGTGAATATATCTTTGTGTGTATATATGTGTGTGTTTGTATGTGTAAATGAATGCTTAGGAAGGAATTGCAGATGTTGGTTTGAACTAAAGATAGACACAAAATGCTGGAGTAACTCCGGCCGCCTCCCTGGAGAGAAGGAATGGGTGACGTTTCGGGTCGAGACCCTTCTTCAGACCAACGTCACCCATTCCTTCTCTCCAGAGAAGTGGCCTGTCCCGCTGAGTTACTCCAGCGTTTTGTGTCTATTTCTGTACGTCTATATACACTTATAATTTCATTGTTCCGTTTCGAAGCACATGACAATAAAACACTCGTGACTCCTGACTTGATGCAGTGCCCCCTTTCCTCTAGTTTCCTATGAATCATTTGGCCATCGCCTATTTCCACTCCTTTGAAAGTCAAAAGTGGCTCAGTGGAAAGAATCAGAAGGATTTACTGGAAGGTTGTTATTCAGATTGGAGACCTGTGGCCAGTGATGTGTCACATGGATTGGTGCTGGGTCCACTGATGTTTGTCACCTATATTAACAATTTGGATGTTGTAAACATCCTTAAGGGCCTGTCCCACTGTACGAGATAATTCAAGAGTCCTCCCGAGTTTTCCCCTGATTTGAGCTCGGAGAATGTCCGTAGTGGGTCCGTAGGAGTTTGTGGATGTCTCGTAGCGGCTCGTATAAGTACAAAGTAACAATTTTGTTCATCACGAGTATTTTTTTACTCGTGGACATTTTTCACAGTGTTGAAAAAACGTCACGAGTTTACCGGATTTCCCGAGTACCTACTGTTACTCGTACGAGCCGCTATGGGACATCCACAAACTCCTACGGACCCGTTACGGACATTCTCCGAGTTCGAATCTGGGGAAAACTCGGGAGAACTCTTGAATTATCTCGTACAGTGGGACAGACCCTTAAGTATTTGAATTTTATTGGATTGAACGGTACAGCATGGAAACAGGCCGTTCAGCACACCGAGGCCACACCGACCACTTCACACTAGGTTTAGGCTATCCCACTTTTGCATCCACTCCCTACACACCAGGGGCAATTTACAGCAGCCAATTAACCTGCAAACTCGCACGTCTTTGGGATGTGGTGGGAAACCAGAGCACCCGGAGAAAACCCACGCGGTCACAGTGAGAACGTGGATGCTCCGCACAAATCACTCCTTCATGTTGTTCGTAATCTTGAAAATGGCCAAAGAGTTCCGCAGGGGTCGGTGCTGGGGCCGGTGTACTGGTGTACTCTTCACGTTGTACATTAATGATTTGTACGAGGGGATTGAAGGCTTTGTGGCCAAGTTTGCGGATGATACGAAAATAGGTGGAAGGGCAAGTAGTGTAGAGAAAGCGGGGACTCTGCAGAAGGACTTGGGCAGGTTGGGAGAGTGGGTAGAGAAGTGGCAGATGGAATATAGTAAGTGTGGAGTCATGCGTTTCGGTGTAGACTATTTTCTAAATGGGGAGAGAGTCTAGTGGGAGAGTCTAGGACTAGAGGTCATAGCCTCAGAATTAAAGGGCGTTCTTTTAGGAAGGAGATGAGGAGACATTTCTTTAATCAGAGGGTGGTGAATCTGTGGAATTCTTTGCTGTATAAGGCTGTGGAGGCCAAGTCAGTGGATATTTTTAAGGCAGAGATAGAGAGATTCTTGATTAGTACAGGTGTCAGAGGTTGTGGGGAGAAAGCAAGAGAATGGGGTTAGGAGGGAGAGATAGATCTGCCATGATTGAATGGCGGAGTAGACTTGATGGGCCGAATAGTCTAATTCTTCTCCTATCACTTATGACTTTATGATGACCTGGTATCAAAACATAGGTCATTTGTGAGAAGCAAGTGCCTTCAGGTCTCATTAAATACTGTGGCATCACGTGATTGAATTTAGGGATAATCTTCCCAGTGGATATTGTTTCGTTTTGTCACATCTTTCTCTTTGGACTTTGCACATTTTTATACCTTTAAAGAAACAAAAGCGTTGATAGATTTTCTCTAGACCTGTGTTTTATTAAAGAGCTAATTGTGCTAGATCAGGCCACCACTCTGGCTCATGTAGTGAACAGACCACCACTAGTGAAGATGGGACATGTTGGTCGGTGTGGGCAAGTTGGGCCGAAAGGCCTGTTTCCACACTGTACGTAGTGTCCATAAAATAATTATATGAAATTTTACACTAAAGATACCTTAAAATACTGACAAATAGTTTGACATATTAAGGTAAAGTCAAATAATTCAGACATTCAACTGCACATATCACTTTCTTCCTGCAGAATTGTTGACCTTAATGGAGAACAGCGCTGCACAGGAATAGGCCCTTCGGCCCACAATTTAGTTTTTCGCTTTTGGAGATACAGCACGGAATCAGGCCCTTCGGCCCACTGATGGATCTTATAGGAACAGAACGAAATGTATAAAAATGTTAAGGCTAGATGCAGGGAAAATGTTCCCCATGTTGGCGGAGTCCAGAACCAGGGGTCACAGTTTAATAATGAGGAGACTGAGATGAGGAAAAATCTTTTCACCCAGAGAGTTGTGAATCTGTGGAATTCTCTGCCACAGGAGGCAGTGGAGGCCAATTCACTGGATGTATTCAAGAGAGAGTTAGATATAGCTCTTCGGCATAACGGAATCAAGGGATATGGGAAGAAAAGCAGGAACAGGATACTGATTCCGGATGATCAGCCATGATCATATTGAATGGCAGTGCTGGCTCGAAGGGCCGAATGGTCCACTCCTGCACCAATTTTCTATGTTTCTATGAGTGCATGCCAACCAGCGATCCCCGTACACTGAAACTATCCTACGCACACTAGGGACAATTATAATTAGACCAAGCCAATTAACCTACAAACCTGTACGTCTTTGGAGTGTGGGAGGAAATTGGATATCCCGGATAAAACCCACGCAGGTCACAGGGAGAAGGTACAGACAGCATCCGTAGTCAAGGTGGAATCCGGGACTCTGGCGCTGTAAGGCAGCAACTCTACCGCTGCACCACCGCGCCGCCCTCTAAGGTCCGATAACATCAGAGGCGAACATGATGCCTATCCCTGTAATCCCTCCATCCTTGTTTAAATGAACGAGCTTGTCGTTCTTATGCCAGCCAGCTCAGGCACAAAAGTGAAAGGATGGATGTAATGTCTACCTGACCTCGACTTGAAACGTCGCCCATTCCTTCTCTCCAGAGATGCTGCCCGTCTCGTTGAGTAACTCCAGCTTTTTGTGTCTATTCTCTCGGAAGGCCATCAGTTTCCTGATGGTGGGACCTTGGTGTCCAGTGATGGAGCGGGATGTCTACCTCCATTCCCTCTCAGCCAGCAATTCAGCCAAAATATTTTATATTTGTCTGTAAAATAATTAATCTGGTAAGGCAGCCTAATCACTAAATCACTCTCGTATTGTACACATCTTGTTTTAATTTACATTAGAAATACAGAGCGGAAACAGGCCCTTCGGCCCACCGAGTCCGCGCCCACCATCTATCCCCGCACATAGACGCACCAGGGACTATTTACAATCTTTACCAGAGCCAATTAACCTACAAACCTGTACGTCGTTGGAGTGTGGGAGGAAAGCGGAGAAAACCCACGCAGGTTAGCGGGAGAACGAGCGGACAGGTTAGCGGGAGAACGACAGCACCGTAGTCAGGATCGACCCTGAGTCTCTGGCGCTGCAAGGCAGCAACTTATCCACCGTGCCGCATTATCCAGCCGCCTGATTTTTCTACAAAATCTTTGATGCTGCCTGTGACCTTTTATTCAGATCGTCTCTATAAATCTATTACCTTAAATGTGCTTGAAGCTGACAGCAGTGGCCTTATAAACGTGACTTGTGTTGCTTTCAACCAGTGACATTTGCTTTCTCTTTGAATCTGTGTCTAAACTTCAGATGCAGGCGTGTGAATTTTGTAACGATCTTGCCAACTCGGCCCCACAAACTGTGGATTCACTTTCTCACCTCGCTGAAGACGTTGACCCTGTAGAAGGGTCTCGACCCCGGAAACGTTGCCTATTTCCTTCGCTCCATAGATGCTGCCTCACCCGCTGAGTTTCTCCAGCATTTTCTGTCTATCTGCAAAACAAACGCTTTGCTTGTTCTTCGAGTAAAGGGCCTGTCCCACCAGCACGCAACTATATGCGATGAACGCGATCAAACCGGCAGCGGGGGCCGCGCGGAGGTCGGGTGATCCCCTGTACTGGGCCGGTCCCACCAGCATGCGCCTGCATGCGGCAAGCGCAACTAAACCGGCAGTAGGGGCCGCGCGGAGGTTGGGTGAGTGGTGCAACGCGGCGCAAAGCGAGGCGAACTTGAAGCAAGTCCAAGGTAAGTTCGCCAGGACTTAGAGGGGCACACAGAGAGGGGCACCGAGACACACACACATACAGGGCCACGGAGCCACACACATAGAGGGTCACGGAGGCACTTACAAATAGTTTCACAGAGGCGCGATGTCCGGGCGGTGTGTAAATGTTGCGGCGACTGCGAGCCGACAAACCGTTGCCGCGCGGGATTTTTGGACATTGTCGGTTTTTCGGAGCCCCGCGCGGCGTCGGGACGAACTCGGGACGAACTCCGCACAATTCCGCACGGCTCCGGCGATCGAAGTGGGACCGGCCCCGCGACGCCGGACGGCTCAAGTGACCACGTTAGGTCGCGCTAATCGCATCGAGTTGCATGCTGGTGGGACAGGCCCTTAACTTCGCTGCTTATCGGAGACACTAGAGATTAGATTAGATTAGATTAGATTCTTTATTTGTCATTCAGACCTTTCGGTCTGAACGAAACTCTGTTCCCCTGCAGTCATACATATAATTAAAAATAAATAAACAAAAATGACAGAACACACAATAAACACAAATTTAACATCCACCACAGTGAGTTCACCAAACACCTCCTCACTGTGGTGGAAGGCACAGTCTTAAAGTCTGTATCTCTTCCCTCTTTGTTTCCCTCTGCGCCGAGGTGATCCAGGCCCCAGATGCCGCGACCGCACCGGGCGACGGCAACCAAGACAGTCCCGCGGTTCATCCGAGCTCCACGAATGGGCCGGCTCAACCCCGCGGCCTGGGGGGTTGAGAGGGATCAGGTGCTGGTATCAGGAGCAAACAATAATGAGGACAGGACGTTGGCACAGCTAGTAGAGCTAGTTATGGGGTAGATGCACAAGTGATCCTGGCAGGGACTTTTTCTTTTGAAGACACAGTGCAGAAACAGGCCCTTTGGTCGACCGAGTCCAAACCGGCCAGCAATGCCCACACATTCACACTTTTTCTACACACACTAGGGACAATTTACACACATAGCAAGCCAATTAACCTACAGACCTGTACGTCTTTGGAGTGTGTGAAGAAACCGAACATTTCAGAGAAAACCTACGCGGTCACGGGGAGAACGTACATAGTCTGTAGAGACAGCACCCGTAGTCGGGATTGAACCAGGGTCTTCGGCGCTGCAAGCGCTGTAAGGCAGCAACTCTACCGCTGCGCCACCGTGCTTTTCCGAATGAAAGTAATGAAGAAATTAGGTAAACTTCAGACTGAATGAGATTGAGTAATATCCTAATTCAGTTGTTACTGATGGGAATATTCCACTAGATTCGAAACGGGGAGGAAATTCTTTGAGAATAAATTTGAATCTTTAGCAGACTGTACTATCTTTTCACTTGTACATCGTCGAGATCTCAAGGAGAGGAAAGAAGATATTTTTCAAACCTGGGAAATGAAATCTGCTTCGAAAATGGAGACACAAGGAACTGCAGACGTTGGAACCTCGAGCAAAGCGCAAAGTGCTGGAGTAACTCAGTGGGTCAGGCAGCGTCTGTGGAGGGAATGGATAGGTGATGTTTTGGCCAGGCGGTCTGAGGCAGGGACCCGACCCGAAATGTCACATCTCCATAGGGTTGTTAACTTTCTCACTCCCAAATAAGTGACCGACGGGGCCAGGGGCGAGGCGCTACTGCTGCTGCTGCTGCACTCCATGGGCTGCACCACGTCGGGACGGGGGAGGCGGGGGCCGAACGCGGTTCTCCGACCTGACAGTCCCCTCGACCCGAGTAGTAGCAGTCAAATACGGGACAAGGGCAGTCCCGTATGGGACAAACCAATTTACCCCAATATATGGGATGTCCCGGCTAATACAGGACAGTTGGCAACCATACCTATCCATTCCCTCCGCTGACTTGCTGAGTTCCTCCAACACTTTGTGCTTTCTTCTGCTTTGATTGAAAGATATAGCATGGAAACAGGCCCTTCGGCCCCACCAAGCCCACACCGACCGTTGAGCACCTTGTTACACTGGTTCTGCGTCATGTTTTAGTAACATTTTTACAAGATCTGGTTTCTTCATCGTCGAAAAGAGTAGAATATATTGAAAACATATTTATCCAAATTTAAGGGCGGCACGGTGGCGTAGCAGTAGAGCTGCTGCCTCACCGCACCAGAGACTATAAGGCAGTGGTGCTGTCTGTACGGAGTTTGCACGTTCTCCCCTTGACCTGCGTGGCCTTTCTCCACGATCTTCGATTTCCTCCCACACACCAAAGACATACAAATTTGTAGGTTAATTGGCTTGGTATCAATGCAAAAATCGTCCCTAGTGCGTGTAGGGTAGTGTGAATGCGTGGGGATCGCTGGATGGCATGGACTCGGTGGGCCGAAGGGCCTGTTTCTGCACTGTATCTCTAAACTAAATTAAGCTAAACTACTTAGCATATGAATTAGATATTATCCTCCGCTGAAGTACGTCATTCCCTAACTTGCGTTCAGAAACTGTGAATCGATGACTGAATTTCCACTTGCTTGATGTCTTGTATCACAGAAAGATAGAAAATATGTGCAGGAGGAGGCCACTCGGCCCTTCCAGCCAGCACCGCCATTGTCATCATGGCTGATCGTCCCCTATCAATAACCCGTGCCTGCCTTCTCCCCATATCCCTTGACTCCACTAGCCCCTAGAGCTCTATCTAACTCTCTCTTAAATCCATCCAGTGACTTGGCCTCCACTGCCCTCTGTGGCAGGGAATTCCATAAATTCACAACTCTCTGGGTGAAAACGTTTTTTCTCACCTCAGTCTTAAATGACCTCCCCTTTATTCTATCACCTGTATAACCTATCACCATATTTATTCTATCACCTTATCACCTGTATAAGTGCTTACAAATAGTTAACCTTGTCTTGCTGGTGTTTCATCAGTAACTAAGCACCAGAATAGAAACATAGAAACATGGAAAATAGGTGCAGGAGTAGGCCATTCGGCCCTTCGGCCCTTCGAGCCAGCACCGCCATTCAACATGACCATGGCTGATCATCTGCAATCCAGTACCCAGTTCCCATCTCCCTTGATTATGTTACCCCATCGAACTGTATCTAACTCTCTCTTGAATCCATCAAAATGAAGTGCAAAGATCCAAACATTCCCGTTGTTCAATTCTTCACATCCCCAGCGCCAAAAATGTGGCATCTTGGAACACAGTCCTGACGCAGTTTGAAGGGGTCAGTTATTATATCTCAGGATAGGAAAGATTAAAAAGCTGATTGTGCGGAAGAGTTTTGATGCTGAAATTTTCACACATTGGATCATTGATCATTTTACCGCGAGATAAAACATCAACGAGACTGGCTGGGCTTGTCGTTGACAACTGCCGTCACCCGCTGTTCTCTGCAAATGGAGAATGGCAAACGTCCTGGGCCTCTTTATGTTGATATTTTCTTTCCAGAGAACAAAAATGGAAACCGAATATTCAGAGAGTTTGAATATCACTTCAGCATGCAGCGTGATCTTAGAGGCGTGCGAGATCACGAGGGGGAATAGATAGGGGGGATGTGCACAGAGTCGTGAAATCAAGAAACAGAGGACATGGTGTGCAGGAAGGAACTGCAGATGCTGGTTTACACCGAAGATAGACATAAAATGGTGAAGTAACTCAGCGGAACATGCCGCATCTCTGGAGAGAAGGAATGGGTGACGTTTCGGTACTGAGACCCTTCTTCACACTCATCAATCCGAAGAAAGGTCTCGACCTGAAACGTCACCCATTCCTTCCCTCCAGAGATGCTGCCTGTCCCGCCAAGTTACTCCAGCTTTTTGAGTCTGTCTTCAGCTTGTTATTATACTTGGCAGCGCTTCATATTCATCCCACACACCTCTGTAATTATTTAGTTTGAGAAATACAGCAGGGAAATGGGGCCCACGGCCCACAGAGTCTATATCGACCATCGATCACCCGTGCACTCTAGTTCCATGTTAGCCCACCCTCTCATCCATTCCCTACACATCAGGGGCAATTTACAAAGGGCCAATTAACCTAAAAACCTGCACGCCTTTGGGATGTGGGAGGAAACTGGAGCACCTGGAAGAAACAGTGTCACAGCAGTAGAATTGCTGCCTCACAGCGCCAGAGACCCTGGTTCGATCCTGACCATTGGTGCTGTCTGTATGGAGTTTGCACGTTCTCCCTGTGATGACACTCCTAAGATGTGTGGCTTTGTAAGTTAGTTGGCTTCGGGAAAATTGCCCCTAGAGTGTAGGATAGAACTAGTGTTGGTGTGCACGGACCCAGTGGGCCGAAGGGCCTGTTTCCACACTATTGGGATGCAGAAGATACAAAAGCCTATAGGCACATACTGCCAGCTTCAGGAACACCACGTTGTCAGACTACTGAACAGACCACTCCCATGCTAAGGAAGCATTCCTCATCTCCCAATCTACCACGTTCAAGCCTTTACAGGCAGATAATAGTTCAGCACTGCTCTCTGGTTGTGGTCGGATGGTTCAGTTGCCTGAAAACAGCCGGGAAGAAATTGTCCTTGAATCTGGAGGTGTGTGTTTTTCACACATCTACACCTTTTGCACGCTGGCAGAGGGGAGAAGAGGGAGTGGCTGGGGTGTGACTGGCCCTTGATTATACTGCTGGCCTTGCCGAGGCAGCGCGAGGTGTAGATGGAGTCAATGGAAGGGAGGTCGGTTTGTGTGATGGTCTGGGCTGCGTCCACAATTCGTTGCAATAACAGGTGATTTAATAATAAAATCATAACTCCAGCACTAGAAAATGTGCTCCATCTCCAGAGCGGTTGTTGGGGTTAATGAACCATCAAAATTGTTCCTGGTGTGTGGGTGAGTGGTAGAATCGAGAGAGAGTTGATGAGAATGAGGGGAGAATAGGTTCCAGTCAAAAGCAGAGGGGGCATTGACAGACACATTGGTCAAGTGGGCTCCTACTATGCCATTGAGAAATACAGAATAAGTACAATCTCATTTGCCAACTGGTACTTACAGAGGAATGTTGGCCTTTATGCTGATAATTCCCTGAGGAAGGTCACCCACTTAATACTCACCCACTTCTAATATAGTGTTCGTGTAGGAAGGAACTGCATGTGCTGGTTTAAACCGAAGATAGACACAAAAAGCTGGAGTAACTCAACGGGACAGGCAGCATCTCTGGAGAGAAAGAATAAGTGACGTTTCGGGGTCGAGACCCGTCTTCAGACTCCGACTGACCCGAAATGTCAGCTATTCCTTTTCTCCAGAGATGCTGTCTGACCCGCTGAGTTACTCCAGTTTTTTGCGTCTATTGAATATAGTGTTAAGGGCCTGTCCCACCAGCATGCAAGTCCATGTGATGAGCGCCACCTAACGTGGTCGCTTGAGCCGTCCGGCGTCGCGGGGCCGGTCCCACTTCGATCGCCGGAGCCGTGCGGAATTGTGCGGAGTTCGGCTCGCAGTCGCCTCGACGCATTACACACCGTCTCGACGTTGTGCCTCCGTGAACCTCTCTGTAGGTGCCTCCGTGACTCTCTCTGTGTGTGGCTCCGTGGCCCTCTGTGTGTGTGCCTCTGTGCCCCTCTCTGTGTGTCTCTCTCTGTCCTGGCGAACTTACTTTTAAGACTTCGCTCCAAGTTCGCCTCACTTTGCGCCGCGTTGCGCCACTCACCCGACCTCCGTGCGGCCCCTGCTGCCGGTTTGGTCGCGCTTGCCGCATGCAGGCGCATGCTGGTGGGAACGGCCCTGTACAGGGGATCACCCGACCTCCGCGCGGCCCCCGCTTCTAGTTTGATCGCGCTCACCACAAGGAATCGCATGCTGGTGGGACAGGCCCTTTAGTATAGTTGGTGAATGAGCCCGATTCAGATAAATTGGCATCTCTCAAGGAGGTCCTTTCTAATCATCTAACCATCTTTGGAAAATGTAGCCTCTTTGGACACCATGCCTCAAGCTCATTTTTAATGAAGATCTACGCCCGTAGCTGAGGTCAATAAAATCAGTCCAGCAATCATCGGATGGTGAATAAAACTGGGCTTTTAAAATAAATATGCCTTGATATTGGATCTTAATAGGATTGTTGTGTGGTTAATCCACACGCATTTAAATCCATTACCCACAGTATAGGATTATGATCACAGTATAATGTACATGTGGTTTTGAGTGCCCAAGGTTGCCTTTAACTTACTACCAAACAGCTCATGATCACTTGAGGTTCAACATTACACACCCACTAACCTATTCTAATGCTAATGTACATCAACAGGCCAGCACTTCAAGGACACCCTCCATTACCAGACTGATTCCTGGGATGTCAGGACTGTCTTATGAAGAAAGACTGGATAGACTCGGTTTATACTCTCTAGAATTTAGGAGATTGAGAGGGGATCTTATAGAAACTTACAAAATTCTTAAGGGGTTGGACAGGCTAGATGCAGGAAGATTGTTCCCGATGTTGGGGAGGTCCAGGACAAGGGGTCACAGCTTAAGGATAAGGGGGAAATCCTTTAGGACCGAGATGAGAAGGACTTTTTTCACACAGGGAGTGGTGGGTCTCTGTAACTCTCTGCCACAAAGGGTAGATGAGGCCAGTTCATTGGCTATATTTAAGAGGGAGTTAGATGTGGCCCTTGTGGCTAAGGGGATCAGAGGGTATGGAGAGAAGGCAGGTACGGGATACTGAGTAGGATGATCAGCCATGATCATATTGAATGGCGGTGCAGGCTCGAAGGGCTGAATGGCCTACTCCTGCGCCTAATTTCTATGTTTCTATGTTTCTATGACATCTGGCGGTTCAGTTATTCAGAAGCTCACGTTAAAAACTACACATGTCATCCAATCATTTAGTGGCGTTCAGAATTGAAAAAGTAAGTAGACACAAACAAAACCAGCAGCTAAAATAACAGAGTTCGAGGATTTGTAGGCCAGCTGTAATATGTCGACACGACAAGGCGACATTGGATAATCAGCCATGATCATATTGAATGGCGGTGCAGGCTTGAAGGGCCGAATGGCCTACTCCTGCACCTAATTTCTATGTTTCTATGTTTCTATTAAGTCACAGCACTAAGTCACAGAGCGGCATGGTGGCGCAGCGGTAGAGTTGATGCCTTTGCAGCACTTACAGAGGCAGAGACCTGGGTTCGATCCCGTCTACGGGTGCTGTCTGGCTGTTCTTCCCGTGTCCACGTGGGTTTTCTCCGAGATCTTCGGTTTCCTCCCACACTCCAAAGACTTTGTACAGGTTTGTACAGGCGTACAGGCTAATTGCCCTGGGATAAATGTAAGTTGTCCCGAGTGTGTGCGTGATAATGATAATGTGCGGGGATCGCTGGTCGGTGCTGACTCAGCGGGCCAAAGGGCCTGTTTTGGCGCTGTTTCTCTAAACTAACTTAAAGTAAACAAACTTAAACTCAACAGTTCCTAGTGTGTGTAGGATAGTGTTAATATGCGGGGATAGGACAGTGTTAGTATGTGAGGATGGCATGTTGGTGCGGACTCGGTGTTCCGAAGGGCCTGTTTCTATGCCGTATCTCCAAACTCCAAACTCCAAACTAAACTGCAGATGCTGGTTTAGACCGAGGACAGTCACAACGTGCTGGAGTAACTCAATGGTAGACAACAAAACTGGAGAAACTCAGCGGGTGAGGCAGCATCTATGGAGCGAAGGAATGGGTGACGTTTCGGGTCGAGACCCTTCTGGGAAACTCAGCGGGTGAGGCAGCATCTATGGAGCGAAGGAATGGGTGACGTTTCGGGTCGAGACCCTTCCTGGAAACTCAGCGGGTGAGGCAGCATCTATGGAGCGAAGGAATGGGTGACGTTTCGGGTCGAGACCCTTCCGGGAAACTCAGCGGGTGAGCCAGCATCTATGGAGCGAAGGAATGGGTGACGTTTCGGGTCGAGACCCTTCGGGTCGAGACACCCGAAACGTCACCCATTCCTTCGCTCCATAGATGCCGCCTCACCCGCTGAGTTTCTCCAGCTTTTTGTGTACCTTCGATTTTTCCAGCATCTGCATTCCTTTCTTAAACAGAGAAAACTCAGTGGGTCAGGCAGCATCTTTGGCGAAAAATAATTCACGTTGAGCCAAATATTACCATTTGTTATGTAACGTGCTGCCCTTGAAGAACGGAGCAAGCACTCGGGTGCGGTGCAGAGCTGGTTCCCTGCCCATTACCAATCTGTATTACCTTTCCCCTTGCTGTGAACTCCAAATGTGGGTTGAACCTTTTGTGTGCAAAAAAAATACTTTACAAAATAAGAAATCTAACCGCAAAGAACAATCAATGTCCATGAGAGAACTCAATCTGAGGCGCGGATGTTCTCAGTTCATATACTATGTGAGCATTGTTCGTGTGATTTATGATTTCATCAAGACCAGTCTGTGAAGTTACAGCTTTATTATTTGACACGTGCGGGGTGGAAGATAACGTTTCTACGGGCTTATTTTTCACTTGCGCTGTTTACCATTTCTCGTGATAAAAATGACCACGGCAGAATGGATGGAGAATACAGGGCCGAGGCCATGTTGCTGCTTCAGAGCTACTGGAAAGTTACTGGGTAATGTTGCCCAGGAAGTACTAGGAGCAGAATTAGGCCATTTGGCCCATCTAGTCCACCCCGCCATTCAATCATGGCTGATCTATCTTTCCCTCTCACCCCCATTCTCCTGCAATCTCCCCATAACCCCTGGCATCCGTATTCATCAAGAATCTATCAATCTCCGCCTTAAAAATATCCATTGACTTGGTCACACGTACATCATAAGGTCATAAGTGATGGGAGAAGAATTAGACTATTCGGCCCATCAAGTCTACTCCGCCATTCAATCATGGCTGATCTCGTGATCTCCTGGCGGAGCGCAAAAGGTTAAGGGGGGACTTGATTAAGGTCTTTAAAATGATGAAAGGGAAAGACAGAGTTGACATGGATAAGCTTTTCCCATTGAGGGTAGGGAAGATTCAAACAAGAGGGCATGACATGAGAATTAAGGGACAGAAGTTTAGGGGTAACAGGAGGGGGAACTTCTTTACTCAGAGAGTGGTGGCTGTGTGGAATGATCTTCCAGCAGAAGTGGTGGAGGCAGGATCGATTTTAACATTTAAAAGTAAAGTGGATAGGTATATGGACGGGAAGGGAATGGAGGGGTATGGTCTGAGTGCAGGTAGATGGGACTAGGGGAAAATAAATGGTCGGCACGGACTGGAAGGGCCGAGAAGGCCTGTTTCCGTGCTGTAATTGTTATATGGTTATATCTATCTCTCCCTCCTAACCCCATTCTCCTGCCTTCTCCCCACAACCTCTGACACCTGTACTAATCAAGAATCTATCTATCTCTGCCTTAAAAATATCCACTGACTTGGCCTCCACAGCCGTCCGTGGCAAAGAATTTCACAGATTCACCACCCTCTGACCAGATAAACTTCTCCTCATCTTCTTCCTAATAGAACGTCCTACAATTCTGAGGCTGTGACCTCTTGTCCTCGACTCTCCCACTAGTAGACACATCCTCTTCACATCCACTCTATCCAGCCTTTCACTATTTGGTGAGTTTCAATGAGGCACCCACTCATCCTAAACTCCAGAACACTAGTTCCAAATGCTCTCGCAAGGAGCACCGTTCTCTCTCTATCCACTCTGTCCAGACTCCCTAGTATCTTAAGTATCTTATGTGAAAATTTTAAAGATCTTAGAAGGACAAACACCATCCTGGCCACACACTAATCTCCCCGCTACCTTCAGTTAGAAGGTACAGGAGCCTGAAGACTGAAGACTGCAACATCCAGCTTCTTCCCCACAGCCACCAGGCTATTGAACTCAACTCAAACAAAACTCTGAACATTAGTAGCCCTTTATCTGTTTATTTGTACTTTATCTGTTTTATTTATTTATACAATGGTATATGGACACACTGATCTGTATTCATGCCTTCTATATTCTGTTGTGCTGAAGCAAAGCAAGAATTTCATTGTCCTATCTGGGACACATGACAATAAACTCTCTTGAATCTTGAATCTTGAGATCCATGTTTGGCAGGGCAGCAGGTTCAGGTTTATTTTAATGTCAAAATGAATTATGAGCCAGCGGGAGAACAACATGGATGCAGAAGATGTTGAAATGCAGCAAAAGTCATCAATTACCATGATCTTCCCTGCCTGAAGTTAATTATCAGCTGAACAGACCCCCATTACTAGGCCGGTGATCAGGAAATGACTTCACCGAAAGACTGTGTTGAAATTGTGTTAGAAATGCTTTGATTTTCCTTCAATTTGCTCTGTGTAAATGCAGCTTTGAACGATGATGGAGCCTGATTCTGCATTGTCACTCACTGGTCAATTGGTTCATGTTTTAGTTTTAGAGATACAGCACAAAAACAGGCCGTTCGGCCCACCGAGCCCGCACCGACCAGCGACACCCGCACATTAACACAAGCCTTATTATGCCCCTGTCCCACTTACGAAACCTGAATGGAAACCTCTGGAGACTTTGCGCCCCACCCAAGGTTTCCGTGCGGTTCCCGGAGGTTCCCGGAGGTTTTTGCCAGTCTCCCTAATGGTCGAAACTGACAAAAACCTCCGGGAACCTCTCGAGAACCGCATGGAAACCTTGGGTGGGGCACAAAGTCTCCAGAGGTTTCCGTTCAGGTTTCCTAAGTGGGACAGGGGCGTTACACACGCGAGGGACAATTTACACTCATACCAAGTACTCAAACCCAAGCCAATTAACCTAGAAACCTGCACGTCTTTGGAGTGTGGGAGGTCCCCTAATTTGAGGAAGGATATTCTTGCTATTGAGGGAGCGCAGCGTAGGTTTACAAGGTTAATTCCCGGGATGGCGGGACTGTCATATGCTGAGAGAATGGAGCGGCTGGGCTTGTACACTCTGGAGTTTAGAAGGATGAGAGGGGATCTTATTGAAACATATAAGATTATTAAAGGTTTGGGCACGCTAGAGGCAGGAAACATGTTCCCGCTGTTGGGGGAGTCCAGAACCAGGGGCCACAGTTTAAGAATAAGGGGTAAGTCATTTAGAACGGAGATGAGGAAACACTTTTTCACACAGAGAGTTGTGAGTCTGTGGAATTCTCTGCCTCAGAGGGCGGTGGAGGCCGGTTCTCTGGATGCTTTCAAGAGAGAGCTAGATAGGGCTCTTAAAGATAGTGGAGTCAAGGGGATATGGGGAGAAGGCAGGAACAGGGTACTGATTGTGGATGATCGGCCATGATCACATTGAATTGCGGTGCTGGCTCGAAGGGCCGAATGGCCTACTCCTGCACGTATTGGCTATGTACTCTATATTGAAACCGAAGATTCCGGAGAAAGATGCACGTGCTCACGACGATCGATCCCGGGTCTCTGTCGCTGCAAGCGCTGTAAGGCAGCAATTCTACCGCTGCGCCACCGTGCCGCCCGTACATGTAATTATCTTGATCAGTTTCCCTCTCAACCCCATTCTCTGGCCTTCACCCTGTAAACATCGACATCCCTTATTAATCACGAACTTATCAATCTCCACTTTAAAATTACCCAATGATTTGGCCTCCACCGCCCTCTGTGGCAATGATGCCCGCAAGGAATAGGAAAGGCGAGCCCACAATTGTCCATTGTTGGCTGTGGAAGAGTTGACTGTGGGCTGTGTGGGCTCCACCTTTCCCTGGTCCTCGGTGCCGGCTCTGATTTGTTCTGCACCTTTTCATACCTCTAGTTTCCCTCTCCCTGACTCACGGCCTGAAGAAGGGTCTCGACCCAAAACCTCACCTATTCCTTTTCTCCAGAGATGCTGCCGGACCCGTTGAGTAACTCCAGTATTTTATGTTTATCTTCAGTGTACACCAGCATCTGCAGTTTCTTCCTATACGTAGAGTCATAGAGAGTCATAGAGTCTCACAGTGTGGAAACAGGCCCTTTGACCCAACCTGCCCACATTGGCCAACCGATCCCGTCTACTACAGTCCCTATATCCCTCTAAACCTATCCGATTCATGTACCTGTCTAAATGTGTTTTAAATGTTGCCATGGTCCCTGCCTCAACAACCTCCTCTGGTAGCTCATTCCATACACCCACCACCCTTTGCGTGAAAACGTTATCTCTCAGCATCTTGTTAAATCATTTCCCCCTCACCTTAAACCTACAGTATGTCCATCAGTCTGAAGAAGGGTTTCGGCCCGAAACGTTGCCTATTTCCTTCGCTCCATAGACGCTGCCTCACCCGCAGAGTTTCTCCAGCACTTTTGTCTACCTTCCTATGTCCTCTGGTCCTTGACGCCCCTACTCTGGGCAAGAGACTCTGTGCGTCTACCCAATCTATTCCTCTCATGATCTTACACATCTCATCAATGAATATAGTTTGAACTTCGGACGATGTTTATGCGTCTCCCCACTGCCTCAATGTTAAGGGCCTGTCCCACTTGCCGATTTTTTCGGTGACTGCCGGCTTCATTGACTGACGTATCAGATAAAATTTGCGGCGTGACGCGGCGGGTGACGCGGCGTGATGGCGTATGACGCGCGGTGCTTTATTCAAGTGTCACAACGTTTTTTTTGTCGCCGCTGGATTTTGAAATGTTCAAAATCATTTGGCGACACTAATATGACGCCGGCAGTCGCCGAAAAAAGTGGCCAAGTGGGACCGGCCCTTTAAGCTGACCAGGCTGACCATTGCTGAATTGGTATGCTCCACGCACTCATTTCACTTCCACGAAAGTGACTCAGTGCACGCAGGCTTCAACCCATACGCTTTCAGTGGGTAATAGTATTGGAAATGAATCAAATTACGCAACAAACTTGATTATCTGCTGTTCATGATTGCTTGGTACACTGTGAAATAGGAGACCAGGTTGTCAGCTCTCAGCACAGCATCATTTCCTCACAACGGAGGCTGGCTATATCTGCTTTAGTTTAGTTTAGTTTAGTTTAGAGATACAACATGGAAACAGGCCCTTCAGCCCGCCGAGTCCACACCGACCAATGATCCCTGCACACTTTAGGGCCTGTCCCACCAGCATGCAACTCTATGTGATGAACGCGATCAAACTAGAAGCGGGGGCCGCGCGGAGGTCGGGTGATCCCCTGTACAGGGCCGTTCCCACCAGCATGCGCCTGCATGCGGCAAGTGCGCCCAAACCGGCAGCAGGGGCCGCGCGGAGGTCGGGTAAGTGGCGCAACGCGGCGCAAAGTGAGGCGAACCTGGAGCGAAGTCTAAGGTAAGTTCGCCAGGACAGAGAGGGGCACACAGAGAGGGGCACAGAGGCACACACACACACAGAGGGCCACGGAGCCACACACGTAGAGGGTCAAGGAGGCACCTACAGATAGGTTCACGGAGGCATGACGTCGAGGCGGTGTGTAATGCGTCGAGGCGACTGCGAGCCGACAAGCAGTTGCCGCGCGGAATTTTTGAACATAGTCAGTTTTTCGGAGCCCTGCGCGATGTCGGGACGATCTCCGCACAATTCCGCACGGCTCCGGCGATCGAAGTGGGACCGGCCCCGCGATGCCTGACAGCTCAAGTGACCACGTTAGGTCGCGCTCATCGCATAGAGTTGCATGCTGATAGGACAGGCCCTTGACACTATCCCTACACACTCTGGGGACAATTCACATTTATACCACGCTAATTCATCTACAAACCTTCGGAGTGTGGGAGGAAATGAAAGATCTCTGTGAAAACCCACGCAGTTCACGGGGAGACCGTGCAAACTCTGTACAGACAGCAACCGCAGTCAGGGTCGAACCCGGGTCTCTGGCGCTGTAAGGCGACAACTCTACCGCTGCGCCACCGTGCCGCCCTATTTATTATTATGGAATAAAACTATTGTGAGCTGAAGCTCAGGTCAGCATCATCAATCGAAGAAGATTCTGGACTCTTTCATTGCATCGCAAACATTTGTATGAGAAATACAAAGGAGCCAATCCACATGTGAAATCGTTTGGTAACATTGCATGATAAGATATTTCAAAGTTCATAAGTTCTATGAGCAGAGTTAGGCCATTCAGCCCATCAAGTCTGCTCTGCCATTCAACCATGGCTGACCTATCTTTCCCTCTCAACCCCATTCTCCATAACCCCTGACACCTGTATTAATCAATAATATATCTATCTCTGCCTTAAAAATATCCATTGGCAGCCTCCACAGCCTTCTGTGGCAATGGATTCCACAGATTCACTACCCCTGACTGAAGAAATTCCTCCTCATCTCCTTTCTAGAGGGCTGCAGGGGGGGGGGGGGGGGGGCGCAGTGGTAGGCCTGCTGACTTACAGCGCCAGAGACCCGGATCCCAGGTTCGATCCTGACTACGGGCGCCGTCCGTACGGAGCTCGTACGTTCTCCCCGTGACCCGCGTGGGTTTTCTCTGAGATCTTCGGTTTCCTGCCGCGTCCTTTAATCCTGAGGCTGTGAAGTCTTGTCCTAGACTCTCCCACTAGTGGAAATATCCTCTGCACATCCCCTCCCTCCAGGCAGGCCTCATGTGAGAGTCTGCACATGCATCACACTTAATGAAGCCAACACATGTAAACGCTATATATTTTGTTTTGGTTACCTCCGCTCTTTGTTGATGTGGATACTTAATCCATTGGTGTGAGTGCAGAGAGATGGAAAGTTCACAGTCAGATGAAGAATGCCTTGCTTTGTGTACTCAGTTCTCTGGGCCATCTGGCTTGTATTAGCTTCGGCCTTGGCTGCATTAACTTAATTATATGTCGAAAATTAATAGCAGCTTGTCTTTGATAAACCATTAAAACTGGATCTGGGTTCTATTACTTAGATTACAAGGGACAAGTTATTGAGCTTTTCGGATCTCCAGGACGCGGGTTGGATCAAAATAGATTTTAATCTCACCGAGCGACTGCTTACGTCTAACCAAACGATTCGGGATTTATTTAAACCAAATATTTAATGTTCCAGATAACTGTAAATGTATTGTTTGACATTTAAAGTGATAAAGTCACACGGCAGGCCCTGCAGCCCATCTTGCCCACACCGAACAACATGTCCCATCTACACTAGTTTAATGTTTGGCCCAAATCATATAACCATATAATCATATAACAGTTACAGCACGGAAACAGGCCTTCTCGGCCCTTCCAGTCTGTGCCGACCATTTATTTTTCCCTAGTCCCATCTACCTGCACTCAGACCATACCCCTCCATTCCCTTCCCGTCCATATACTTATCCATCTTTCTAATCCTTCTAAACCTTTCCTGACCATGTAACTATCCAAAAGTTTCTTGAAGTGTTGTGATAGTCCCTTCTCCGGCAACTCGTTCCATACATCCATCACCCTTTGTGTGAAATCGTTGTTGCTCAGGTTCCTATTAAATCTGAACCTTCAACCCATGTCCTCTAGTTCTTGATTCCCCTTCTCTGGATAAAAGACTCTGTGCAATCACCCGAATCTATCTAACAAATGTTCTCGACGGGCTGGCCCACAGTTTTAATTTTGCTTCTACAATTCACTTTGCAAGTCAGTGTTATCCCGCACATAGTTATTGTGTATTACCGCACAACACAATACTGGGTGGCACAGTGGCGCAGCGGTGGAGCTGCTTCCTTACAGCGCCAGAGACCCAGGTTCGGTCTTGCCTACGCGTGCTGCCTGCACGGAAATTGTACGTTCTCCCTGTGACCTGCGTGGGGTTTCTCCGAGTGCTCCGGTTTCCTCCCACGCTCCAAAGACATGCAGGCTTGTAGGTTAATTGGCTTTGATAAAGATCGAAAATTGTCCTTATTGCGCAGGATAGTGCGAGTGCGTGGGGTGATCGCTGGTCGGTGCGGACTCGACGGGCCGAAGGGCCTGTTTCCGCGCTGTATCTCAAAACTATGCTAACCACAGTGGACATTGTTTTCAGATTGGCACGTATCAACTGATTTGTACAATTGATATCAAGTCTATGTTCTGATTAAGATGTTCAGACAACATCAATAACCACAAGAGATAGCCCGAGAGCTTTATAACCATCATTTCAGCTTGTCAGTGAGATTACAGGCTTAACATGTATTGATTTTTATTTTGAAGCACTCACATCATGTGGGATTCATTGCCACTGTTCTGCTCAGAACGATTGTTGTGCTCACACAGATTTAAGCTCAAGGGGTGATTTAACGCATATTGCCCATAGTTATAGAGTCATACAGCGTGGAAACAGGCCATTCGGCCCAACCTGCCCATGCCGACCAAGTGTGCAGTTTTCTCATTTTCTATTGAGGGAATGCAGCGTTGGTTCACCAGGTCAATTCCCGGGATGGCTGGACTGACATATGATGGAGGAATGGATCAACTGGGCTTATATCCATTGGAATTTAGAAGGATGAGTGGCGGATCTTATAGAAACATATAAAATTCTTAAGGGATTGGCCACGCTAGACGCAGGAAAAATGTTCCCCATGTTCGGGGGAGTCCACAACCTGAATGAATGAATAGCCTTTATTGTCATTCAGACCTTTCGGTCTGAACGAAATTTCGTGCCTGCAGTCATACATATATAAAAATAACAATACCACACAATAAACACAAAATTAACATCCACCACAGTGAGTTCACCAAACACCTCCTCACTGTGGTGGAAGGCAAAAGTCTTAGAGTCTCTGTCTTCTTCCCTCCTTATTCTTCCTCTGCGCTGAGGAGATCCAGGCCTCCGATGCTGCCGTCCACCAGGCCCGCGGCCGAGCCTCCGAAACCGGGCCGCCGCCACCGCTGTCGCTGGAACACCGCCACAGGGCCCGCCGCTGGAACGTCGCTGGAGCACCGCAGCTCTCGAAAACCAGGCCGCCGCTGGAGCACCGCAGCCCTGAAAGCCAGGCCGCCGCTGGAGCACCGCAGCTCCCGAAAGCCAGGCCGCCGCTGGAGCACCGCAGGTCACAGTTTAAGAATAAGTGCTAAGCCATTTAGGACTGAGATGAGGAAAAACCTTTTTTTCACCCAGAGAGTTGCGAATCTGTGGAATTCTCTGCCACAGAAGGCAGTGGAGGCCAATTCACCGGATGTTTTCAAGAGAGAGTTAGATGGAGCTCTTAGGGCGAATGGAATGAAGGGATATGGGAAGAAAGCAGGAAAGGGATACTGATTCTGGATGATCAGCCATGATCATATTGAATGGCGATGCTGGCTCGAAGGGCCAAATGGCCTACTCCTGCATCTATTTTTTATGTTTCAATGTTTATAAGGTGTCCCATTTACACAAGTTGCACCTACTCACGTTTCGCCCATATCCCTCTGAACCATTCCTATCTGTACCCATCCAAATGCCTTTTAAACTCTGTTATATGATTTGCCTCAGCTTCCTCCTCTGGCAGATCATTCCATACATCCACCTCCGTTTGTGAGAAAATTTGTCCCTCAGGTTCCTATCAAATCTTTTCCTTCTCACGTTAAGCCTATGTCCCCTTGTTCTTGATTCCCCTACTCTGGATGAAAGACTCTGCGCATTGACCCGTTCTATTCCCTCCATGATCGTATACACCACGATAAGATCGCCCTACCTCCTCCATTCCTTTTGGAAGATGAGTTCCTTGACCAAATTCCATATGAACACTAGGCCGTTATCAAACTCTATGGCGCGGCAGTGGAGTTGCTGCCTTACAGCGCCAGAGACCCAGGTTCGACCCTGACTACGGGTGCATGTCTGTATGGAGTGTGTACTTCCCCCCCGTGACCTGCGTGGGTTCTCTCCAGGATCACAGGTTTCCTCCCATACTCCAAAGGCTTACAGGTTTGAAGGCTAATTGGCTTGGTAAAATTGTAACTTGCGACTCGTGTGTGTAGGATAGTGTCAGTGCGCAGGGATCGCTGGTCGGCACGGACTCGCTGGGTTATATAAGGATTCTGTACCCAGTTAACCGTTCATAAGCCAATTTCTCTGTAAGTCAGAATCATCCAATTTCTGCAGCTGCCATATATTGGAATCTTCACAGATACTTTCAATAATTCTTTCATTTCATTCACTAACCACCCTAGCACCAATTAAACTAACGGAATATCTACTGAATTCAATCATTAATGGACACCACCAAACATTTTATTATTGTGGAATTCTCTGCCACAGAAGGCAGTGGAAGCCAATTTGAAAAATGCTTTAAAAATGTATGAGAGAAGTGGGCAGCACGGTGGCACAGCGGTAGAGTTGCTGCCTTACTTCGCCACCAGAGACCCGGGTTCGATCCTGGCTGCAGCTGCTTGTTTGTACGCAGTTTGTACGTTCTCCCCGTGACCTGCGTGGGTTTTCTCCAAGATCTTCGCTTTGCTCCCACGCGCCACAGATGCACAGGTTTGTAGTCTAATTGGCTTGGTATAAATGTACAAGTTTGTAGTCTAATTGGCTTGGTATAAATGTACAGGTTTGTAGCCTAATTGGCTTGGTAAAATTGTCCCTAGTGTATGTGGGATAGTGTTAATGTGCGGGGATCGCTGGTCGGTGCGGACTCGGTGGGCCGAGGGGCCTGTTTCCGCACAGTATCTCTGAACTAAACTAAACTAAGAAATTACATCTTAGTTAGAGAGTCATAGAACTACCCAGCGTGGTAGCTCGAAGGGCCGAATGGCCTACTCCTGCACCTATTGTTTATTGTCTATTGTCACCACGGTTTTGTTTTGTATCGTGATAGTCATTAAATTAATTATTTTTGATACAAAAAAAAAAAAGTAGGCTAACCGACTATTGTAAATGCCCCCTGAGTGTCAAACGAACCACAGGCCAGTTGATGGACCTGCGAGACAGAAGAGGTTGTAGCGATGTCACCCCAGTGCGACTGATAGGATGGCTCTGTTGGGCTGAATGGCCTTCTTCTGCGGCGTAGCAAGTAAGCCGAGAGCAATGTAGAAACAAGGAACTGCAGGTGCTGGTTTAGAAAAAAAGACAGACAGCGGACACAAAATGCTGGAGTAACTCAGCGGGACGGGCAGCATCTCTGAAGAGAAGGAATGGGTGACGTTTCGGTTCGAGACCTTTCTTCAGACTGAGAGTCAGGGGGAGAGGGAGACTAGAGATATGGAGGGGAAATATACCCGAGTTATTCCCGCACACGGCGTCTTTTTTAAGCCAAGTACGAATTCAGTTGTGTCGTTCTATTCATGCTAGATGAAATGGTCTCAGATGACGGGTTACCATCAGGCGTACAACTATAATAAAGCCAATGCTTTCACGAGATGCGGGGAGAAAAAAAAAAGATTTCATTTAGTTTCGTTTGGAGATACAGCGCGGAAACAGGCCCTTCGGCCCACCGCGTCGGCGCCGAACAGCGATCCCCGGACACCGGCAGATATTCTACACACTAGGAACAATTTACAATCTTTTCCAAAGTCAAATTAACCTACGAACCTGCACGTCTTTTGGAGTGTGAGAGGAAACCGGAGCACCCGGGGAACACCCACGTGGACAATGGGGAGTACGTACAGACGGCACCCGTAGTCAGGATCGAACCCGGGTCTCTGGCGCCGTAAGGCAGCAACTCTACCGCTGCGCCACCGAGCCGCCCCTATTATCTGATGTTGAAAATCCCAAACCGTAATATTAACACGAGCACAATATTAACTCGAGCACAAAAGCTCAAACCTAAACGATCACTTAATTTATGTAATTATTCAGGGTCAAGTTAATTTCAATATTAACAAATTCAAACTTGTGTAGGAAATAATTACAATGTGCCTTCACAGAGGAATAATTTTGCTGCAAGCTAAGTCACGGCTCAAATGAATAATTTTTCTATATAATTTATAATTCATGGTGTGGCTTTGTGTTCACCACAGGGAATAATTAATTTTTGTCAATGTAACAAAAAAATGATGTTGACTGTTTCTGCACCTTTGCTCACTTATTGATCATAAATAACGTTTCACGGTTAATTAATGATTGTAAAGGAGCAATCTCACGGATTCATTCTGTTAATTCACCACTATGCCAAGCATCCTTATTTTCTATAAAGTATTGCTAAATTGTGCTTCTAAATCTGTCTGCTACCACTGATAATTTCTGTTATAACTTTCCTACTGGTTAGAAAATGAACAGTTTTCTTAACCCACTGTCCAATGCTTAATAATTCTACTTACGTCCATCTCACAGCCTTGCTAATGACATCGCTCGGTTTAGTTTAGAGACCCAGCTGGGAAACAGGCCCTTCGACCCACCGAGTCCGCGCCGACCAGTGATCCCCGCATATTAACACTACCCTACGCACGCTAGGGCCAATTTACAATTATACCAAGTCGATTAACCTACAAACCTGTACGCCTTTGCAGTGTGGGGGGAAACCAAAGATCTTGGAGAAAACCCACGCAGGTCACGGGGAGAAAATAGAAACTCCGTACAGACAAGCGCCCGTAGTCAGGATCGAACCCGGGTCTCTGGCGCTCGAAGGCAGCAGCTCTACTGCTGCTCCACAGTGCTGCCCACTTGTGTGTTAACTGTAGTGTCACTCTATTGACACAGTCAAAGAGTTCATCGAGCTATACAGCATGGAAACAGGCCCTTCAGCCAACTTACCCATGCCAACCAAGAAGCCCCATCTAAACTAGTTCCACCTGCACGTGTTTGGCCCATATCCCTCTAAAGTTTAGAGTTCAAACCTTTCCCATCCATGTACCCGTCCATGTGTTTGTTAAATGGTGTTAACTGCCTACCTCAACGACCTCCTCTGGCAGCTTGCTCCACATACCTATCATCCAGGGTGGCACCGCGATGCAGCTCCAGTGCCAGAGACCA
Organism: Raja brachyura; assembly: GCA_963514005.1. The sequence continues at coordinate 33,046,055 of OY740807.1, read as the reverse complement.
GTGTTCGATCCTGACTAGGGGTGCTGTCTGTACGGAGTTTGTACGTTCTCCCCGTGACCTGTGCGGGTTTTCTCCGGTAGATCGGCCGTGATTGAATGGCGGAGTAAACTTGATGGGCCGAATGGCCTAATGCTGCTCCTGGAACGCATGAACCTATCACTCAAGGAATTCCTCCCTAGAGAAATCCAGTGCAGTAATTGGCGATTGAAAGTTGCCAACATCACCTTGGAAAAATGGCCTCTTTGTGCTGCAACCTGTCACAAAGTATAGGGTAGAATTATAAGATTGTTCGAGATAGCAAAAGGCAATTCAGTTCAATGTCCTTGTGCTGACACTTGGAAAGCACTATGCAGTTAGTCCTATTCCCTGGAGCGTTACCTTCATTTCCTTTTCAATTTATTACACCTTTTGTGTGCAAATATTTGAGTTATTATATAAACAGTTGCAAGTTCTTCTCTGCCTACGACTGCTGGCAGGTGTCTGAAAGGAGCAATGGTCATTTCTGAGTGGGAACAGATTGAACTTCTTGGCTTCTCACTCACACTGTTATTCAGAAGACTCTCATTGCTCAAGTGTGCCCCTCGATGAATTTGCCAAAACTGGACGTTATGAGCTGGAAAATGACGGGATTTGTCCGGCAACTTGCGGGAAGGAAGAGAAATCTCATGAATGCCACTGGCCTGGTGAAAGTGGTAGAGCTGCTGCCTTGCAGCGCCAGGGACCCGGGTTCGATCCCGACTACGGGTGCTGTCTGTATGGAGTTTGTACGTTTTCCCCGTGACCGCGTGGGTTAGGTCCGACATCTTCGGTTTCCTCCCACACTCCAAAGACGTACAGGCATGTAGGTTAATTGGCCTGGTGTATGTGCGGGGATCACTGGTCGGCGCGGACTCGGTGGGCAGAAGGCGCTGTTTCCGCGCGGTATCTCTAAACTAAACTAAACCATGAGAAGAGTAGCTACAGTCGGTAAGGTGTCGGAATCCAAGCTGGTTACACAGAACTTGTAGCTGGGACTCGAGAGCCGATGAATAACTGGCCTCTGAACTGTGTGACAGGTGACAAAAACAAGATGTCTGCAGTAAAGCCCCTCGGTGAAAGGTGGTCCCTGCCACTTGAAGCATGGTTCTACTGGTGCATGGAGACAGGCGAGAGCTACGTCATGTACAATAAAGCACTTTCAGACACCAAAAGATTCAGCAACTCAGCGGGGTCAGCCAGCATCACTGGAGACAAGGAATAGGTGACCTTTCGGGGTCAGTCCGCTCTTGTCCGAATAAGGTTCTCGATGTATTCAAGAGAGACCTTTGACAGCCAAGAGAGTTGTGAATCTGTGGAATTCTCTGCCACGGAAGGCAGTGGAGGCCAATTCATTGGATGTTTTCAAGAGAGAGTTAGACATAGCACTTAGGGCTAACGGAATCAAGGGATATGGGGAGAAAGCAGGAATGGGGTACTAATTGTAGATGATCATAGTGAATGGCGGTGCTGGCTCGAAGGGCCGAGCGACCTACTCCTGCACCTGCTTTCTATGTTTTTCTGTTTCTCTGAGAGTCGCGCACTGAATCCAGTTTGCCAAATAATTTGCGGCTGGGCTTCTGCGGAGACCAATTACTCCACCATCCATCACCCTAATTCCACGCTGCTCATCTGTCACTAACAGGGGGGAACAATAACAGCCTCTCCGCCTGCCCCAGCTTTGGGGTACGGCTTTACAGCTGACACGTAGATTAACTACTGCCGGTGGCGAGAGAACAGGAGCATCTAATTACCCCAGGCGTAACTTCTTGAAATTGCTTCTTAAGAGGACGGTACAAAGTGGCAGATGGCAGGACTGCCAGGGGAGGCTACATCGCGACTCGAGTTTGGAACTTTTAGAGCTACAGGCACTGACAGGATGCTTTCTGACAAGGCTATCCGCGAAAAAAATAAAAAATAAAACGAGGAAAAGGAACCTTGTCTGCAATGAAGACAGACGCGGAAAATGAAGAAGTTAATCAGGTGATGTTGTTTCTGTTATTTAGACAGTTTTAATTGAACAAGACTCCATGGAGCGCGATGCTTTGAAGGCCTGTTGGAGACACTTTTTTTTGCATTCATTCAAGAGATCAAGATATTATGGTGGCATGGCGGTAGAGTTGCTGCTTTACAGCGCCAAAGACCCAGATTTGATCCTGACTATGGGTGCTGTCGGTACGGAGTTTGCACGTTCTCTCTGTGACCTGGTGGGCTTCCTCCTACACTCCAAAGACGTACAGGGTTGTAGGTTAATTGGCTTGGTCTAAGTATAAATTTTCCCTAATGTGTATAGGATAGTGTTACGGTGCAGGGATTGCTGGTCGGCACGGACTCGGTGGGCCGAAGGGCCTGTTTCTGTGCTGTGTCTCTAAACGAAACTAAATTAGGGCTTTGCAGCAGGACCACGTTTTATTGCTCATCTTTGATGCGGTTCGGCGTGATTTTTAATGTCATCATCATCGTGAACCTCTGACACATTTGGACATTTTTCTGTTTGGGATTAAAATCGCCTTGATGAGCATCTGAAGACTCTACACTTTAAATGAATGCCCTTCATTTTTCGTCGCACCGAAACCGCACACACTAACACTGTCCTACACACACTAGGGACAATTTACAATCTTTACCAAATCCAATTAACGTACAAACCTGTACGTCTTTGGCGTGTGGGAGGAAAGCAGGAGGAGCTCCCGGAGAAAACCCACGCAGGTCATGGGGAGAACGTACAAACTCCGCACAGACAAGCACCCGTAGTCAAGATGGAATCCGGGTCTCTGGCGCTGTAAGGCAGCAACTCTACCGGCTCGCGCCACCGTGCCGCCCGCAGTGTAGCAGGTAGCCAGTATCAGAGCAAAGACGAAACATTTATAGAGAACCAAATTACATTTTACTGAGAGTTGGAGAATCGAGGATTTCAGGCAAAGGGGTAAAGATTTAATAGGAATCTGAGGGGTAACTTTTATGGAACGAGCCGCCAGAGGAGGTAGGTGAGGCAGGGACTATCTCATCCTTTAAGAAACAGTCAGACATTTACATGAACAGGACAGGTTTGGAGGGATATGGTCCAAGCACAGGCAAGTGGGACCAGTGTAGCTGGGACATTGTTGGCCGGTGTGGGCAAGTTGGGCCGAAGGGCTTGTTTTCACACCCTATCAATCTATGACTCTGTGACTCTAACTGCTACCATTTTTTAAATGCAATGGGGATCAGATAATAAATTCATCCTGCCAGCACAGCTTACATTTGGTGCACAAATTTTAATAAGAGGCTTATCTTTTGACATGTAAAGATATACTGTGAGAGCATGAAAATGTCCTTGGACAGAATTTATGCTGTTATTGAGGTGTTATTTTTGTCTTTAACTCCCAACTGGGACAAAATCATTTTTTAAGAAGAAATATTTGGCAGTGTTTTCCCTGCACTTGCCAATTGTTGTGCTGTAGTTGCAGGTCATATAGAAATGTATTATTGTATTTTTCTAAAACCTCATTACATTCAGCAGTGATAGCATTGCAGTAAAAATAAAGCATTGCTATTTTCCTTCCAGGCATAAAATAGACTTGCATTATTAACTCACATTTAAGAGAATATCAACCTTTGACTGTTTCCCCATACAATTTGGTTTCTAGCTGATTTCCGAAACTTGGGATGTCTAAATTACTTTGTCCATTTCATAGTGTTATAGAGAGTCATAGAGTTATAAGGGTGGAAACAGGCCCTTTGGCTCGACTTGCCCACGACGGCCAACATGTCCCAGCTACCAGGTGAGGCAGAGGTTCACCTACACCTCCTCCAACTTCATCTACTGCATCCGCTGTTCCAGGTGTCAACTTCGCTACATCGGCGAGACCAAGCACAGGCTCGGCGATCGTTTCGCTGAACTCCTCCGCTCAGTCGGTCTTCACCAACCTGATCTCCTGGTGGCTCAGCACTTCAACTCCCCCTCCCATTCCCAATCTGACCTTTCTGCCCTGGGCCTCCTCCATTGTCAGGGTGAGGCCCAGCGCAAATTGGAGGAACAACACCTCATTTTTCGCTTGGGTAGTTTACACCCCAGCGGTATGAACATTGACTTCTTTAATTTTGGATAGCCCTTGCTTTCTCTCTCCATCCCCTCCCCCTTCCCAGTTCCCCCACAGTCCTACTGTCTCCTGTTTCCTTTATCATCGATACTTTTTTGCATATCTTTCATTCATTGTTCTTTATCTCTCCACATCTCCGTCTATATCTCTCGTTTCCCTGATCCCTAACCAGTCTGACGAAGGGTCTCGACCCGAAACGTCGCCTATTCCTTCTCTCCATAGATGCTGCTGCACCCGATGACTTTCTCCAGCATTTTTTGTCTACTTTCGATTTTTCCAGCAGCTGCAGTTCCTTCTTAAACAGTAAAACCATTATTCCCTTTAAAAATTAAATTATGCATCAGACACCAAAAGACATTGGAATAAAGGACATTTGGACAGGTACTTGGATAGGAAAGGTTTGGATGGAAAGACACAAAAAGTAACTCAGTGAGTTAACAGCTATGTTAATGCAAATGTGAGCTGAGGCAAACTAGGATGTTAACAGTAGATCTTGGGTGAGATTGAGTATACAGGGGTAAATATATTGTTACGCAAGCAGGAGATCGAGATTATACAGAGAATACAGGCAAAGTGACATTGGACAGGTAAAGATAGAAAATGGGTGCAGGAGTAGGCCATTCGGCCCTTTGAGCCAGCACCGCCATTCAATATGATCATGGCTGATCATCCCCAATCAGTATCCTCGTTCCTACTTTCTCTCCATGTTTGTCCCTTGAGTCCGTTAGCCCTAAGATTTATATCTAACTCTTTCTTGAAGACATCCAGTGAATCGGCCACCACTGCCTTCTGTGGCAGAGAATTCCACAGATTCACAACTCTCTGGGTGAAAAAGTGAGTGAGTGAGTGAGTGAGTGTGTGTTTGCGGTCTCAGTGACCGAGCTGGCAGCCCAAGAATCCATTCGGCCCACAATGTCCATACTAGCCCTCTGGAAATCAGTTCCTTCGGCCCACAACACCATGCTAGCGCTCCAGAAAGCCCCCCTCCCCCACTGGCCAGCAATATTGGAATTGGTGGAGAGGTGGAATCTTGTGTTGGGGGACCAGCCCTCCCGTGTGACGCTGGGTCCCACTTAGTCTAGTGTTTCTATAAGATCCCCTCTCAGCCTTCGAAATTCCGGTGAATATAAGCCCAGTCGATCCAAAGTAAAGGGTGGAAGATGATATTTAAATATTTCCGCTTAGCAACGATTCATACCAAAAGATATCTTGGACCCTTTTGCTTCAGTTGTTCACAGCCTCTTTCCTTTTCCATAATCCACATTTTGATTCCTCCCATTAAAGAAATATGCACTCTCCGTGGCAATTGGCAATGATCTTGGGTCAAGCATAGCCATCACAAGGGCAGTGCATGGTAAGGTGAATATTGGATGGTCAGAGCTTACCTCAGGTCGAGACTCTTCTTCAGACTGCAGAAGGGTCTTGACCCGAAACGTCACCTCATTCCTTGTCTCCAGAGATGCTGCCTGACCCGCTGAGTTACTCCAGCTTTCAGTGTCCATCTTCCAATTAAACCAGCATCTGCAGTTCCTTCCTACCCAAGGTTTAGATCAGGGGTGGGGAACCTTTTCATGTTGAAATGCCGCAGTAAGTTAATAAGGCCGCATCCAAGAAATTTCAAGTAGACATACTTCAAAATGTACATTATTTTGTTAAAATAGCCCTCATGACGTACTAATGTTTTAATTGTGGCCGTCGGTCGGGGAGGATTATTTCGTTGAATTTTCTTTTACTTTTCAGTATTTTAAATACGTTCATTTTAAGATGAAAATAAAAATAATAAAAGGCAAACAAAAACATATGAATAAAAATAAAAGGATTTGTTCTACAAAATTTGGATTCATTCGAAAGGCCGCACTTAATGGCCTAGAAGGCCGCAGGTTCCCCACCCCATGGTTTAGATGACCTGGGCGAAATGGGGGCAGGTGGGACTAACATAGATGTGTCGGCATGAACATAGATCTTGGTCGGCATGGGCAAGTTGGGCTGAAGGACCTGTTTCCGTACTCTATGGGACCCTAGGCCTCAATCAGCCATTTGATTTACCGTTTACTTTTATTTCACAGATAGATACTTGCACAAGATTTTGAAGACTTCAATTAATCTTGATGTACTGAATTTTCAACTGTCTCTATCAAAAAAAGTCATCATTTTAAGATATTGCAGCACATTTTTCTTCAGCTACACTGTTCCATTTTGGGAGTCAGACTCCCTCATTTAGATGCGCCTGTATCCATCTATTATAGGAATGGCAGACATTTTAATTAACGGAGAGAAAGACAGAAAAAGACTGGGAACGCTCAGCAGGTCTGACATCGGTGGAAAGAGAAACCAAATTAACATTTCAGGTCAAAGACTGGTTGCCAGAACTAGTTATTAAATCTTTTCACTGCTTGAGCACGTATAGATATTGTTCACGCTGAGTTCCACCCTCTCCAGCATTAGCCCGGGCCAAATGCTGTCATGTACATAGCCAGCACGTGGGCGTATCATGGGTGGCACGGTGGCGCAGCGGTAGAGTTGCTGCCTTACAGCGCCAGAGACCCGGGTTCGATCCTGACTACGGGTGCTGTCTGTACGGAGTTTGTACGTTCTCCCCGTGACCTGCGTGGTTTTCTCTGAGATCTTTGGTTTCCTCCCACACGCCAAAGACGTACAGGTTAGTAGGTTAATCGGTTTAGCGTAAATGTAAAAAATTGTTCCTTGTGCGTGTACGATAGCGTTAATGTGAGTGGATCACTGGTCGGTGTGGACTCTGTATTTCTGCGCTGTATCTGTAAACTAAACTAAACTAAGCTCACTTTATCATGGACTCCTCTGTCTCTATTAGAGCCCTATGAACATTTTATTATGAAGACATCTGTAGCAATTTATTCTAGTGGTATCTTCAGGGTATTGATTTTAATTTGGCTGGATTCTGACTGCAAGTTTAAACTTTTGTGATCTTTAACTTTGATTGGAAACAGGGAGTTTTGGAGAGGGCTGTTATAGAGTCATAGAGTGATACAGTGTGGAAACAGCCCCTTCAGCCCAACTTGCCCACACCGGCCAACATATCCCATCTACACTAGTCCCACCTGCCTGCGTTTGGCCCATATCCCTCCAAAGCTGTCCTATCCATGTACCTGTCTAAACGTTGAGATAGGCCCTGCCTCAACCACCTCCTCCGGCAGCTCGTTCCATACACCTAGCACTACTTTAGGTGAAAATGTTACCCCTCAGATTCCTATTAAATCTTTTCCCCCCCCTCACCTTAAACCTATGTCCTCTGGTTCTCGATTCCCGTACTCTGGGCAAGAGGCTCTGTGCGTCTACCCGATCCATTCCTCTTATGATTTAGGCACATGATGTTATGGGGCATCGGTTCATTGTCAATCCGCTTTGCTGATTTTGACAGCATCCAGTTTCCATTACTCCCGCCCGTGACCTCTTCTGTATTAATTTGGCTCATTTGAAAGCATCTAATTTCTAAGCCAAAGTGATAGCGGTTTGAACCTCAGGCTCGGAGCCTGAACCCATCATGTAACCTGACACAGCAATGAAGCTCCGAGGAAGGGCAGTAATGTCAGATAGTCATGTCCTCTGAGTATGATGAGTTAATCCTGCCTGCCAGATCTTGTGGTTTAAGTGCCCGTTCAAGACCTGGTACACCGTACGAGGAAGGGACAAGAGTCCTTTTGGAGTCTGGACCAACATACATTCTACAGTGCACCTCATCATCAAAAAGAGATCTGTTTCCTTGCGGTTTGTAGCACATTGTTTCACGCAGTTTGTCCGCTGTGCTTTCCTCTGTTTCCTCTCTTAGAATAAAAGGGAGGTCATTTAAGACTGAGGTGAGAAAAAACTTTTTCACCCAGGGAGTTGTGAATTAATGGAATTTCCTGCCACAGAGGGCAGTGGTGGCCAAGTCACTGGATGGATTTAAGAGTGAGCTAGATAGAGCTCTAGGGGCTAGTGGAGTCAAGGGATATGGGGAGAAGGCAGGCACGGGTTATTGATTGGGGACGATCAGCCATGATCACAATGAATGGCGGTGCTGGCTCGAAGGGCCGAATGGACTCCTCCTGCACCTATTTTCTATGTTTCTCTGTTTCTATAGTGGTGGCTGTATTTGAAAGCGATGCTGAACCTGGAGAGGGTCCAGAGGAGGTTTATGAGAATGATCCCAGGGATGATTGGGCTAACGTACGATGAGCGTTTGAAGGCACAGGGCCTGTACCCGCTGGTTTATTTTAGTTTAGTTCAGAGACACAGCCCCGGAAACAGGCCCTTCGGCCCACCGGGTCCGCAGCGACCCGTGATCCCCGCACATTAACACTACCCTACACACACTAGGGACAATCTACATTTGTACCAAGCCAATTAACCTACAAACCTGCACGCCTTTGGAGTGTGGGAGGAAACCAAAGATCTCGGAGAAAACCCACACAATCACGGGTAGAACGTACAAACTCCGTACAGACAGCACCCGTAGTCGGGATTGAAACCTGGTCTCCGGCGCTGTAAGCGCTGTCAGACGGCAACTCTACCGCTGCGATGCCGCACCACCCATTGCGGCTTGTAGTACACTGCTTCACACAGTATGTCCACTGGGCGTCACTCGGTTATAATGGTGGCTGCAATTGAAGTGATTCTGGCATTGGACAGGCTCTAGAGGAGGTTTACAAGACTGATTACCAGGGACGATTGGGTTAACATTTGATGAGCGTTTGAAGGCACTGGGCCTGTCGCTAGATTCCTCTCGCTGGAGTTGGAGTTGGAGCTGGAGTCTCTTTAGTCAGGGGGTGGTGGATCTGTGGAATTCATTGCCACAGAGGGCTGTAGAGGCCAAATCAATGGCTATTTTTAAGGCAGAGATAGATAGGTTCTTGATTAGTACGGGGTGTCAGGGGTTATGGTGAGGAGGCAGGAGAATGGGGTTAGGAGGGAGAGATGGATCAGCCATGATTGAATGGTGGTGTAGACTTGTATGGCGGCCTAATTCTGCTCTTATTACCTATGACCTTGTGAGAACACCCGTACGATCACAGGGAGAACGTGCAAACTCCACACAGAGGTCTGGATCGGTCTAGGTCAGGTCTCTAGCTCTGCGAGGCAGCAGCTGTACCAGCTGTGGTGCCTCGTGACCTGTTGGCATTGAACCTGCCCTGCGTGCTGGATGATGTATTCAACCGTACCGAACCTAAAGAAATGCCTGCAATTGCATAGGTCACATCTCTTGCACATAGCATTTAGCGTGAGTTACAGTGGTATTGTTATGTAAGTGTTCCCTGTGGATGATATTGTCTAATGGATTGTTATGATTTGGCTCTGCAGATAAGTGCACTTTAAAGAATGTTGTGCCTGTAGTGTTTTGAAGATAATTTCCTGATACTCTGACATCCTTGTGGCAATTTAGAGATTAGTTCAATTCAGTCAGCTCAGATGCACACAAAGGTTCCTATTCTGAATATAGACCATCCTTTATCATGTTAAATGGACCTACGGCGATGTCCCTTGCTTCATCTCTCTCTATAATTTAGTCCAAACAAATGAGGACTGTCTCTATTAGTCGCGTTTACCTCTCATTTTCCGAAATAATCTAGGACCTGCTTTACGAGTTATGAGAATTTATTTTCTTTCCCTGGCTAAAGACCCAACTGATCGTGATAGCAAACAGGAACGCGCAGTAAATGCCACACGGTGGCGCTGCGGTAAAGTTATTGCCCTACAGCGCCAGAGACACAGGTTCGATCCTGACCGCGGGTGCTGTCCGTACGGAGTTTGCACGTTCTCCCCGTGACCACATGGTCTTTCCCTGGGTGCCCCAGTTTCCAACCACACTCCAAAGACGTACGGGTTTGTAGGTTAATTGGCTTTGGTAAAGATTGTAAATTGTCCCTATTGTGTAGGATAGCGCCAGTGTACGGGGGTCGCTGGTTGGCGCCGATTCAGTGGGAGGGAAAGATAGATCAGCCACGATTGAATGGCAGAGTAGACTTGATGGGCCAAAAGTCCTAATTCTGCTCCTAGCACTCATGACCTTTTATGTACCATTTATTGGCAGGGATCTTCACGCAGACTTTACTTCAATAAATACCCTATTGGAAATTAATCTGTTGCAGTCAGTTTCACACTGAATTATCCACACTCAAAGTCTTACTTTGCTTTTCAGCAGTCATCGATTAAGCATCAGCTGTTTGGTTTTAAAAATGCAAAGAACCTTTGGGGTGGCATGGTGGCGCAGCGGTAGAGTTGCTGCCTCACAGCGCCAGAGACCCGGCTTCAATCCCGACAACGGGTGCTGTCTGTAGCGAGTTTGTACGTTCTCCCCGTGACGTGAGTGCGTTTTCTCCGAGATCTTCGGTTTCCGCCCGCACTCCAAAGACATACAGGTTTGTAGGCTGATTGGCTTGGTGTAAATGTAAATTGTCCCTGGTGTGTGTAGGACAGATAGTGTTTGTGTGCGGGGATCGCTGGTCAGTGCGGTCTTGGTGGGCCGAAGGGCCTGTTTCCGCGCTGTATCTCGAAACTAGACTAAACTAAACCTGGGAAAATGGATAATGTAGCAATGATTAGCTGAATGGACGGCTGAACGGTTACTCTCTTCCAGGGAAGAAACCCAAAGGTCATGTTATAGCTCAAACCAACCAGAATGTGGTTGCTTCCTAACCATTATATCGAGGCCTCTGCATAATCCTGATGCATTTATCATCTAAGAATTATTACTGCTGCACTTAACAAGGCATTGCTTTTTACTAGGGTTGTCAATGGTCTTATATTAAAAGGACCGTCCATACTTAAATAGTAAATGTCCTGCCCTTAAACAGAAGAGAATATTATTAGCGTATTTTTATTGCAGCTACTGGGTTATGTTTCTGGGGCAAGACTTTTTACACAGAGGGGGAGGGGGGGGGGGGGGGGGTTTGTCGGTGGTCGGAGGATCAGGGGAGACTTGAAAGAAGTATATAATGTTATGAGAGGCATAGATAGGGTAGACAGTCAGAATCTTTTACTCAGGGTGGAAAGGTCCAACACTAGAAGGCTTAGCTGTACAGTGAGAGAGGGAAAGTTTAGTGGAGATGTGAACAGGGAGCCTGGAACGCACAGCCAAGGGTGGTGGTGGAGGCAGATACTGGAGTTTGAGGATTTTGGATAGGCACCTGTGGAAATGCAGGGAATAGAGCGATATGGATCATGTCCAGGACAATGAGATCATTTTAACGTCATCATATTTTTTTAGTTTGTCTATTGTCTATTGTTTAGTTCAGAGAAACAGCGCAGAAACAGGCCCTTCGGCCCACCGAGTCCGCACCGACCAGCAATTCCCGCACATTAACACTATCCTACACACACTTGGGAACATTTTACATTTATACCAAGCCAATTAACCTGCGAACCTGTGCGTCTTGGGAGTGTGGGAGGAAACTGGAGATTTCAGGGAGAAAACCCACGCAGGTCACGGGGAGAACGTACAAACTCCGTACAGACTTGCACCCGTGGTCGGGATCAAACTCGGGTCTCTGGCACTGTTAGGCAGTAGATCTAGTGCTGTGCCATCCGTGGTACCATTACTGTTGGTATAAGATAAAATACCAATACCGTCTCTGGCGCTGAAAGGCAGGACGAACATTGTGGGCCGAAGGGCCCGCTGGTGGGCTGTACCGTCCTATATTCTACTCTACCTTCTCCGACATATCACCAGCTCACCTGGGTGAAGTCTTAAGCTGTTCAGTGTTCGTAGATTTTGAAAAGAGCTGCAAATTTCAACGTGACATCCATTAATTGCAAGACACATTCCAGCCTGCAAGGTGACGGCAGCTTAAAGACTCAAGGTTTGTGAAGGTCTGGGAATTATTTCATTTCACCCGTCAAACAAATCTGGCGAAAAGATAGCCCTGCTGTTCTATAACTTGCCTCTTCTTGCTGGAGTCACGTTAATCTACAAGATGAAAGGGAATCTATTCAACCTGCATCATCTCCACTACAGACCCAAGGTCACTCCAGTGGTACTGACTGCACTTTTGTGTACGTTCATCCAGCCGATCACTAGTTTCAGTTTAGTTTATTGTCAGCAGAAAGACAATACGTGATTACAATCAAGCCATTAACAGTGTGCAGAAACATGATAAGGGGAATAACGTTTAAGGCAAGATAGAGCCAGCAAAATCCGATCAAGGATAGTCCGAGGGTCACTAAAGAGGTAGATAGTAGTTCGCTCTGGTTGTTGGTAGGATGGTTCAGTTGCCTGAGAACAGCTGGGAAGAAACTGTCCCTGATTCTGGAGGTGTGCGTTTTCACACTTCCATACCTTTTTCCTGATGGGAGTTCCCTGCAGCAAACAGGAGAAGGGATAACGATTCGTGAGACGAAGATCCTCCATCATTCCATCTTGGTCCTGGACCCCGACGCAGAGCAATGAAAGGTACTCAAGAGGTACTCAAGGTATCTTGAGCAACGCACAAAATGCTGGAGGAAGTCCAGTGGTGGGAATGGATAGACCTGTCCACGTCTATCCTATCCACTCCCACAGATGCCCTGCCCACTCCAAGCACAGCGGTAGCGTAGCTGCCTTACAGCGCCAGAGACCCGGGTTCGATCCCGGCCACGGGTGCCTGTCTGTACGGAGATTGTACGTTCTCCCCGTGACCCGCGCGGGCTTTCTCCGGGTGGTCCGCTTTCCTCCCACTCTCCAAAGGCGTGCAGGTTTGTAGGTCAATCGTCTTCTGTAAATTGTCCCAGGTGTGTTTGATAGACTGAGTGTACGGGTGATCGCTGGTCGGCGCAGGCTCGGTGGGCCAAAGGGCCTGTTTCCACACCGCACAAACTAAAAAAAGATCACAACTAATGGAGATTGGACGAAGCACACACTGCCCTTCCATCATGACCAAAACACAGCAACAGTCTGCCTTCACCACACATACAACTAACTCCCTGTGCTGCCCTTCAATGGGTTATACAATCGTTCATGCAATGGATATGGATATTAAAAAATAGATATGGACATTAAAAAATCCTCTTTGTTCTGATAAAAGCAAAAATAGAGGTAGGTGTTATCAGGCAACTGAATCATCTTACCGCAACCAGTGAGAGTCCTGAACTATTATCTACCTCTTTGGTGACCCTTGGACCATCCTTGATCGGACTTTGATGGCTTTACTTTGCTCTAAATGTAATGTTCCCGTGTACATCAGGCCGTCCGTCGCGGCGACTACGGAGAGACAAGGCCCCAAACACAGGTGAACAAAAGGAGGAAGACTGACTGAACGTTATTGCGTTCCATCACAGAGATCACCGTGGTGGATGTTTATGTTAAGTTCTATCTTTCTTTGAATTGTACTGTGTTCTTTTAATTGTGTGGCTGCACGGTAACTCAAATATCACTGTACCTAAAGGGCCTGTCCTATAAGCATGCAACTCCATGCGATGAGCGCGACCTAATGTGGTCGCTTGAGCCGTACGGCGTCGCAGGGCCGGTCCCACTTCGATCGCCGGAGCCGTGCGGAATTGTGCGGAGTTCGTCCCGACATCGCGCGGGGCTCCGAAAAACTGACCATTTTCAAAAATTCCGCGCGGCAACGCCTTGTCGGCTCGCAGTCGCCTCGACGCACTACACACCGCCTCGACATCGTGCCTCCGTGAACCTATCTGTAGGTGCCTCCGTGACCCTCTTTGTGTGTGGCTCTGTGGCCCTCTCTGTGTGTGCCTCTGTGCCCCTCCCTGTGTGCCCCTCTCTGTCCTGGCGAACTTACCTTTAAGACTTCGCTCCAAGTTCGCCTCACATTGCGCCGTGTTGCGCAACTCACCCAACCTCCGCGTGGCCCTCGCTGCCGGTTTGGTCGCGCTTGCCGCATGCAGGCGCATGCTGGTGGGAACGGCCCTGTACAGGGGATCACCCGACCTCCGCGCGGCCCCCGCTTCAAGTTTGATCGCACTCACCGCATGGAGTCGGATGCTGGTGGGACAGGCCCTTAATGGTGCTTGTGACAACAAATGTGAATTTTGAATTTGAATTTGAATTTTGAATTTGATGTATCTATGCACATCACAATGGTTCGATTGTAATCATGTATTGTCTTTCCGCTGACCGGTTAGCACGCAACAAAAAGCTTTTCATTGTACCTTGGTACACAAGACAATAAACTAAATTGTAACTGTGTGTTATCAGTGGTGGCGAATATACTAGAATCCGTTGCACTGAAATCCTTGATGAATTGCTGAATGCCAGGTTTAGTTCAGGGATACAGCTTGAACACCGGCCCACTGTGACCATGCCAAACATTGGTCACCCAATCGCACTAGTTCTATGCTGTCCAACTTTCAAAATCCACTCCCAAAACACTTGGGACAACTTCGCGGCGGCAAATGAACCTACCAAACCTGCACGTCTTTGGGATTCTTGGAGGAAACCAGAGCATCCAGAGGAAACCTACGCGGTCACAAGGAGAAGGTACAAACTCCACACTGAACAGCTCCTGAGACGGGGACCGAACCCAGGTCTCCAGTGCTGTGAGGCAGAGGCCCTACCAGCTGTGTCACTCTGCTGCCAAATGCCAGTACACTTGGACCAACACTTGAACACTTGACAATAACAGAGAAGATTATTGTTAGCAAACAATCTGTTCAAATATGATGATACTCCAACATAACTACATGGAAATCTCAAAGCAGTGAGTAGCTGCTTGACTTAGAAACCAGAGAGATAAATATTAGTTAGGGCAGTGGTCTTGAAATTAAGAGGCCCGAGCCTATGAGATGATGTGTAATTTGGCAGGGATGAGTACTTAAGTCCACAAATCCTCGGAGTAGAGTTAGGCCATTCAGCCCATCGAGTCTACTCCACCATTCAATCATGTCTGATCTATCTTTCATAAGATCATAAGGCCATAAGGGATAGGAGTAGAATTAGGCCATTTGGCCCATCAAGTCTACTCCGTCATTCAATCATGCCTGTCTATCTCTGCCTCCCTATCCCATTCTCCTGCCTTCTCCCCCTAACCTCTGACACCCGTATTAATCAATAATCTACCTATCTCATCCTTAAAAATATGCACTGACTTTGCCTCCACAGCCTTCTGTGGCAAAGAATTCCACAGATTCACCACGCTCTGACCAAAGAAATTTCTCCTCATCTCCTTCCTAAAAGAACGGCCTTTTAATTCTGAGGCTGTGACCTCTTTCTGCATGATGCTCGTTGCCCGGACTGATAGGAAATGCTTTAAGATAATTCTTCGACGTTCCTTTAGGAAGGAGATGAGGAGAAATGTCTTTAGTCAGAGGGTGGTGAAGCTGTGGAATTCTTTGCCACAGAAGGCTGCCGAAGCTAAGTCAGTGGATATATTTAAGGCAGAGAGAGATAGATTCGGGATCAGTGCGGGTGTCGGAGGATGTGGGGAGAAGGCAGGAGAATGGGGTTAGGAGGGAGAGATAGATCAGCCGTGATTGAATGGCGGAATAGACTTTATGGGCCGAATGGCCTAATTCTGCACTTATCTCTTACGATCTTACGATCTTATGATCTTATGATCATGCTTGTCAGCGTGTTGTGATTTGCAGTCGGCAGAGGAAGATGCGTAAACACTTACGCCTAACATACGCGCTTTAATTTTGCCAACAAGTCTGACCCCGGACTTTTTAATAACCATTCGTCCCAGCGCAAAGCACAGAGAGGACGGTTGATCCAGCTTTCTTGTAAATGCATTAACGATAAATGAGACCGCAGCATACACATGAAAAAGGAATGTTTCTACAGGCAAGCAACATTTTAATTCACACTTGAAGGCAGAGCGACCTCATTTAAATGCAGCCCGCGTAATGTTCGAGCTCACTTCAGGATCACTTGGAAAATGGAATGATTTGCAAATGTCAGGTTCTGGTTAGCAATTCTAATGACCAAAGAAGTAATTACCGCATTTCATGTTCTGGCATGTTATACTGCATCAAAGCTGACACAAGTGCCCAGTTTTATAATGTACAACTGTGAAATAATGTTTCAGATTATATGGAAATTGATGCGCGAGAGATTAATGGCCGTTCTCCCATTCAAGATGGCTCGTTTCAGTCCGTCAATTATTTAAAAAATGCCTGCTTAATTGCATCCTTTCTTGAGGGAGAGGACTGAACGGCATTTATCACTTGTACGCCATAATTATGTCCGTCAGTAGGAAAGAGGATATTGACAAGACAGGAATGGATTCACAAGTACGTCCAGAGGAATCTTCAGATGATCCTGGCAGTGTTCAAGCTCGTTGTCACTTGCTTGTGTCTCGGTTAGTACGGGTGTCAGGTTCTTATGGGGAGAAGGCAGGAGAATGGGGTTGAGAGAGACCGCATTGAAACATACAGAACAGTGAAAGGCTTGGATAGAGTGGATGTGGACAGGATGTTTCCACTCGTGGGAGAGTCTAGGGTTCAATCACGGCTGATCTATCTCTCCCTCCTAACCCCATTCTCCTGCCTTCTCCCCACATCCTCCGACATCCGCACTGATCCCAAATCTATCTCTCTCTGCCTTAAATATATCCACTGACGTAGCTTCGGCAGCCTTCTGTGGCAAAGAATTCCACAGCTTCACCACCCTCTGACTAAAGACATTTCTCCTCATCTCCTTCCTAAAGGAACGTCGAAGAATTATCTTAAAGCATTTCCTATCAGTCCGGGCAACGAGCATCATGCAGAAAGAGGCAGAGGGTGATAAAGAACACACGATTATAGTTTAGCTTATTCCAGCTCTCACGTTTTTAATTGCTTCTGTCACTCCTCCTGTCTCCTCTCTCAGCTCCGCTCAGTTCAGCGCCCTAACAACTCTCCTAATCTGATGTCCTCCAAAGCCATCTCTTGACCTTTAAAGGACAGGTCACCCCACAAGCGCAGTGTGGTGGGGTTGCATTATGTATGCATCTGAATGCGGTTGTTCTCTCGAGAAAAGTGCTGCTAAATAGGCAGGTGGGAAAGTTGTAGAGAGTTGTGGATGTAGCCCAGACCATCACGCATTGGAGGTTTACTCCCAAGCTAATAAAGTTAAGAATGGACATCAAAACAAAAGGTTGGACTGTAGATTCTGTAGATCAAATTGTTTAGTTTAGTTTAGTTACAGCGCGGAAACAGGCCCTTCGGCCCACGGCGTCCGTGCCGAACACAATCTGCTAGTCTGTTAACACTACATAACTAGGGACAATTTTACAATTCGACCAAAGCCAATTAACCTACAAAGCTGTACGCCTTTGGAGTGTGGGAGGAGACCGGAGCACCCGGAGAAACCCACGCAGTCACGGGGAGAGCGTACAAACCCGTGCAGACAGCACCTGTGGTCAGGATCGAAGCCGGGTCTCTGGTGCTGTAAGGCAGCAACTCCACCGCTGTGTTTAATGAGTTCAAGTTGCAGTACCCTCCCGATCCTGTGTTACATACCTGCCATTAGAGGCCACTGCTTGTTTCTCTATAGGTTACCCTAATTATAATATGCTAGTCGAGCTAGATAATTGATCCAAGTTTCGATGCTCGTTTGAAAAGCATACATTCAATGCGTAACTATTCCTTTAATTGTCATGAAATTGGGATATTGATCCGCTCACGTTGCTTTCATTATATTTTTAGACAATGTGGGACAAAAATTAAATAGCCCAGCATCCATAAGGACATGCTATCTAGAGCGGCACGGTGGCATAGTGGAGGAGCTGCTGGTTTGCAACGCTGGAGACCCGGGTTCGATCCCGACTGCGGGTGCTGTCTGTACGGAGTTTGTACGTTCTCCCCGTGACCTGCGTGGGTTTTCTCCGAGATCTTCGGGCTTCCTCCCACACTCCAAAGACGTAGAGGTTTGTAGTTTAATTGGCTCGGTGTAAATGTAAAGCATGTAAGTTCAAACTCAAGTTACATTTATTGTCACATGCACCAATTGGTACAGTGAGATTAAGTGTGCTGGCCAGCGCGGACCCAGTGGGCCGAAGGGCCTGTTTCCGCCCTGTATCTCTAAACTATAAGCAATCTAAAGTGAACCATGCGATCAGCTAATGCTTGTTTACACAGTGACAGACGATACTGCCAAACGCTTCCATTCCCTCGTGACAACCCTCTGGCCTGATGTCAATATTCTAACAACAACATCTGTCAGCAGGGATGACACAAATTGTACAAGTAAGCCACTTGTAAAAATAACAAAGGAACGTCGGTACAAATAAGATCTGTCAGCCTCATATGGCGGTTTTAAATAACTGTCTTGATGTTGCATAACATAACTGTTTACTTCACCTCCAAAGACCAGCGTCCCATTACATAATTATGTTATATTGACATAAAGTACTTGATTATATAACTACCAAATTGAATATGCGTAGGAAGGAACTGCAGATGCTGGTTTAAACCAAAGATCGACACAAAAAGCTGGAGTTTTTGGGACAGGCAGCATCTCTGGACTGAGGGGATGGGTGACGTTTCGGGTCTGTAGAAGGGTCTCGACCCAAAACGTCATCCATTCCTTCTCTCCAGAGAGGCTGCCTGAACCGTTGAGTTACTCCGGCGTCTATCTGCCAAACTGAATTGTTTACTTTGGTATAGTTTTAGAGATACAGCACGGAAACAGGCTCTTCGGCCCACCGGGTTTGCGCTGACCAGTGATCCTCGTACATTAATTCTATCCTACACACGCTGGGTACTGTCAAAGTTCGTTTCTTAAAAAGCAGATAGCAACAAAAACTGTTAAAGTTAAGCCATGGCAATCTTCAATTGATTCGTCAGACGGGAGTGGCAAAGATCTACAATGAGCGCAAACGTTGCTCAGTGCTTCTCGGGCTCCCACTCACAGAACGAAGGAGAGTTAGCACAATTATATATTTTTCTTATCAGTAAAACATTCCTACCAAGTCTGAATATGGCATGACTGAAAGATTCTGCAGCCTTTCAGCATATAGGAAAGCTGGGTCCAAATCAAGCTCATCCAATAACAAGTTATTACTTATCTCTGGAGTGTCAGCTATTTTTTCAATCTTGACTTCTTTGTGGCCTTGAAAATAAGCACATGTTATCACTGCAGGCTGCCATCTTAATGTCTTTATTGAAAATACAACCTGTCCTCTATATTGTGTTCCATATAATTTACAACGTCATTGAGACTTGGCACCGAGCCAATCTTTTGCTCTACTTGATCATGCTTTTGTAGAAGAACAACTCAATTTTAGATTTGACTATTAGCTCTTTCATTCCATTTTTTTAATCAAATGTGATAACATTCACAGTCCTCGGTAGGTATACACAATGGTCGCAAGTATTAGAGCAATGATTAGCTGAATGATAGAGCCATAATGTATCACAGTACCCCAAAGTCCACCAAACCAAAGGTATGGCTATCAGTTGAAAAGTACCCCAAGGTCCATCAAACCAATGGTATGGCAACCAGTTCTCGCTCTCTTCATTGACAACCATCCTGATGAAGCTTATATAGGGTAAATGGATCAAGTGCCACCTGTAGGCGGTGTAATCCTTTCAGCCGATATTGGGGTTGTGCATAAAATTTGCACCTGTCCGAAGGTGTTGCCAGTTTCTTCGTAGATCGTTGCACAGATGAGGTGCTCTCCCCTCTCATCCTGTGGTGGGGTTCATCACCTTGATCTAGACGCTAGAGTATCCGTGGGCTTGGACAGCTTCTCCTCCCAGTAGGTTTGGGTGGTCTGCTTCCACATCACCACGCAGAAGCGGCTGCTGGACTGGAAGCCAAAGACAAAGCCAGCGTAGATTGTGGTCTGTGTTGATGTAGAAGGTGCCACTGAAGTTGATGGCGTTGAACTCCTCAAATCCGACAGTAAGGCCAGGGTCAGAGTTTGCGGTTTGCAGTAACTCCCTGCCCTTGTTGCGCTCTATCCAGTTAGGAACGATCTGCATTGTCCCCTTTGGAACTTCCTCAGGTCAGTCTCACTGATGGCGCTGTTCTCGGGGCACATGTCATAGATATCTGGGATGTTGTTGTCAAAGTCCTTGCAGTTGTCTCCTCTGCTGTCACCATCGGCATCGATCTGGCTAGGGTTGGGAACAAAACGGCAAATTGTCCTTCTTATGAGAAATGGCATCATTGCCATCCTCATCAACGCCCTGATTGTCATCACACTGATTACCCACCAGGTCTGTCATTGCCTTCCTAGATAGGGTTATGCATAATCTCTTTCAAGAGGTCCATCTGTTTCAAAATGTTCAGCTTCTCTCTCTCTAGACCCTTGGTCAGACGATAGAGCCCAAAATGCTTCAAGATTGTTGATCAAATGTGGTTTGTCTTTCCGAAGTTGTGACCAAAGGCTTTGCACTTCCTCCTGGTCTGTAAAGAAGTTCTTTCTTCTGTATGGATCAGCTTTACATGGCGCTACTGGTAGCGATCAATTACAAACACCTTGTTACATCCTGGGTGGGGGCAAGGCCTTTCACGCACCTCTTCCTGCTGCTCTTTTATGTGTTTCTTATGTCCGTCAACCCCTCTGTAAACAGCACCGCAACCCTTATACTGACATCAACACACGGTGGGGAAATCTTCCCTTTCCAAGTCTGGCTTTGGTTTCCGGCCACATTTTTGTTCAGATCGTTTCTTCACACCCTTAATATTGCACTTCTTAACTGGTCGCTTACTCTTCTTATTCCAATATCATCTTCTTCCAATCTCATCTGAAGAGCCATTCTTAACTGTTGTTTCTCTGTCATCTCCACTTGATAAATACCTATCAGAAAGACCACTGGACTCCTATCCATCCACAACATCATTTCTTATAGAACAAGATGCTTCATTGCAGTTAACTGTGTTTTTTTTTTTTTTTTTCTCCTCCTAATAGGCAAAGTAGACCAATTCTTAAAGACTTGGTCTCCTTTTATCAACTTTTTACAAATAGATGGTGCAACATAACATAACCTTAGAAATTAAATGGTTTAGAACCGGGTGACGGATGGGCAAAAATATGAAATAGGTAGATCTCTCCTAATCTCTCTTTTCTTTACTTTCTCCTTTTTTTTCCAATCTTTTTAGCTTCTCATCTCTGTCCTTTATTTGTTAAAGAAGGAACTGCAGATGCTGGAGAATCGAGGGTACACAAAAGGCTGGAGAAACTCAGCGGGTGCAGCAGCATCTAAGGAGCGAAGGAGATAGGCGACGTCTGTCCTTTATTTCTTTTGCTATCTGTGTCTACTTGCTTGTCTATCTTTTCTGACACTCTTTATCTCTTTTTTCCTCTCACTGTTCTTTTATTATTAAATTAAAAATACGAAGTTGTACAAGAATGGAAATATGTATTTATGTATTAAGTACTCAAGTACCACACTATTGTACTTACTTCTAACAAACAAAACGAAAAAAAACAAAAAAAAACCCCAACAAAACTGTTTTTTTCACATTTAATGGTTGAGTTGCACCTTGATCTGAAAGTTTTCCCAAGAGCACTCTGTGTAGTCGGGATCTGAGCACAAGAACATATCCTTCTTCATTGGGGATTCCCAGTTGTCCACGTCCACCGACCGCAAAGTGGCTCCACTGTATGTACAAGGCTGAAAGTCAGCTAACACTGGGACAGGTTGATGCTTCGCAACATTATCACCCTCACCATTTTCATTTCACTGATCCATTCCGAGGTGAAAGGGTTATTGAACCACCCAGAACTTCCTCCATTGAGTCCTTATTTCTACTGGATGGGCACTGTCCCTCATTCAAAACAACGCTGCGCCAAAATGCATGTCCAGTATGTAACTGTGGCCCTCTGTTATCAGAGTTCTGAACGGTCCTTCCAATCGCTAGGATTCTGCCTTATTCACCTCTACCCCATAGCAGACATTGGACTTTGTCTCTGGAACTGGTGCGCTATAATGCTCAGAACTATGCTCTCCACAGTAACCTTTCCTTTGCTCTACCTATTTTAGGTGAGCCTGGCTTGATTGCATTTATTCATGTTAAACCTTTGTGTCTTGCTGACACTGAAAAAGGGAGCAAGATTCTTTATCCTCATCATCTCGCTGTTGAATAACTATTAACTGGGTTCCTGCTTAATTAATGTTTCCAAACTTAGCTGACTTGATTCAATTTCAGTAGGTTTGTTTTTATCTGTATTCTGGGTCAAGGGATGAACCATGGACATATGAACATTCAAATTGTGAGCCTTCTCGAACCGCTACTCACATTGGTATCACAAGCAAATTCAAGTTCATCTTCTGCCTTGTGCTTGGTCATATGGTATTTCAAGGATGCTCTCAGCCTGCACTGGAAACCACAAACTTCACACTGCAAAGGTTGTGCTCCAGTATGGCGCATTTGTTGAACTGACAGGTGTTTCCCATGTTTGAAAGTCTGTCCACATTCATCACAAATGTTGTTTCTTTACACAAATGGAGTCGTTCTTTCTCCCAAGTTGTCCATCAATGTGTGAAACCAGCATTCTTCTTCCTTCTCCATCAATGCCAACTGGCTGTCTGATCCATCCCAACTCAGCTCCTCACTTTGATCCTGGCTGGGATTTACCTCAATCCAGTTCCGTAACTGAGTTGCAATCCAAAATCAACTCCACAACCTGATTGCTCTGCTTCAGATGCTGTGTGATGGAAGCGAGACGGTCATTTTCAGACTGGGCATTGGTAAACGCATTTCTCATCTGTTTCAGTTCGGTCTGTAGCTCCAGGATAAGCTGCCATCTTTTTCTGGTTACTTCAAGGACCTGTGGTAATGGATCCATCTTGGTCAGTGTTATAAACATAAGGACAGTTGTCAGCCTCATTCAGGACATCTTGGTGCAGGGCTGTTTCCCAAGTTCAGCCCATCTGGGCCAACCTCAGGATAAAAAGTAGGGTCTATAGCCCCATTGTCCTTTCTTGGTTCTCCTCCATTTACAGGCAATCGTATCAGATGCCTCCACCAATCTTCAATCTTCATGGCGGTTGGTGTCGGAGTAGCACCTGGTACAGGCCCCTCCAACATTGTCCCAATTTTGTCCGATCCCAGTATTATGGACTGTGTCTGTGTTCAACTGGCAGTGGCTTCTGCGTTTTCAACCCCTGTGAATGCAAGACCGACAAGGTTGGTCTTAATTGCTGTGCGTATGTAATGAATTCATTGCTGTGGGCCTGTCGGTCATAACTAACTCTTCAGTGTCCTATTCATTCCCTCCACTAATCCAGAATTCTACTGGTTGTGGGGGATGTGAGATGACTATTTAACTACTTGTAAGGTAGACCCTTTAAAAATAGATAATTATATTAAAAAAAACAATTAAAAACATTATTCCCAATTGTTCCAATCTATCTCCCCAAATTTACAATTTCAAATTAACAGATTTAGTTCTGAGATAAAGGCATCTCCAATCTCGTCTAACACATCTACCTGAATGTCACTTGGCCATCGTGGAATGAACTCAATTCCAAAGGTAATAAATAGGGAAAAAAACTTAGACTTAAGAGAAAACAAAAAATAAACAATTAATTTTCATAGATTGCAAGGGTCAGTGACATCCTAATTCATCTGACACAGACCATTTCATCAAATATGAATATATAAATATAGCCTGGGACTGGATGTCAGGTGTCCCGATAGGCTTTGGGAGAAATGAAACAGACATAGTGAAATCCTGAACACAGGAATATGAAGCTGCCAGTATCTTGGCAGCATAGCCTTGAAAAGAACACTGAGCTCTCTAGTTAGATAAGAAACAGAACTTGGATAGAATAGAGTAGAATGGAATGCCTTTTCTTATCATTCAAACAGACAAGGTTTGGAATAAATTTCATTCCTACAGTCATGACATTGCAGAAAAAAAAAACCAAGACACACACTTAACACAATTTACACAAACATCCATCACAGTGAATCTCTAACACCTCCTCACTGTGATGGAAGGCAAAAGTCTTATCTCTTCCCTTTATTCTTCTCCCGCGGTCCAGCAGTCCAACTGCAGCGTCGAGGCGACTGGGGCTCCCGATGTTAAAGCCCCCAGCGGGAGATGGTAAGTCCCGCGGCTGTTTAAGCCACACTGGGCAATGTTAGGCTCTGCTCTGAGACATTTAAACCCCGCGATTCCGGTGGGAGCTCTGAAAAGCGGTCTCCCACCAGGGACCTGCGAGCTCCCGATGTTCCTGTCCACCAGGTCTGCGGAATTTGCAGAATTTTGTGAACTAGGACTGGGAGGTTTAAGGCTTGCAGTGACTTTAAATTGCAAAAGCCGTCTTCTGTTGGAGTGAGAATATAAAATGAACAAAGGGAGTAGTTTAATGTAATGGTGGGCGGGCTAATGTTCAAAATGGGAGTTGTCCGAGCTGTGATTGGACAGTGATGCAGATTGTGATTGGTCACCTCCTCCTTCTTCTATAGACAAGTGTTTTTTAAACTTTGTGATCGTACCTGCTATTTCAATTACTGTGCTTTTTTTGTTACTTATTCATTTCTCAGGATCTGGGCATCACTGGCATAGCCAGCATCTATTACCTATCCAATCAATTGATGGTACTTAGAGTTTAGCTACTTACTATATTCTGGGCAAAGTGCGCTTGCCCAGTTGAAGAACGGGGCAAGTTTGGATCTTGCTGGAAAATAATAGTAGTTGAACCATGTAGATATTAATAATGTGCGAATTGATCAGCGAACTAATTAATTAAGAGATGGACCAGAATTTGTAAGTGATCAGAACTTGTGCTTAATTTGCGTTGGTTTATCAAAAAGACATCACAGCAGTTGCCAATAAAACGGGTAATTGAGGGCTGGAAGTTCACGTCATAAATAATCTTTTCACCAATGTTCTTAGTCCAATGCCCATCAACTTTTTCTCGCACTAAAGGGCCTGCCCTACTTACGCGATTCTTTCGGCGACTTGCCGGCACCCGTCATAGTGGCAGCGGGTCGCCGAAAATTTTCAACATGTTGAAAATCCAGCGGTGACCAGAAAATGAGTACCACTCTTTGGGCGACTACTCACGACCATACCTCCAGATTCAGGAACAGTTTCTTCAACAGTTCAACAGTTGTTATCAGGCGTACACAAAAAGCTGGGGAAACTCAGCGAGTGTAGCAGCATCTAAGATTTAAGTTGTTATCAGGCAACTGAATCATCCTACCAAAACCAGAAAGCAGTCTTGAACTACTATCTACCTCATTGGAGAACCTCAGACTATTATTGATCGGACATTACTGGTTTTAGGAATAGGAATACTTTATTGTCACTTGTGACTAGTCACAGTGAGATTCTTCATTGTCTACACAATGTATACAAATAGTGGTCACCTACAGCGCTGACAAAGTTACAAAGCACGCCAGCTTCTCCTTTTGTCCCCCACCCCCCCAAACAGTTCCCCCATTCCGGGTCCTCCATTGTTCTTGCCCCTCCTCCCTCACAGTGGTCCTCAATGCTCTCATCGACTGTCAACCGTGGGTCGATCCGCGAGGCTTCACCACCTTCGAGGCCCCATCGTCGCGAGGCTTCACTGCTGCCGTCGCCGAGGCTTCACTTCTGTCGACACCTCAATTCACGCCTCCGCAGTGTCGACCCAGGCCCCAGCCACGGGCTCCGCTCGACCCAGGCTTCTACCAGCGAGGCCCCAACCGGGCCCCGACATGGGCTTCTACGCAGCGATCCGGGAGGCACCGAGACCGCGGTAAAGGCTCGATAAGGGCCACCGGCCGCGTTCCCAGTCCACAGCCGTGGCCCCACCATCGGGAAGCCTTCTGGCTGCGCGGCCCGATGTTTACCTTGAACTAAACATTATTCATGTTATTCCCTTTATTGCGTATCTGTACAATGGGAATGGCTCGAATTGTAGTCACGTATTGTTTTTCAACGGACTGGTTAGCACCGCACCAAAAGCTTTAAACTGAACTAAATGGTACGGTGATGCAGCGGTAGAGTTGCTACCTTACGGCGCCACAGACCCCGGTTTGATCCTGACTACAGGTGCCGTCTGTACGGCGTATGGACGTTCTCCCCGTGACCTCGTGGGTTTTCTCCGGGTGCTAAGGTTTCCTCCCACAATCCAATGACGGATAGGTTTGTAGCTTTGGTCTTGGCAGGCACGGAACTCCCTATCAAAACATGGAGGGGACCGGGGGACAGGGGGACACACCATTTTTTGGCGGCCGCGCGCCCGAGGCTTCGGAGGCTAAAACTGCCTGTCTCGCCGGGTTAACCTACAGCCCTGATTGGACTGACGGGACACCAGCGCTGCTTCTCCACGCTGGCCATATTTCCCGCAAGCCCAGGCAGGTTCACCTGGCGAGACAGGCAGAGTGAGCTGGGTTTAGCGCTGCTTCTCTGCGCTGGCTGTGAGCACTGCGCCTGTCTGACTCCCGACCTCTCTGGCCACCCGTGGGGGTGGGGGGCACTCGGGTGGGGACAGGACAGCGCCGGAGAGCCAGGATCTATCCTAGCTGTGGATGAGGCGCAGGTCTGTGGCACGTCTCCCTCCTCCGATCTCCGCACTCTATCCTCAGTCCCCAACCCCCCCCCCCCAAACATCGCGATGAATCATCATGTCCCCCACCTCTCAAAACATGGAGGGGGGGGGAAGTGTCCCCTCTGCCCCCCCCCGGGTTTTCCACCCCTGGCTTGGTATAGATTTAATAGATGGAAAATTGTCCCTGGTGTGTGCAGTACAGTGTTAGTGTGCGGGGATCGTTGGTCGACGCGGACTCGGTGGGCCGAAGGGTCTTTTTCCCACGCTGTACTTCTGAACGAAAAACTAAACTAATCTAAATCCAGTCATACCTTATTCCTTTATTTCTTGTCCCTCAACTCAGTTTTCCACGAAGGTTCACTCTCCTGTCCATTGCTCCTCTGTTCCTCTGTCAATTCCTAGCTCTCATTAGCTAAGGAAACACACATCTGCAGTTGTCACTCACCGCGGTCCCAAGTGACCCGATACACTCGCTGTCTCAGCCAGCAAAAGGATTTTGAGCTGAAAGGAGCAGAAAATTGCCCGACAGCTTCTGCTGTGATATCCTCCACTTCTGTGTGATCCAGCCCCATCTGCTTGGACCAGCTGTTATCATGAGATTGGGAGTGATAGGAGCAGAATTAGGCCATTCGGCCCATTGTCCACTCAGCTAGTGTGTGGGTGAATGATCAGTGGTTGGCACAGACTCTGTGGGCCGAAGGGCCTGTTTTTCTCTTAACTAAACTGAACTAAACTAAACTAAAAGAGGTGGTTAAGTCAGAAGCCAACCGGTCACAAGGCCACAAGTGAAGGGCCTGTTTCTGCGCTGTATCTCTATACTAAACTAAAACTAACTGCAGAGAATATAAATTAGGTTCTTTTTTGGGGTGGACCTTCGCGTGGTCCGCCCTGTTTCGACTAATGCAATCAACTGGACGTGCACACACGGAAGATCAAATAGAACAAGTTGTCCTTCAACTTTGGGCTGTGCATGCCATACGAAGGGAGAAGGAGGTTCTCTTTTGGCGAGATCTCCAAATACACGATCAAGTAATTAGCCGTTTCCCTCCCACATTCAATGCCGTGCAGCCAGGAAGTCCATTATTTGTATGGAACATCGTGCTTAAAGTATAAGGTCATTAGGTCATAAGAAATAGGAGTAGAATGAGGCCATTCGACCCGTCAAGTCCACTCCGCCATTCAATCATGGCTGATCTCTCTCTCCCTCCTAACCACATTCTCCTGCTTTCTCCCCATAACCTCTAACACCCATACTCATCAAGAGTCTGTCCACTTCTGCAACCTTCTGTGGCAAAGAATTCCACAGATTCATCTCCATTATCCCCTTGCCTCTGCCCCTCTGTACTTAGCCTTCCATATGCCTATCTAGAAGTCCCTTGGAGCGCAGGAGACTGAGGGGTGATTTTACAGTGGTGTACAAGATCATGAAGGGGAAATCAAGAACCAGAGGACATTAGTGTGCAGGAAGGAACTGCAGCTGCTGGCTTACACCGAAGACAGACACAAAATGGTGGAGTAAATCAGCGGGACAGGCAACATTACTGGAGAGAAGGAATGGCCACCAGGGGACGTAGGTTTAACGTGAGAGGTGATAGATTCAATAGGAACGTTGGGGACAGCTTTTTCCACAAAGGGTGGTGGGTAGATGGAATGATCTGCCAGAGGAGGTAGTTGAGGCCATTTAGACAGGTATATAGATGGGATAGGGTTAGAAGGATATTGACCAAATGCAGGCAGGTGGGACTAGTGTAGATGGGACTAGACACTAAATACTGGAGTAACTCAGTGGGTCAGGCAGCATCTCTGGAGAAAAGGAATAGGGTCGGAACACTTCTTCAGGCTGGGGACCATTGGACCATTGGACCATTGGACCATTGGACCATTGGACCATTGTGGGCTCCTCTGATTTGTTTTGTACCTTTTCATGTAGGTTAGTCGTCTTCTGTGAATTGTCCCTAGTGTGCACGACGTGTATGTGGGATAACATAGAACTAGCGTACGTACGGGTGATCAATGGGAGGCGAGGACTTGGTGGGCCGAAGGGCCAGTTTCCACGATGTATCTCTGTCTCTGTATCTCTGTAAAATGGAGAACGAACATACATGAAGGCACTTAGAGTCTTGAATCTCTTCACCAAGAGCACACAGAAGGATCACACAACCTCACTAACTTGTGCTGAGAACACTAACTTGTACTGCTCCATACAACATAGAACAGTACAGCACAGGGACAGAACCTCGCTAGAATTTAGAAGATTGAGGGGGGGATCTTATAGAAACTTACAAAATTCTTAAGGGGTTGGACAGGCAAGATGCAGGAAGATTGTTCCCGATGTTGGGGACGTCCAGGACAAGGGGTCACAGCTTAAGGATAAGGGGAAATCTTTTAGGACTGAGATGAGAAAAACATTTTTCACACAGAGAGTGGTGAATCTGTGGAATTCTCTGCCACAGAAGGTAGTTGAGGCCAGTTCATTGGCTATATTTAAGAGGGAGTTAGATGTGGCCCTTGTGGCTAAAGGGATCAGGGGGTATGGAGAGAAGGCAGGTACGGGATACTGAGTTGGATGATCAGCCATGACCATATTGAATGGCGGTGCAGACTCGAAGGACCAAATGGCCTACTCCTGCACCTATTTTCTATGATTCTATAATTCTATGAGTTGCTGCCAAGTTAAACTAATCCCCTCTGCCTGTGTGTGTGTGTGATCCATACCCCTCCATTCCCTGCATATCCATGCGCATATCTAAAAGCCTCCGAAACTCCACGTCATTGCTCCCCCTGTACCCCAATATTTCATAGGGCCCTACCATTCATTGTGGGCAACCCTCTCTATTAATCATAATAAGTTCATCAATGATAGGAGCAGAATTAGGCCATTCGGCCCATCAAGTCTACTCCGCCATTCAATCATGGCTCTTCTACCTTTCCTACTCAACCCCATTCTCCTGCCTTCTCCCCATATCCCCTGACACTCGTACTAATCAAGAATCATACTTATCAGGGGAATTTCCATCTGCCATTGCTCGGTCCATCTCACCAACTGATCAAAATCTCTACCAGATGTGCCACTGTCTTATTAGGATTATAAACTGTAAATTTAATTTAGAAAGGCATTGATTAAGTGTGGCAGCACAATGGGATGGTCATATTTGCATTCTTCACTTCGTCACGGGTGTCAGGGGTTATAGGGAGAAGGCAAGGGCATGGGGTTAGGAGGGAGAGATAGATAGCTGCGATTGAAAGGTGGAGCTGACTTTAAGGGCCGAATGGCCTAATTCTGCTCCTATCACTTATGACCTCATGACCATATGACTTGCCCTGTGCAGCGCATTCCGGGGCACACACTATTTAGTTTAGTTTAGTGATACATCCCTGAAACAGGCCCTTCGGCCCACCGAGTCCGCGCCGACCAGCGATCCCCGCACATTAACATTGTCCTACACACATCAGGGACAATTTCACATTTATTATTTCAAGCCAATTAACCCACAAACCTGTACGTCTTTGGAGTGTGGGAGGAAACCGAAGATCTTGGAGGAAACTCACGCAGGTCACGGGGAGAACGTACAAACTCCGTACAGACTTGCACCCGTGGTCGGGATCAAACTCGGGTCTCTGGCGCTGTTAGGCAGTAGATCTACCGCTGCGACACCCGTTGGTACCACTACTGTAGGTATAAAATAAAACTTGACCCGTACATCTCCTTTAGACGCACATCTCCTTTAGAATTAGTTCAGGGAGCAAGGCATCTTCAAAAGCCAAGGACGGCTGTGACATGGAGTTACGTTGTAATGGCAGATTGGAATTGATGGAATACCCATATTAATGTTTCAAATTAAATTATTCAATCATTTAACTCTCCTTTACAGCTGTTTATCATCTTTCTGACACGCGTCCTAGCGGTCTGCTTGTAATGAAATGATTAATGAAATCAAGAATTGCAGTGGTTTGCATCTATGACAGTAGCCTTTAATAAGACTGCACGGTGGCGCAGCAGTAGAGATGCTTCCTTGCAATGCCGGAGACCCGGGTTCGATCCCGACTACGGGCGCTGTCTGTACGGAGTTTGTACGTTCTCCCCGTGACTTGCGAGATCTTTGTTTTCCTCCCACATTCCAAAGACGTACTGGTTTGCAGGTTAATTGGCTTGGTATAAATGTAAATATTGTCCTTAGTGCGTGTAGGGTAGTTGTGACGTGCTGGGATCGCTGGTCGGTGCGGACACGGTGGGCCAAAGGGCCTGTTTCCGCACTGTATCTCTAAACTAACCTAAATACATATTTTCAACATGTTTATCTATGGGAAATCTCAACTGGTATTGCAAAGTAAAGAAAGGATGTTGGACTGGACTACACAAATGGACGTTAGCAAAAAGAGATACAGGATAAACTCTATTAGATAGAGTAAAAAAACAAAGTGATTGCAGAGAAGCAAGGGAATTTTTAATGGAAAATATTAATGTGCATCCTCCAATAAATTACTGAAAGATACAGCAGGGAAACAGGCCCTTTGGCCCATCCAGTCAACGCCAACCATCAACCACCCCTTCACGCTAGCTCTATATTACCCCGCTTTCTCATCCACACCCGACATACTAAGGGTAGCTAACAGCAGTTAACTAACCTACAAACCAGTACGTCTTTGGGATGTGGGTAGCAACCGGAGCAGACAAAATAAACCCACGCGGGTCACAGGGGAGAACGTGCGAACTCCACACAGACAACACCCGATGTCAGGATCGAACCTGGGTCTCTAGCGCAGTGAGGTGGCAGCTCAACCAGACGTGCCACTGTTTTATTGGGGTTATAAATTGAAAATTGAGTTTAGAGAGGCGTTAAATAAGTGAGGCAGCATTATGGAAAGTTAACGTGACAAAGAGGTAACTTATATAATGGCTTCACAAAATGGTGGAGAAACTCAGCGGGTGCAGCAGCCTCTATGGAGCGAAGGAGATAGGCAACGTTTCTCCAGCATTTTGTGTACCCTCGATTTTCCAGCATCTGGTGTTCCTTCTTTAAAACATTGTACAATGGTTTGACTGGCAAGATCTCATTGCATATGGTCTTCATCTGGTTCTTTCTGACCCCATTGAGAAATTATGGGCCATCAATGCCTCTACTACCATGGCAAGTTGATAGAATTTGTAGGTCGATTCATCCTCTCTTCAACTTCTACAGGTGCACAGTAGAGAGCAAATAGACTGTCACTTTAGTTTGGGGACACAGCCAGGAAATAGGCCCTTCGGCCCATCGCTCCGTACACCAGCACTATACTACGCCCACTAGGGACAATTTTACCGAAGGCAATTAGCGGACAAACCCATACGTCTTTGGAGTGGGTGGGGGGGGGGGTGAAACTGGAGCACCCGGGAGGGAAAACCCCACGCAGGTCACGTGGAGAATGTACTAACCCCCTTACAGACAAGCACCCGTAGTCTAGATGGAACCCGGGTCCCTGGCGCCGTGAGGCAGCAGCTTTACCCGCTGCGCCACCGTGCCCGCCCTCTCCTCCGAGAACGTGGAGGAAAAGCATTAAAACCATTTTAAAAAGGAGAGGCGCTTTTTTATTTGGTTCAGATGTCGGAGAATGGGAGCTGTGGGCATCGTAACTGCTCGATCCACACGAGAACATCTGCTTGTGTTTTTCTGGTAGATTGATGAACAGCAGATGGGGATCACACAGGCTGTTCGGAGCAATAATGGCGAATATGGTTGCCTTGTCAAGATTTGAAGTACTCAAGTGACAGTAAAATCTGTTTAGCAGTTTTTTTAATAAACACTTGGAGGTTGATTGCACATTTAAGTGTGGACCTTTTTTTTTATTGCAAAGCAGATGTTCTGTTGAACATAAAGCCACAGCTTTAATTAACACTTGTTACTAACTCCTAGAATGTTAATTTAAATAAAATCAATTCAACAGCATTTCAGGAAAGGTAATTGATATTCATGTTGCATTAAGCAGTTAATAAGTGTAATTCGGTCTATTTCCCCAGCATGGTGTTATTAATCTAGTATGATTTTCATGTCATAATAACTGTTCAATAATGTTTGGCCAAAGGATATGATCCCTGAATGAAAAAGTCAAACAAATGGAATTTAATGTGTAGAAGGAACTGCAGGTACTGATTTACACCGAAGATAGACACTAAATGCTTGAGTAACTTAACGGCCAGGTAGATTCTCTGGAGAAAAGGAATCGATGACTTTTCAGGTCGAGACCCATCTTCAGAATCCGTGTCGGATCGAGATCCTTTTTGTCTCGACCCGAAACATCACCTATTCATTTTCACAGAGATCCCGCCAGACCCGTTGAGTTACTCCAGCATTTTGTATCTATTTTAAAGAATGACAAAGTTAATAGTAATCTAGTGAGTTTATATGTAGTACACTCAGATTATATTTATGACCTTTCCAGCCAAACGTAGGTGGGATTAGTGTACAACAGTAGTGCCAGATCACGACTGTCTCTAACAAGAGAGAATCTAATCAGCCAACATCAGCCAACATCAATAGCAAACAACCATTATCTTGATTGAACATAATCGAACATCAAACATTATCTTGATTGCTACAAGATGATTCTAATCAAGGTGGACAGAGCAATGGCAGATGGAATTTAATCTTGACATAATGCTGAGGCTCTATAAGGTGCCGGTCAGACTGCATTTTGAGTATTGCGGGCAGTTTTGGACATATCTGAGGAAGGATGTGCTGGCTCTGTGGAGGGTCCAGAGGAGGTTTACGAGGATGATCCCAGGAATGAGTGGGTTAACATATAATAAGCGTTTGAAGGCACTGGGCCTCTACTCACTGGGGTTTAGAAGGATGAGTGGGTACCCCATTGAAAAATACCGAATAGTGAAAGGCCTGATTAGAGTGAATGTGGAGAGAATGTTTTCACTAGTGGGAGAGTCTAGGACCAGAGGACACAGCCGCAGAATAAAAGGGCGAAAGTTTAGAAAGGAGATGAGGAGGAATTTATTTTGTCAGAGGGTGATGAATCTGTGGAATTCATTGCCACAGATGGCTGTGGATGCCAAGTCAATGGATGTTTTTAAGGTGGAGATTGACAGATTCTTGATTTGTACGGGTGTCAGGGGATATGGGGAGAAGGCAGGAGAATGGGGTTGTGAAGGAAAGTTAGGTCAGCCATGATTGAATAGCGGAGTAGACTTGATGGGCTGAATCTCCTAATCCTGCTCCTATCACTTATGAACATAACTTATGAAGTACGAGGAATAAATGGGGAAGGAAGCACACAATGAATGGTAGGGCCCTTAGAGGTACTGAGGAGCAGAGGAACAGTGAGGATACATAAGGGTGACAGCGTTGATAGATTAGGTGGTTCAAAGCCATACATGATACCAGCCTTCATACATCGGGGCATGCATGGAACAATACAACAAGGATGTAATTGTTTCCTTTAACATCGGAAATATGTATATCTTTCATTCATTTTTTGCATATCTTTCATTCATTGTTCTTTATCTCTCCACATCACTGTCTATATCTCTCGTTTCCCTGATCCCAGTCTGAAGAAGGGTCTCAACCCGAAACGTCGCCTATCTCCTTCGCTCCTTAGATGCTGCTGCACCCGCTGAGTTTCTCTAGCTTTTTGTGTAACCTTCATAAAATATTGGTTGGGCCTTAACTGGAGTAAGGTGCAATGTTTTCTTATTGCGTATGTGTCCAGAGCTGGAGGGCATAGATTTAAGGTCAGGAGTTAAGGTCTCAGCACAGAAAGATATGGACCAAGTGCAAACAAATGGGATTAGCATAGAGAGGTATTGATGATTGGTATGGGCATGGTGGGCCAAAGGGCCTCTTTCTGAGTTGTAAGACTCTGCGACTCATTCATGGTAGATAAAAGTGCTGGAGAAACTCAGCGGGTGCAGCAGCATCTGTGGAGCGAAGGAAATGGGCAACGTTTCGGGTCGGAACCCTTCTTCAGACTGTCCTCATTCATTCCCATCTAGGCCTTTCATTATTCTGTAGGTTTCAATGAGATTTCCCTTCATGCCTTTAAACTCCAAGAGTATTGAAATAAAAACCTGTCAGTGCAGGGAAGTTCATAACTGATAGGAGCAGAATTTAACCTAAACTTTTAATTGTTTGAACTATTCCAGTGTTGCTTTTTCCAAATTCCTTTGTTGATTTTCTCATGGACACGGCACTTGGCCAAGAGGAGGTGCAGACCGAACTATTCTTTCCTTGTTATTTAAATCGCAAACCATGAATCCATCATTGCCACATCCCACAGTAGCATCTTATTCTCAAATCTCAACCCTCTAAGTTTCTTTTTAGATATGAAAAGCACACACTCCTGTTTCCAGGGACTTTCATATGTTCTAGGAGCAGAATTAGGTCATTCGGCCCATCAAGTCCACTCCAACCATTTAATCATCACTGATCTATCTTTCCCTCCGCAGATGCATTTAAAAGTTAGGGATGGCACGGTGGCGCAGCAGTAGAGTTTCTGCCTTACAACGCCATGTTTGATCCTGACTACGGGTGCTGTCTGTATGGAGTTTGTACGTTCTCCCCGTGATCATGTGGGTTTTCTCCGGGAGCTCCGTTTTCCTCCCACGCGTGCTCCAAAGCCATACAGGTTTGAAGATTGTATAGGAAGGAACTGCAGATGCTGGTTTACAGTGAAGATAGACACAAAATGCTGGAGTAACTCAGCATCAGTCAGTCTGAAGAAGGGTTTCGCCTTAAAATATCACCTATTCCTTTTCTCCAGAGATGCTGCCTGACCCGCTGAGTTACTCCAGCTTTTTGTGTCTATCTCAGGTTTGTAGATTAATTGGCTTCGATAAAATTGTAAAATCGTTCCTAGGTTATAGGATAGTGTAACTGTACGGGGATCCCTGGTCGGCAGGAACTTGATGGGCAGAAGGGTTCCGCACTGTATCTTTAAACTCTAAAGCCTAAAGTCTACAGCATGCCTCCAGGACATAGTACTGCTGTGTAAATACTATAGGCTTTAATAAACTTTAAAGATGTAATCACTTCTATACTCCATCTGTAGTTAATGTACTCTTGTCGTCTAACAGGGACTAGTTCTTTCTTAAGGACCTGTCATACGATGCAAGTTAACTCAAGAGCTCACCCGAGATTTAAAAAAATCAAACTCGTGGTAAGTACGTAGAATGTATGTAGCTGGTAAGTCGGAGCTTGTGGACGTCACGTAGCGGCTCATACGCTAACGGCAGGTACTCGGAAACGCGGTAAGTTCGTGCTACTTGTGAAGTTTTTTCAACACTGTGATAAAGTTCCAAGAGTAAAAAAAGACTCGCGATGAAGTACCACGAGGTCGATTTAAAAACTCGGGAGAGCTCTTGGGTAAACTCGCATCATGGGACAGGCCTTTACTGTATTCTCTGGAGGTTCCCATGAAACTCTCTAGAGGGCAACTCTTTACATCTGGAAGTGCAAGATTTTTACACAGGAAACGTGGACTTTTTCAACGGGCAGCATGCGGCTTTTGAGAAACCCACAATTGTCCCACGAGTAAATAAATAATCTGTTGGTTAATTGGGAGTGTTGTTCAGATAACGAGCTGGAGTCGCTAATCGGGTGTCAGGGGTTATGGGGAGAAGGCAGCAGAATGGGGTTACAATAGATCAGCCATGATTGAATGGCGGAGTAGACTCAATGGGTCGAATGGCCCAATTCTGCTCCTATCAGTTATGAACCTAGGAAGATGGGACGATGCCTGAAATTTAGCAACGATTCCCAGACACACCGTACATCAGATTAAAAAAAAACCTGGAAATTAGAGACCAAAGACTGCATAATGTGGGAACAAAAATGGATAAAACCTTGGCAGGTAAAATTGTGTTAGTGGGCACGTCACAAGCATGACACAGCTGACATAGCAGTTTATCCAGCTGTATCAATGTTAACATAAGGATTTTGCCACTGAAGTGCGGGACACAAAAAGAGCTTGTCAGAAGAATAGTTTCAAATATGAATGAATTTTAACAGTACATAGATGAAAGTAGATTCACAGAGTCAGTGAGTTAGCTCCCAGCAGAGATCATTCAAAGAGGCAAGTATTAATAGACATATTACCACTGAGATTTGAACAAATATCAAGCCAATGTTATAA
Source organism: Raja brachyura (assembly GCA_963514005.1). Next base: position 33,009,474 of record OY740807.1, on the reverse strand, counting down.
GGGAGGCACAGTGGCACAGTGATGGAGCTGCTGCCTCACAGTACCAGAGTTCGATCCTGACTACGGGCACTGTCTGTACACAGTTTGTACGTTCTCCCCGTGACCTGTGTGGGTTTTCTCCGAGATCTTCATCAGTTTCCTCCCACACTACAAAGACCTACGGGTTTGTAGGTTAATTGGCTTGGCTATAAATGTAAAATTGTCCCGAGTGTGTGTGTGTAAGGTCGTGGGGATCGAGGTCAGTGGAGACTCGGTGGGCCGAAGGGCCTGTTTCCGCACTGTAAACTAAACTAAGCTAAACAAAGTTAAATGCATCCAGCTCCTAAATGTGGAGTGTAAAGGGCCTGTCCCACGTGGCGATTTTGTTGGCGTCATATCAGTGTCGCCAAAAGATTCTGAACATTTGAAAATACAGCGGTGACAAAAAAAATGTTGCGACACTGGAAAAAACACCGCGCCTCATATGTAATCACGCCGCGTCACGCCACGTATTTTTCGGTGACCTGATACGTCAGTCAATGATGCCGGCAGTCGCCGAAAAAATCGCCAAGTGGGACAGGCCCTTTAGGTCAGGAGTTCAGGAAGCCTGAGGGAAAATGGGCTAAGGTTTTGGAAACAGCCACATCATTAGAAGATGTAGTTTAGTTTAGTTTATTGTCACACGTACCGCGGTACAGTGGCAGTCTTGCGGCTCTTTATGCAAAAAAGGTATTTCGCTGTACCTGGTACGCACGACAATAAAGTAACCATTGATATCATTGGGAAGAGGATGAATACTTATTCAAGATGCAACTGCACAACATTTTGAAAACGATAAGACAATCTTACTACAATACTATTAAAAAATATATCAGAGGGCGGTGGAGGCCGGTTCATTGGATATTCAAGAGAGAGCTAGATAGGGCTCTTAAAGATAGCGAAGTCAGGGATATGGGAGAAGGCAGGAACGGGGTACTGATTGGGGATGATCAGCCAGATTACGTTAAATGGCGGTGCTGACTCGAAGGGCCGAATGACCTACTCCTGCACCTATTGTCTATTGTCTATAAAACTATAACAATACCATAACAACACTTGGCTCTCAGTTCAGTTCAGTTTAATGTATTGTCACATGTGCCGAGGTACAGTGACAATAAGCTTTTGTTGCGTGCTAACCAGTCAGCGGAAAGACAATACACGATCACATTGGAGCCGTCCACAGGGGCGGCGAACGGTTGGCAGCCCTGCCAACAGTCTGTCTGTTTTTTCGCCTTTAAAATTTTGTTTAGCATGTGTTAAAAGTCTGTTAAAAATGTTCCCCGGTTTGTTTTATGTGGGGGGGGGGAGGGGGGGGGGGAAGGGGGAGGGGTTGCGGGGGAAACTTTCTTTTCAGTTTCTTACCTGGCCGGAGATTAGATTTTTTTCCCGGATCGTATCTTCGTGTTATATCTCTAAATTAAACTAAACTAAACTAATGCCGAAGCCTCAGGCGTCAACAACCAGTAAAGCAGAAGAAGGATGCCACGGTGTCGCAGCGGCAAAGTTGCTGCCTCATAGCGCCAAAGACCCGTGTTTGATCCTGACTACGGGTGCTGTCTCTGTCCACAATGTTCAGTTTGTACATTGTCCCTGTGACGCTGTATATCTCTTGTATTGTAGGCGGGATCGCTGGTCAGCACGGACTCTGTGGGCCGAAGGGCCTGTTCCTGCGCTGTACGTCTAAAAAATTAAACCTGTACATTTGGCTTTATTCCCATCTTTCCATCCCGCACCCTCTCTCCAACTTGTTTCTCTTTCTTTCTTCCTTCTGATCCAGGGTCTTGGATCTGAAGCATTAATACACGTGAAAGGCCTGGAATAGAGTGGATGTGGAGAGGATGTTTCCACTAGTGGGAGAGTCTAGGACCAGATGACAGAGCCTCGCGATAAAAGGGCGTACCTTTAGAAAAGAGATGAGGAGGAATTTCTTTCGTCAGAGGGTGATGAATCTGTGGACTTCACCCCCACAGATGGCGGAGGAGGCCAAGTCCTTTTTAAGGATGTGATTTACAGATTGTTGATTAGTACGGGTGTCAGGGGTTACGGGGAGAAGGCAGGAGAATGGGGTTGAGAGGGGAAGATAGATCAGTCACGATTGAATGGTGAAATAGACTCTATGTCTAAATGGCTTAATTCTGTTCCAATGACTTTTGAATTTATGAACACATGAACGTGCCTGAACTGCTGAATATTTCCACCATTTTCTATTTTTATTTCCAATGTGTATTGTCTGTAGTTTTCAAAGTGTCAGCCTTTGCATTTTTCCCTTTTCATATCTTACCCAACATTTATTTTTAATTCAGGCAGCATCTGAAAAAAAAAACATGAGCGTTGATTTGACCAGATTCCAATCAAAATATAGGACATCAAAAGTTAATTAAATTATTTTGAAGTCTGTCTATTTGAATTACTAACATGCTGTAACTGGAAAAGGCACTGTGAATTAGTGAGCTGTTTAGTAATTTACAAATCAGAGAGCGCTCAAACTAATAAATCTGTTAATATTGACCAAATTAAAGACACTATAAAATGGAGGATCATTGCATTTGTAAGATTTGCTTAGCCTTTGTCAGTGGCTAATTATAGGCTGTGGATGGCGCCGGCCAGTTTGAGCTGTAGATTAAAATGCAGGATGGTGAAAGATCCAGGTGTTCTCCTAATTTCCTCCTATTTGATAATATGTATAAAAACTCTGCAAAGAAACTTAAATACAATGCTTTGATTGGATTGCTGCAAAGGAATTGTAAATAATGTAAATAATGTTGTGAGACAGTTACCCTGCTGTTAGTTGATTGGCCAAAGTGTTAAGCCCTGACAGAATTGTTTTGTGTTCCAGGGTAAATGTTGCATTATTCAATTAACTAGCTTCCTTCCAGAAGCTCCTGTAAGAAATTTTGTTTAAGACTCTCTGTAATTGGGTTAGGGATACTGCATAATGTGATTGATATGTGTGATTGGTTTGTAGGGGTTGCCTCCCCCAAGTAATATCACGCCCTTAGTTTGGAAGGGTGTAAGAGAGTGGGTGTGTGTCGGTTGATTGTGACTTCTGTTCTGTTTGCACGAGATACGGTTGTCTTGCGTGAGTGGATCGGCAACCGTCCCTGCAGTTTGTTCTTCAATAAAGTAAGGTTTTTGAACCAGAGTTTGACTTAACCAGACCAAGTGGGTAAGTCTAGAACCGGAATTTACAAATCCATCCTCCTTTTTAGTCAGAAAGGAATCCATGAGCTATTATTTGAAACTTGTTCATGTGAGATATCGTCAATAAAAATTATTAAGATGTTTGTAACCACAAATGTAACATTTAGGGACTCTGGGGTATGTAAATTTAAATTCTGAAGAAGGGCTTCGACCTGAAACGTCACCCATTCCTTCTCTCCAGAGTCCCGCTGCCTGTCCCGCTGAGTTACTCCAGCTTTTTGTGTCTATCTTCGCTTCAAGCTTATATCCCTCTTGAACATCTCCAAGTGTACAGTAGAGAGCAGATTGACGGGTTGCGTAATGGCCTGGTTCGGCAACCCAAATGCCCAGCAATGAAGAAGGCAGCAAAAAATGGTGAACATTGCCCGGTCCATCATGTGAGTTGACAAGTTCAACGCCCCAGAAGGCTGTGGAGGCCAAGTCAATGGATATTTTAAAACGAAGATCGATAGATTCTTGATTAGTACAGGTGTCAGGGGTTATTGGGAGAAGACAGGAGAATGGGGTTGAGAGGGAAAGATAGATCAGCCATGATTGAACTGCGGACGAGGCTTGAAGGGCCGAATGGCCTAATTCTGCTCCTAGAACTTATGATCTAATGAACTACCCATTATCTTTCTAGTATTTTAATTTAAAAAAGATGAATTTTTAACTTCCTTATTTTGTCTTTTGGGTTCTCCTTTCTGTTAAAGGACCACACTGATTCCACATCCGAGAAGCACAGTTTGTGTTTACACCAAATTCATCTAAAATTATATTTATTTTTAGTGAGTGAAAGAGCACATGGGATCAAGTTCCTTTGATCTGTACGTTCATCTCTTTGCAAAAACAAAGATGACATTTCTCCCCAAATCCCGGCTGTACTCTGCTTAATCATAGCTGTTCAATAAAACGCAACGTGCTGACATTTGTTGATTTTATTTCACTTTTCTCGAAGATGGGAAATGAATTGCTTTGCACAAAGCTGGTTCAATATTTTCAAGAGTAGACTTTACTTTAAACTTTAGAGATTCAGCGTGGAAACAGGCCCTTCGACCCACCGGGTCCGCGCCGACCAGCGATCACCTCGATAGGTACATGGATAGGACAGGTTTAGAGGGATATGGGCCAAACGCAGGCAGGTGGGGCTAGTGTAGATGGGGCACGTTGATCGTTGTGGGCAAGTTGGGTCGAAGGGACTGACTCCGCGCTGTATGAGTATGACTCTATGACACGAACACTCGGGACAATTCACAATTTTTTGGACCAAATCCAATTAGCCTACAAACCTGTGCATCGTTGTAGTGTGGGAGGCAACCGGAGCACCCATGCGGTCACAGGAAGAATGTACAAACTCCGTACAGACAGCACCCACAGTCAGGATCGAACCTGGGTCTCAGGCGCTGGAAGGCAACAATTCTACCAGGGCGCCACATCTCTAGACTAAACATAACTAAAACGAAATACACTCGATTAATCTGTTATATATTTTGTAGCCTCAATATGTTTAGCTTAGTTTGGAAATACAGCATAGAAACGAGAAACGGGGCCTTTGGTCCTCCCAGTCCACGGCGACCATCAATCGCCCATTCACACAAGTTCTTTCTTACCCAGCTTTTACATCCATTCCCCCCACACTGTCGGCAATCTACAGAGGGCCAATGAACATATAAACCTGTGCGGCTTTAGGACGTGGGAGGAAAGTGGAGCACCCAGGCGCAGAGTCAACAACCGAGGTCAGGATCGAACATGGGTCTCTGACGCTGTGTGACATCGCCTCTAGCAGCTGCAACACTTCTCTCTATGTCAGTTATATTGTGGAGCAGAACAGTGGGTAAAGACCATTACAATTCCTAACTGTTCATAACTTCATGTTCATAAGTGATAGGAGCCGAATTAGACCCTTCGGCCCATCAAGTCTACTCCGCCATTCAATCATGGCTGATCTGTCTCTCTCTCTTAACTCCTTTCTCCTGCCTTCTCCCAATAACCCTGTACTAATCAAGAATTTATCTATCTCTGCCTTAAAAATATCCATTGATGTGGCCTCTACAGATGTCTGTAGTGATCCAGATTCACCACCCTCTGACTAAAGACATTCCTCCTCATCTCCTTCCTAAAGGAATGTCCTTTAATTCTGAGGCTATGACCTCTGGTGCTAGACTCTCCCACTTGTGGAAACATCCTCTCCACATCCACTCTATCCAGGCTTTCACTATTCAAATAGGTCCCCCCTCATCCTTCTAATCTCCAGCGAGTACAGGCCCAGTGCCGTCAAACGCTCATCATATGTTAATCCAATCCTCCCTGGGATCATTCTTGTAAACCTCCTCTGGACCCCCCTGCAGAACCAGAACGTCCTTCCTCTGTTATGAGGCCCAAAATTGCTCACAATACTCCAAATCTCTGCCGCTATGGGCCACAGTTTAAGAATAAGGGGTAAGCCATTTAGAACGGAGATGAGGAAACACTTTTTCACACAGAGAGTTGTGAGTCTGTGGAATTCTCTGTCTCAGAGGGCGGCGGAGGCGGGTTCTCTGGATACTTTCAAGGGAGAGCTAGATAGGGCTCTTAAAGATAGCGGAGTCAGGGGATATGGGGGGAAGGCAGGAACGGGGTACTGGTCATCCATGATCACATTGATCACAAGGGCCGAATGGCCTACTCCTGCACCTATTGTCTATTGTCAGTCAATTATATTGATGAGCAAAACAGAGGACAGTTCCTAACTGGTCTTTAGCCACACGATAAATTATCTCACAATGTGAAGGAACTAACGTTATAGTCTTTCATCGTTAAAACATTTAAGACTTTCAACTATTGAATTTTACCTCTGACTGCAATAATAGATTTTCATTATTAAAACTCATCTGCTCCAGCACTGTATTATATTTATGACTCTGCACCTCTGCCTGGGGTTTTGGAAGGGTGTTGGATGTTAGTAGAATAATGGATAAGCTTAATGAGACCGTTTCTAAGCCAATTAATCTAGCAGCCTTACAATATTCCTGCTTTCCTGCAGTTTGATCCAATAACGTTTTTGAGTATTCTGTTCCGGTGGAGAGGATTCGACGTGCGACGGATGCCATCTGAAATCTCCTAGTTTGAGGAAGGACAATACACAATAGACACTAGGCGCAGGAGTAGGCGATTCGGCCCTTCGAGCCAGCACCGCCATTCAATGGGATCATGGCTGATCATCCCCAATCAGTACCCCGTTCCTGCCTTCTCCCCTTTTCCCCTGACTCTGCTATCTTTAAGCGCTCTTGATCCCCTCTCATCCTTCTAAATTCGAGAGTATACAAACCCAGCCACTCCATTCCCTCAGCATATGACAGTCCCGCCATCCTTGGAATTAACCTTGCAAACCTACACTGCACTTCCTCAAATAGCAAGAATGTCCTTCCTCAAATTAGGGGACCAAAACTGCACAGAAAACATTAATGGACATTAATGCTATTGAGGGAGTGCAGCGTAGGTTCACCAGGTTAATTCCCGGGATGGCGGGGCTGACATATGATTAAAAAAATGGATCGACTGGGTTGATATTCACTGGAATTTAGAAGGATGAGAGAAGATCTCATAGAAACATATAACATTCTTAAGAGATTGGACAGGTTAGATGCAGGAAAAATGTTCTTAATGTTGGCGGAGACCAGAACAAGGGGTCGCAGTTTAAGAATAAGGGGTAGGCCATTTAGGCTGAGATGAGGAAAATCTTTTTCAACCAGAGAGTTGTGAATCTGTGGAATTCTCTGCCACAGAAGACAGTGGATGTTTTCAAGAGGGAGTTAGATATAGCTCTTAGGGCTAATGGAATCAAGGGATATGGAGAGAAAGCAGGAACAGGGTACTGATTCTGGATGATCAGCCATGATCACAGTGAATGGTGGTGCTGGCTCGAACGGCTGAATAACCTACTCCTGCACCTATTTTCCCTGTTTCTATAGAGTCATGCAGTAATTGAGTGATACAGTGTGGAAACAGGCCATTCGGCCCAATTTGCCCACACTAGCCAATGTGTCCCACATGCCTACGTTTGGTCCAAATCCCCCAAACCTGTCCTACCCATGTACCTGTCTGTTTCTTAAACATTGGAATAGTCTCTGTCTCAACTACCTCCTTTGGCAACTCTATCCATACGCCCACCACCCTTTGTGTGAGTAAGTAACCCCTCAGATTCCTATTCAATCTTTTCTCCTTCACCTTGAACCAATGTCCTCTGTTCATCGATTCCCCTACTCTGGGCAAGGGATTCTGTGCAGCTATGTGATTTATGCTTCTCACGATTTTATACACCTTTGTAAGATCACCCCTCATCCTCCTGTGCTCCATGGAATAGAGACCCAACCTGCTCAACCCCTCCCTATACATTAGCTCAGGCCCTCTAGTCCTGGCAACATCCTCATAAATCTTCCCTGAACCCATTCAGGCTTCAGTCTGAAGAAGGGCCTATCTCCTTCGCTCCTTAGATGCTGCTGCACCCGCTGAGTTTCTCCAGCGTTTTGTGTACCCCAGGCGTGACCCCAGACATCTTTCCAGTGTTTTCTATTCCTATGTTTCTATGAAATAGATGTCCCAAACGCAGTATAAACTTACTGTATACGTTTCTTCCCCTGCTGATTGCATCTTATTGAACACGGCCCCCTTTGGGAGTGAGACTGCTGAATGCCAGGCTTTGGACTGCAAATGGCCAGATACGCCTTGTCGTGTCGATATATTACAGCTGGCCTACAAATCCTCGAACTCCGTTATTTTAGCTGCTGGTTTTGTTTGCGTCTCCTTACTTTTTCAATTCTGAACGCCACTATCTAAGTGATTGGATGACATGTGTAGTTTTTAGCGTGAGCTTCTGAATAACTGAACCGCCAGATGTCATAGAAACATAGAAACATAGAAATTAGGTGCAGGAGTAGGCCATTCGTCCCTTCGAGCCTGCACCGCCATTCAATATGATCATGGCTGATCATCCAACTCAGTATCCCGTACCTGCCTTCTCTCCATACCCTCTGATCCCCTTAGTCACAAGGGCCACAGCTAACTCCCTCTTAAATATAGCCAATGAACTGGCCTCAACTATTCTCTGTGGCAGAGAGTTCCAGAGACCCACCACTCTCTGTGTGAAACAAAGTCCTTCTCATCTCGGTCCTAAAGGATTTCCCCCTTATCCTTAAGCTGTGACCCCTTGTCCTGGACCTCCCCAACATCGGGAACAATCTTCCTGCATCTAGCCTGTCCAACCCCTTAAGAATTTTGTAAGTTTCTAAAAGATCCCCTCTCAATCTCCTAAATTCTAGAGAGTATAAACCGAGTCTATCCAGTCTTTCTTCATAAGACAGTCCTGACATCCCAGGAATCAATCTGGTGAACCTTCTCTGCACTCCCTCTATGGCAATAATGTTCTTCCTCAGATTTGGAGACCAGAACTGTACGCAATACTCCAGGTGCGGTCTCACCAAGACCCTATACAACTGCAGTAGAACCTCTCTGCTCCTATACTCAAATCCTTTTGCTATGAAAGCAAACATACCATTCGCTTTCTTCACTGCCTGCTGCACCTGCATGCCTACTTTCAATGACTGGTGTACCATGACACCCAGGTCGCGCTGCATCTCCCCTTTTCCTAATCGGCCACCATTTAGATAATAGTCTGCTTTCCTGTTTTGCCACCACCTGTTTTTGTCCACCTTATAACTGGCAGAAAACATAGATCACCAGTAACACTGTAGCAGAAGCCTGTCACCAGGGTTGCCAACTGTCTCCTATTAGCCGGGACATCCCGTACACTGGGCTAAATTGGTTTGTCCGGTACGGAAAAGCCCTTGTCCCGTATTTGACCGCTGCTACTCGGGTCGAGGGGACAGTCGGGTCGGAGTACTGCGTCCGGCCCCGCCTCACCCGTCCCGACGTAGTGCAGCCCATGGAGTGCAGTAGCAGCGCCTCGCCCGTGGCCCCGTCGGTCGGTCGGCAGCCCGGCCAGCTCTCCGACCTTCGGACCTTCGCTTACCTCCGACACCACCACCCCTCCTTCTCATGGCCGATCATCGGTTCATGAGTTGGACGGGGTGCTGGACTTTACGTGCAACGTCACGCGGGCCAAAACTCCTCAGCTGGCCCGCCGACTGGGATTTGTGTGCAGTCTAGCAACCGGGGCCAACTCATCGTTCACCCAGCCACGGCCAAGTCGGTCAACGAATTGCCGTCAGGTATTTGTCCCATATTTTGACCGTTTGTCCCTTATTTGGGAGTTGGAACGTTGGCAACGCTACCTATCTACCTATCAATGCCCATCTTCTTACAACCTGTTACCAGTATGTGATGAGTTACCAGTAGGTGGCACTGTCTACCCAATTTAAAATCGCATGCATTTTTGTTAAAAGTGCTTTGGCAATCCTCGTAAATTGCAAAAACAAGCCCTTTCCATTCATCAAGCTGACTGCATTTTGTGTAAGTCATATTTCTACGTATTATGTTATTACTTGTGCAGTTTTTAGTCATCCAAGGATATTTTGTAGTTTCAATTCTTCAGTTTAAAAACCTGTGTAGCGGCGCCTGCTGGCGCACGCAGGTATCGAACCCGGCGTTCGGAAGCTGCGGTCACGTGACTCGGGAGGGGCTGCTGTTTTTGCGCGGTTTCGCTTTCGCGCCACCGTTGTGTAGCTGAGCCGTGTTTGTGAGGACCTGGAAACCAAAGAGTTATTTCTGGAATAAATAAGTTCACATAAACTTGGTTGCCGTTCTTACATTCGCCAGACCTGCATTAAGTGTGAAATTATTTGAGTTGAGTTTAGTTTATTGTACACCTGTGCCGGGGTACAGTGAAAAGCTTTTGTTGCGCGCTAACCAGTCAGTGGAAAGCCAACACATGATTACAATTGAACCATTCACAGTGCACGGATACAGGATAAAGGGAATAATGGGAATAACATTTAGTGCAAGGTAATGCCAGATCAGTCTGAGGATCTCCAGTGAGGTAGATGGTAGTTCAGGACTGCTCTCTGTACGATGGTTCAGTTGCCTGCAAACAGCTGGGAAGACATTTCCACACTTCTCTGTAATTTCTTGCGGTCTCGGATGGAGCCGTTCCCAAACCGTTCTGTGATGCATCCCGATAGAATGGTTTCCACGGCGCATCTGTGGAAGTTGGTGAGAGTTGTTGGGGACATGCTGAACTTCCTGAACCTCCTAAGGAAGTAAAGGCAAGTAGAGCCGTTAGGTCGTTCTAAGGAAGTAGAGCAAGGACATGTCCAACCTCTGATGTGGTTTACAATAGCTACAGGCAGACGGTCTGAAGAAGGGTCCCGACCCGAAACGTCACCTATTTGTGTTCTCCAGGGATACTGCCTGGCCCGTTGAGTTACTCCAGCACTTCGTGGCCATTTCAGTGAAATATCCCACTTGAGGATAGGTTCCTCTAACTGCAGTACACAAGTCTAGATGTGGGGAAAGGTGTATTAAATGAGCAACAAAGAATATGTATAGCGCAACATGGCTACCCCTCGAGGTCGAGGATGATGGTCTACGTTCTGTTGTTTTTATGGACTCTCAGGTGGCTTATGAGTCTGCTCACAGAACGAAGATGCCTGTGCGTGTGTTTGTTTAACGTGTACTTGATGTTGTGCTCCAAGAAGCACACGGCCCTTCACAAATCAGTCAACTCATTCCAATAGCAAGGGAAGCAAAACGATTGGAGCTGATAGATCTGTTGCAGCCTTGATCCACCTTCACAGCCGTTGAGTTCTAGATAACGTCGCCCGCCTGGTCCGCCGTTGAGGTCCTGTAGGTTGGATCGATCGTGGTCTGGACCTTACCGCCATGGGTGGCCCCACCAGAAGCTGCTGCTTCCGACGGCATCGCTCTCGGAATCATGGGGTCACGGAAGCCCCTTCACCACGACAAGGTAACCGATCTGAAGAGGGGCCGCATTATGACGTACAAGCAATGGATCAATGTGAGGTTCTAAACGAACCATTACAATGCTTTTAGTTAGACCACGTACACGATTAAAGGATTGTGTTTATATAGTGGGATAATCTTGTGGATCTGAATGCAAAAAATGAATTTCACTGTACCTGGCAACCGTGGCAACAAAGAAACCGTTGAACAAATAGAATTAGCACATTATAAATCCGCAGGTTAGGAAAATTCACATCCAGGGGCTGCAGTTCACGAACAATCAAGGTGATGAAGTTAAGGAAGGTGGGACAGAGAAATATTCTGAGGGGAAATATGTATTTTGATTAAATACATATTTAAATACCTTCCAAAGAAAGCAAAAGTGTCTCCAGTTAAAGTTGGAATGAATATTGCCTCAAATTAAAGATGAGCAGTAAATAGATAGACTATTAACTAGAGGTTGAGCATAAACAGTTTGCAGATGGAAATTAAAAAAAATAAATACAGTGGGGTGGCATGGTGGCGGGGAGGTAGATTTGATGCCCTACAGAGTCAGAGACCCGGATCGATCGATCCTGACTACGGTTGCTGTCTGTACGGAGTTTGCACGTTCTCCCTGCGGCCGCGTGGGTTTTCTTTGGGTGCCCCAAAGACGCACAGGTTTGTAGTTTAATTGGCTTCGGTAATTGGCTTTCTAAATTGCGTTAGTGTGCGGGGGTTGCTGGTCAGCGCGCACTCGGTGGGCCGAAGGGCCTGTTTCCGCAATGTAACTCTAAACTCGAAAGGTAAACCATCTGCCAGGTCCATAACAAAAGGACCATAAACTAAAGAAGGTAGACAAAAAAGTTGGAGAAACTCAGCGGGTGAGGCAACATCTATGGAGATGGCGATGTTTCGGGTCAAGACCCTTCTGTAAGGTCGAGACTGATGTCAGGGGGGGCGGGAAAAAGAAAGAAAAAGATGAAGACAGTAGGCTGTGGGAGAGCTGGGAAGGGGAGGGGAAGGAGGGAGAAAGCATGGACTACCTGAAATTGGGGAAGCGAAATATGAGGTGCTATTCCTCCAATTTGTGGTGGAACACTCTGGCCATGGAAGAGGCTCAGGACAGAAAGATCTGATTTGGAATGGGAGGGGGAGTTGAATGCCGGGCCACTGGGAGATCAGGTTGGTTATTGGGAACTGAGTGGAGGTGTTGGGCGAAGCGATCGCCAAGCCTGCGCTTGCTCTCACCGATGTAGAGCAGTTGACACCTGGAACAGCGGATGCAATAGATGAGGTTGGAGGCGGTGCAGGTGAACCTCTGCCTCACCTGGAAAGACTGCTTGGGTCCTTGGATGGAGTCGAGGGGGGAGGTAAAGCAACAGGTGTAGCATTTCCTGCGGTTGTAAGGGAAAGTACCAGGGGAGGGGGTAGTTTGGGTGGGAAGGGACGAATTGACCAGGGATCAACTAAAGGAGAGATGGCACATAAGGGGAGGAAAAAAACGAACAATCCTATAATAGCACAAACAAATCAAACAGTTACCTTAATCCATGCTAAAGAAAATCAGGACACCAATGCAGATGAATGAATTAAACCAACCATCTTACTTCCCTTGGTGATTCAAGTCATGCGGTTCATTAGCCTGTGAAATATTCTAAATGGATTGAGTGGAAAATCAATTAGAGTAAGTGAGCTGGATATATTTTCTGGTGGCTATGGTTGGTGGAACAAATGAGGGATAGACACTGGGGTATCAGGACAGTCTGCCTGATGTCGACACAAGTATTGACTGTAACCTTCCAGAGGACCTTACAGAAGGAACAAAGTGGGCTCACTGAAAACAACGTGTGTCCCTTTATTCCCATTGGTATTGGTTTACTAGTGTTACATGTATCTAGATGCTGTGGTCCAGGTGAACTGAATGCGAGGTGTTGATGAGGTGGGAGGAAGGATCTCCTACTGCTTCATCATCATCGATCACTGGGTTGTCCCTCCCGGTGGGTCTTCAGATGGATGAAGAGACTGATCCTGGAGCCACAGACTCGGTGCGTCCCTCCATGCGGATGCCAGTGTCAGACAGCCACCACACAGCCCTTGTGACAGGGACGCATCTGGGTCCAACACAATGGAGTCCAGCAACAGTTGGCTGGTCCCTCCTTGCCATAGTCTTCTTCCGCCTTCTCAGCCATTGTGGGCTCCACCCTCCATCTACCAACCTCCGACTGTTTCATCATTGACGCCTCCTTCTTGGGCCGCAGTTTGTTAGCAACTTTCACCTCGACCTCGCCATGGGTGGTCCTGTCAGGAACTTGGCTCCATAGGGATTTGGATCTCAGGATCTTAGGGCCAAGCAACCTTCTCCGCCTCTACAGGGTCCAAACCCTGCAGCCACCTGGCTATTAAACACTACCACCTCCATTAAGCTTTGAACCACTTAGACTATTATTGTTATTATTAGACATAGACGTAATAGACAATAGGTGCAGGAGTAGGCCATTCGGCCCTCCGAACCAGCACCGCCATTCAATGAGATCATGGCTGATCATCCCCAAACAGTACCCTGTTCCTGCCTTCTCCCCATACCCCCTGACTCCGCTATCTTTAAGAGACCTATCTAGCTCTCTCTTGAAAGCATCCAGAGAACCGGCCCCCACCGTCCTCTGAGGCAGAGAATTCCACAGACTCACAAATCTCTGTGTGAGAAAGTGTTTCCTCATTTCCGTTCTAAATGGCTTACCCCTTATTCTTAAACTGTGGCCCCTGGTTCTGGACTCCCCCAACATCGGGAACATGTTTCCTGCCTCTAGCGTGTGCAAACTCATAATCATTTTATATGTTTCAATGAGATCCCCTTCAATTAACACACACTGAACTCTTATCCTAATTTATTGCATTGTTTACAGTGTACTATGTTCACATATTCTGCCGTGCTGCTGGAAGTAAGAATTTCATTGTTCTACTATCTGGGACATTTGACAATAAAACACTTTTTACTTGACCCTTGAGTTTTGAACCTCCAGAGAAGATGCGCCACTTACTACTGCATCAGTCACTGTATATGGACGGGACAGTTTTCTCTCTGGGAATCCCAACAGATTCAACGTTGTTTCTACGGACTCGTGAAGGAGGGTATCGACCCGCCCATCCACGTTCTCCAGAGATGCTGCCTGAACCGCTGAGTTACTCCGGCACATTGTGACTTTTTTAGAAAACCAGCATCTGCAGTTCCTTGTTTCAACGAAGGCACGAGGAGAGGATGAGCTGCGGAATCCAATCAGAATATTAAATATATAGGAAGATTGTTTACCTTTTAATGTAAGTTCAATTCTTTTTGCGCCAAGAGAAATACAAAATAAAATTTATAGGAACAACCCTATAATTCATAGCAATAGACGTATTTGGAAACAAATAGTTAAGACTTTATGTTTGGATAATTTGTCACTTAAACTACCAATTATGAATAACCCTTTATTTAAACCCTCTATATTAGATAGGGGGTTTAGACAATGGGAGGATTTAGGTATTTATAGGATTGAACATCTGTATAGAAAGGGAAAATTTCTTTTATTTCATGAGTTACAAGAAATTTATGGGTTACCACCACATAATTTGTTTAGGTATCTACAAATTAGAGATTATATTAAGTCTAACACACAAGATTATAAAATTAAAGAACCAGGATTATTAGATGAAGTATTTAATAAACATCCAAATTCAGAAAAATTTATAGCTTATATATATAATCTTATTTTGGATAGGGAGAATCCAACAACAGAAATATACCGTCAAGCATGGGAAAATGAAATTGGTTTATCTATAACAAAAGAATCTTGGGAAGAAAGTTTACAACGCATACATCGCTGTTCATTAAACGCGAGGCATACATTGATACAATTTAAAGTTTTATATAGGTTACATTATTCAAAAACCAAATTAAATAGAATTTTTCCTAATGTCTCTCCTATTTGTGATAAATGTCAGAATTTAGAGGCTAATTTAATACATAGTTTTGTAACGTGTTCAAAACTTAGTTATTATTGGACAGAAATCTTTAGAGTTATATCTGAAGTTCTTAGAGTTAAACTGGATCCAGAACCAAAGTTAATAATATTAGGAATTCCGGATTCACAATGCGTATTAACAGTAAATCAAAGAATTTTCTTAGATTACTGTTTGATAATAGGGAAAAAAATAATATTGAAATTTTGGAAGGGAACATTAACCCCCATAATTAAAATGTGGACAGCAGAGATGTTGGAGACTTTGTATTTGGAAAGAATCAGATTTGTCCTAATGGACAAATGTGAAATCTTTGAACAAATATGGTCTCCATATATACAATATTTGAAGGGCTAGCTGTTCTTGGCATTACTACTCAATGGGTACTAGACAGGATTTGACGAAAAAAATATGGATTTTCTAATTGGGTTTTGTGTACACGTCTCCGCAATACGACGTTATAATTACAATACATTTTGTTGTTTCTATCTTAAATATTCATATTATCCCATATATTGTTCATAAAGGGGAATTATATATATATACTGAATAGATATATACTAAGTAGTGTCTGTTTTCTTTTTCTTTTTTTTTCTCTTTGACTTTTTATCTTTTTTTATTATTCAAACACAATCATTTTCTTTCTTTTTTTTTTTGATTTAAAGTCTATTCCTTTTTTCTTATTCTTTCTTTATTTCTAAAAAACAGAAGATAATAATAGCGAATATGTTAGTTGTACATTTACTGAATTACGTTGGTATTTGTAAATTTGTTTTACTACTTGGAAATTACTATAACTAATAAAAATATTATTAACTAAAAAAAAAAAGAAAAAAAAAAAAAAGAATATTAAATATTAACAGAAAGGGATGCGATGGGCAGGGGAGATATAAATATGGAATGATAAGCATTGTATACCATGAGCAATTATAAAAGCAAACCAGTGTGGGAGCATTTTAGGGCAGCAATGTGCAGCGTGGAATGGCAAACAAGGCAGATAAACACAATTAGATGTTCTCGTACAACTGCAGGAGGCACAGTGCATAGAACAGAGCACACAACAGTGGAGGAAGGAACTGCAGATGCTGGTAAAAATTGTCCCTGGTGGGTGTAGGATGGTGTTAATGTGCGGGGATCGTTGGTCGGCGCGGACCCGGTGGGGC
Source organism: Raja brachyura (assembly GCA_963514005.1). Next base: position 32,993,236 of record OY740807.1, on the reverse strand, counting down.
GAAGGGCCTGTTTTCCACGCTGTATCCATAAACTAAACTAAATAAACTGCAGATGCTGGTTTACACCGAAGATAGCCACAAAACGCTGGAGTAACTCAACGGGCCAGGCAGCATCTCTGGAGGGAAGGAATGGGTGGCGTTTCGGGTCGAGACCCTTCTTCAGACTGAGGGTCGGGGGAGAGCTTTTGAAAAAGTCTAAAGAGGGTAGAAGGCCATCCGGCGGAGGCCAAGAGGAGGGGGACCAGTGGAGATGGGAGAGAAGGGGTCATCCGTCACTGGGTGGCGAGGACTCCTTCCCATGGAAAAAGGCACGGAGGCGGAGGAGATATGAATATTGACTTCTCTAACTTCAAGTAACCCTTGCTTTCCCTCTCTCCGCATCCATCCCCCCACCCTAGTCCTCCAATTAGTTTCACTGTCCTCCTGAATGAACTTTTCTGATTGTATGCCTCATTGTCACCTTCCCTCAGCTAACAATGATCCAGTCTGCATTTTCCTCTGTGGCTTCGTCCCCTTTGATGTCTTGTTTTCACATCTTACCCTTCATTATCTCAGTGTCTCCCTCTCCCCCCTACCCTCAGCCTGAAGAAGGGCCTCAACCCAAAACGCCACCCAATCCTTTTACCCAGAGATGCTGCCTGACCCGCTGAGTTACTCCAGCATTTTGTGTCCATCTTAATGGGCCTGTCCCACTGCCGACACTCGTCACAGATTGTTGCAGGTTGCTGAAAATCTGCGAAAATTTCCAACATGTTGAAAATCCAGCGGTGACCAGAAAGACGCTACGACTCTTTGGGTGACTGAGGAGACGACTCACGACCATATCGGCGACACCCTGGCGACATGTCGCGGGGTGTAGCCTGTATGGTTGTGAGTAGTCGCCCAAAGAGTCGTACCTTGTTCTGGTCACTGCTGGATTTTCAACATGTTGAAAATTATCGGTGACCTGCAACGACCTATGACGGGTGCCGGCAGTCGCCGAAAAACGTGCGTAAGTTGGACAGGCCCAAAAGTCTTCTTCTTCTTCTGTCGTGTGTCTTTTAGACCAGCAGCTCTGTTGAGGCGGGCCAGGCCAACGTGTCATCATCCAGGCCAATCAGACCTCGTTCACCATCCGGTGGCCGGTGTTTGGGGCAACTGGTGACTATGTGCTCCACTGTCTGTGTTGGGTCCCAACACTCGCAGGAGGCGCTCGCTGCCCACGTGGCCCCACCTCTTCATCGCTACTCCATAGCGTCCGATGCCTGTCCTCAAGCGGTTGAGGGTTGTCCACTGCATTCGGGGTAGGTCCTGGCCAGGGACGTCCATGGGGTCATTGATGTAATGGTGTTACCTAGATGGTTCCCCTGACTTCCACTGGTCTCTCCATCTCGTCTTGACCCGGGCAGCCTTAGAAGCGTCAGCCGGTGTTGTGGAGAGCAGCTCTTGGGCTTGCGTGGCAAAGGGGCGCCGTGACTTGAGGCGCACTCGTCGTGGTGTCTCTGTGACGATCTGATGAAGGAGGTGGGATTCACTGGTCTGTGCCTTTCGAGAGAGGGCCGGTGTGGCTGCTTCTCGTCTGATGTTGGCTGGGGCGATACCAGCGAGGACGGGCAGTTGGTTTACTGGGGTGGCTCATAGGCATCTGGAGACAGTTAGTCCGCAGGGTGCTGTTGAGGGCAGCATCCAGCTTCTCTACGGCACCAGACCGGGGTGCAGTACTCGGCGGCTGAGAACAGCAAGGCCACTGTGGACATGCGCAGTCCCAAAAGTCAGGTTATCCCAAATGAAATCACTGCAGAGCTATGGGGCTCGTCAATAGAGAGTTGTAGGAATCATAGAAGCATGGACATAGAAAATAGGTGCAGGAGGAGGCCATTCGGCCCTTCGAGCCAGCATTGCCATTCATTGTGATCATGGCTGATCGATATCACACCCCCCCCCAAAGTCACAATCTTTCTTCAGGTCAACCCCAATTCCCAATTCATGTGTTTAATTTATGTCCCACACATGTTTGTTTTTAGATGTATTTAATAGTTAATGAATAGATTTGAATGCAAATGTTTTATTCATAGGTTGATTTTTTGGATGGTTGGTGTTTAAAAAAAATCCCCGGCAATTTAGCATATATACCTCGATAAAATATTCAGCCTCTAAATAACATTCCACCACCAGCTTTTATTATTTATAAATCAAATATTTTATTCATCCCTGCTAAAACACACCAAATGCACTAATCTTACAAAAAGTCTGACCCCGATTTTCGACATGATGTGACAGTTTTGTGCTGAGGAATGATTTTTCTTTCAATGTGGCCTGGACTATATGTTGAATGAAATGTTCTGATTTAACCCTTCCTGGCTAGATCTAAAGCAAAGGGCGGCACGGTGGCGTAGCGGTAGAGTGGTGCTATAGTTGGAGTTGGCATATGCTAGAGTTGTGGCTTCTCTGCCACAGAGGGTAGTTGAGGCCAGTTCATTGGCTATATTTAAGAGGGAGCTAGATGTGGCCCTTGTTGCTAAAGGGATCAGGGGGTATGGAGAGAAGGCAGGTACGGGATACTGAGTTGGATGATCAGCCATGATCATATTGAATGGCGGTGCAGGCTCGAAGGGCCGAATGGCCTACTCCTGCACCTATTTTCTATGATTCTATGATTCTATGAGTTGCTGCCTTCCAGCGCCAGAGACCCTGGTTCCATCCTGACTACGGGCGCTTGTCTGTACTGGGAGAGCGTTTGTACGTTCTCCCAGTGACCTCAATGGGTTTCCTCCGAGATCTCCTGTTTCCACCCACACTCCAACGGTGTACAGGTTTGTGGGTTAATTGGCTTGGTATAAACGTAAAATTGTCCCTGGTGTGTGTAGGATAGTGTTACTGTGTGGGGATCGCTGGTCGGTGCGGACCCAGTGGGCGGAAGGGCCTGGTTCTGCGCTGTATCTCCCAACTAAAGTAAAGTAAACTGAACAAACAATGAAGGTAGAAACGTAGAATAGTCCTGCTGAAGAATTCAGGCCATTCAGCCCGCAATGACTGTGCTGAGCATGATGCCGATCTCATCTGCCTGTATATGATCTATATCCCTCTATTCCCAGCACTACCATGTGCCTACCTAAAGCCTCATATACCGCTATTGTATCCGTTTCCCTTCTCCGTGGATTGTCACCTTGTCGTGGTGGAGAAGCTTGTGTGGACATGAGATCCTGAGAGCGATGCCGTCTGGAGCTATGCTCCTGGTAGGGCCACCCATGGCGGTAAGGTCGAGGGGGAGGTCCCTGACAAAGAGCCAATCCAACCAAGACCTCAACGGTGGAACAGGCGGAGGACGATGGCTGACCTTAGTGGAGCGTCACAACGGCTGGGAAGGCGGATGAAGGCTGCAGCAGAAAAGGGTCTCTGATCATCTTGGACTCCATGCCACTGGATCCTGACCCAGATCTGTCAAGGACCGTGGGGTGGCTGCCTGTGCACCAGTCTCCCCGCGTTAAACAAAGTCACGCACAGGCGTCACAGGTGTACTCGTTTCGAGTGACCAGCGATGACAAGATCACCCCTCTTTCTTCGTACTGGTTGTAGCAGGGGTGGGGGGGAGTGGGGTGGCGACAGCTTGGAAGGGAGTTCTGCGCGTTGCCTCATTCCAATGGGGAGATCTGTGAGGCCATCTCTGACTGCTCCCCTTCTGATCCCCTTCTCTTCGGCAGGCAGACAGAGAGGGTCAGTGACAACGGACGGGCTGCAATAAGCAAACTGAGCTGGGCGGAGACGAGGCAAGAGCAAGTTTGCTGATGATATGAAAGTGGATGCTTTAGCAGATGGAGAAGATGGTTGTGAAAGGGTGCAGCAGGATCATGATCGAATGGCCAGGTGGGCTGAGGAATGGTTGATGGAATTTAACAGAGTGAAATGTGAGGTGTAGCATTTTGGGACGTCTAACAAGGGCAGGACTGTGTTCCTTGGAGTGCAGGAGGACGAGGGGTGACTTATTGAGGTGCATAAAATCACGAGAGGAATAGATCGGGTAGATGCACAGAGTCTCTTGCCCAGAGTAGAGGAATCGATGACCAGAGGACATAGGTTTAAGGTGAAGGGGAAATGATTTAATAGGAATCTGAGGGGTAAACCTTTCCACACAAACGGTGGTGGGTGTATGGACCAAGATGCCAGAGGAGGTAGTTGAGGCAGGGACTATCCCAGCATTTAAGAAACAGTTAGACAGGTACATGGATAGGACAGATTTGGAGAGATATGGACCAAACCTGGACAGGTGGGACTAGTGTAGCTGGGACATGTTGGCTGGTGTGGGCAAGTTGGGCCGAGGGGCCTGTTTCCACGCTGTATCACCCTGTGACTCTAATAACGTGAAAGTGGGAAAAATGTCTTGAGATTAGATTTTCAGCTTGCTTTCAAACAGGGTGTAGAGGCCGCAGGTTTGGCATAATCAAACCACGCAAGCAGTCACCGCAGGAATTGGAATCAGCCCCGAGCTGCAATGGCTGCAAAAATATATTCATACCAAGGTCACGTTAATTGTAACACATGGTTTACTGTTACCAGACCCCCAGGAATAGACCGACTGACAGAACTCAGGTATATTATTTCCTGAATCAGCTGAAAATGTTTAACCTTGTCCAGTTTATTGCAAAGGTGTGTAGATATGTGCGCGCTGTTGTCTGCGGATGTTGGAAATATTATCAGAGAGACTGCATCAAATTACACCAGCCCAGACGATTTATAAATGTCAAACTCAAACATTGGAGGAATGCAATATTAACTCAATCTGAAAACATATCGGGATTGCAGCAGCAAAATGTTGTCCTGCTACTGGAACAACAGAATGTAATATGTGCCGCTGACATTACTTGATTACTCAAAGAATAAAACCATGCCTCCTGAAGACTTTCAGCCGTGCAAAACATATAGTGCATCAAAAATGGTATTCATTAAAAATTGCATTGTTGGAGTGGCTCCTGAATTAAACATTTTCATATCTTTGATCGCGTTTGTGTTAATACACGTTTTCTGGCCAAGAAGAGAATGTCAGATTTTAATTTGAATGCCATCATTTTTGTTGGAACCTCGGCAATCTGATGCAGAGAGGAGTTGTCCCACGAGGTGTTAATCAGCGCAGACGTGGAATGAGCTGTGCTGCTTCGTTATTCACTGTGTGGACACATGCCTGCTGGTTCTCCCATCACTCGATTTGCAGCACAACAGCAAATGGCACCTCTGGACCACCTTTCGCACTGCGCAATATTCCCCAGGCGTTTTACTTTAGTTTACTTCAGAGATACAGCGCGGAAACAGGTCCTCCGGCCCACCGAGTCCGCGCCGACCAGCAATCACCCCGTACACGTACATAGTTACATAGATACATCGACAATAGGCGCAGGAGTAGGCCATTGAGCTATTCGAGCCACCACCGCCATTCAATGTGATCATGGCTGATCATCCACAATCAGTACACCGTTCTTGCCTTGATTCTGCTAGCCCCAAGAGCTCCATCTAACGCAGTTTTGAATGCATCAAGTGAATCGGCCTCCACTGCCACCTGGGGCAGAGAATTCCACAAATTCACGCTTGCACGATCCTACACTTGCACTGGGGACAATGTACAATTTTTATCGATGCCAAATAACCTACAAACCTGCAGGTCTTTGGAGTATGGGAGGACACTGGAGCGCCTGGTGAAAACCGACGCAGGTCACGGAGAACGTACAAACTCTGTACAGGCTGCAGCTGTGGTTGGGATCGAATCTGGGCACCTCTGGCGCTGTAAGGCAGCTACTCTACCACTGCGCCACCGTGCTGCCCCCGCACTCCATCGTCAGGCTGCAAAGATCGCTGGATACGATACAACTTTATTCATCCCCGGAAGGTAATTGGTTTGCTGACAATCACAAACACACAAGGTACATGAGAACTTGAAATTAAAAGTGAAAACAAAAAGAAAAACACAAGCGACTGTTGGCTGGCTGCCATGTGCACAGCGCCTCCACCAGAACAAAATGAACAAACAAACAAACACACAAGCACTGGCTTATCCCCTGGGCAGAGGATTATAAACTCCAGTGCCCCCCCCCTTTGTTCTTCCACCATCCCTCACTGCGGTCCCCCCACGCTGGGTCCCCATTGTCTCCCACCACCACCCCCCTCACGCCCATTGACCGCGAGGCTCCACTGTTGCCGAGGCTCCCTCTGCTGCCGCCGAGGCTCACTCTGCCAGTGCTGAGGCTCCTTCGGCTCGGAAAAGACTTTGCCGTCCGGCTTCAACGTAGTCCCCTAGGTGGCGTGTGGGGCGAGTCAGGCCTACCGTGGTGCGTTCCGGTCTTCGGTTGTCAGCGCCGCGGTTGTTTGGCGGGTTGATTGGATATGGCAAACCTGTCCCTTAGTTGGCGCAGTGTTGGATCTGCTGTCTTTTACAGCGCCAGAGACCCGGGTTCGACCCTGACTGTGGGTGCTTGTTTGTATGGAGTGTGTACGTTCTCCCCATGTTTCCGTGCTGTATCACTAAACTAAACTGAAATCATCCTACCTCCCCGACATGTGGCACAGACTTAGCCTTGCTCACAAAATTGGACCTGGTGGTCTTGCAACAGCAGGGTTATTACCGGTCCGATGTTGTGATCGCTATGTTGAATAAACAGACAGCTCATATTCTGTGTGTACGCTGCTCTGTGCCAAATAGTCGCTGGTGAACTGCGATCTCAGGACTACTTCTCCTGCAAATTAATCTCCGCTACTTTTCTTGCTGCCTCACCACAACATAAATCTGGACGAGGCTTTAATTTGTGCAGCACTGCACTTAATCTTTCCAGCTGTGTTATTCTCGTGGGCTTCCACAGGTCCCCCCGAACAAACTGAATGGAAAATCGCTGTTCCCCTTTAGAAAAACGAGCAAAAGATCTTGCCTGAGGTGATGCATCTTCATTCCCTGGCCTTGCTTAATTCCCACAGTGAAACCGACCAGGTCACCCAAGTCTAATAGCAATTTAATTCTGCACGAGCTTTCAGAAGCACAGGACAGAGGCTCTGGGCCATTCTGTATTTCAATTGGTTCTGAAACAATCTCAGCACCTTGTGCGAAAATATAAGATGGAAACAGACCCTTCGGCCGACCGAGTCCACTCCGACCAGCGACCCCCGCACACTAACACTATCCAACAAGCACTAGGGACAGTTTACAATTTTACTGAAGCCAATTAACCTGAAAACCTGTACGTCTTCAGAGTGTGGGAGGATAATGGAGCACCCGGGGAAAACCCCACGCGGTCACGGGAAGAACGTGCAAACTCCAAACAGGCAGCAACTCTGTAGTCAGGATCAAACCCGGGTCTCCCGCGCTCTACCACTGCGCCACAGTGTCGCCTACATGGAATCTGTGAAAAGAGACATGGAGCCGTCTCAGGCCCCCTTCGGTCATGGCTGACCATGGGTGTCTCCCGGGCGCTATTCCCTATATGGAGGGCGGCTGTGCGTGACTTTGTTTAACGTGGGGAGACTGGTGCACAGACAGCCACCCCACGGTCCTTGACAGATCTGGGTCAGGATCCAGTGGCATGGAGTCCAAGACGGCCGGAGACCCTTTTCTGCTGCAGCCTTCATCCGCCTTCCCAGCCGTTCTGACGCTCCACTAAGGTCAGCCATCGTCCTCCGCCTGTTCCACCGTTGAGGTCTTGGTTGGTTCGCTCTTTGTCAGGGACCTCCCCCTCGACCTTACCGCCATGGGTGGCCCTACCAGGAGCATAGCTCCAGACGGCATCGCTCTGAGGATCTCAGGACCACACAAGCTTCTCCACCACGACAAGGTGACAATCCACGGAGAAGGATAGAGTCAATGCTTCAAAACTATAGAGAACTAGTGGATCTGTAAATTAGAAGGCAAGGAGTTTCCAGGGCCTGCAGTGGGTGTGGAGTTGAATGTAAAAACAAGGAAGTCTTGCTCAGATCACACTTGACTTTGATGAGGCTCCACACAGTTGAGACTTCATATACAGCTTTGGCCTCTGTACTTTTGGACTCATGTGAGGAGACATTTCTTGATACAGGTGGATGTAAATCTTTGGAATTCTTCATCTCAAAAGGCTGTTGGTGATCAGTTGTTGAGTTTAGTCTAGGTTTGATATTTGGAAATTAGAGCATATGGGGACCAGGGAGGAAAATGGTCAACGTATGAAGGTCAACAGTGATCTAATTTAATGAATGAATGAATGCATGCTAAACATACAATGACAAGCAGGGTTGAATACGGATTCCAGATGATAATGTTACTTCAATGACGCCTACATGCGAGACCTCAAGGTGCTTGGGCAGTTGCTCAAAAGGGCAGTGGTGGAAGAATGGACCGAATATACAGTTTGATATCTTCAAATAAACTGAGGCTCTTTTTGGTTACCAGTACGTTCACCTGTGTGTGTGTTAAGGGCCTGTCCTACCAGCATGCAACTCTATGCGATTAGCGCGACCTAACGTGGTCGATTGAGCCGTCCGGCGTCGCGGGGCCGGTCCCACTTCAATCGCCGGAGCCGTGCGGAATTGTGCGGAGTTCGTCCCGACATCGCGCAGGGCTCCGAAAAACCGACCATGTTCAAAAATTCCGCGCGGCAACGGCTTGTCGGCTCGCAGTCGCCTCGACGTATTACACACCGCCTCGACATCGTGCCTCCGTGAACATATCTGTAGGTGCCTCCATGACCCTCTATGCGTGTGCCTCCGTGGCCCTCTGTGTCTGTGTGCCTCTGTGTCCCTCTCTGTGTGCCGCTCTCTGTCCTGGCGAACTTACCTTAGACTTCGCTCCAAGTTCGCCTCACTTTGCGCCGCGTTGCACCACTCACCCGACCTCCGCGCGGCCCCTGTTGCCGGTTTAGTCACGCTTGCCGCATGCAGGCGCATGCTGGTGGGAACGGCCCTGTACAGGGGATCACCTGACCTCCGCGCGGCCCCCGCTTCTAGTTTGATCGCGTTCATCGCATAGAGTTGCATGCTTGTAGGACAGGCCCTTTAGGATAGGGTTAGAGCAAGAGGTACAGAATGGCAACACTGAGGTGGAGTCAGCATAGCGCCATAGAGTTGCTGCCTTACAGCGCCAGGGACCCGGGTACGATCCTGACTATTCCACCAAGCAGCGCAGTCTGCAGGCATCAACTGGGCTCAGACAGCAGATCACGAGCACCCTAACGCTTCCCTGGGGGCGGCACGGTGGCGCAGAGGTAGAGTTGCTGCCTCACTGCGGCAGAGACCCAGGTTCGATCCCGACCACGAGTGCTGTCTGTGCGGAGTTTGCACGTTCTCCCCGTGACCGCGTGGGTTTTCTCCGAGATCTTTGGTTTCCTCCCACACTCCAAAGACGCACAGGTTTGTAGGTTAATTGGTTTCGGTAAAACTGTACATTGTCCCTAGTGTGTGTAGGATAGTGTTAGTGTGCGGGGATCGCCGGGTTGGCGCAGACTTGGTCGGCAAAGGGCCTGTTTCCACGTTCTATCTTTAAACTAAACTAAACTAAACACTGGCTTCCACCATTATCCATTTGTTCTGTATGCTGCAAGATTAAATAGTTAAACTCCCCACTAAGATGGCATCAGGTACACATCTTTTTATAGTTTAGTTTGGTTAATTATCACGTGGACCAAGGAGCAGTGAAAAGCTTTTTGTTGCGGAAAACCAGTCAGTGGAAAGACAATGCACGGTGACAATCGAGCCATCCACAATGTACAGGTGCAGGATAAAGGGAATAACGTTTGGTGTAAGTTTGGTGTAACTCCACTAAAGCCCGTTCATATCAGGTCAGATCACATTTTCTTGTAATATGTTGCTATAAATCATCTGAAAGTGATATAGGACATAAATTAAGTTGTAGTCATTCTTGTTTAGGTGCAGAGAATAGGCATTATTTTAAAAATATAGCAGAGCGAGGCTGAGAACGACACCATTAACACCATTAACCATTAACCCTGTTTATCAAAGTGAGAGAATCCAACAGAAAGATTTAAGAAAGAACTGCAGGTGCAATAGCCTGAAGAAGGGTCTCGACCCGAAATGCCACCCATTCCTTCGCTCGCTCGCTGAGTTTCTCCAGCACTTTTGTCTACCAACAGAAAGACTCACCATTTTACTTGGTCAAAATATGAATGAATGAATGAATGAATGCTTTATAGTCACATGTGACAAGTCACAGTGAAATTCTTTGCTTGCGCACCCAAGGCATGCAAATATTCGCTACATAAAGGGCGATGACAGAGTTATCACCTGAATACTTTTAATTAATATTTATTTATTGGTGCCTTTTTCTGGGTAGATGTGAAAACAATGTGCAATATTTGACATATCGTCTACCTCGTCCAGAACCAATTCATGACCCTTTGCAATTTAGTCAATTCCCCAACAGTTAGACAAAATGAGGGGAACAGCCCTCTGAAATCTGACACTCAGTGTGATGATTTAGTTTTTTTTGTTTTGAAGATACAGCACGGAAACAGGTCCTTCTTTCCCCCACGTCAGTGTCGATCAGCAGTCACCCTGTACATAAACACTATCCAACACACACTGGGGACAACTTTTACAATTATACGAAGCCTATGAAACTACAAACCTGTACGTCTTTGGAGTGTGGGAGACCCAGGCAGGTCACGGGGAGAACGTACAAACTCCGTACAGACAGCACCTGTAGTCAGGATTGAGCCTGAGTATCTGGTGCTGTAAAGGGCCAGTCCCACTTTCACAACCTAATTCACGGCCTTTTTTACTCGTGGGCATTTTTCACCAGTCTAGAAAAACGCTCCGACCTACTTGATGCCACGATTACCCACGACTAGCATCACAGCCTGCTATGACCTCCTATGACCTTGTGACGACCATGCTGCGAGTATGAGTCAAGGGCAAACTCGGCAGAGGTCGTGAAATAAGTCGTGAAAGTGGGACAGGCCCTTTAGGCAGCAACTACCGCTGCGCCACCGTGCCACCTGCATGATGTGAACAGTACTAACTTAATCAATGTCTTCTTCTGAAAGGGGTATATTTTGATAGTACAGAAAAGGCTGGAGAAACTCAGCGGGTGCAGCAGCATCTAAGGAGCGAAGGAGATAGGCGACGTTTCCCGAAACGTTGCCTATCTCCTTCGCTCCTTAGATGCTGCTGCACCCGCTGAGTTTCTCCAGCCTTTTGTGTAACCCTCGATTCTCCAGCATCTGCAGTTCCTTCTTTAACAACAGTATATTTTGATATCTGTTTGGAAATGAATAGGAATTAAGTTTAAAAGGCTGGGAAGTTATTTTGTAGGTTCTGCTGATCCTGGTTTACACTGAAAGATGCCGTGAATCTGTGGAATTCATTGTCACAGAAGGCTGCGGAGGCCAAGTCAATGGATATTTTTAAGGAAGAGATAGATAGATTTTTGATTAGTACGGGTGTTATGGGGTGAAGGCAGGAGAATGGGGTTAGGAGGGAGAGATAGATCAGCCATGATTGAATGGCAGAGTAGACTTGATGTGCCGAATGACCTAATTCTGCACCTATTTCTTATGAATCTATGCTGGAGTAACTCAGTGGGTCAGACAGCATCTCTGGAGAGAAGGAATGGGTGATGTTTCAGGGTTGAGACCCTTCTTCGGACTGAGAGTCGGGAGGGAGGGAAGCTAGAGGTATGAAACGGTACTGAACAGATTGTGCTGCCCCCTGTAAATGCCGCGACCATGATACAGGTTGTTCCTTGTTTGAAACGTGGGGGCAGGCGGAGCGCTGTGCGGTCCCTGCCAGGACTACCGTAGAAGCTGCCAACTGGAGGTGTGTGCGAACAGGCTAATGATCACTCATCTGCTGCCCTGGAAGATGTATAAAAATAATTCCCCAACCTCCACTCCACACTTCAGACAGATGGCCTGGTACAGAGCGGGAACTTGCTGTGTGAGGAGCCATGGACATAAATCAACCCACTGTCATTCTCGTGCCCGAGATTTAGTAAATTGCTCAGTAGCTGTCGAACTTGAGAAAGTATAAAAAACAAGGAATACAACATTTTTGTTAATTAGCTCTATAACACACGGCACAGTGGCGCAGCAGTAAAGTTCTGTCTAAAGGGCCTGTCCCACCAGCATGCAACTCCATGCAACTCCATGCGATGAGCGCGACCTAACGTGGTCGCTTAGATTGCCGGAGCCGTGTGGAATTGTGCGGAGTTCGTCCCGACATCGCGAGGGGCTTCGAAAAACTGACCATGTTCAAAAATTCCGCGCGGCAACGGCTTGTCGGCTCACTGTCGCCTCGACGTCATGCCTCCGTGAACCTATCTGTAGGTGCCTCCGTGACCCTCTCTGTGTGTAGCTCCGTGGCCCTCTGTGTGTGTGCCCCTGGGCCCCTCTCTGTGTGCCCCTCTCTGTCCTGGCAAACTTACCTTTAAGACTTCACTCCAAGTTCGCCTCACTTTGCGCCGCGTTGCGCCTCTCACCCGACCTCCGCGCGGCCCCTGCTGCCGGTTTGGTCGCACTTGCCGCATGCAGGCGCATGCTGGTGGGACGGGCCCTGTACGGGGTTCACCTGACCTCCGCGCGGCCCCCGCTGCCGGTTTGGTCGCGCTCACCGCATGGAATCGTATGCTGGTGGGACAGGCCCTTTACAGCGCTAGAGACCCGGGTTTGATCCCGACTACAGGTTCTGTATGTACAGAGTTTGTACGTTCTTCCAGTGACCTGCGTGGGTTTTCACCGGGTGCTCTGGTTCCCTCCCACACTGCAGGTTTGTAGGCTAATGGCCTCTGGTAACTGTAAAAATGCCCTCGTGTGCAGGATAGTGCTAGTGTGTGGGGATCACTGGTCAGCATGGACTCTGTGGGCCGAAGGGCCTGTTTCTGCAATGTATCTCTGAACAAACCATCTTGAACTTAACACTCCCATACCTTTTTTCCCCTCTCCCATCAGATTTAGGGACAGTTTCCCATCTACTCAAACCATTCAATCATGGCTGATCTATCTTTCACCCTCAACCCCACTCTCCTGCCTTCTCCCCATACCCCTGACACCCTTGCAATTTGTAGTCCTTGTAGTCTTGCAGCTGCCTGCAATCTCTTGGCATATTTGTTCCCCTAATTCCCACTACCTATTTGGTCATAAGGTCATAAACGATAGGAGTAAAATTGGTCCATTTGCCCCTTTAAGTCTACTCCACCATTCAATCATGGCTGATCTATCTCGCCCTCCTAACCCCATTCTCCTGCTTTCTCCCCATAACCTCTGACACCTGTAATAATCAAGAATCTCTCTGTCCCTGCTTTAAACATATCCACGGACCTGGCCTCCGTGGCCTTCTGTGGCAAAGGATAGCACAGATTCACCAACCCTCTGACTAAAGAAATGTCTTCTCATCCTTTGATTCTCAGGCCATGACCTCTAGTGTTAGACTCTCCCACTAGTGGAAACATTCTCTCCACATCCACTCCATCCAAGCCTTTCACAATTCTGCATGTTTCAATGAGGTCCCCCCTTATTGTTCTAAACTCCAGTGAGTACAGGCCCAGTGCCGACGAACGCTCATGATAGGTTAACCTATTTGGGGGCCTATAATCCATTCCCAACAAGGTGATCATCCCCTTTCTATTTCTCATCTCCGTCCACATAGCCTCACTGGACAAACCATGAGCAATGTCATCTCGGACCAGTGCTGTGACATTATACAATAATGCAACTCCCACTATTAATTTACCCCCCATCTCCACCCACACGCACCTCTGTCAGAAAATATGTTTTTACCAGATTTGCGACCGAATACAACATAGAAACTTATTTTTTTAATTTTGATTTTATCTTGAATGATGACTTCAATTTTACACAATGTAACCATGCAAAAGTAAAGCATTACAGTGGTGCTAGATGAATGAAATCATAATAATATTGAGTTTAGTTTATTGTCATTTGAAAGCTTCTGTTGCGTGCTAACCAGTCAGCGGAAAGACAATACCTGATTACAATCGAGTAATCCACATTATACAGATACATGATAAAGAGAGTAACATGAATAACGTTAAGTGCAGGGTAATGCCAGCAAAGTTCGATCAAAAATAGTCCGAGGGTCTCCAATGAGGTAGTTAGTAGTTCAGGACTGTTCTCTTGTTCAGTTCAACAGCTGGGAAGAAACTGTCCCTGAATCGGAAAATATCACTACTTTTCAACTCTAAGTTCCATCCCCCATGAAACCTGATCATTACCATTAATTGTATGTTATAAAATATGTATTGTTAGTTCAGTATCATCAATTTTAAGTTCGTGAGAAAGCATGAATTTCCCTAATGGTATCTTCAACATGTTAAATAAACATTTTGCCTTACAATTTCTTGCCCCATTTTAACCTGCTCGAAGACTTTCAGCTTGCGGGAGTGCTTATACAAGATGGATGGCACGGCGGCATAGCAGTAGAGCTACTGCCTTACAGCACCAGAGACCCGGGGTCAATCCTGACTACAGGTGCTCGTCTGTATGGAGTTTGTACGTTTGTACGTTTGTACAGTTCTCCCGGCGACTGCGTTTGTTTTCTCCGAGATTTCCGGTTTCCGCCCACACTCCGAAGACATGCGGGTTTGTCGGTTAATTGGCTTGGTCTAAAATGAAAAACTGTCCCCAGTGTGTGTAGGTAAGCATGAATGTACGGGGTGATCGCTGGTCGGCGCGGACTCGGTGGGCCGAAGGGCCCGTTTCCGCGCGGTATCCCTAAATTAAACGAAATGTTAAATCTGTTTGCAAAATTGGCATGCTTAAGTAGCATGATAAAGCGAAGATTAAGAATCTTAAAGCAAATTATGTGTTTTATGGCTCAGTTGCCACGGGAACGCAACTGTTTTGGCACCTGCCTCAGAGGGCGGTGGAGGCAGGTTCTCTGGATGCTTTCAAGAGAGAGCTGGATAGGGCTCTTAAAGATAGCGGAGTCAGTGGATATAGGGAGAAGACAGGAACGGGGTACTGATTGGGGGTGATCAGCCATGATCACATTGAATGGCAGTGCTGGCTCGAAGGGCCGAATGGCCTACTCCTGCACCTGTTGTCTATTGTCTATTGTCTATTGGGTATGTCTGCAGGTTTGATAGAAACATGCACGTTATTAGCTGCACGTGTTAAAAACAAGAGTTGGTGATACTGCTGCTTGGTTTAGATCAGGGTCAGGAGAAAAATAATAATTTTCCCCATCCCGAAGAGTTGAAGAAATAAGTGAAGAAAAAATAAACATGCCAGAAGTATTCAATTTGGTGAAGAATCTTGGAAGAGTTTTTTTTTAAATCGGAATGAGACACAAATGTTGGAGCAATTCAATGGATCAGGCAGCATCTCTGGAGAAAAGGGATAGGTGACGTTTTGGGTCGAGACCCTTCCTCAGACTGAGAGAGCTTTTTTAGTGGAATTTTGAATTAATTATCAGCAAGGACAGAATGTGGAGGTGATTTGCTGTGGTTATTCACTAAATCGGGGAGCGGATGAGTGAGGAATCTTTGTGTCTTTCTAAGGTTAGTAATGCAGTGTTATGTATGGGTGCTTATTCCAATTGTGTGCACTGCCAGCGGAATACTAAATCATTGAACGTCATGGAGAAATGCTAAAATAAGAGCATCTAGTTTAGTCACAAAAAGATGCAAAGTGCTGGTGTAACTCAACGGGTCAGGCAGCATCTTTGGAGAACATGGTTAGGTGAGGTGTTGTCTAACTCGTTGAGTTACTCCAGCACTTTGTGTCTTTTTTTTTTTGCAAACCAGCATCTGCAGTTCCTTGTTCTTCCATCTTGTTTACTCCACTCCTCCCCTTTACACATATATGCAACTGTCATCGATAGTTGCATATGTAAAGTAACAATGATAAAGGAAACAGGCCGTTGGTAGCTGCTTGCTAGGTGAGAACGAGAAGCTGGTGTGACTTGGGCAGGGGAGGGATGGAGAGTGAGGGAATTCCAGGGTTTACTTGAAATTAGAGAAATCAATATTCATATCCCTGCGTTGTTCCAGGTTTTTGTTCAACTAACAATGACCTGTTTCCTTTATCATTGTTACTTTTTTTGCATATCTTTAATTCGTTTGCTCTATATCTGTAAAGCACTTTGGCCAACGAGTTGTTTTTTAAATGTGCTATATAAACAAAATTGACTTGACTTGAATGGCTGGCAATGCACGGAACCAGAAAGCATGCAGAGGTAATGTATTGAAGATAGACCCAAAATGCTGGAGTAACTCAGCGGGACAGGCAGCATCTCTGGAGAGAAGGAACGGGTGACGATTCGGATCAGGTGAAATGTTTAGTGACTTACAACCTTCGGCAACTAGAAATACCAAATGATCGCAGCTGATGGCACTAATGAACAAACACTGATGAGCTCAGAGAGGCATCCATGCTGAACACTGCTTTCCAATCTGGCTCCAGAGAACTCAAGCTGAACCACGAATGCTTCAAAATCATACGTGAAAGCGGAGGTGTAACAGTGTGGAACGAAGGAAGCAGACATAAGATGCCAACAAACGTCTAAAGGCATCCATGATGCATTAAGTCAGAGTTAGACAGCATGGAAATAGGCCATTCGGCCCAACTCGTGCATGCTGACCAAGATGTTTAGCCGAGCTAGTCACATTTGCCTGCATTTAGCCCATCTCAACCTATCCTACCTAAATGTTCTAATTGTTGCCACCTCTTTCACCTCCTCTGGCAGCAGGTGAGACAAGTACAGTCCTCGAAATTGCTGCATGGTGAAAGTTATGTCTAACGTAGCTCAGATCAAAATGACAAAATTCACCTTTGATCTTTTGTGTGCAATTACAACTTGAATTCCAAATTGGGACTCAAGAATGCCGATGGAATTTGTCCAATACACAACAGTTTACAGTTAGAGAGTCAGCAGTAATGAATTCTTAAGCCCCCTGGCTTCGGTCATGGCTGACCATGGGTGTCTCCAGGGCCTATTCCCTATATGGAAATTAAATCAATTAAAATTTGATTTAATTTCCCCACGTTAAATCAAAGCGTGACTTTGTTTAACGTGGGGAGACTGGTGCACAGACAACAACCCCACGGTCCTTGACAGACCTGGGTCAGGATCCAGTGGCATGGAGTCCAAGACGACCGGAGACCCTTTCCTGCTGCAGCCTTCATCCGCCTTCCCAGCCGTTGTGACGCTCCACTAAGGTCAGCCATCGTCCTCCGCCTGTTCCACCGTTGAGGTCTTGGTTGGATTGGCTCTTTGTCAGGGACCTCCCCCTTGACCTTACCGCCATGGGTGGCCCTACCAGGAGCATAGCTCCAGACGGCATCGCTCTCAGGATCTCAGGTCCACGCAAGCTTCTCCACCACGACAAGGTGACAATCCATGGAGCAGAAGTAATGAATGACAGCATTCCAAAGCAGAACCCCAAGCAAGTGGCCAAGATCGGCAAGAATAGTTGCTGCAGACAAAACCAAATCCAACTCTGGATGATAATCCAAAATAGGCAATATATTTCTGTTAACAAGGAAGGTGCATATCCTCAAGATTTTTCGTCTAAAGTTGAGAGAGTTAGCCAAAATAAATCCAGTGCATGGATGACTTGGGCTGAGAGAACAATTTCCATGCTGTATGACTCTTAATGCATCAGAGCTGCCTTGAAACATTTGTTTCCATCTTATATCTCCTTCTTTCATTCCACAGTTAAACGTCCTCTTTCACCAAACTTTCCATGGGAGTGCTAGTGTACTGATTGCTAGTCGACACGGACTCGCTGGGCCACATGGGCCTGTTTCCGCGCTGTACCACTAATGCCTAAAGTCTCAAGTCTAAAAGGCAAGGAGAACCTCATCTGGACTACACAGTTGCAGCTTGGGACCCATACACAGATAAAAACATTTCATCCATCGTGCGTGTCCAAAGACAGGCCGCTCGATTTGTTACTAACACCTACGAGAGAGAAGCGAGTGTCACCAAACTTCTGAATTCTCTGGGCGGGGTGGAACCCTCTCCAAGACAGACGTGAATCTCACCGTTTGACCTGTTTTTACAAAATGTTAAATGGTCAGCTAGACATCGATCACAAGATCTACACCAACCCCAAACCAATTAGGAGCAGAAGAGGGCATTCGATCCAATTTGTGGTCCCAGCCTCAAAGACAGATGTGTACAGCAATTCGTTCTTCCCACGCACTATTAAAGCATGGAATAATCTCCACCAAGCCATGGTTGCCCAGCCAGATGCAACTAAATTTAAAGTGGCACTTTCTTCCCAATAACCCTCTCTGGCTAAACCCCTCCCTTCACCACCTCCAGTTTAAATTCCAGTTGGGATATTTTGGAGGACCAAGTAACCAAGAACCTGGCTATATATTCTTTCTCCAAGGCTCGTGTTGGTTTCTCTCAAAGGGATCATTAGTTCTAGTGACTTTTTCTCTTTTATCAGTCCAGTCTTTCCGACATTTCTATCGGTGGTAGAGCCTTCCTTATCACAAGATGATTCTGATTTGAGTATAACTGGGGCATGGGTATTAATATTCATGATTCGCTTTCTCTAAGCGATACTAAATGAAATGGAAATTCTCCCCACCTTTAAAAGTTTAGTTTAGTTCAGAGATACAGTGTGGAAACAGGCCCTTCGGCCCACCGAGTCCGCACCGACCAGCGATCCCCGCACACTAACACCATCCTACACACACTGGGGCCGATTTACAATTTTACCAAGTCAATTAGCCTACAAAACCTGCACGTCTTTGGAGTGTGGGGGGAAGCCGGAGCACCCGGGGAAAACCCTACGCAGGTCACGGGGAGAACGTGCAAACTCAGTACAGACAGCATCCGTGGTCAGGATTCCGGTGGGCGGCGCGACTCTCGTCGCAGCGGCCTCTGCAGTCCGTCTGTCTTTTTTTTGGTCTCGTTTGACTGTAGTTATAGTGGGGGGTTTTTTAGCTGCGAATGTGTGGGGGTGTGGGGGAAACGTTTAAAATCTTTTCCCTGTATGGAGGACCCGACCTTTTCTCTGTCGGGTCTCCGTTCTCGTTGGGGCCTAGCACCGTGGAGCGGCCTCCAACCGGACCTGGGGCTCCAGTCGCGGAGCTGCGGACTTACTCACCATTGTGGGGCTGGCCGAGTTCGGAACAGGAGGAGCTGTGGTGGCGCACTGCTCCTGCCCGACCCCGGAGATTCGGAGGCTCCAGCTGCCAGCCGGTGGACGGTAACACCGGGAGCCCGCAGGTCTTTGGTGGGAGTCCGCTTTTCGGAGCTCCCGCGGGCGGCAACTTCTCCCGCCTGAATTGCAGGGTTAAAAATTACCTGGAGCAGGGCCTGACATCGCCCCCGCGCTGCTTTAATGGCCACGGGACTTACTAGCGCCTGCTGGGGCCTCCAACATCAAGACCCGGAGCGCTGCCTTGCATCGCCCAGCGTGGCCTTAATGGCCGCGGGACTTTACCATAGCCGGCCGGGGACTTTGGCTTTGACATCAGGAGGAGAATGGTGAGTGCAGGGGAGAGATAAGACTTTGCCTTCCATCACAGTGAGGAGGAGATTCACTGTGATGGATGTTTGTGTAAATTGTGTTGTGTCGTGGTTCTTTTCTTGTGTGTATGACTGCAGAAACTAAATTTTGTTTGAACCTTAATGAGGTTCAAATGACAATAAATGGCATTGTATTGTATTGCAGGATGGAACCGGGGATTCTGGCGCTGTAAGGCGGCAACTCTACCGCTGCGCCACCGTGCCGCCCCTTGGGGGCTTGTTAATCGGGGGCTTATTCTTTTGCCCCTTTGTATGATAATAATATTTCTGACACAGTACTGTGTGCTGAGCATGAGCGTTTCACAGCAGTCTTTGTACCCGCTGCTGGCCATGTGCAGTCAAGGCAGTGGAATCCATGCACCAAGCTGGCCTTATTGGCACCTCTGCAGCTAATACAGTGTAAATACTTGCGGAAGATAATTAGTAATAAATCATGTTTGTAAGTAAATGGATGTCATTAGCTGGGCATTGATTTCCAGTAAACAAGGAATCTAACATGAATTACAGCAATTCCTGCTACTTACAGACAGAATGATTTGCCTCAGTAATGAGCAAATCTCAGTTTGATTCTCAATTACTGCCCTGCTTCATTAAGAGTTGTAAACCCCGTGGAAGGCGCGTCATCTCGCACCAAAGTTCAACGGTAAAAGACGAGCTAGACACAAAATGCTGCAGTAACTAAGCAGGTCGGGCAGTATCTCCGGAGAGAAGGAATGCGTGACGTTTCGGTTCGAGACCCTACTTCAGAGATCTCGACCCCAAACGTCACCTGTTCCTTCACTCCAGAGATGATGCCTGTCCAGCTGAGTTAAGGGCCTGTCCCACTTACGTGTGTCCTTAGCACGCAAATTACGCGACCTCGTCGTCGCGTTGAGGCGCACGGGCATCGTATGGCCGCCACTGAAGAAGGGTCTCGACACGATTGCTTCATCTCCAGAGATGTTGCCGGTCCCGCTGAGTTACTCCTGCATTTTGTGTCCATCTTCAAATGACGTCACGCGCTCCAGAGGGCTGTGTGGGCACATGAAATCGCGCGCGACCTTTGCGGGACCGTCGTGCCTCAACGTAATTAGCATGCCAAGGACACGTAAGTGGGACAGGGGCTTTACTGCAGCATTTTGTGTCTGCCTTCGGTGCAAACCAGCATCCGCAGTTCAGTCCTCAACATAAAAGACAAGTTGATGGATTGGGTTACCACAGCGTAACACTACCGCTGGCTGGCAAGCTGGGCTAGCCGGACAAATCTTCCGCCATTCTGAAGAAGGAGTCTTGACCCAAGACGTTAACTGATTTCAGGACTGACAGTTTCTTCCCAGCTATGATCAGGCAACTGGACCATCCTACCAACAACCAGAGAGCAGTCCTCAGCTATCTACCTCATTGGAGACCCTCGGACTAACTTTGCTTGGACGTTACTGTACTTTACCTTGCACAAAGCATTATTCACCCTAGTCACTCGGTTATGTGTCTGTACACTGTGCACAGCTCGATCGTAATTATGTATTGTCTTTCCGCTGACTGGTTTGCAAGAAAAGTTTTCCACTGTACCTCTGTACACGTGACAATAAACTAAACTAAACTAAACTAAACTAAACTAAACTAGTCTTTCCGCAGATGCTGCTTTGTTAGCTGAGTTCTCCCAGCATTTCTGCTTTTGTTTTACATTCGAGCATCTGCAGTCCCTCCTCATCTACCATTTGTGGTAGCGCCTCCACTTTGCAGGTCATTGGTTGGGCAATGCGATAGTGAGCTGTTCTCTCCCCTGCACTGCAGTAGCAGGAGTTCTGGGCTTCTCCCACTCAGGCGATTTTTTAGGCAATTACAATAGACAATAGGTGCAGGAGTAGGCCATTTGGCCCTTCGAGCCAGCACCGCCATTCAATGTGATCATGGCTGATCATCCCCAATCAGTACAGGCGACTAGTTAGTTGTCACAGGTTTGCCAGTGGTCGCTGGGAGTAGTCTCCTCAGTCGCACAAAGATTCGTAGCGTCTTTCTGGTTGCCGCTGTGTTGAATATTTTTCGGCGACAGTGCGGTTTGACGCCAATGAGCCCAGCTTGACGTAGATCATGCGTAGGTTGTCGCCTGGACGATGCAGGTTTTTCAGCGACCTAATACGACTATGATAGTCGCCGGCATTTGCCTAAAAAATCGCCAAGTGGGACAGGCCCATGACTTAGTTTAGAGATTTAATTTTAGAGACACAGCTTTGAATTAGGCTTTTGGCACACCGAGTCCAAGCTGACTGTTCATCACCTGTTCACACTAGTTACCTGTCATCTCACTTTCTCATCATAAGTTCATTTCATAAGTCATAGGAGTAGAATTAGGCTATTCAGCCCATTGTGTCTACTCCACCTTTCAACGATGGTTGATCTATCTTTCTCTTTCAATCCCATTCTCCTGCCTTCTCCCTATAACCTTTGACACCTTTAAGGGCCTGTCCCATCAGCATGCAACTCTATGCGATGAACGCGATCAAACTAGAAGCGGGGGCCGCGCGGAGGTCGGGTGATCCCCTGTACAGGGCCGTTCCCACCAGCATGCGCCTGCATGCGGCAAGCGCAACCAAACCGGCAGTAGGGGCCACGCGGAGGTCGGGTGAGTGGCGCAACGCGGCGCAAAGTGAGGCGAACTTGGAGCGAAGTCTAAGGTAGGTTTGCCAGGACAGAGAGGGGCACACAGAGAGGGGCACCGAGGCACACACACACACAGGGCCACGGAGTCACACACATAGAGGGTCACGGAGGCACCTACAGATAGGGTCACGGAGGCACGATGTCGGGGCTGTATGTAAACGTCGAGGCGACTGCAAGCCGACAAGCCGTTGCCGCGCGGAATTTTTGGACATAGTCAGTTTTTCGGAGCCCCGGGACGAACTCGGGACGAACTCCGCACAATTCCGCACGGCTCCGGCGATCGAAGTGGGACCGGCCCCGCGATGCGGGACGGCTCAAGCGACCACGTTAGGTCGCGCTAATCGCATAGAGTTGCATGCTGGTGGGACAGGCCCTTTAGTCATCAAGACCCTGTCAATTTCTGCTTTAAAAATACTTGAAGACCTGGTTTCCACAGCCGTCTGTGGCGGTGTCTTCCACAGATTCACCACCCTCTAACTAAAGAAATTTCTCCTAAAGGCAGGTCTTTTTATTCACTCCACTACCTACACACTGGGGGCAATTAACAGAGGGCCAATTAACCTACAGGCCTGCACGTCTTTGGGAAGTGGAGGGAAACCCGAGCACCCGGAGGAAACCCACGCAGTCACTGGGAGGATGTGCAAACTCCACACAGACAGCATCCAAGGCCTGGGTCTCCAGCGCTGTAAGGCAGCGGCTCTACCTGCTGCGCCACCGCACCGCCCTCTTCTCTTGGTTGGTTCTCCAGTCCAGCTCTTCTGCCCTAGTCTCGGCACGTGCTTGGAGTCATAGAGTCGTAGAGTGATACAGCGTAGAAACAGGCCCTTCGGCCCAACTTTCCCACACTGGCCAACATGTCCCAGCTACTCTAGTCCCACCTGCCCGCGTTTGGCCCCTATCCCTCCAAACCTGTCCCATCCTATCCCATCCTATTCTATCCCATGCTATTCCATCCTATGTTTGATGGTCCTCCGGCAGGCTACCACAAGGGTAATGCTCTGATAATTATAGTTCTATACAATCCACATTTTTCTTCCTCTTAGCCGAACAAGAGCCATCTGCTAATTGCTCAGCAAGTTAATGTACAATAAATATTCTACTCTGAAGTCTTGAAGCGGGTCTTAACTGTTGGATTATTCCAGTGTGAATCAATGCACTCCAATACAATGCTTTGTAGGATTGATAGGGCAGTACTGATGAAGTACTAACCGGAATTGGCTAACTGGAAGCACATCGATAACCAGAACCATATGGAGTAGAATCTCCGTCATTCGCCTGCGACAGCTGTGTGCGCCAGTTATTACAGCAAAGCCCAGTGTGGCTCTGATCTTGTGCCAGGAGCACAGGTAGCGACTAATGCAAAGGAACTTGGCTGGCAGCCCAAGTTTTTAAGAGATGCGCTTACACAAAAGGGAAAATTACCACCTGGGCAAATATTATAAAAGGACAAGCGAGGTTTTATTTGTCTCTCTCCGTTTGTCATCTGCACCCGGTGTGGAAAAAATATTGTCCCTTAGGTTCCCAAGAAATCTTTCAATCTTTCCCCTTAAACCTATGGGCATGGCATCGTTTGCACTGTGGCACAGCAGTAGTCAGACCCTCAATGGTTGAAATAGACCTTTCAAAAGAGGCACGCGGTGCCAAGGTGGAGCAGCGGTAGAGTTGCCGCCTTACAGCGCCAAAGACCCGGGTTTGATCCCGACTGCGGGTGCTGTCTGTACGGAGTTTGCACGTTCTTCCCGTGACCTGCGTGGATTTTCTCAGGGATCTCCGGTTTCCACTAACGCTCCAAAGACGTACAGGTTTGGCGGTTAATTGGCCTGGTAACATTATAAATTGTCCCTGGCGTGGGTAGATTGCGTTAATGCGTGGGGATCGCTGGCCGGCGCGGACTCGTTGGGCTATTTCCGCTCTGTCTCTCTAAACTAAATCTAAACAAAAATAAATGGATTAATGTAGGATTATTATAAATGGATGGATAATGGTCAGCCGGATAATGATAGTGCTAAGTCTTTAAGAACCTGTTGCTTGCCATATCTCTCTATGACTCGAAAACTACACAACATATAGATATGCAAAACTGCATGGCTTTGGCGATAGGCAGAGTAATGCCCTGCCGTCTACAAATTCAGAAGGTTCAGAAGGTTATAGACCAAGAGAAGAAATTGCACATGGAGAACACTGTACATAAATCAGAGACACCTATCTTCCTTGGGCTAGCCTACTTAGAAGATCAGTAATGGAGAGCCAGCAGCAATCTTTCTCCAGGGTCTGGGCCTGCAACATTCTCACAACATTGTGCAGCAGCAACTTTTTAAAGTTTAGTTTAGTTTAGTTTACAGATACAGTGCCCTCGGCCCACCGAGTCCGCGCCGACCAACTATCACCCCATACACAAGTACTGTCCTACGCTCTAGGGACAATTTACGGAGCCCAATTAACCTACAAACCAGCACATCATTGAGAGGAAACAGGAGCACCTGGAGGAAACCCACGCGGTCACAGAGAGAACGTGCGAGCTCCGTACAGACAGCACCCGTGGTCAGGATCGAACCCGGGTCTCTTGGCGCCATGAGGCTGCAACTCTAGCCACCACATGCATTCTTTTTGAAGGTCTGCTTTAAGCATTCTAGGTCTGGGAATATCTACAGCACATTGGCATCCTGTGTACTAATTACTAAAGATAGCAAGCATCGTTGCAGAGGCAGCTATCGTGTGTGGTTGTGAGGAGATGGTGCAGAGAGGAGGTTTGTCAGAATCTATTGGTGAGATGGTTGCAGCGCTTCCACCTGCAACACCTTGCCTCTGAGAAGTTAATTTCCCAAACCATCCTTTTACAAGAAATGAAATGAACAGGGGTCCCTACATACAATGCTTTCCTCGTACATCAGGTCTAACAGGTGTCATGAGTGGTGACAGGGCAGTGGAGCTGTAGAATTTAATAAATTGAAGTGTTGGTCTTCATTCCACGGCAGAATCCTAACCTTGATTTCAGTCTTTTTAGTTTGGTTTACAGATACAGTGCCTTCGGCCCACCGAGTCCGCGCCGACCAGCGAGCCCCGCACACTAACACTATCCAACACTATTAAACATGGCTGTGGAGCTGGAGGGTGGGGGGGGGGGGGGAGGGAACTAAGCATTTGTTTTTTATTTCACAGCTTTCAAAAAGGATGTTAACAATCCACGCTGTACGTGTGAATTAGAAGGTTTCCCCTGTCCTTGCTGCTATTGGAAGTTTTAAAGGTGGTTAAGTCAGCTCTATCGCCCAACACTAATTTATTAATTTAATAAGCATAGTAGATAAGTGACCTAAATAACTTTGAATGGCAATTACAGTGTTGTAATTGTTGTATTAATCGTATTCTAAAACAATATAAGGATATAACTAATGGGAGCGTCTAGGACCAGAGTTCACAGCCTCAGAATTAAAGGACGTTCCTTTAGGAATGGAGATGAGGAAGAATTTATTTTGCCAGAGGCTGGTGAATCCAAGGAATTCTTTGCCACAGAGGGCTGTGGAGGCCAAGTCAATGGATATTTTTAAGGCAGAGATAGATAGATTCTTGAATAGTACTGGTGTCAGGGGTTATGGGGGTAAGGCAGGAGAATGTGGTTAGGAGGGAGAGATAGATCAGTCATGATTGAATGGCGGAGTAGACTAGATGGGCCGAATGGCCTGATTCTACTGCTATCACTTATGAACTTAAGAACTAAGTAATAAAACGACTTCAGCCTGGTGAATAAATAAGTTTCGTGGAGAGACACAAAATGCTGGAGTGGCGTAGCAGGCCAGGCAGCAAAATGGTTTCCTCGGTTTCTACGCCCATTGTTTGCTGCGAAGTTTCCTATTTTATATCCGTCGCGCTTTGTAACGTGGACGTCTCAAGCCTCAGGGATCAACTGTTTAATGATAGACACACCATGCTGGAGTAACGCAGCGGGTCAGGAAGCATCGCTGGGGAGGGGGAATGGGTGACGTTTCGGGTCGACTCCTTTCTTTCGACGAAGAGTCAAGGGAGAGGTGTGGAAGGGCAAGGTGTGAAAACGACCGATCAGAGCAGTCTGGGTTAAAACATGGTCGTAGCGCTGGAGAGCGGGAGGAATGCAGTAGAGAACAACTGTTTAATGATACCGAAGATAGGCAGTAAAATGCTGGAGCAGGGGGTCAGGCAGCATTTGTGGAGAGGAGGAATGGGTGACGATTTGGGTCGAGACCCTTTCTTCAGACTTGACCCGAAACGTCACCCATTCCTTTTCCCCACAGATGCTGCCGGAGCCGCTGAGTTACTCCAGCTTTTTTATGTTTCTATCTTTGGCTTAAACCAGTATCTGCAGTTCCTTCCTACATGTTTAATGGTAGCTGCAGCTGATCAGGGCTGCTCCATGTGATGGCAGTGTTGAAGCACCCAGACCACACAGTGGAGCACTGAGGCATTGAAAGAGCTTCCAGCAGCAGCGGGACTGGCATTGCAGGGCTCAGCCTTCTCACCTGGGAGATAGAGTCATAGAGTGACACAGTGTGGAAACAGGCCCCTCGGCCCAACTTGCCCACATGTCCCAGCTACACTCGTCCCACCTGCCTGCGCTTGGTCCATATCCCTCCAAACCTGTCCTATCCATGTACCTGTTTCCTAAACGTAGGGTTAGTCCCAGCCTGATCTACCTCCTCTGGCGGGGATTACACAAAAAGCTGGAGAAACTCAGCGGGTGCAGCAGCATCTAAGGAGTGAAGGAGATAGGCGACGTTTCGGGTCGAGACCCTTCTTCAGACTGGAAGAAGGGTCTCGACCCGAAACGTCGCCTATCTCCTTCACTCCTTAGATGCTGCTGCACCCGCTGAGTTTCTCCAGCTTTTTGTGTAACCCTCGATTCTCCAGCATCTGCAGTTCCTTCTTTAACACTACCTCCTCTGGCAGCTGGTTCCATACACCCATCACCCGTTGTGTAAAAAAGTTACCCCTCAGATTCCTGTTAAATCTTTTTCCCCTTCACCTTGAATCTATGTCCTCTGGTCCTCGATTCACCTACTCTGGGCAGGTGATTCTGTGCACCTACCCGATCTATTTCTCACATGCTTTTATACATCTCCATAAGATCACCCCTCAGCCACCTGCGCTCCAAGGAATGGAGACCCAGCCTACTCAACCTCTCCCGATAGCTTGGTTCACCTACCCTCTGGTCCTGGCAGCATCCTCGTAAATCTTCTCTGAAGCCCCCTCAAGCTTGACAATATCTTCCCTATAACGTGGTGCCCAGAACTGAACACTAAAAGTGTTCTAAAAGCTGTCTCACCGACGTCTTGTATAACTGCAACATGGCCTCCCAACGTTTTGGATATGAGTTGAACAGGGTATCTGATCTCTTAGCAGGGGAGGTTCTTGGGAAACATGGGAATGGGAAGATGCACATCCGCAGGCCTTCTCTGCAGTCTGCAAACAGTGCAGTGGGGGTTAAAAAATGAAATCACAGTCTTTCGGTTCAGATCAGTTCAGCTTACTTAATGGGGTGGGAGATTGCAACCTTCACGTGGTCCGCCCTGTTTCGACTAATGCAATCAACTCGACGTGCACAAACAGAAGATCAAATAGAACAAGTTGTCCAACAACTTTAGGCCGTGCACGTCACACGGAAGGAGAAAAAGATGAAGCTTGCGTTATTGCCACGTGTACCGAGGTGCAGCGAAAATAATTTGTCATAGGAAGGAACTGCAGATGCTGCTTTAAACCAAAGGCAGACACTAAATGCTGGAGTAACGCAGCGGGGCAGGCAGCGTCTCTGGAGTGAAGGAATGGGTGACGCTCCGGGTTGAGACCCTTTTGAGAAACATTTGTCGCGTGCCAACCAGCCAGTGGAATGACAACACATGATTACAATAGGGCCATTGACAGTGTGCAGATACATGATACGTGCATGGTAAAGCCACTAAAGTCCGATCAAAGAAAGTCCGAGAGTCTGAGATAGATAGCACTGCTCTCTGGTTGTGGTAGGATGTTTCAGTTGCCTGATAACAGCTGAGAAGAAACCCTCCCTGAATCTGGAGGTGTGTGTTTTCACACTTCTGCACCTTTTGCCCGATGGGAGAGAGGAGAAGAGGGATTGGCTGGGGTGCGACTGGTCCTTGATTATGCTGCTGGCCTTGCCGAGGCAGCGTGAGGTGTAAATGGAGCCGATGGAAGGGAGGTTGGTTCGTGTGACGGTCTGGGCCGCTACGTCCACAATTCGCTGCAATTTCTGGCGGTCTTGGATGGATCTTCTGCCCCTCTTGCCAAGTTGAATCAGTCTGAAGAGCGGTCTGGACCCTGAAACATCGCCTATCCTGTTCCTCCAGAGATGTTGGCTGACCCGCTGAGTTACTCCGGCACTCTGTGCCTACCTTGGACACATACGGGGCACCACCGATATCTCCGGCAACTGGTGGTCCGGCGCCCTCTTTAAACCGGACCAAATTACGAGAGTGGACTCAAAATCCCCCCCCCCCACCGCCCCCTGGAAGCCC
Source organism: Raja brachyura (assembly GCA_963514005.1). The sequence goes on along the minus strand of OY740807.1, from coordinate 32,964,653 downwards.
CCCCCCAAGAAATGTGGCACCTAGGCCGGATGAGGCGGCCCATCTTGCCCTCAGTGGGACTCCCTCGCTGATCGGCGGGTCCAATTTGCCCCTTGTGTCCGGGGCTCTGTGACTGTGACCAGGCCGGAGCAGCCAGATCCGTCCACATGGGTGACTTCCCGACCGACCTTCAACCACAGAGCAATTTGTGAGAACGTGGGCTGGTGGGCAGAAATGAAGATTTATCTGCCCATCCCTGATTCCCCCTCATAAGGCCAGAAGGGATAGGAGAATAATTTGGCCACTCGGCCCATCAAGTCTATTCTGCCATTCAATCATGGCTGATCTATCTCTCCCTCCTGAACCCATTCTCCTACCTTCTCCCCATAACCCCCGACACCCATTCAGAAGGTGACAAAGGATTTTCTTGCTGCAGTCTTGAGTGGTGAATGCTTACTTTGGTAATTCTGTTCAGTAGGGAGTTCAGAGTTGGGAAGGTGCAGTGAAGCCAGAACTGTGACATGAATGAGAGCGGAAACTGGCCATGAGTGTGAACATGTGGTTCATAGGTTCATACGTTGTCGGAGCAGAATTAGGCCATTTGGCTCATCAAGTCTACTCTGCCATTCAATCATGGCTGATCTCTCTCTCCCTCTCGACCCCATTCTCCTGCCATCTCCCCATATTCCCCTGACACCCGTACTAATCAATAATCTATCAATCTCTACCATAAAAATATCCATTGACTCGTCCTCCATGGCCTTCTGTGGCAATGAATTCCAAAGATTCACCACCCTCTGATTAAAGTAATTCCTCCTTGTCTCCGTTCTAAAGATACGTCCTTTTATTTGGAGGCTACGGCCTTTGATCCGAGACTCTCCCACTAGTGGAAACATCCGCTCCATAATCCACTCTATCCAGGCCTTTGACTACTCTGTAAGTTTCAATGAGGTGTCCCTCATCCTTCAAAACTCCAGCGAGTACAGGCCCAGTGCCGTCAAACGCTCATCATATGTTAACCCACTCATTCCAGGGATCATTATCCTAAACCTCCTCGGGACCCTCTCCAGAGACAGCACATCCTTCCTCAGATATGGGGCCCAAAACCGCTCACAATATCTCTGGCTCTTCCTCTCAGTGGTAGAGGCTGAAGGTTTGGGGGATATGGTCAGAGACCCTGGGCGGGATGTGCATGTGTACTGTTCACAAGGGTGCTGAAATGTTGGAGGGGCACTGTATCTGTGACAGAAGCACACTTGAGTAAACTAGTTCGAATCAGTGGAGTAAACAAAACAAATAAACTACATTATGCACCCTCGGACTATCTTTAATCAGACTTTGTGTAGGAAGGAACTGCAGAGGGTTACACAAAAAGCTGGAGAAACTCAGCGGGTGCAGCAGCATCTAAGGAGCGAAGGAGATAGGCGACGTTTCGGGTCGAGACCCTTCTTCATAAACTGCAGATGCGGGTTTAAACCAGAGATAGACACAAAACGCTGGAGTAACTCAGCGGGACAGGCAGCATCTCTGGAGAGAAGGAATAGGTGATGTTTCGGGTCGAGATCCTTCTTCAGTCTGAAGATGGGTCTCGACCCGAAATGTCGCCCACTCATACTCCAGCATTTTGTGTTTAATCGGACTTTACTGACTTTATCTTGCAGTAAAAGTAATTCGCTTTATCCTGTATCTGTACACTTTTGGCTCTATTGTAATCATGTATTTTCTTTTTGTTGACTGGATAGCATGTAACAAAAAGCTTTTCACTGTACCTCGGTACTCGTGACAATAAACTAAACTAAACTAAACTAAACTAATCTAAACTGAACCAGAGAACAATGAACTCACTTACAATGAACAATGAACTTTGCATCTCTCCCCATCGATGCTAACTGACCTGCTGTGTGCTTCGAGCATTGACTATTTTCCTTTGTGGCAGCAGTTGTAAAGTAGCTGCAAACTTTGCAACTTGTCCTGAATATGCAACTTTTGGGAATAATTATACACAAGATGCTTGAGTGGTTTTTAATCATCTGAATCCTGAAATTGAATTACTACTTCTGCTATCTATTTAGTGCTCTTAACATTTAATATGACAAAAAATATATTTTATGTGTAATATCATGGATTATTTTAATTAGTTATAATGATTTAACAAGCCCAGGGTAACAGCTAATATCTAGAAGCTCATAAGCATGATTTATTGTGTAAGAACTAATTATCTCTGATATAACATAAAGCAATCATTCAATTGAAGCCATCTAGAAGATAGTCTTATCTCAACCTATTATTCTTGTATCAGTGTTTGTAATGTTCTTATCAATGTAGGCATTTTATTTTAGACTCATCAGCCATGATCATATTGAATGGCGGTGCTGGCTCGAAGGGCTGAATGGCCTACTCCTGCACCTGTAGTGTATTGTCTATAAAAAAAACTGCAGGAGTTGGCAGAAAAGGATTTAAAAAAGGAAGTAAATGATCTTAGTCGGAGGGGATTTCGGAACTCTGAGATTTTGAATGACCATGAGCAAGATTTGCAAAAAGTTGATATAATGGTATACTTGGTAGCAGAAACCCATTGCTGAACACAAGCAGATGTGAGCAAATCCTATCCCTTAAGAATGGTCTCCAACAGCCTCTCATCCGGCGAAGTGTGGCTGACCATCATATCATACCTGGATTATCCCAATTTCCCATTTTAAGCAGCATTGGTTGCTCATCATTCCTCTGTGACCTCACCTTTTCCAGAGAGAATATCAAGATCTTCATCATGAGAGGAACAGATCGGGTAGCTGCACAGAATCTCAGGCCCAGAGTTGGGAAATCGAGGACCAGAGGACATACGGTCAAGGTGAAGGGGAAAATAGGAAAATCTTTAATAGAAATCTGAGGGGTAACTTTATCGCATAAAGGGTGGTGGGTGCATGGAGCAAGCTGCTGGAGGAGGTAGTTGAGGCTGGGATTATCTCAACGGTTAAGAAACAGTTGGACAGGTACGTGGATAGGACAAGTTTGGAGGGATAAGGACCAAAGACAGGCAGGTGGGACTAGTGTAGCTGGGACATGTTGGCCGGTGTGGGCAAGTTGGGCCGAAGGGCCTGTTTCCACGCTGTATCACTCTATGACTCTACGACTCAACCAAGGTCCCAGCAATCTCCTCTCGTGCTTCACTCAATAACCTGGGAGAGATCCCATCAGATGGGTCCGAAGGAGGGCCTCGACCCGAAACGTCACCCATGTCTTCTCTCCAGAGATGCCGCCTGACCCGCTGAGTTACTCCCGCACTTTGTGTCGATCTTTGGTTTAAACCAGCATCTGCAGTTCCTACCGAGATAGATCCCATCAGACATGGGAACCTAGCAAACAAAGAGTAAGGGCTCAAGGCAAGGCAAGGCAAGTTTATTTATATAGCACCATTCGTACAAGCTGCAATTCATAAGTGCTTTACAAAAGAAACAAAAGAATAACATAGTTTAAAAAATTGTAGAACCACAATACAACACAGGACAACAAAATAGCCAATAATCAAAAATGACACAACAAGCAATAAGACAATTGCATGTATAGTAAAACAAAGTCACTAAAATATTAAAACGATTTTAAAAGCACATAAAAGGGTTAAGATTAGAAGATTAAGATTACCTACATGTTGGGTTATGGAAAAGCTACAGTAAACAACAGTGTTTTTAGGCCGGATTTAAATGAGGTTACAGTCTGTCCACACCTCAGGTGTTCAGGGAGCTTGTTCCACAGGTGTGGAGCATAAAAACTGAACGCTGCTTCAGCCTTTTTAGTTCTGACCCTGGGAACACAGAGTAAACCTGTCCCTGAAGACCTGAGGAGTCTAGGTGCCTCATATACAACAAGTAGGTCAGTGATGTATTTTTGGACACAGACCATTCAGTGCCTTGTAGGCCAGGAACAGAATTTTAAAATTTTAAAATTTCATGCCAATTTCCACTCTTTTTGCTAACATTCAACATTTTACACACATTAATGAATTGCCTGCGCATGCAACTGAATATCAGCAGGGATCTCTTCTCTCTGCCCTTTTGATCTTGCCCAAAGATAATAAGGATCACACACACTCTCCACCTTATTCTAAACATAATGAAAAATCGCCTGGACAGTGTAAAAAATATTCCAGACTCAACTTCTAATTCGAACACAAAGGACCTCAACAGGTGAAGCAGCATCTCTGGAGGACATAGATATGCAACATTTCAGGTGAGAACCCGGGTTTGAACCCGACTACGGATGCTGTCTGTACGGAGTTCGTACGTTCTCCCTGTGAAAAATATACATCTTCTAGATGAGTTGGGACGCATCCTCAGTGATGTGACCTGGGGTCTCACAACATCAGACACCCTCGCCCAGGTGACCCAGCCGGGGTTGATTGGGCCCCGACTTGCGTCCCAGCAGCAACCGCCCATGGATCAGCCATCTTAATAATTACTCTGCAGGGGTTGTGAGACTCTAGTGCGTGGAGGGACTGGGCTCTGTGGGGTGACTCCTGGCCGGGCTCCTCCTGCGTCTCACCAGGTTCAAGGCCTGTGCGCTGCACCTCTTTCTCCTTCTCCGAGCATTTCATTCTCGCCTGATGGATGTTTAGGCCACGATGGTTCATTAGGCCTTTCCGTAGCTTTGTTGGGTATCCTTCTCACGAAAGACACAGACTGGGGAGCTAACCTAGCCTTTCCCGGGTGCCGTCTTTCCGTGCCGTCAACTGTCTCTCCAGTAGTCACCAAACTATTCTTGGTTGTCACCCAGTCTATTCCTAGGTGCCACTGGCTGAGTGTGACCTGCGTGGGTTTTCTCAAGGACTTCCGGTTTCCTCCCACACTCCAAAGACGCGTAGGTTTGTATATTAATTGGCTCGGAATAATTGTAAATTGTCCCTAGAGTGTGTAGGGTTGTTGTTAGTGTGCGGGGATCGCTGGTTGTCATGGGCTCGGTGGGCTGAAGGGCCTGTTTCCGTGCTGTATCTCAAAACTAAACTAAATAAACTAAAATCCAAGTCGAAACCGCCGAATAGTAACCAGAAAAATATCAGCTCTCAGAGAAACAATCCACACATTTCTTGTCATATTGCTTCATTTAGATTCTCAAATTCATGGCCTTGTATTATTGAAATATGATTGAAATTGACAGCATCTGCATTAGCCATTGTAAAATATGCATTCTCGATACCACAAAGGTGCAGACTTCTTCATTTTTTGTCAATCATTTTATTTTCATCTACAAATCACAAATTATCGAAGCATTATGCATGACTTCATAAGATCTTAAGTGATAGGAGTATAATTAAGCCATTCGGCCTATCAAGTCTACTCCGACATTCAATCATGGCTGATCTATCTCTCCCTCCTAACCCCATTCTCCTGCCTTCTCCCCATAAGCTCTGACATCCGTACTCTAATCCCTATCATTCATCTCATCTCTATCTCTCAATTTGCAATTGCAGCAAATGCTGAGTGCTGAGGTGGTGTGGTCCAGTACAGCAGGGGGGAGGTGGGCTGAAGGGCCAGTACTGAGGTGGTGTGGTCCAGTTCAGCAAGGGCAGATGGGCTGAATGGCCAGTCTGCACAGTGCTGAGCCGGTTCTGAGAGTACAACAGGGCGGGCGTGGGTAGAGGGACATAGGTTTAACGATACGACACGATATGATACGATAAGACTTTATTCATCCCCGGAGGGAGATTGGTCTGCCAACAGTCACAACACACAAGCCTGGCACACAAAAACTTGAAATTAAAAGTGAAAACAAAAATAAAAGGCAAGCGACTGTTGTCTGGCTGATGTGTGGCCAGCGCCTTCACCGGAACAAATGAACAAACAAACAAACACACAGAGACTTATCCCCTGGGCAGAGGATTCTAAACTCCCCCTCCCCCACAGTGGGCCCCCCTTTGTTCTTCCACCGTCCCTCACGGCGGTCCCCCCACGTTGGGTCCCCATTGTCCTCCCCTCCCACCTCACACTCATCGCCACCGAGGCCTCACTGCCGCCGAGGCTCCTCCTGCTGCCGAGGCTCCTGCTGCTGCTGAGGCTCCTGCTGCTGAGGCTCCTGCTGCCGAGGCTCCTGCTGCTGCCGAGGCTCCTGCTGCCGAGGCTCCTGCTGCTGCCGAGGCTCCTGCTGCCGAGGCTTCTGCTGCTGCCGAGGCTCCTGCTGCTGCTGAGGCTCCTGCTGCCGAGGCTCCTGCTGCCGAGGCTCCTGCTGCCGAGGCTCCTGCTGCTGCCGAGGCTCCTGCTGCCGAGGCTCCTGCTGCCGAGGCTCCAGCTGCCGAGGCTCCTGCTGCTGCCGAGGCTCCTGCTGCTGCCGAGGCTCCTGCTGCCGAGGCTCCTGCTGCTGCCGAGGCTCCTGCTGCTGCCGAGGCTCCTGCTGCTGCCGAGGCTCCTGCTGCTGAGGCTTCTGCTGCTGCCGAGGCTCCTGCTGCTGCCGAGGCTCCAGCTGCCGAGGCTCCTGCTGCCGAGGCTCCTGCTGCCGAGGCTCCTGCTGCTGCCGAGGCTCCTGCTGCTGCCGAGGCTCCTGCTGCCGAGGCTCCTGCTGCCGCCAAGGCTCCTGCTGCCGAGGCTTCTGCTGCTGCTGAGGCTCCTGCTGCTGCCGAGGCTCCTGCTGCTGAGGCTCCTGCTGCTGCCGAGGCTCCAGCTGCCGAGGCTCCTGCTGCTGCTGAGGCTCCTGCTGCTGCTGAGGCTCCTGCCGCCAAGGCTCCTGCTGTTGCCGAGGCTCCTGCTGCTGAGGCTCCTGCTGCCGCCAAGGCTGCTGCTGCCGAGGCATCTGCTGCTGCTGAGGCTCCTGCTGCTGCTGAGGCTCCCATCACCTCCACCTCTGAGGCTCCTTCGGCCCAGACATGTCTCGCCACCCGGCTTCACCGCAGTCCCCTGGGAGTCCTGTGGGATGGGTCGGGCCTACCGGGGCACGTTCCGGTCATCAGCCGTCAGCGCCGCTGTTGTTCGCCGGGTGGATCGGGCCTGCGCGGCTCCCGGGGACACAGGACCTCAGGTGAGGGGGGAAAAGTTTTAATAGGAACCTGAGGGGCAATAGTTTTACACAAAGGGTGGTGAGTGTACGGGACGAGCTGCCAGAGTAAGTGGCACAGTGGCTCAACGGTAGAGTTGCTTCCTTGCAGCGCCAGAGACCCGGCTTCGATCCTGACCACGGAGTTTGTACGTTCCATCAGTGACTGCATGGATTTTGTCCGGGCGCTCCGGTTTCCTCCCATGCTCCAAATACATGCAGGTTTGTAGGTTAATTGGCTTGGGTGTAATTGTAAATTGTCGCTAGTGTTAATCGCGGGTCGGCGAGGACTCGGTGGGCCGAAGGGCCTGTTTCCGCGCTGTATCTCTGAACTAAACTGAACTAAACGAAAACAGATCTTGAGCTTCTGAGATCGGAACGGATTGATGCCCTGGTGTGTTCTCCCAGGCTAATTTGTGCATCCAATTTTAAACCCAAGACGTGTGACCGTTATCAGCGCCATTTATATCACATTGCCTGCTTTATATTTTTGGGGAAAAGTGGCGCTTGGTTAAACTGAAAGGAGAAGATTAAATGACGGGAAGGGTTGTCAGGCAACACAATTTATGAAGTTGAAGCAGTAAAGCCAAACAAACCTGCACATTATATACTGCATCAATCTCCTGCTGCAAGATACAGTATTAAATCACAACGCACACACTTGTCCCAGCCTACACATTGTTCAGCTGACCCATCTTTGTGTTGTCTCATTTCATGCATCGGGCGAGAATGGCAGTGGCAGACCCTCTTATTATTTCTGGTAATCATGGTATCAGTGTCGGCTGATCCAGACACTGGTAATTTAGCAGGAATTACAATTTCTGATACACTTCAGCTCTTATGAAATACCTTTTCCCCATCTGCCCAATTGTCGTCTTGTCAGCTCCTGCCGGGTTCATTTACAATTATAAATTTCCGTTCTTCCGAAGAAGGGTTCTGTTTGATGGTGACAGGGATTGATTCCTGTTTTATTCACAATGACTCCATCACTGCTGGAGACTGGCAATTGAGTTTCCTCGACTGTGAGTGTCAGGCTGCAGATTAAACAGACAGGCACCTCTTTGACAAGAAATGAAAGGGATTCTTTGTGGTTTCTTCATGTTTTTTTTTGTGGTTTAGTTTAGGTTAGAGACACAGCGCGGAAACTGGCCCTTCGGCCCACCGAGTCCGCGCTGACCAGTGATCCCCGCATACTAACGCCTAATGGGCCTGTCCCACTTAGGCGATTTTTTTAGGCAACTGGTTTGCCGCCACATGTTCGCCGGTGGTTGCCGGGAGAAGTCTCCTCAGTCGCGCAAAAAGTCGTAGCGTATTTCTGGTCGCTGCTAAATTTTCAACATGTTGAAATTTTTTCGCTGACAGTGGGTTTGACGCCAATGAGCGCAGCTTGACGTAGGTGATGATGTCGGTTGTCGCCAGGATGACGTAGGTTGTCACCGGTTTTTCGGCGACCTGCTACGACTATGACAGTCGCCGGCAGTTGCCCAAAAAATCGACAAGTGGGTCAGGTCCATAACACTAACACACACGCTAGGGACAATTTTTACATTTACACCAAGCCAATTAACCTACCAACCTGTACGTCTTTGGTTAGAGTGTGGGAGGAAGCCGGTGCACCCGGAGAAAACCCATGCAGGTCACGGAGAGAACGTGCAAACTCCGTACAGGCAGCACCCGTAGTCGGGATCGAACCCGGGTCTCCGGCGCTGTAAGGCAGCAACTCTACCGCTGTGCCACCATCATGCCCAGCATTTAGTGGAGTTACTCCAGCAATTTGTGACTCGTGCAGATTAAACCGACAGGCATCTCTTTGACAAGAAATGAGATGGAGGGTTTATGGTTTCTTAATTTTGTTTTGTCGTTTAGTTTTGTTTAGAGACTCGATGGGCCGAAGGGCCTGTTTCCATGCTGCATCTTTCAATCAATTAAATATTTAACTACTGGTTCCAAATAAAAATGAATGTAATTGATATGTACGCTGTCTATTATCTATCTGTTATTTATTACCTGTGAAAGCATGCTTCAGATGCACGGCTATTAAATTACAATTTGTACTCATCAGTAATGACTGAGTGATTGAGGTAAATGCTTCTACTGCATGTCATCGTTAGTGAGCAAGCTTTGCTGAGTTCTACTTTTCAAGGTTATCCTGCAAATCTAAATATTGATATAAACGCTCTTTGGATGCAAACTAAATTGCAATCGATACAGGCTGCCTTAAAACTTTTTAATTCTCCAATCTCCAAGGCTGTTAGTTTACTAGAGTTTAAAAAACAAAGTCCTATTCCAGATTCTTAAGAATTGAGGCCATTGATCAGTAATCATGTCTTTTTAAACTTCAGACTTTGGAGATATAGTGCAGAAACAGGCCCTTCGGCCCACCAAGTCTGTGCCAACCAGCGATTCCCATACACCATCAATATCCTACACACACTGGGGACAATTTACAATTTTACTGAAGCCAATTAACCTAGAAAATCTGTATGTCTTTGGAGTGTGGGAGGAAACCGGAGCACCCGGAGAAAACCAATGCGGTCCCTGGGAGAACGTACATATTTCTTACAGACAGTGCCACGTAGTCAGGATTGAACCCGGGTCTCTGGCCGCAACTCTTTAGTCTAGTTTATTGTCACGTGTAGCGAGGTACAGTGAAAAGCTTTTGTTGCGTGCTATCCAGTCAGCGGGAAGACAATACGGGATTACAAGCGAGCCACTCACGCTGTGCCACCGTGCCGACCGTATGCATTCCCTGAGGGCAGCACGGGGGCGCAGCGGTAGAGCTACTGCCTTGCGGCACCAGAGACCCGGGTTCGATCCCGACTACGGGTGCTTCTCTGTACGGAGTTTGTACGTTCTCCCCGTGGCCTGCGTGGGTTTTCTCCGAGATCTTCGGCTTCCTCCCACACTCCATAGACGTGCAGGTTTGCAGGCTAATCGGCTTGGTATAAATGTAAAGTGCGTGGTGGATAGTGCTAATCTCGCTGATCGGTGGGCCGAAGGGCCATTTTCCGCCCTGTATATCTCGAAAACTCAAACTAAATATCCTTCCATCTCAAAGGCTCAGGTTTCTTGTAAAGGGTGTTGAAGAGATTATCATGGCAAGAGCTGCTAACACTTTGTAATCCTTCTAACATCAATCCTGGAAGTGGGTCTTGTACATTTTAGAGATTATATAGTGAGCACAGCAAAGAGATGGAAAAGCTGACCTCAGATCGTCTGTGAAGTATTTGCACCACATTTCTGATGAAAAATTCAATGGCTCATAGAACGTAGAAAAGTACAGCAGAAAGGAACTGCAGATGCTGTTTTTTTAAACAGAGACCCAAAGTGCTGGAGTAACTCCAGGCAGCATCTCTGGAGGACATGGATAGATGACATTTTGTGTCGGGACCCTTGTTCGGACTAATTGTGAGGGGGGGGGGGAGGTTGAAAGCTGGAAGAGAGGGGGAGATGAAGGATCTGTTTCCATGCTACTTCTTCTTGCGTATGATGTGGAGAGCCTCAAGTTGTAAAACAACTTGTTCTGTTTGATCTTCTTTTTGTCCACGTGAAGGTTGCAACCTCCCACCCCCCCTTTCCATGCTGTATGACTCTATGACGAATCCGGGCAAGGTCTGGGTGGATGCAGGCGAGGGGGCATTTTGATATGTTGATGGTCGCATGAAGGCAGGAGGTGTGAGATAAGAATTGATCAGATGTGAATTGTGAAGTCGGAGGAAGGAATGTTGGTGGGGGGGAATGAATAAGGTGCAAGTCCAGGTAGGGTAGAGAGAGGGGGAAAGGCAAGGAGGGGGAAAGGGGGGGGGTCTGGTCAGTTTCCTAAAATTGGAGAATTACATTTTCACACCGTTGGGTTGTAAGCAATGCAAGCAGAATATAAGGTGCTGCTACTCCAGTTTGTGTGCGGCCTCACTCTGGCAATGGAAGAGGCCCTGGACAGAAAGGCCTACATGGGAATTAAAACCGTTAGCAACGGGGGGATCAAGCAGGCCTTGGCGGACTGAGAGCAAGTGTTTGGTGAAAACGGTCGCTGAGTCTACGCTTGGTCTCGCCTGTAAAGGAGGCCACATCGGGAACACCAGATGCAGTAGATGAGTCATAGAGTCATACAGTGTGGAAACTGGCCCTTCATCCCAACTTGCCCACACCGGCCAACATGTCCCAGCTGCACTCGTCACACCTGCCTGCGCTTGGTCCATATCCCTCCAAATCTGTCCAAATCTGTTTCTTAAACGTTGGGATAGTCCAAGCCTCCTCTGGCAGCTTGTTCCATGCACCCACCACCTTTTGTATGAAAATGTTACCCCTCAGATTCCTATTAAATCTTTTTCCCTTCACCTTTAACCTATGTCCTCTGGTCCTCGATTCCCCTACTCTGGCCAAGAGACTCTGTGCATCTGATGAGGTTAGAGGAGGTGCATGTCAACCTCTGTCTCACCTGGAAGGACGGCTGCCGGGGTCATAGAAACATAGAAACATAGAAATTTGGTGCAGGAGTAGGCCATTCGGCCCTTTGAGCCTGCACCGCCATTCAATGTGATCACGGCTGAGTATCCCGCACCTGCGTTCTCTCCATACCCTCTGATCCCCTTAGCCACAAGGGCCACATCTAACTCCCTCTTAAATATAGCCAATGAACTGGCCTCAACTACCCTCCGTGGCAGAGAGTTCCAGAGACCCACCACTCTCCGTGTGAAAAAAGTCCTTCTCATCTCGGTCCTACAGGATTTCCCCCTTATCCTTAAGCTGTGACTCCTTTTCCTGGACCTCCCCAACATCGGGAACAATCTTCCTGCATCTAGCCTGTCCAACCCCTTAAGAATTTTGTAAGTTTCTATAAGATCTCCTGGATGGATGTGAGGGGGGAGGGATCGGGGGATCAGTGCAGGTTTTTCATCTTCCTGCTGTTGCTGGGGAAAGTACCTGGGGAGGGAGTGGTTTTGGTGAGACGGGATGAGTGAACCAAGGAGTGTTAGACAGGGTGGTCTCTGTCGAAGGCAGAAAGGGCTGAGGATGCGAAGATGTAACTGGTGTTGGGATCATGTTGGAGGTAGCACAATTGTTGGAGAATAATGTATTGATGCAGAGGCTGGTGGTGTGAAAGGGAGTCACCTAACCATGTTCTCCAGGGATGCGGCCTGACCAGCTGAGCTAAGGGCCTGTCCCACCAGCATGCAACTCTATGCGATGAGCGCGACCTAACGTGGTCACTTGAGCCGTCCGGCGTAGTGGGGCCGGTCCCACTTTGATCGCCGGAGCCGTGCGGAATTGTGCGGAGTTCGTCCCGACATCGCGCGGGGCTCCGAAAAACTGACTATGTTCAAAAATTCTGCACGGCAACAGCTTGTCGGCTCGCAGTCGCCTCGACGCATTACACACCGTCTCGACGTCGTGCCTCTGTGACCCTCTCTGTAGGTGCCTCCGTGACCCTCTATGTGTGTGGCTCCGTGGCCCTCTGTGTGTGCGCCTCTGTGCCCCTCTCTGTGTGCCCCTCTCTGTCCTGGCGAACTTACCTTTAAGACTTCGCTCCAAGTTCGCCTCACTTTGCGCCGCGTTACGCCACTCACCCGACCTCCGCGCGGCCCTCGCTGCCGGTTTGGTCGCGCTTGCCGCATGCAGGCGCATGTTGGTGGGAACGGCCCTGTACAGGGATCACCCGACCTCCGCGCGGCCCCCGCTTCTAGTTTGATCGCGCTCATCGCATGGAGTCGGATGCTGGTAGGACAGGCCCTTTATTTTACCACTTTGTGTCTCTTTTAATAGAAACATAGAAAATAGGTGCAGGAGTAGGCCATTCGGCCCTTCGAGCCTGCACCGCCATTCAATGTGATCACGGCATCAAAAGAAAAGCATTGGGTGGCACGGTGGCGCAGCGGTACTGCCTTACAACGTCAGAGTCCTGGGTTCGATCCTGACTTCGGGTGCTGTCTGTGCGTGGAGATTGCACGTTCTCCCCGTGACCTACGTGGGTTTTCTCCGAGATCTTCGGTTTCCTCCCACACTCCAAAGGCGTACAGGTTTTCAGGTTAATTGGCTTGGTGTAAATGCAAAATTGTCCCCTGTGTGTGTTGGATAGTGTTCATGTGCGGGGATTGCGGGTCCGTGCGGACCGGGTGGGCAGATGGGTCTGTTTCCGCGCTGTATATTTAAATTAAACTAAACTCATCTAAACTCAACGAAACCTTTGACCCAGCAAATCCATGCCAAGCAACGATCATCCGTTCATACTAATTCCATGTTATCCCATTATTTTATTCATTCCCTACACATTGCGGAGTGCAGGGGCCAGTGAACCTACAAATCCGCAAATCTTGGGATGTGGGAGGAAACCGGAGTACCCGGAGGAAACCCACACGGTCACCGGGAGAACGTGCAACCTCCACGCACAGAGAGCTCCCGAAGTCAGGATCGAACCCAGGTCTCTGGAGCCGAGAGGCAGCAGCTCCACCAGCCGCGCCGCAGTGCCGCCCTACGTACGGGAAGTTCACACCCGGTAATCTGGAATGAATATGTCACCGTTTTAACATTGTATTTTCTGTAATAAAAGATTCTTCCGAGTAAAAACAAAGTTTTGCGCTTTGTTCGATGTTCTAACATTTGGTGTCTTTAGAAGTGGTGCTTTGTCACCACGTGTAAGGGCCTTTGGGGGGCATTTTGCCATCGCAGTACAGAAGTGCCTTTAGCTAACAGCGGAGAAAACAATTTCACAACATCTGTTTACTCCCAGAAGATAAGAAGGCAAGCTGACAAGCATGGTTTCTCTAATGAAGCTTTTATAATTGGAGCTTTAAGCACTTAGAACATATTAACTAACGCAATTGCAAAAAATAAAATGTTTGGCTACCATTAAGATGTCTGCAATATTAGCACGAGTTGCTTTGGCAGCAAGATTAGTCAATCTTGGGTTAGAATATGTGTCCTCTTTGCTCACCGGAAGTAGGGAAAGCATGACACCAGGCAGAGAACTATGATGAAGATAGACGCAAAATTCTGGAATCTGAAGAAGGGTCTCGACCCGAAACGTCACTAATTCCTTCTATCCAGAGATGCTGATATAACTAATGGGAGAGTCTAGGACCAGAGATCATTGCCTCAGAATTAAAGGACGTTCCGTTAGGAAGGAGATGAGGAAGGATTTCTTTACTCAGAGGGTGGTGAATCTGGGGAATTCATTGCCACAGAAGGCTGTGGAGGTCAAGTCAGTGGATATATTTAAGGCAGAGCAAGATAGCTTCTTGATTAGGAGGGGTGTCAGAGGTTATGGGGAGAAGGCAGGAGAATGGGGTTTGGAGGGAGAGATAGATCAGCCATTATTGAATGGCAGAGTAGACTTGATTGGCCACATGGCCTAATTCTGCTCTTATCACTTATGATCTTATGTTTAAGAAAGAACTGCAGATGCTGGAACAATCGAAGGCAGACACAAAATGCTGGAGAAACTCAGCGGGTGAGGCAGCATCTCTGGAGAGAGGAAATAGGCGATACCCCGGGTCGAGACCCCTCCCCAGATCTTATGATCTGCCTGTCCCACTGAGTTACTCCAGCATCTTGTGTCTATCTCGAGGGCAGTCAATATTACGCTGGAGGAGGTGCTGAAGGTGATGACGTGTACTGTATGAAGGAGGACAAATCTCCGGGGCCTGATTTGGATACATCCAAGGACACTGTTGGAAACTAGAGAAGAAATCGGGCCGAAGAAATCGTTGCCTATTTCCTTCGCTCCATAATTGCTGCTGCACCCGCTGAGTTTCTCCAGCACTTTTGCCTACCTTTGATTTTCCGACATCTGCAGTTCCTTCTTAAACACAATGATGGGCAAGTTTGCAGATGACACTAAAGTGGGTGGCATTGTAGATTGTGAAGATGGTTGTCAAAAATTGCAGCAGGATCTTGATCGGTTGGCCAGGCGGGCTGAGGAATGGTTGATGGAATTTGATACAGAGAGATGTGAGGTGTTGCATTTTGTAAAGTCTCATATGGGCAGGACCTACACGGTGAACGGCAGGGCTCTGGGGAGTGTTGTAGTGTTTCATGTTTTATGTGTCATTCCTAACTTCACTGTATGTCATGTTGTCTCTTGCGGGCAGAGCGCCAAGCCAAATTCCTTGTATGTGAATACTTGGCCAATAAACCTATCCATTCATTCCTATAGAAGGGGGGTTTGGACACATTGAAGAGGAGTCAGGGCTGGTAGAGTTTGTTTTCTTTTGTCAGTAATTGCTTCTGCCCATTTCTACTAGACCATGGACAATATTTGGATTGAGGATTGTGCTAAATTTCAGCTCCAGTGCCTATTATATACAGTGTATTGTGCCCTGGGGTGAGAAATTTGGTACAGGAGTAATGATGTCTTGCTGAAAAAGCCTCAGGGCCTCAGCGAGATCCCATTTGCAGTTTTCAGTGCAGTTTTAATCTTCTTATTTGAGGAAGGATATTCTTGCCAATGGAGGTTTAATAGGTGGACTCCTGGGATGCCAGGACTAATGTATGAGTGTTTGGATCAATAGGGCCTTTGTTCACTTGCATTTAGAAGAATAAGGGGAGATCACACTGAAAACTATAAACATTTTTCACTGTACCTCGTTACACATGATAATAAACTAAACTAAACTGAGTCTCATTTGGCATCAATTTGACGAGCAGGCAAATTTACTAATGCTACTATATGCTCTATAAGGCGCTGGTCAGGCTGTATTGGTAATATTGTGAAGAAGGATGTGTTGGCTTTGGAGAGGGTCCAGAGGAGGTTTACAAAAATGATCCCAGGAATGAGTGGGTTAACCTACGATGAGCGTTTGACAGCACTGGGCCTGTACTCACTGGAGTTTAGGAGAATGAAGGGGGGTGGGACCTCTTTAAAACATACAGAATAGTGAAAGGCTTGGATAGAGTGGATGTGGAGAGGATGTTTCCACTGGTGGGAGAGTCTAGGACTGGAGGTCTTAGCCTGAGAATTAAAGGACATTCTTTTAGAAAGGAGATGAGGAGAAATGTCTTTAGTCAGAGGGTGGTGTATCTGTAGAATTCTTTGCCACAGAAGGTTGCAGAGGCAGATGAGTCTGTTTCCGCGCTGTATATGGGGTTAGGAGGGAGAGATAGATCAGCCATGATTGATTGGCAGAGAAGACTTGATGGGCTGAATGACCTTTGTACTCCTATTCCTTATGACTTAATGACCTTATACTTTAAGCACGGTGTTCTATACAAATAATGGACTTCCCGGCTGCACAGCATTGAACGGGTAATTACTTGATCGTGCATTTGAACATCTCGCCAACAGAGAATCTAATTTATATTCTCTGCACCTAGTATTAGTTTAGTTTAGTTTAGAGATACAGCGTGGAAACAGGTCCTTCGGCCCACCGAGTCCACGCCGACCAGCGATCCCCGCATATTAACACGATCCTACACACACCAAGGACAATTTTACATTCATACCAAGCCAATTTACCTACATACCTGTATGTCTTTGGAGTGTGGGAGGAAACCGAAGATCTCGTGGAAAACCCACGCGGTCATGGGGAGAATGTACAAATTCCGTACCGACAACACTCGTAGCCAGGATCGAACCCGGGTCTCTGGCGCTGCAAGCGCTGTAAGGCAGCAACTCTACCGCTACGCCACCGAGCCGCCCACAATAATTGAGCACTGAATAATTATTTTAAACTTAAAATCACGTACTGTCATTAGTCTTTTTATCCACTGGCTTTACACCCATCGATGCCTTTCCAGAATTCATAAGTGATAGGAGCGGAATTAGACCATTCGGCCCATCAAGTCTACTCCGCCATTCAATCATGGCTGATCTATCTCTCCCTCCTAACCCCATTCTCCTGCCTTCTACTCATAACCCCTGAACCCGTATTAATTAAGACTCTAGCTATCTCGACCTTAACAATATCCACTGACTTGGCCTTCACAGCCTTCTGTGGCAAAGAATTCCACAGATTCACCACTCTCTGATTGAAGAAATTCCTCGTCATCTCCTTCCTAAAGAAACTTTTTCTGAAGCTCTGACGTCTGGTCCGAGACTCTCCCACTAGTGGAAACACCCTCTCCACATCCACTCTATCCAGGCCCATTACTGTTCGGTAAGTTTCAGTAATTGAACTGTACCAACAGGTCTTCTTCCTCTTGCGTATGGCGTGCGTGCACAGCCTAAAGTTGTAGGTCAACGTTTCTATTTGATCTATTTGTTTGTGCACGTCGGGGTTGATTGCGTTAGTCGAAACAGGTGGACCACGTGAAGGTTGCAATCTCCCACCCTGTACCAATAGGTGAGTAACCGCGATGTATAAATGGAGCGTGACTTATAATGAGCTTCAATGGAAAACAACAGTACTAAAACAGTCTGCTTTCTGTGAAGAATCTGCCATGGATTTGCAGGGAAGGGAGGAATATGAGTCAGATGAGATTGGTTTATCTTGGTATAATCACTATGAGATGTTCACCTTGTCATCATGTTCACCATATTGAGTTTGGACCAAAGAACCTGTTCCTGTACCGTAATGCTCCTTGCTCTAATCTCTAGTCATCTCCTGTTATTTTAAGCTTTGGGTAGGGTGAGGAACAAGACGCAACACATCATCTATATCTCTTGTTTCCGTTTCCCCAGACTCTCAGTCTGAAGATCGGTCTCAACCCGAAACGTCACCTATTCCTTTCCTCCAGAGATGCTGTCTGTCCCGCTGAGTGACTCCAGCTTTTTTTGTCTATCTTTGGTTTAAACCAGCATCTGCAGTTCCTTCCTACACATTGTAAGAGCAGATGTTTCACGTGTTTCCTCTGTGGGGTGGCACGGTGGCGGAGCAGTAGAGTTGCTGCCTCACAGCGCCAGAGACCCGGGTTTGATCCTGACGGCGTTTGTACGTTCTCCCCATGATCGCGTGGGTTTTCTCCTGGGATTTCTCGCACACTCCAAAGACGTACAGGTTTGTAGGTTAATTGTCTTGGTAACATTGCAAATTGTCCCTATTGTGTGTGTGTGTAGGATAGTGTTAGCGCGCGGGGATCGCTGGTCGGTGCGGGATCGGTATTTCCTCGCTGTATCTTTAAACAAAAACAAAACTGACTGGAGCTCTCACCAAAAAAAGTTACATTCTTTCGTGCTAGTGAAAGCTGAACAAGTTGCGAAACCTGGGCTCTAATATGGCAGAGGCTATTACTGACGAAGAAACAACAGTGCAGATGCTCTGTACAACCGCTGGGACCATGTTCAGCTATCAGATATCCATGAGAGAGCAAGGTCTTAATTAGGGTTCTCTCCAAGCACATGAAAAGCCACAACTTCAAAGTGCGCTGCCGTAGTTTCAGATTACCTAAAGGTTAGGCAGGATGAATGTGTGCTTTGCTCTTTACAGCAAGAATGATGACTTCCATGCCACATTTTTCGCTTTCAGTGAACTCAGTGTGGAGTAAGGAATGCGGAAGGAGGCTAATCTAGTGCCTGGTATCCAATGAATCCTGCCCTTTCCCCATAGATCTGGATGCATCCCAGCTTGATTTATGAACAGCTCCATCCAAAACCGCAATAAATTGCAATGAATTGTGGACACAGCCCAGACCATCACATAAAAACCAACCTCCCTTCTATTGACTTCATTTACACCCCAAGGCCAGCAGCATAATGTAGGACGAGTCGCACCCTGGCCACTCCCTCTTCTCCCCCCTCTCTTCGGGCAAAGGTTACAGAAGTGTGAAAATGCACACCTCCAGATTCAGGAACAGTTTCTTCCCAGCTGTTATCAGGACACCGATCCATCCTACCGCAACCAGAGAGTCGTCCTGAACTACTATCTACCTCATCGGGGATCAAACTCTTTGATCAGGCTTATCATGAATCTGTACACTTTGAATGGCTTGACTGTAATCGTGTATTGTCTTTCCGCTGACTGGTTAGCGCGCAACAAAAGCTTTTCACTGTACCTCGGTACACGTGACAATAAACTAAACTGAACTGAAACTATAAACCCCAACAACGCATTCCATTCTCATCTGAGAGTATCAATTTAATCTTTGTCAAACAGCGTCGACAAGGTCCCAAGAGCTTGTTACCTAAAGAAATTGCTTCTTCAAGGGACTGCCCCACTTGGGCGTCACGCAAACGGCGTGTGAAGATTTTGTACATCCCAAAATCCTGGGGCGCCGTGAGCGACCTCGCGTCGCGCCCTACATCACCACGCACCGTGCGCCTGTAATGCGCACCAATCGCACATCACATACGCGTCACGACACGCGCGTCGTGCGTCGTGACTCTTAAATGATGCCACATAAACTACGCACAAATGACGCCCAAGTGGAACAGGCTATTCAGTCAGCTTGAACCAGCATCACCAATGTTTCAGGGACCTTAAATATCTCCTTATTTACAAAGTAAAAACCATTGATCCGTTTAGCTCTTGGTGTACCTTTATGTGGCCCTTTCCTAATTTTCAATGCTTCATCAAAATAACAGTTGCATTGATAAACAAAGTGCTGGAGTAACTCGGAGGATCTGGCAGCATCTCTGGAGAACATGAATAGGCGATATTTTGGATCCTTCTTCAGACTGAATAAGAATCCCGACTTGAAACGTCACATATTCATGTTCTTTAGACACGTTGCCTGACCCACTGAGTTATCACTGTTCCTAGACCTCCCATCACAATAACACCCCTTTCTATCATCTGTGGGTAAACCAGTTCTAGATCCAAACTATCAAATTACTGTGGATCTCACACGTATTAATTTTCTGGATGAATGAGCCCACCATGAGGGATGATGACAACTGCCCAATTGAAGTCCATGTAGACAACACCAACTGGGCCACCCTCATCACCCACCTTCTTCACCTCCTCAAAATCAAGTTTGTAAAACGTGACTCACCTGCACAAGTCCACGTGACTGCCGTTAATTAGCTCAGTCTGAAGAAGGGTTCCGACCCGGAATGTCACCTAGCCTTTTCCTACAGAGATGCTGCCTGACCCGCCGAGTTACACCAGCACTTTGTGTCTTCCTTTGGTATAAACTAGCATCTGCAGTCCTTTGTCTGAACGAATCAGCCTATTCGCTTCCAAACGTGACTAAAATATATCGCAGATAATCCTCTCTGATGGTTCCCCCACCTCTGATAAACAAAGGACAACATTGGCACCTCTCTGGTCCTCTGTGGCTTCACCTGTGGCTAGACCGAATACAAAGGCCTACGCCAAGGCCCCAGAATGGATCCTGCGAAGTGTGGGCGGACAGTGGGATCTTGGATCTTTAGTTTAGTTTAGTTAAGAGATACAGCACGGAAACAGGCCCTTCGGCCCACCAAGTCCGCACCGACCAGCGATCCCTGGACATTAACACTATCCTAAACCCACTAGTGACATTTACCAAGCCAATTAACCTGTACGTCTTTGGAGTGCGGGAGGAAACCAAAGATCTCGGAGAAAACCCACGCAGGTCACGGGGAGAACGTACAAACTCCGTACAGAGAGCGCCCGTAGTCAGGATCGAACCCGGGTCTCCGGCGCTGCAAGTGCGGTAAGGCAGCAACTCTACCGCTGCGCTGCCCTAAGGATCTTTGTGTAAGAAGGATGTGCAAACTCTTGATGGAAACCATTGAAGTAAAAAGATGGCAATTCTTGTGAACGTCTTTGAAGGTAGGAGTACACAAAAGGCTGGAGAAACTCAGCGGGTGCTGCAGCATCTAAGGAGCGAAGGAGATAGGCGACGTTTCGAGTCGAGACCCATCTTCAGACTTGTCTTTGAAGGCACGTGGCTAATGATTAACTAACTCAATGGAAGGCCATTTGGATTGGGATGGCTCATGGACACAACTCACAGATTATTTAGTCTTTAATGAATGTTTTGGCGCACAAGGCTTCCCCTGTGATCATTTTAATTGCAGCCTTTTGGGCTTACATTTAGACGTTGCTAGCATAGGAAGAAAAATGTTGGAAGACACAATTTCTGCATGACCAGGTAATTAGCTTTGCTCAAGGGGATGTAGATGTGCTTCTGCAGGGCATGAGTTGCACAGAAGCAGTCAGTCGTGGCATTTACTTGCATACATCAAATAAGTGCTGATTCTGGTATCAGCGGAGCGGGGCTTATAACTAATATTAATTTGCGCAGTTTAATCTTGTTTAGTTTAGTTCAGTTCAGTTTAGAAACATAGAAACATAGAAAATAAGTGCAGGACGAGGCCATTCGGCCCTTCAAGCCAGCACCGCCATTCATTGTGATCATGGCTGATCGTCCGCTATCAATAACCCGTGCCTGGCTTCTTCCCATATCCCTCGACTCCACTAGCCCCTAAAGCTCTATCCAACTCTCTCTTAAATCCGTCCAGTGATTTGGCCTCCACAGCCCTCCGTGGCAGGGAATTCCATAAATTCACAACTCTGGGTAAAAATGTTTTTTCTCACCTCAGTCTTAAATGACCTCCCCTTTATTCTAAGAACAAGATTATTGTCACGTGTACCGAGGTACCGTGATAAACATTTGTTGCGTGCTATCCGGTCAGTGGAAAGACAATACATGATTACAATTGAGCCATTTCCCGTGTGTAGATACATGAAAACGGAATAAAATTTAGTGCAAGGTATTATAGTTAAAGTAGGAAGTGTTGCTGTAGGAATAGAGATGTAAGAGCGCGGATCGATTGTTGATCTGCTTCTATGGCCAGCACGCAAATAGTCGCCATCTTGGGTTGGGCGCCATCTTGGAAGACATTTTGTTCCCTTTATATTACTAGCGTATCAACACTGGCCATGAAGTGTCCACGTCGCGGGGCTGGAAGCTGGAAGTATCCTGAGCTAATTCTGCGACCACCATCGCCTATTGGGACAAGTGACGGCTTCCACTGATTGTCGCCGGAAGCTTGCGTCCTTTTCAGGACGGACGATGACAGCGAGGTCAACATTTGTAACAAGATGGACACGGAAAGAAGAAGAACACTGGCCATATCATATGAAAAAAAAAGTTAGCATACACTTATATTGTGGAATTTGTTGGTGACATGAACCATTTCAGAACAAGGCACAACGCCAGTATTGGGAGTGGAGTAGAGATAACCTTCCAATCCAATTAAAGCGTTGAGGGGCAAAGTAATGGAACAAGTCTACACAGATCATACAATCCAACGATCTGTCCGAATATTCAGAGGAAAATTCGGCAGAAGGTGTCAAATCTACCAAGAGACAGTCGGTACAGGAGAACAACACTATAGTTGTTACAGAAGATAGACTCAAAGTGCTGGAGTAACTCAGCGGGTCAGGCAGCAGCAGCATCTCTGGAGAAAAAGGATGGTTGATGTTTCAGGTTGGTAACCTTCTTCAGACTGAAGGGTCCCTACCTGAAACGTCACCCATCCTCTTTCTCCAGAGATGCTGCCTGTCCCGTTGAGTTACTCCAGCACTTTGTGTCTATCTTCGGTGTAAACCAGCAACTGCAGTTCCTTTCTACACAACACAAGTATATTGTTGATCGCCAAGTTTAAGAATAGTTTCTTCCCAACAACTATCATACTCTTGAACACCACACACAGTATGAACTGCGGACTCTCTTTGGTTAAACTAAAGACTAATGGAGCTGTCCCACTGAACAACCTAATTCAAGAGTTCTCCCGAGTTTCCCCTGATTCGAACTTGGGGAATTACGGTAATAGCCGCTCGTCGGTACTCGGGGCTCTCGTGGGCATTTTTCAACGTTGAAAAATCTTCACGAGTCATCACGGGCTTACCGCGCTTCCCGAGTATCTGCCGTTAGCGTTACGAGCTGCTACGAGACGTCCCGAGCTCCGACGTACCCGCTACGTACATTCTACGTGCTTACCACGAGTTTGAGTTTTTTTTATACTCGGGACAGCTCTTGAATTAGCTCGTACAGTGGGACAGGCCCTTTAGGGTTATTTTGTGCACTAGAATAGTAAGATTAGATGAGAACTTACCAGTTTGAAGTTTGATCTTTATTTTATGAGTTGAGGGATTACGTTGAGTTGAGTTACGTTGAGGGATTACGTGAAGACCGCACCAGCACGCATGCGCGACATTCATCAAAGCAGCAGTGTGAAATCACAGATAATAGAGTTGACTAAAGATAGTAAGATAAGAGGACTAAAATACCAGTTGTCCTTTATAATAGAGGGTTGGGAGTGGAGGGCACGTAATCCCTCAACGTAACTCCTCATAAAATAAAGATCAATCTTCAAACTGGTAAGTTCCCATTTAATCTTACTATTTTACTTCGGAGTCACGTGAGTGACTAAGTGAAGATTTCAAAGCTCTGTGATTTCATGCCGTCGAACGAGTCCATGCTCACACACTGCCATAATAATCAATGGAGGAAGTATGTTAACGTATTTCAGATATGATTCGGTTGCTGGAAAACAGTGATGTATTTATTAACAAATAATAATAACCCCTAATTCGGGGGAAAATCATAATACAGAACTCAAAATCGTGTCTGCAAATGTCTCAGGTCTGGCAACGGGTTTATTATAAAACCTCTGGAAAGTTCTTTCGTTAGACCATCCCGCCGTTGCAAGGATGTGGTCCATGGGAACTTCCAACATCCTTGCTGCCGATGTAGTTGCAGCCCTGGTGGAATGAGATTTAAAAACATCAGTATCCACCCCCGCTGCACCTAATACCTGCCTAAGCCATCTTGAGATGGTCTGCATGGTCACTCTTTTATGAGTACGTTTATGACTTATCACTAAAGCCATTTCCATGCCCCTGAGACTTTTGGTGACCTCCAGGTAATGAAAGAGGTGGGTCACTATACATAGGCGAAGGTCTATGGGGTAAGCCAGGGACTCCAATTTGAAGCTAGATGATCCAGGCCTGTTCTGTTTAAGTAACTCATATATATGGAAGGTTATCTTACTTTTGGATGTTACCATGGCGTCCAGTCCTAGTTTGTGCAGAGACTGGACCCACTGTGCCATTACGAGAGCCATCAGCATCACCATTTTATATGTCAGTTTTGTAATTGTAAGGGTCGCAGTTGGTGCCCAATCCCTGAGCAGGGTTAACACAATACCAATATCCCAGGGTAAACAAAAAGCTGGAGAAACTCAGCGGGTGCAGCAGCATCTAAGGAGCGAAGGAGACACGTCTGAAGAAAGGCCTCGACCCGAAACGTCGCCTATCTCCTTCGCTCCTTAGATGCTGCTGCACCCGCTGAGTTTCTCCAGCTTTTTGTGTACCCTCGATTCTCCAGCATCTGCAGTTCCTTCTTTAACACCAATATCCCAGGTCTGGGAATACCTAGGCCTGGCGGGAGTAGAGTTGAAAATACCCTTCATAAGTTTTGACACTAGAGGGTGAGATCCGACCCCATGATGTTCTAAACCCTGTCCCAGGTATGAAGATAGGACACTCCTGGCACAGTTGATGGCACTGTAGCTCAAGCCTTCATCAAAGTGTAGGCTCGCCAAGAATTCCAGCACATTCGTAATAGTAGCCGTATGGTAAGTGGTGTTCGCCCTGGTACAGAATATTTCCCATTTTCTGATATATGTGAGGTATTGTTTCCTGGTGGACTCTCTGCATGCTGCCGTGATGATGTTCATGGTTCGGTCCGACAGTCTAAATTCCAGGAGAGGTCTTTTTAAATCCTGCAAATCAACAGGTTTATTCTGTCATGGCACGGGTGACTCTCGCTTGTCACAGGATGAACCAACAAACTCGGGCGTTTAGAGATTGGAATACGTGGTTCCGAGACCATGTCGAGTACCACAGGAATCCATGGCTGAGTAGGCCAGTCGGGTACTACCAAAATACCCGACGCGGAGTCTTGTATTTTTCGCAAGACCCGACAGATGAGGCAGAAGGGGGGAAATACATAGAAAAACAATTCCCCCCAGTGTAGCGAGAAAGCGTCCATCGCTACTGCCCCAGGGTCTGGTTCCCATGCAACATATGTTGGTATCTGGTGATTATGTCTGGATGCGAAAAGGTCGATATCTGGCGTTCCATAACGAGCTACAATGTCAGTAAATACCTGGTGGTCCAAAATCCATTCGGTGTTGTCATTGAATTTGCGTGACCTGGTGTTCGTCACTGTATTGAGCTTACCTGGAAGGTAAGTAGCTGATATCCAAATGTTTCTTTCCATGCACCAGTGTCAGACTGTATTGACCACGGTTGCCCAGCCAGATGCAATTAAATTTAAAGTGGCACTTTCTTCCCAATAACCCTCTCTGGCTAAACCCTTCCCTTCACCACCTCCAGTTTAAATTCCAGTTGGAATATTTTGGAGGACCAAGTAACCAAGAACCAAGACCAATTCATCACAAGGTTTCAACTTAATTCCACCCATATGATTAATATATGCCACCACGGTGGTATTATCAATATGTAGGCGAACATGCAGACGGTGCATGTCTGAACAGTAAGCCCGAAGTCCGTGGAACACTCCCAACATCTCATGTTAACTCATGTGCATTCCATCTACCACCGCAACTGGAGGTGGTATTGGTTGCTCCCCAGCCGTGAGCGCTGGCGCCAGTTTGTAACACAACTGAAGGATTTGAGACTATGATGGGATTAGAGCAATGTCGAGCATTGTCAAGCAACTCCAATTTTGGGCAAACCCAGGGCGAACACCAGGGCGAATACCACTTACCATACAGCTCCAATTTTGCTTTGGCTGGTAACTGCATTGGCCTGTCAAAATGGCCAGCATGGTATTTGAGTGCTTCAATCTTGGTCCTCTTTAAATTTTGGTAATGTAAGGGTCCAAATTGTGTGGCTGGGAAGGCAGCCACGAGCTTCCCAATTACCCTGGCTACTTGTCGAATAGATGGTTGACTGACGCAAACAAGGCTGTTGCATGCCTCTATTAAGTCTGTTGCTTTGTCCTTTGGCAAAGTGACAGACATGTGAACAGAGTCAATTGTGAACCCCAAGTAGTCCATGTTCATAGAAGGCGTTAATTTGGATTTATCTGGATGGATGATAAACCCCAACTTTTGACATAGGAGCTTGGTAGCTGAGACAGCCAATTTGGCCAACTCCAGAGTTTTCCCCACAATTAAGATGCCATCCAGATATGCCATGCCAATATGTTTTTGTTTCTGGAGAAACGCCAAGGCTGGTTTAAATATTTTAGTAAACAGTCTGGGGGCTGATGTTAATCCATTAGGCAGCGCTTTGTACTGCCAGAGCTGCCCCATCCAGATATATTTCAGATATCTGTGGTGATCTTTCTCTATTGGTACTGAATAGTATGCATCTTTTAAGTCGATGCAAGCCAAGAAGTATCTCTTGGAAACTAGTTGCTTGGCAATAACAAAGGTTTCCATTTTGAAGTGGGTATACTGCACAAACGTATTCAGCTGTGTCAAATCAATGATGATGCGACATCCGCCATCTTTTTTGTTTTTTGTGAAGATATTTGACACAAACTCAAGAGATTCGTGTTTGCTTTTCTCAATTACTCCTTTTGTATGTAGTCTTAACAGTTCCGCATGACTTTCCAATTTTTCTTTTTGTGAAAGCACGAACATTCGGCTAGGTGCATGCTGAACCGGTAGGAAGAGTTTGTGAACAAATTTAATTTTGTATTCCTGAATACTTTGCAGTACAAAAGGATCAGAAGTTGGGGAACTTCATGCATTTCTAAACAAGTGTAACCTTTCCCCAGTCTGTGAAGAACTTACACATGCTATGTTCTGGAAGAAACCAGACCCACCTACCTCCAAGGTTACCGGTGGTGCTGCGTTGGTTTCTTCCGTCCTTGCTTCCTGGGAGGTGGAGGCGCTGGGGTGTGGGGTTGCCGCATCTTCCACGAAGGCCGTTCTGGGCCATAGTCTAAAAAAAGATCTTTGTCCTGAGCGCACGGCCCTCGAGCTTTAACCAGCTGTTGCTCTTTTGCTGTAGTAACGTGGTCTGCTGGTGGATGCGTAGGGGTGCTGCCGCCGAGGATAGAGGTCTTGGTAGTGGACGGCGCTTTCATCAGGCCGACGGCTTTTGCCTCCTCATCGAGGTCTTTAACCTGCTTCGGCAGATTGTCCCCGAACAGTAAAGTAGACGGCTGCGTGCTGCTGGTCTTGCACAACCCCGCGAATTTGGGGTTTTGGGCAGGTCGGATGACACGCTTCCTAAAACAGTTTATTTCGAACTGTGCATTGCAGAAGAGTGCCAGGGCGTCTTGTTGCTCTTCCGACATGTCCTTCCCATCCACCCACCTGGCAAATGCTGTTATTCCAGAGGCCAGTAGTTTCAGGATCTTTTGCATTTTTATTTCTTGGTTTCTGATGCCAGCACTGATGTTTCCCCAGATGGGATTGCTCACCGCAGGCACGTTGAGGGAAACACAGCTCTCTGGTGCTAAATATTTAGCAGCCGCGTCACTCATGGCCTGTTCCTGTAGTTAGTTGGTGGTGAGGTAGTTTATGCTGGCTGCCAGCTGCGGCTGCAACGGCAGTCCCTTTTGCGAAGGCATCGCGAATTTGGAGACCATGCTGAGTAGCTCTTGTTGTTCCTGCACCCCTAGCATGCTGTAAGAGTCTTCAGCCAAATCCCCCTGTTCCGAGTTAGCCCAGAATTGACTCCTTATGCTCCCCGCCGAGGAGAGGTGGCGCTGTTGCTAGCTGCCTCCGCCTTCAGTCTTTTCGTTTTTTTTGTTATGTTTCGTTCTGTTTGAAGACTTTTTTTGTGGGTTTTTTTAATGTCTTTATGTGGGGGAAGAGGGCACGGTAAGGGGGATACCGTCCTTCAGTCGCTTCCTGGAGAGGATGCCACTATTATTCGAGTCGCTTCCTCCCCCCCCCCCTCCTGCGGCCTACCTACTGGATTGGCGCGGCCTTTCCTGCCGGGACCAGAGCTCCAGCAGCAGCGGCGCAGCGTTGGAAACATCGCGGGGCGGGCGATGCCTCACCGGGGATCGCCGTTGCAGCTCCGGAGCGCCGGGCCTGCTGCACCGACATCGCGGAGCTGTGGTTCGCGGAGCTGCCAACGCGGGCGGCGCTGACCAACATCGCGGAGTCCTGCGACTCCGCCCGGCTCGGCCTGTGGACTTTGGGAGCCGCGGACTCCGGTGGGAGGTGGCTGATCTGGTGGTCCGGGCCGCTGAGGATGTTCTCCGTCGGGGTTCCATCGTTCCCGGCGAGACGGCCTGGTCATCGTTCCCGGCGAGAGGGCTTGCGGGTGCTCGAGAGGCCCCGACCACGGGTGAACATCTGGGAAGATTGGCAGTGAGGCTGGCTGGACTATGGTGCCTTCCTTAACTCTGGTGCCGCTGAGGGGCTATGTTGTGTGTGGCCTTCTGTATTTGTGTTTTTAAAAAAAATACGTTTATTTATTTATTATTTACTTTTATGTTACTGACTGTAAGGAAAATCCATTTTGTTGTCTCTAAAATGAGACAATGACAATAAATTGAATACAATACAATACAATTTGGCAGCCCTGTAAGAGGTGTCCGAGGAGACCCATGGTGACCTGACCACGTTGGCTGGAGTAGGTCACGTTGGAGCAATTGCTCCATCAACCATTCCATGCGGTATAAACGACCACTGTCTCTTCCCGCAGGTGGTGAATCTTTCAGCCCGGACCCTGCCGCGTCTACGGGCTCATACGAGCCACCTTTCCGGTGGCTTTACCGCCAGTCCGAGGTACGCCTACGGGCCGTAGCAGTGCCAAGTCGGGGGCTGCTGGTCGAACAGTTAGCAGCTCCGGTGAAGTCGGCCGCTGTTGAATGCCCGAATTCCCTCGGTCCTCCGCAGTCAGTCTAGTTGCGGTCCGTTTGGACTTAGTCCTCGACTTGTCCATGATGGGTGTTGCTCTGTAAAAGAAATTACACAGAGCGGCCAAAAACGACCTCAGAATAGTGAAAACTTACCTGCAGGTCCGTTGTAAACTTACCGCTGGAGGAGCGACGCTCCTCCCGCCTGTCGCTGCCCAATGCGATGGACGATATGTCGCGCATGGGTGCTGGCGGGGTCTTCACGTAGTCACTCACGTGACTCCGAAGTAAAATTGGGATTGTTAGTTGGCGACAGTTTCTTCCCGAATCGTCATGCAACTGAGCCATCTTAACAACAACTAGAGAGCGGTCGTGACCTACCATCTACCTCATTGGAGACCCTTGGACTATCTTTACTCGGCCCTGACCGGACTCTATCTTGCACTATACATTATTCCCTTTATCCTGCGTGTGCACATGGTGGATGGCTCAATTGTAATCGTGTACAGTCTTCCCGCTGACTAAATAGCACGCAACAAAAAAGCTTTTCACTGCATGTTGATACCCGCGACAATACACTAAATTAAACTAAACTAATCTATCGAATTTTTGTTTACAATATGTTATCTGTGTGCATCGTGTTACACGCCTGTTATGCAGCTCAGCTTAATTTAGTTTAGAGATCCAGTGCAGCAACAGGCCCTTCGGCCCACCAAGTCCGCGCCGACCAGCGATCCCCGCACACTTACACTATCCTACGCACACTAGGGAAATTTACATTTATACCAAGCCAATTAACCCACAAACCTGTGCGTCTTTTGAGTGTTTGAGGAAACCGAAGAACTGGGAGAAAACCCACGCAGGTCACGGGGGAGAACGTACAAACTCTGTACAGACAGCAGCCGTGGTCAGGATCGAACCCGGGTCTCTGGCGCTGCACGGCAGCAACTCTACCGCTGCGTCACCCTGCCGCTGAAATAAAAAAAATCATCGATACATTTGACAATGAAACACTCCTGACTCTTTACTGTTGACTCTTGAGTCTTGATCATCACTCTTGCTGCGTCTAAACGGTGTCTATCTTGCGGCACTGTTGGGGTGGCTAATGCACAGGCCCTGTCTCACATTTTACCCTCACCTTCTCAGTTACATAGAAACATGGAAACATAGAAAATAGATGCAGGAGGAGGCCATTCGGCCCTTCGAGCCAGCACCATCATTCATTGCGATCATGGCTGATCGTCCCCAATCAATAACCCGTGCCTGCCTTCTCCCCATATCCCTTGACTCCACTAGCCCCTAGAGCTAACTCTCTCTTAAATCCATCCAGTGACTTGGCCTCCACTGCTGTCTGTGGCAGGGAATTCCATAAATTCTCAACTCTCTGGGAGAAAAGGTTTTTTCTCACCTCAGTCTTAAATGGCCTCCCCTTTATTCTAAGACTGTGGCTCCTGGTTCTGGACTCGCCCAACATTCTTCCTGCATCTAGGGTACACAAAAGGCTGGAGAAACTCAGCGGGTGCAGCATCTAAGGAGCGAAGGAGATAGGCGACGTTTCGGGTCGGGACGTTTCTTCAGACTGCATCTAGCTTGTCCAGTCCTTTTATAATTTTATATGTTTCTATAAGATACCCACTCATCCATTTTAAAACTCCAGTGAATACAAGCCCGGTCTTTTCAATCTTTCCTCATATGACAGTCCCGCCATCCCAGGGATCAATCTCGTGAACCTACGCTGCACTGCCTCAATCACAAGGATGTCCTTCCTCAAATTAGGAGACCAGAACTGTACGCAATACTCCAGATGTGGTCTCACCAGAGCCCTATACAACTGCAATATGGAAATAATTGCTGCACATTGTGTAAACAAAGAACAAGAAGTCTTAATTGCCCTCATTTGTACATGTAGAGATCGGCACTGCGCTGGGTATCAGAGGATAGTGAAGATGTGTGACCTTTCATTGAAAGCTGCTGTTCCGTGATGAATGCAAGCGCGATTACTATTTCGCTGTCTGAATCTAGAAATTGTTAAAGGGTTAGCGCGTAAGTACCAAAGAGTATTAACATTGTTATCAGAATTCCCTATTTGACAACATAACCGGTTAGATCTTGTAGAAAGACGACATTGATTAAGTGTTTGGTGAATTAATTCCTATCGTGGCCTGGCCTGGGATTTTGAAACTCATTTTTGGAAGCTTAGTAACATGAACAGGAGGAATCCTCGAGGGAAGACACGGTAGATCTTTTACTCTGTATCAGTGCAAGGTCAGAAAGAAAGAGTGCATTTACTCAATTGAGTAAAATATGACAGTAATTTTGTAATTATTCTGAGAATATAGTTCTCATTTCTGAGCTCTGTTTTCTACTCAGGAACAATGCTGCCTTAGAATTAGGTTGGCACAGTGGCGCAGCGCTAGAGTTTCTGCATTACAGCGACAGGGACCCGGGTTCGATCCCTGACTATGCCTGCTGCCCGCACGGAGTTTGTACGTTCTCCCCCCGCGACCTGCGTGGGTTTTCTCCGGGTGCTCCGGTTTCCTCCCACGTACAGGTTTGCAGGTTAATTGGCTCGGTGTAAATGCAAATTGTCCCTAGTGGGTGCAGGATAGAATAAGTGTGCAGGGATCGCTGGTCGGGGGCGGACACGATGGGCCGAAGGGCCTGTTGCCGTGCTGTATCTCTAAACGTCTTCTTATCGAGTCCACACACTAGATTAGAAGTTGTTCAGCCAGAGCTGAACCCACTTCTCGACATCTGCAGACAATGATGTCTGAAGAAGGGTCTCGACCCGAAACGTCGCCTATCTCCTTCGCTCCTTAGATGCTGCTGCACCCGCTGAGCTTCTCCAGCTTTTTGTGTAACCCTTGATTCTCCAGCATCTGCAGTTCCTTCTTTAACACAAATGATGTCTGTCTTGTCGCTTCTTGTGCGGGGTGGTGGAAAGATTGGTGGAAACAGGGCCGCAACGTGAACGCTCTTTCCTTGACCCCCCCCCATCTCTGAACTAAAACTAAACTAAACTATTTATCTTATTCATGGGAACAAACTTATGTATGCATGTGGGGACTTTGAAGTTAGTGATCTAATGAGGACTTGTTTGCATGTAGGGGGATCTACAAGCTGGACGTTCGAAACCTGATGAAGGCCTGCAGTGACTTGCATTGCTGACCAAGTAGACCTCTCGCCCCCAGCATATGTGGTGCCATCCGTGTACATTTTGCAGCATAGAGTTCACGGCAGCAGGTGCGCAGCTCGCAGGCACAGTTAATTGATTCACCGAAGCAGATGTGAATGAAGGGATGAAAGAATGCCTTTGCATTCTGAAGACAAAGGCCGTAAACCAACCTGTTTCTCTGCACAGTGTGGCTTGCATCAATAAAGGCTTATGGGGAACCGGCCACTTCTCGCCCCTCGGGAGACAAACGTCCAGTGAAGTCAGACATTGATGATGACATTCACCGTTGTTTAGTTCCGAGGTACAGGGACACAGCGCGGAAACAGGCCCTTCGGCCCACAGAGTCCATGCCGACCATCGATCACCCGCTCACACTAATTCTATATTATCCCACATATGCATCCACTTCCTACACACCAGAAATTAGCTTCTTGTTCCAGATTCCAGTTTCTTTAGTCTCTTGTGTCTCTGAATATTTTACCTTGCTATCCCATCCTATTTTAAACCTTAGTTCAGTTTAGAGATATAGCGCGGAGACAGGCTACTTTGTCCCACCAGGTCCGCGCCGACCAGTGATCCCTGTACACCAGCACTATCCTCTACACACCCCAGGGACAATTTACAATCTTTTACCAAAGCAAATTAATCTACAAATGTGTAGAGTACGTCTTTGGATTGTGGGTGGAAATCGGAGCATCCGGAGAAAACGGGGAGAACGTACAAACTCCGTACAGACAGCACCCGTAGTCGGGATCAAACCCGGGTCTCCGGCACTGTATAGCAGCAACTCTACCGCTGCGCCACCGTACCATATAACCATATAACAATTACAGCACGGAAACAGGCCTTCTCGGCCCTTCCAGTCCGTGCCGACCATTATTTTCCCCTAGTCCCATCTACCTGCACTCAGCCGACACCCCTCCATTCCCTTCCCGTCCATACACCTATCCACTTTACTTTTAAATGTTAAAATCGATCCTGCCTCCACCACTTCTGCAGGAAGATCATTCCACACAGCCACCACTCTCTGAGTAAAGAAGTTCCCCCTCATGTTACCCCTAAACTTCTGTCCCTTAATTCTCATGTCATGCCCTCTTGTTGAATCTTCCCTACCCTCAATGGGAAAAGGTTATCCATGTCAACTCTGTCTATCCCTTTCATCATTTTAAAGACCTCAATCAAGTCCCCCCTTCACCTTCTGCGCTCCAAAGAATAAAGACCTAACTTCTTCAACCTTTCTCTGTAACTTAGTTGCTGGAACCCAGGCAACATTCTAGTAAATCTCCTCTGTACTCTCTCTATTTTGTTGACAGCCTTCCTATAATTAGGCGACCAAAATTGTACACCATACTCCAGAATTGGTCTTACCAATGCCTTGTACAATTTTAACATTACTTCCCTACTCCTATATTCAATGCTCTGATTTATAAAGGCCAGCACACCAAAAGCTTTCTTTGCCACCCAATCTACATGCAATTCCACCTTCAGGGAACTATGCACAGTTATTCCTAGATCCCTCCGTTCCACAGCATTCCTCAATTTCCTACCACTTACCATGTACCGCCCCTTTGGCTTTCAGTTCGCCAGCACGGCCTTTGTTTGATTGAGCGAAGGGGTGCGTGAAGGACACCAGGCACAAACCTCATGGTCTACCGGGCAACAGCGATTCCTGCCGTTCTATTTGCTTCTGGAAATAGACAAATTCTGGACACGGACTGCCTGCAGCAGGCAAGCGACGCACTGGAAAGATAGCAACAACGTTGTCGCTGTAAAATCCTCCAAACTCATTGGAAAGAGAAGTGTACCAATGTCTATGTCCTCTCCCAGATCACTATCCCCCAGTACTGAAACCCCACTTTAGGTTAGCTTTGAGATACAGCATGGAAACAAGTGTGACGGCCCATCGAGTCCACGCCGACCATCGATCACCCGTTCACAATAGTTCTATATTCTCCCACATTTGTATCCACTACCTCCACCCCAGGGGCGATTTACAGAGGCCGATGAACCCACAAACCCGCACATCTTTGGGATGTGGGAGGAAGGTCACGAGGTCACACTGAGAACCTGAGGTCAGGATCGAACCCAGGTCTCTGGCGCCGTGAGGCAGCGACTCTACCAGCTACGCCGCCATACCGCCCACCAGTTTCACCGAGTCCGATTTTGGATGGGGGAGAGGTTTATGAGTAAAACATACGATGGCCTACTGTGCAGCACAAGCACTGGGACGGTGGCGCAGCGGTAGAGTTGCTGCCTCGCAGTGCTGGAGTCGAGGACTAGAGGTCGTAGCCTCAAAATTAAGGGATGTTCTTTTTGGAAGGAGATGAGGAGAAATTTCTTTAGTCAGAGTATTGAATCTGTGGAATTCTTTGCCACGGAAGGCTGTGGAGGCCAAGTCAATGGATATTTTTAAGGCAGGGATAGATAGATTCTTGATTAGACGGGTGTCAGAGGTTATGGGGAGAAGTCAGGACAATGGGGTTTGGGAGGGAGAGATAGATCAGCCATGATTGAATGGCGGAGTAGGCTTGATGGGCCGAATGGCCAAATTCTACTCCTATCCCTTATGACCTTATGAGCTGTGAGAGGAGAATAATGATCAAAGTACTGACGTTGGCATTCCAGTTCAATTCCTCTTTAATTACAGTGATGCGTTCATAAATAGTTTTAATCTGCGGTAGTTCAGCAGGGGGTCTTGTTGAGAATCTGTTGCCGTCAAGCCCTTTCTGCCTTATCCATCTGTTCGTTCCTAATTAAAGCCGGGGACCGATTTGCTCGGCTTTATGTTCGTGTCTGTCACTATGTGATGGAACTCTTGTTTATGAAAGAAAACAGATTTTGTTTGCTTCAATTATTATGTCTGCAATCAATAAACACCACACTTGAAGTTAAGGGCCTGTCCCACTTGGCGATTTTTTTCGGCGACTGCGGGCATCACTGACTGACGAATAAAGGGGAGGCCATTTAAGACTGAGGTGAGAAAAAACTTTCTCACCCAGAGAGTTGTGAATTTGTGGAATTCCCTGCCACAGAGGGCAGCGGAGGCCAAGTCACTGGATGGATTTAAGAGAGAGTTAGATAGAGCTCTAGGGGCTAGTGGAGTCAAGGGATATGGGGAGAAGGCAGGCACGGGTTATTGATTGGGGACGATCAGCCATGATCACAATGAATGGTGGTGCTGGCTGGAAGGTCCGAATGACCCTCTCCTGCACCTATTTTCTATGTTTCTATGTATCAGGTCACCGAACAATTTGCGGCGTAACGCGGTGTGATGCGGTGTTGACGCGGCGGTGATGTGGTGTGATGACACACACCACGGTGATGTGGTGTGATGATACAGTATAATCCATATTATACTGCATCTGCCATGCATTTGCCCACTAACCCAGCCTATCCAAGTCACCTTGCAGCCTCCTAGCATCCTCCTCACACCGAACACTGCGTGTCATCTGCAAACTTGGAGATGTTGCATTCAATTCCCTCGTCCAAATCATTAATATATATTGTAAATAGCTGGGGTCCCAGCACTGAGCCTGGGATATCCCATCTAAGCTTTTCCCATTTGCTTGCATTTGGCCCAAATGCCTCCAACCATCTCCTTTCATGCAGCTGTCCAAATGTCTATAAATGTGAGGTTATCCACTTTGGTGGCAAAAACAGGAAAGCAGACTATTATCTAAATGGTGGCCGATTAGGAAAAGGGGAGATGCAGTGCGACCTGGGTGTCATGGTACACCAGTCATTGAAAGTAGGCATGCAGGTACAGCAGGCAGTGAAGAAAGCGAATGGTATGTTAGCTTTCATAGCAAAAGGATTTGAGTATAGGAGCAGCGGGGTTCTACTTCAGTTGTATAGGGTCTTGGTGAGACCACACCTGGAGTATTGCGTACAGTTCTGGCCTCCAAATCTGAGGAAGGACATTATTGCCATAGAGGGAGTGCAGAGAAGGTTCACCAGATTGATTCCTGGGAGTTCAGGACTGTCTTATGAAGAAAGACTGGATAGACTCGGTTTATACTCTCTAGAATTTAGGAGATTGAGAGTGGATCTTATAGAAATGTACAAAATTCTTAAGGGGTTGGACAGGCTAGATGCAGGAAGATTGTTCCCGGTGTTGGGGAGGTCCAGGACAAGGGGTCACAGCTTAAGGATAAGGGGGAAATCCTTTAGGACCGAGATGAGAAGGAATTTTTTCACACAGAGAGTGGTGGGTCTCTGGAACTCTCTGCCACAGAGGGTAGTTGAGGCCAGTTCATTGGCTATATTTAAGAGGGAGTTAGATGTGGCTAAGGGGATCAGAGGGTATGGAGAGAAGGCAGGTACGGGATACTGAGTTGGATGATCAGCCATGATCGTATTGAATGGCGGTGCAGGCTCGAAGGGCCAAATGGCCTACTCCTGCACTTAATTTCTATGTTTCTATGTAAAATGTCGTCATTCTACCTGCTTCTTCAACTACTTCCCCCGGCAGCTCGCTCCACCACCTTCTATGTGAAAAAAATTGAGCTACAGGTTCTGATTAAATCTTGCTCGTCTCACTTTATACCTGTGCCCTCTCGTCCTTCATTCTCCTACCCTGAGAAGAGGGAGTGGCAAGTGTGCGACTGGTCCTTGATGATGCTGCTGGCCTTGCTGAGGCAGCGTGAGGTGTAAATGGAGTGAATGTGGAGGCGGGTTTGTGCGATGGTCTGGGCTAAAGAAATGGTTCAGGTTGTATCAAGAGGCAACAGTTCTGTGGAGTCAGTCATAAATCCTCTTTACTTTGGTCCACAGTGTTTTCAGGTGGACTATTCAGATTGTTTGCTGTGGTGCAATGTCTAAACAGTGTGGCATAGAACTCTATGCGAGGGTCCCGATCCAAATCGTCACCTATCCAAGTTCTACAGAGATGCTGCCTGACCCGCTGAGTTACTCCAGCACGCTGTGTCCTTGGTGGCAAGGTGGTGTAGCGGTCGAGTTGCTGCCTTACAGCGCCAGAGACCAGGGTTCGATCCTGACTACGGAGTTTGTACGATCACCCCGTGACCTGCGTGGGTTTTTTCCCAGATCTTCGGTTTCCTTCCAGACTCCAAAGACGTACAGGTTTGTAAATTAATTGGCTTGGTGCAAATGTAAATTGCCCCTAGTGTGTGTAGGACAGTGTTAGTGTGCGGGGATCGCTGGTCGGCGCGGACTCGGTGGGCCGATGGGCCTGTTTCCGTGTTGTATCTCCAAACTAAACTAAACTAAACTTGTGTGTAAACCAACATCTGCAGTTCCTTGTTCCTATATTCTGGCACAGAACTTGCTCTAAAATGTTATCCCATAGTTTCACCCACATCAAAGCCAAACCAGGATCCTCCTCCCAACTGTGTTCTAAACGTGGCTCGGAATGGATTACAACTAACTATCGCTGCGTTTAAAAACAGATGTTCAGTGCAAAAAAAACCTGAAGCACACATTGCGCAATGTGTCGTGATTGTTGGAATTGTGGTTTAATTGTTCTGGGCATAATTAAAAATAAAACACAAAATCACTTGAGGCTCGTGAAATTGTTCTATGAGCTCAATCAGATTTGTGAGACACGACCTCCCACATGCAAAACCATGCTGACTATCCCTAATCAGCCCGGGTCCATCTAACTACGTATATATCCGAATATTTCCCCTTAGTAACTTTCCGACCACAGATGTTAAGCCCACTGGCCTGTAAATTTCCAAGCCCTTTCCCTGCAGCTCCTCTTGAATAGAAGCACAACATTTGCCACCCTCCAGTCTTCCATCAAGGTTTAAGAACATTCGGACGGGCACATGGATAGGACAGGTTTAGTTTAGTTTTAATTGTCACGTCTACCGAGGTACAGTGAGC
Source organism: Raja brachyura (assembly GCA_963514005.1). The sequence goes on along the minus strand of OY740807.1, from coordinate 32,926,975 downwards.
AGCTGTTGCGTGATAACCAGTCAGCGGAAAGACAATACATGATTACAATGGAGGCATTCACGGTGCACGGGTACACGAAGGGAATAACGTTTTGTGCAAGAAAAAATCCTCGAACTACAAATTCCTCGGGGCACACATCTCGGAGGATCTGTCCTGGTCCCTCAACACCTCCAAGCTGATCAAAAAGGCGCAGCAGCGCCTTTACTTCCTGACAAGGCTCAAAAAAGCCCACCTGTCCCCCTAGATCCTGACCAACTTTTACCGCTGTACCATCGAAAGCATCCTGACCACCTGCTTTACGGTATGGTACAGCAGTTGCACCGTGGCAGATAGGAAGGCACTACAACGGGTGGTGAAAACTGCCCAGTACATCATCGGTGCCCCGCTCCCTGCCATGGATGCCTCGGTGTCTGAGACGGGCCGGGAAGATCATCAAAGACCTCTCCCACCCTAACCATCGACTGTTTGCCCTCCTACCATCAGGGAGGCGGTACAGGAGCCTCAGGTCCCGCACTAGTAGGATGAGGAACAGCTTCTAGAACAACACCATCACACTGCTGAACTCGGAGTCCCGCCGATAGATTTCTCCAGTCTCTCCGTCCACATTGTCTGCATTCTGTATTTATTCTCTATATCGCTATCACTACGAACTGACGCTAAACTGCATTTTGTTGTACCCATACTTCTATCTGTGCAATGACATTAAAATTGAATTGAATTGAATTGAATTGAAAAAAAGGTTTGGTGGGACATGGGCCAAACACAGGCAGGTGGGACTAGTGTAGACGGGACATGTTGGCTAGTGTGGGCAAGTTGGGCCGAAAGGCTTGTTTCCGTGCTGTGTGACTCGATCACTCTCTAACTCCCACTGTGACTGGAGTTATTAAAGTTGTAGCTCCCACTACCATTGCCTTCACAATAAAACCATCAAATCCTATAATTGGTCGCCCAATTATAGGAAGGATGTCAACAAAATAGAGAGGGTACAGAGGAGATTTACTAGAATGTTGCCTGGGTTCCAGCAATTAAGTTACAGAGATAGGTTGAATAAGTTAGGTCTTTATTCTCTGGAGCGCAGAAGGTTAAGGGGGGACTTGATAGAGGCCTTTAAAATGATGAAAGGGCTAGACAGAGTTGATGTGGACAAGCTTTTCCCTTTGAGAATAGGGAAGATTCAAACAAGAGGACATGACTTTAGAATTAAGGGACAGAAGTTTAGGGGTAACATGAGGGGGAACTTCTTTACTCAGAGAGTGGTAGCGGTGTGGAATGAGCTTCCAGTGGAAGTGGTGGCGGCAGGTTCGTTGGTATCATTTAAAAATAAATTGGATAGGCATATGGATGAGAAGGGTATGGAGGGTTATGGTATGAGTGCTGGCAGGTGGGACTAAGGGAAAAAAGTTGTTCGGCACGGACTTGAAGGGCCGAGATGGCCTGTTTCCGTGCTGTAATTTTTATATGGTTATATGGTTAAATCATTAAAATACCCTGCAGGAAAATATCACTTTAACTGCTGCCCTGCCTACCACAGATGGTGATGAGATAGTGATGAGATGGTGATGGTGATGAGATGGAGAAGGGTCTCGACCCAAAATGTCACCCATTCCTTCTCTCCAGAGATGCTGCCCGTGTCGATGTGTGACTCCAGCTTTTTGTATCTATCTATCAGATGAATCAAATTGTGATTTTGGCCCAGGGAGGGAAGTGCCATTTGATGAATACCAGAGCATGACTTGGGGTCAAAGCCGTAAGGAATTATGTGTGCAATTTCCTGAAGTACATGAAGTCTCTGTTTACAATTGGAAATTAATCTATAAGTAAAATGTTATCCCATTGCATGTCAGGCCATTGTACAGTGCAGCAGAATGTGTACCCCAGGATCCTGACTTACGATAGACAGTCTTTAGACTTTAGAGATACAGCATGGAAACAGGCCCTTCGGCCCGGCAAGTCCGCCTCGACCAGCGATCCCTATACACTGGCGCTATTCTACACACAATTTACAATATACGTGAAGCCAATTAACCTACAAATCTGAACATCTTTGGAGTGTGAGAGGAAGCTGCCACGCCTGGAGAAAACCCACGCAGTCACTGGGAGAATGTGCAAACAGCAGATAGCATCCGTAGCTAGGATCGAACCTGGGTCTCTGGCGCTGTAAGGCAGCAGCCCTGCCACTGTGACACTCTAGTCATGAATCTATCTATAAGTCTGGATAGTATCCATCGCATTGATCAACAAAGTGAGCACGGTGGCGCAGCGGTAGAGTTGCTGCCTTACAGTGCCAGAGACCCGGGTTCGATCCTGACTATGGGTGCTTGACTGTACGGAGTTTGTATCTTTTCCCCCTGCCCGAGTGGGATTTCCTCCCAATTCCTCCAAAGAGTGTGGTATAATTGTAAATGTTCCTAGTGGGCGAAGTTCGTGGGGATCGCTGGTCAGTGCGGACTCGGTGCGCCAAAGTACTTGTTCCCGCGCTGTTTATCCCTAAACTAAACTACTGAACTAAAAGGGATAACTTCACAGATATTACTTGCAAAGCCGGCAACTCCTCCTTCTCCTTGTCCATACATAAGCTTCATCCACATCCAAACCAACCCAGCACCCAACTTTGTTATAAGGTCATAAATGATAGCAGCAGAATTAGGCCATTCAGCCCATCAAGTCTACTCTGCCTTCTCCCCATTATCCCTGACACCCGTACTGATCAAGAAGTGTTAGAAGATGGGTGGGAATTGACTTCAACTTCTTCTTCTTATCGAGTGCACACACAAGATTAGAAGTTTGTATCGAGTGCACACTTCTTCGCACCTGCAGACAATGGTGTCTGTCTTGTCGCTTCTTGTGCTTGGTGGTGGAAAGATTGGTGGAAACAGGACCGCGACATGAACGCTCTTTCCCTGACCCCACTTCAACTGACTACAGCTTATTGCAGGTCAGTGATGATGTGGTGAGTATACTTAACATATGTTCTAAATCTATGAAGCAAACCAGTCTGAAGAACGGTCTCGGCCCGAAACGTCACCCACTCCTTCTCTCCAGATATACTTCCCGTCCCCGCTGAGTTACTCCAGCTTTTTTGTGTCTATCTTCAGACCCAACACATTTGTGTTTCTCATTTGTAGTTGAGAATTATGTAAGTCTCAACGCTGTATTGGAACCTCTCAGCTCCCATGCTGTTTTGTTCTGGAACTGTTTTTTGATTTTATTCTGTGAGCAATTTTATCCCACTAAATCACTGCAGCTATTAAAGTACCCATGCCAGTTATTCTGGCAAGATTACTTCTTCTCTTAAGTGATAATATCAAGGGAATAATGTAGCTGGCTAAGGTTAAAACAAGTCAGATCTAGTGTTGGGCTGAAAATAAATGCCTCGTCCACAGGGAATTGTAAATAAGTGTTCCTGTGCATATGTTTCTTCCTTGTAAAATGAATATTAAACTCCGTGAATGTGCCACAGGGGAATCCCCCAATGCTTCATTAAAAGTTGCAAATTGTATAGCTCAGTACTCCTCTTCAAGTGCAAGCAGTTGTACCTAGACTAAGCCAGCAAGTATCAAAAATTTGGCCCAGCTTGAGAGGGGACTTTGTTTCGATAATAGACACAAAAAGCTGGAGTAACTCAGAGGGACAGACAGCATCTCTGGAGAGAAGGAACGGGCGATGTTTTGGGTCAAGACCCTTCATTGATTAGTTTATTAGAGATACAGAGCGGAAACGGGCCCTCCAGTTCACTGAGTGTGCGCCGACCAGCGATCGCCATGTACACTAGCACAACCCGACACACTGCACAATTTACAATTCTTTCCGAAGTCAATTAACTTACAAACCTGTACCTCTTTGGAATGTGGGAGGAAACTGGAGCACCCGGAAAAAACCCACACGGTCGCGGGGAGAGCATGCAAACTCCGTACAGACAGCACCCTCTGTCAGGATTGAATCCGGGTCTCTGGTGCTGTGAGGCAGCAACTCTCCCGCTGCGCCACCGTGCCGCTTGGTCTTAATATCCAAAGTTTCAACCATATTGATAATAATAAACTGCAAAATTTCATCACAAAGGGGGAAAGTATTTGGCTGACGACTGCAGTGTTTTTTAATGTCAAATCTTCTCATTGAATGAGGTCCTTGGAGCTGATAAATGGAATAAAACTACTTAAATAGTTGACATAACGCAGTATTGTATTCATAGTGAAACTGCATTTTTCCAATGTTTTATTATTCCCTCAGTGAGTCATTTAACGAAAGTCAAGGTACACTTCCTGATAATAGTCAGACAGGCTTTTCCACCCAACTTGCCCATACTGGCCAACATGTCCCACGAGTCCAACCTGCCTGCATTTGGGCCCATATCCTACCGAGATGCGAAAACACTTTTCACACAGAGAGTTGTGAGTCTGTGGAATTCTCTGCCTCAGAGGGCGGTGGAGGATGGTTCTCTAGATACTTTCAAGAGAGAGTTAGATAGGGCTCTTAAGAATAGCGGAGCCGGGGGATATGGGGTGAAGGCAGGAACGGGGTACTGATTGTGGATGATCAGCCAAAATGGCGGTACTGGCTCGAAGGGCCGAATGGCCTACTCCTGCACTTATTGTCTATTTTCTACAAACCTGGCCTATGCATGTACCTGTCTAAATGTTTGTTAAACATTGCAATAGTCCCTGCCTCAACTACCTCCTCTGGCAGCTCATTCCATGCACCCACCACCCTTGTGTGAAAAAGTTACCCATTAAATCAGGCTCCCTTTAAATCTTACCCCCCTCACCTTAAGCCTGTGTGCTCTGGTCCTCATTTCACCTACGCTGGGCAAGAGGCTCTGTGCATCAATCTGATCTATTCCTCTCATGGCTTTATACACCTCTATAAGATCACTCCTCATCCACCTGCGCTCCAAGGAATAGAGTCCCAGCCTACTCAACCTCTCCCTGTAGCCTAGGCCCTCGAGTCCTGGCAACATCCTCGTAAATCATCTGTGCGCCCTTTCCAGCTTGTCAGCGTCTTTCCTATAACATGGTATCCTATAACATTCCTATAACACTCGCTGGAATTTAGGAGATTGAGGGGGGATCTTATAGAGGCTTACAAAATTCTTAAGGGGTTGGACAGGCTAGATGCAGGAAGATTGTTCCCGACGTTGGGGAACTCCAGAACAAGGGGTCACAGTTTAAGGATAAGGGGGAAGTCTTTTAGGACTGAGATGAGAAGATATTTTTTTCACACAGAGAGTGGTGAGTCTGTGGAATTCTCTGCCACAGAAGGTAGTTGAGGCCAGTTCATTGGCTATATTTAAGAGGGAGCTAGATGTGGCCCTTGTGGCTAAAGGGATCAGGGGGTATGGAGAGAAGGCAGGTACAGGATACTGAGTTGGATGATCAGCCATGATCATATTGAATGGCGGTGCAGGCTCGAAGGGCCGAATGGCCTACTCCTGCACCTATTTTCTATGATTCTATGATTCTATGGTGTCCAAAGCAGGTCAAGATGGAGGAATTCAACTTTGCTGGAAATTTGAAGCTGGTCAGTGCCATTAAATATATTATAATGTTGATAGATTGAATAACTGAGGCAGTGTGCTGATTTAACTTTATGGTGGGATTAGCAACCATGGCCAGTTTAGTTTAGTTTAGTTTAAAGTGTGGAAATAGGCTCTTCGGCCCACCGAGTCTGCGCCAATCTGCGACCCCCGCATATTAATATTAACCTACATACACCAGGGACAATTTTTACATTCACCAAGCCAATTAACCTACATACCTGTACGTCTTTGGAGTGTGGGTCTCGGAGAAAACCCACGCAGGTCACGGGGAGAACATATAAACTCCGTACAGACAGCGCCGGTAGTCGGGATCGTACCCGGGTCTCCCGGGGTTGCATTCGCTGTAAGGCAGCAACTCTACCGCTGCGCCACCGTGCCGTCCATTTAGTAATGGTGTTATAAGTCCCCATGTTGAAGAGAAGTCCATTTGTTGCCTATCAACCTCACAGATCTTTTATGGGTCGTTATATTCAGAAGTAGTTCCGCATGGAACAGGATTCAGTCAGATCTTGGGCCCAGAGTTTGAATTCAATTGCGTTGAGTTGGCAGCACGCTTTCACTAAACGGGTGACTGCAGCACAAATGAACACAGCACCTAATGCAGATTTTTAGTTCAGCCCAGATATCTATGATCGTGTACACTCATTCATCTAGGAGAATGGCACTGTATTATTAAGTTGATAGGAGCAGAATTAGGCCATTCGGCCCATCAAGTCCACTCCGCCATTCTAACCTGCCTTCTCCCCGTAGCCCTTAACACCCGTAGTAATCAAGAATCTATCTACCTCTGCCTTAAATATATCCACTGACTTGGCCTCCACAGCCTCCTGTGGCAAAGAATTCCACCCTCTGACGAAATAAATTCCTCCTCATCAACTGTGATCAACAGTGTGACTGATTCCAAATAGATGTCAACATCACGACTTCAAAGTCAAAGTAGAAAATTTCCACATGGCCTACACTGGGTCAAACAGACACAGCTTAATTACACATTACAAAACCCTACCTCCTGCTTACCAGAGAGATCCAATTCAGCTGTAACTGTTCCGCTCCTGCTCCTAGATTCACTCAGCAAAAGTTCACCGAAAGGCTTTTATCATTTGAAATCAAATTATATCATAAATTATCCCATAAGAGATTGATTTTATTTATCAACTTGTAATGCAGCAGTAATATCAGGCTTTTAATATTAAGCGACTTAATTCGCATGAATATTGAGTTTGCGATTATTTAAAAAGAAAAGTTCAATTTTGGAGTGCTAACATATATTCTTTCAAATGAAAAGTTAATCTAATCTTTTTGCAGAAAATTAATTCTATTTTCATCATCCAGATTTGCTCCATTTATTCTTCTTGCTATAATATGCTCTTTAAAAATACTCTGCCATAATTACTGTATCTGAGTGAATTTCTTTTCTAAAGGTAGTAGCAATAAATGACTGTAGTAAAATATCCAAAGAGACATTTGTTAGGAAAGATATATCTGTGGACTAGAGACAGGAGATGTGGTAAAACATGATTAGCCTTGAAATGTGCTGGGAATCTGTTCCTGATTGAGTCAATGGAACTGACTTGGGCATTAGTGCTTAGAGCTCTATTACACATTGAAGCATTTCTAATGTCACACCCGCTCGCTCTAGTGAAGGGACGTGGGGTGACTAGCGGGTTGGCACGGTGGCGCAACGGTAGAGTTGCTGCCTTACAGCGCCCTTCTGCCCACCGAGTCCGCGATGACCGGCGATCCCCGCAAACGAACGCTATCCAACACACACTCGGGACAATTTACAATTTACCGAAGCCAAATCGACCACACGGCTTTGGAGTGCGGGAGGAAACCGGAGCACCCGGGGAAAACTCGCGCGGTCACGGGGAGAACGTATGAATTCCGTGCAGACAGCACCCATGGTCGGGATCGAACCCGGGTCTCTGACACTGTAAGGTAGCAATTCTACCGCTGCAACACCGTGCCGCCCCTATAGAGGTTCAGATCTGTGAGGCCATAGTTAAGTGGCAATCGAGAAGGTTGCAGAGACAACACATGGCCTCAAAGATTGCAATAAGCTGCAGAAAAATAAATTTAATGACTTCCCAAGATCAGCTTCATCTCCGTTCCTAGCATGTCCACTACTAGAATCACACACAAGGCATTCCTTCTCCACCAATGTACGTATACATCCTTTAGTTAACCAGAATACTAGAAGTCTGACTGTGCTACCACTGCAGAAAGTGTCACTTCATTCCTTGTTCATAAATTCACTGACATCATCTCAGATGTCAACACTGGGCATGATCTAGATGCCAGCTTGGAGTTGAAGCCTCCATAATACGGGCATGTATAGGTTGCAGCCACAAGGGGAAGACATGAGCGGCACGGTGGCGCAGCAGTAGAGTTGCTGCCTTACAGCGCCGGGGACCCGGGTTCGATCCCGACTACAGGGTGCTGTCTGCACGGAGTGTTTACGTTCTCCCCGTGACCTGCTTGGGTTTTCTTCGGGATCTTCAGTTTCCTCCCACACTCCGAAGGCGAACAGGTTTGGAGGTTCAATGGCTTGGTATAAATATAAATTGTCCCTAGTGTGTGTAGAACAGTATTAGTGTGCGGGTATCGCTGGTCGAGGCGGACTCGGTGGGCCGAAGGGCCTGTTTCTGTGCAGTGCCTCTAAACTAAACTAAACATGGTCCAGATTGCACTAGAGTATGATGATGTTAGGGAAGGGAGAAGTAAGAGTCAAAAGTCAAAGTCAAAAGAGTTTATTGTCATGTGTCCCTGACAGGACAATGAAAATCTTTCTTTGCATAGCACAACAGAACATAGAAGTCATTGACTACAATTCTATACATAAATACACCCATGAATTAATAAATTAATAAAGTGCAAATAACAGATGGAGGGATATTAATGTTCAGAGTTCCGAGCCAGTTTTAATAGCCTGATGGCTGTGGGGAAGTAGCTATTCTTAAACCGGGTTGTTGCAGTCTTCAGGCTCCTGTACCTTCTACCCGAAGGTAGCAGGGAGATGAGTGTGTGGCCAGGGTGGTGTGGGTCCTTGATGATGCTGCCGGCCTTTTTGAGGCAGCGACTGTGATAAATCCCCTCGATGGAAGGAAGGTCAGAGCCGATGATGGACTGGGCAGTGTTTACTACTTTTTGTAGTCTTTTCCTCTCCAGGGCGCTCAAGTTGCCGAACCAAGCCACGATGCAACCAGTCAGCAAGCTCTCTACTGTGCACCTGTAGAAGTTAGAGAGGTCGTGCTTGTTTTCTAGAGGTTTTGATTAGAGATACAGCATGGAAACAGCCTTTCAGCCCACCAGGTCTGCACCAACTATTGAAAAGCCGTCCGCACTGACCAACACTGTGTAGCTCCGTTTATTATTGCCACCAGCACCAAGCTAGAGTGAAAAGCTGTTCGTAGTGCGCTGTCCAACCTCTGACTTCAACGAGTGGTTTAGTTTAGTTGAGGGAGGCAGCGTGGGAACAGGTGCTACAGCCCACTGAGTCTGCACCCATCAACATCAAGCTACTGAGCAAAGCAAGCAGCATCTATGAAGAGAGAAACGGATGTAATATTTAATTGAATAACATTGCTATCAATTTAGGCAATGCACATGAATATTATCTAAATGGAGGCCGATTAGGAAAAGGGGAGATGCAGCGCGACCTGGGTGTCGTGGTACACCAGTCATTGAAAGTAGCCATGCAGGTACAGCAGGCAGTGAAGAAAGCGAATGGTATGTTAGCTTTCATAGCAAAAGGATTTGAGTATAGGAACAGGGAGGTTCTACTTCAGTTGTATAGGGTCTTGTTGAGGCCACACCTGGAGTATTGCGTGCAGTTCTGGTCTCCAAATCTGAGGAAGGACATTATTGCCATAGAGGGAGTGCAGAGAAGGTTCACCAGACTGATTCCTGGGATGTCAGGACTGTCTTATGAACAAAGACTGGATAGACTCGATTTATACTCTCTAGAATTTAGGAGATTGAGAGGGGATCTTATAGAAACGTACAAAATTCTTAAGGGGTTGGACAGGCTGGATGCAGGAAGATTGTTCCCGATGTTGGGGAGGTCCAGGACTACGGGTCACAGCTTAAGGATAAGGGGGAAATCCTTTAGGACCGAGATGAGAAGGAATTTTTTCACACAGAGAGTGGTGGGTCTCTGGAACTCTCTGAGTTGAGGCCAGTTCATTGGCTATATTTAAGAGGGAGTTAGATGTGGCCCTTGTGGCTAAGGGGATCAGAGGGTATGGAGAGAAGGCAGGTACGGGATACTGAGTTGGATGATCAGCCATGATCATATTGAATGGCGGTGCAGGCTCGAAGGGCCGAATGGCCTACTCCTGCACCTAATTTCTATGTTTCTATGAACGAATAATTTAATTGGCCAAGTATTCACATACAAGGAATTTGCCTTGGTGCTCCGCCCGCAAGTGACAACATGACATACTGTGTTAAGAGCATTGAGCATGCTGCTTTTGAATTCCTTTAAGCGTTGGAACACTGTACATGTCTATAATTCACACTAAGCATCTGGTAATTGCCATGTAGTTATTGTGTTTGAATACATAGCACTTAGCTGCTATTTGACAAGTAGTTATTATTACACTCCAGTTTATAGCTGTGTTAATTATATTGCTTGATATTTTCTTGTTTAATTTTTTTCCAACCGAATGAACACTCTGTGCTTTGCATCCATTGCCGAGGCATCGACGCTTGCTGGGTGGTATATACGTTTGTGATTTCACTTAATGAACAGGCTGGTGGCTCAATAATTGCTTTAAACCTAACAACACAATTCTATGATTTCTCGCGGAAAATAAAAAAATAAAATCGCATCAGAAAAAAAAGTTGACAATGAATCCGTCCCATCTGCAATTTGAAAGCAAGGCAAATTGTTTTCAGTCAGCGAGCTTTACATAGTGCACATATATAAACACATCTGAATGTCGGGAGAGGCACATAGCAGGAGACTGAGTGAAAGGCTTGGATAGAGTGGATGTGGAATTAGTATGTTTTGGGTCAAGACCCTTGTGCTCTGGAATCTATATCAGTGTTTGCACGCAGGTAACTAGGATAGGACGGAGAACATGGATAGATGACGTTTCAGGTCCGGACCCTTCTTCAGATCCGAAACGTCACCTATCCATGTTCTCCAGGGATGCATCTGCAGTTCTTTGTTTCCATGTCTACAAGTGCTATTTTGTAACTGTACTGAATTACCTGTGCATCCAAAGTGCTGAGTAACTCAGCGGGTCAGGCAGCATCTCTGGAGAACATGACCAGGTGACGTTCCGGGTCGAGACCCTTCTCCGGGCCCGAAACGTCACCTCTCCGTGTTCTCCGGAGATGATGCTGCCTGACCTGCTGAGTTACTCCGGCATCCGTTTCTACATCCCCAAGTGCTATTTTGTAACGGCACAGAAGTCAAGTCGAGTCGAGTGGAGTTTACTTGTCACACACACGTACAAGATGTACAGTGAAACGAGTGGCAATGCCTGCAGGATGGTGCAAGAACAACAGAACCACAGAACAGAACGGAACCAGTATTTACATTTAAAAAAGAGACACAACAGTAATTATTCTTTGGTGAGATAAGAGTTTACCGTCCCGATGGCCTGTGGGACGAAACACCGTCTCATCCTCTCTGTTTTCGCAGCGTGACAGCGGAGGCGCTTGCCTGACTGTAGCAGCTGGAACAGTCCGTTGCTGGGGTGGTAGGGGTCCTTCATTATCTTGCTGGCTCTGGATCTGCACCTCTTGATGTAGAGGTCCTGCAGGGGGTGGTGAGTGTAGTTCCCATGGTGCGTTCGGCCAAACGCACTATTCTCTGCAGAGCCTTCTCTGCAGAGACTTTCATTGCCCCGTGCATCCAATGAAAGCTTCAGGCTGTGGGCATCTCACATTTATCTTCCATTGGCCTGCCATGTAGCTGTCTTGCTTTTGCCCTTTTATACATTCTCTGCAAAGGTACAATGTGAATGGTTCCATCCCACACACGATGAAATGTGAAGAGCACTTCAAACGTTTCGAAAAGAACTTTAGAAAGGTAATAGCTTTCGAGAAAAGCTGTCAGAGACTCACAATTTCCCAACTGGTACCTTTTAACATTGGCCCTGTTAAACGTACGATACTTGATTGTGTACCATTAACCTCGCCGTGAAAGAGTAATTATGATCTATATCATTACTATAAGTAAACCCATCATGCTTCTAAATGGATTCAGTGGTCTGAAGCACTCATTTGGTTTCTAATGTTCTGCACCACTTTTTATCTTATTCATGTTCTATCATCGGTAAAGCATGATTGATGGGAATAAAGAGTACTCGAGTCGTGAATCTACATATATCAGCAAGTACAGCGCATATTTTGGTGGTTGGTAGGGAGACAGATGAATATTGAAACTACACAGACCTCGTTGCTTTAAAAGAAAAAATTCTATGCCAGAAATTTGCACCTTCATAAATAATGATCGCCTTAGACGATAGCTCAAAGCCATGACTTCTGTCGTGGGATATATAGGACCACCTGAACATCGTGTTTCAGGTAATTACCCGCACAGCTATTATACATTCATAGTCCAGTCTCAGTACAAAATTCACAATATACATTAAAAAAAAAATCACATTGTAAGAGTATATTTAAAAATAAATTGGATAGGCATATGGATGAGAAGGGTATGGAGGGTTATGGTATGAGTGCAGGCAGGTGGGACTAAGGGAAAAAAGTTGTTCGGCACGGACTTGAAGGGCTGAGATGGCCTGTTTCCGTGCTGTAATTGTTATATGGTTATATGGTTATATGGTTATATACATTTTGATTAAAAAAAGGTTTGGAAGTGCTGTATATAACAAGACAATCTATCAATTTGATGGACTTTTTTTTCTTGAAGATAATATTTCTGCCAAATGTTATTTATCAGGGTTTATTTTCTTAATAAGCAGGGATATAATGCCAAAGTTGTTTATGTTACTTCTCGTACAAATGCGAAGCCAACACTAAAGCGGCACGGTGGCACAGCGGTAGAGTCGCTGCCTCACCACACCAGGGACCCGGGTTCGACCCAGGCCACCTGTGCTGTCGGTGCGGAGTTTGTATGTTCTCCCCGTGACCGCGTGGGTTTTCTCCGGGTGCTCCGGTTTCCTCCCACACTCCAAAGAGGTGCAGATTCGTGAGTCAATTGACTCCTGTTAATTGTAAATTGTCTCTAGTGTGTAAGATAGTGCTAGTGTACGGGGTGATCACAGGTTGGCATGGACTCGATGGGCCGAAAGGCCTGTTTCCATGCTGTACCTCTAACAACCAAATAGTCTAATAACTAAAAATAGGTTGCCGTTTTAAAAATCGGTAATTTTTTAGTTGAAGCTGGTTGCGATGCAGTTGAAGGTGGTTGCCAGAGGTTGCAGGTAGTGGAAGGTAAGACCTTTTTTCCACCCAGTTTTATTCCACCAGGGAGGTCTTACCTTCCACTACAGATCAAGGCAGAAGATGAGTAGTTCTGAGGCAGGGACTATCGCAACATTTAAAAAACATTTAGATAGGTACGTGCATCGGATAGGTTATAAGGTTATAAGGTCATAAGGTCATAAGTGATAGGAGTAGAATTAGGCCACTCGGCCCATCAAGTCTACTCCACCATTCAATCATGGCTGACCTAAAGTATCTCTCCCTTTTAACCCCATTCCCCTGCCTTCTCCCCATAACCTCTGACACCCGCACTAATTCAAAAAATATCTATTTCTGCCTTAAAAATATCCACTATCGGCCTCCACAGTCTTCTGCGGCAAAGAATTCCACAGACTCATCACCCTCTGACTAAAGAAATTCCTCCTCATCTAAAAGAACGACCTTCAATTCTGAGGCTACGACCTCTAGTTCTAGACACACCCACTAGTGGAAACATCCTCGCCACAGGTTTAGAGGGATGTGGGCCAAATGCAGGCAGGTGGGACTCGTGTAGATGGGACATGTTGACTGGTGCGGGCAAGTTGGGCCGAAGTATGTACGTTGTATGACTCTAAGTCCTAGGGAGCTCATCAGGGAAGGAAGTCTTCTGCCTTGATCTGTACAACATGTGGCTCCAGAACCACTACAGTGTTGTTGAGAGAACTGCCCTTTGAAACGGCCCAGCGAGCCAGGCAGTTCAAGAGAAGTGATGATGGAACAACTCTACCAAACTATCAATGATTAGAAAATACATGATCCGTTAGTCTTTCACACATACATGACATTCTCATGACAGCGAGAGGATTTGAGGGTACACAAAATGCTGGAGAAACTCAGCGGTTGCAGCAGCATCCATGGAGCGAAGGAGATAGGTAACGTTTCGGGCCGAAACCCTTCTTCAGATCCAATGAGAGGATTTGAGTATAGGTTCATAACGAGAGGATTTGAAGCACATCTAGGTATACAAAGAGTCACCACAAAAAGGGCACTGACAAAGTTACAAAGTACCCCCTTTTTTTTCCCCAATAGTTTCCCCACCCCCCATTATTTCTCGATGCACCCCCGTCCTCCCCCTCGCCCAGTTCCCCCTTAGTTCTCGATGGCCTTCCCCCACGCCAGGACCTCCCAATTTGTTCTACACGATAGAACAAAGAACAGCATAGAACAGTACAACACAGGAACTGGCCCTTCGGCCCGCAATGATTGTGCTGGCCATGGTGCCAAGTTAAACTGATCGCATCTGCCTGTACATAATCCATATCCCTCAATTCCTTCCACATCCATGTGCCTATCTAAAAGTCTCTTGAACACCACTGTCATATTGGCCTCCACCACCACTCCTGGCAGTGCGTTCCAGGCCCCCACCACTTTCTGTGTAGCACAAACACCTTGACCCGCATAACTCCATGAAACTTTCCCCCTTTCACTTTACATCGATGCCCTCTAACGTCGGCCATTTTCACCCTGTTAAAAAGGTTCTGACTGTCTACCGTATCTATGGCTGTCATCATTTTATATTCTATCAAGTCTCCCTTTAATCCCTGATGTTCCAGACAAAAAACACAGTCCAAGGCCATCCAACTTCTCCTTTTACCCCAGGTGTGGCCTCACCAAAGGCTTGTAGCAAGAGGGACCTGGTATGGGGGGGGGGGGGGGGGGGGGGGGGGGGGGGCGAGAGAACAAAGAGGGAGGGGGGAGAAGAATTGTATTCTTCAGTAACTTTGTCGGCGCCCGGTGTGTGGCGACTCTTTGCATACTTTGCGTGCATGTTTAGTTTAGTTTATTTGGTTAGGTGTTGTCAGCTACAGGGACAAGCTTTTGTTGCGTGCTAACCAGCTAGCGGAAAGATAATGCATGATTACAATCGGGCCGTTTACAGTGCACAGATACGTACGGGAATAATATTTAGTGCAAAGTAAAGCCAGAAAAGTCAGATAAAGTGAGTCAGAGAGTCCGTGAGTTCAGGATGGCTCTCTAGTTGCGGTAGGATGATTCAGTTGCTTGATGAATAGAATATCAATGAATCATTGGATCAATCAAAAAGACCTAATATGTATACGTCATCCCCTTTGCAATAAAATACAATACTTCATTTGCCTTCCCACTGTCTTGCTTCACCAGCAGACTAACTTTTCATGTTACATTTATATGAACACTTTGATTCCACTGCAGGTCAGCTTGGAGCAGAGGAGCTTATTCCCATTCTGTTAAAATCAACCACAATATAACGCCGCAATGTTATAATATTGACCAAAAGACATAGGTTTAAGGTAAAGGGGAAAAGATTTAATAGGATTCTGAGGGGTAACTTTCTTACACAAAGGGTGACGGGCGTATGGATCGAGCTGCCAGTGTAGGTAGTTGAGGCTGGGACTATCCCAACGTTTTAAGAAACAGTTGGACAGGTACATGGATAGGACAGGTTTGGAGGGGTATGGACTAAACGCGGGTAGCTGGGACATGTTGGCTGGTATGGGCAGGTTGGGCCAAAGGGCCTGTTTCCACGCTGTAACATTCTATGACTCTAAAGTTCCCCAGTGAGCCTGTCCTTTTAGTGAGGCACAGCTGCATGGGCAGCTTGCTTTTCCTAACCTCCAGATTACTAACTCATGATTACTAACTTCCTGAGTAAGTAGTTTCTAACTCCCATCAGTTTTGATCAATTTTCTTTACTTCCTCCCCAACTGTGGCCGATATATTTATTACCAAGACGACTGCATCACCTGACAAATGGATTTTCCTTGTAGAGGAAGCATCATCTTTAGCATTTTGTTCTTCGCTCCTAATATAATGCCTGTTGTTGATAAATTATTTTCACACGAGGGCAAGTTTCAAATATAAATCTTCCAGATTTGCTCAGGAGATTTCATCACATTATCTTACGGAAGAAAAAATTCCTGTCAATTTATAGCCTGGTGATAACTCAATAATGTTTTCCCTGTCATTTGTAAAAAAGTCCAGTAAGCAAGATACAACACATAAACGCGGTAATTTAGTGCGTAAAGTATTGAATAATTATATCATTTAATTTAAACGACTTTGATCTAAGATTCGATCTTACGACGTGTAAAGGTAAGGCGCGCATTAAGATTGATCGCTGTATTCTCATGAGAAAAATAACGATGAGATTAAATTGAAAAAAGGTTGTTCAGTTGATGACAATTGAAATCGTGGCCAAACGCTTGATTCAAAATCATCTGATGATGCTCTCAAGTATATCCGATGGCATAAGGTCATAAGTTCATAAGTGATAGGAGCAGAAATAGACCATTCGGCCCATCAAGCCCGCACCGCCATTCAATCATGGCCGATCTAGCTCCCCCTCCTAACACCATTCCCCTGCCTTCTCCCCATAACCCCTGTCGCCTGTACTAATCAAGAATCTATCTATCTCTGCCTTAAATATATCCACTGACTTGCCACTGAAGACATTTAGGCATTTGGACATCGGTTAGTTCAATGCAGCATAAGATCCATCGAGCAAATAGACGACTTGAAGAAACCAATTACCAGTAACAAATTGTATAATATTCAGTGAAGTGCTTTGGGATGGAAAGTTTTGAAAGATATATAAATTAATTTAATTTTATTAATGTAATGTTTTCTATTAAACTGATATAGTTTTAGAGATACAGTGCGGAAACAGGCATCTCGGCCCACCGAATCCACGCTAACTAGCGAACCCGCACACTTCTCACACTAGGGATCATTTTACCGAAGCCAATTAACCTACAAAAATGTACGTCTTTGGAGTGTGGGAGGGAACCGGAGCACCTGGGAAAAACCCACGCATCTCATGGGGAGGACGTGCAAACTCCATACAGACCGCACCCGCAGTCAGGATTGAACCTGGGTCTCTGGCGCAGTAAGGCAGTAACTCTATCACTGCGCCACTGTTCTTTGGTAACATTTGAGATAAGATGATGAATGAATGAATTCAAAATGTTCCTGTTGATTCTGATATCTCATAGAATCATAGAAACATTAAAAATAGGTGCAGGAGGAAGCCACTCAGCCCTTCGAGCCAGCACCGCCATTCAATATGATCATGGCTGATCATCCAAAATCAGTACCCCGGTCCTGCTTACTCCCCATATCCCTTGATTCCGTTATCCCTAAGAGCTAAATCTAACTCTCTCTTGAAAACATCCAGTGAATTGGCCTCCACTGCCTTCTGTGGCAGAGAATAGTAAGATTGAACGAGAACTTACCAGTTCGAAGGTTGATCTTTATTTTATGAGAAGTCGAAGTGAGGGATTTCGTGAAGAGCCCGCCGGCGCGCATGCTCGACATACTTCAAAGTAGCGGCGTGGAATCACAGAAACCAACAAAAGAAATGACTTCGCATAGTAAGATTGAAGTGACTAAGATTACCAGATGAAGGTGATTGAGGGTTGGGCGAGGAGGGCACGAAATCCCTCACTTCGACTCCTCATAAAATAAAGATCAACCTTCGAACTGGTAAGTTCTCGTTCAATCTTACTATTTCATTTCGGAGTCACGTGAGTGACTTCGTGAAGACTTCAAAGCTTCTGTGATTACACGCCCTGGACCACGTCCATGCTGACACACCACTACCAGGGATGGATGGGAGGAACAAACTTGCTCAACAGTTCATACTGCAAAACAAGAGCAGAGTTATTAATAACAAATCAAAAACCCCTCATGCGGGGACATCTCCACGTTCTTGACCTGCATTCAGCACGGCTTCTGCGAACTGTAGAGGAGCAGCAACAGGCTTGTTATAAAAACGCTGGAACACAGCTTCATTAGCCCATCCTGCTGTGGCGAGAATTTGGTCCATGGGCACCTCCATGACCCTCGCCGCTGACGTCGATGCAGCCCTGGTGGAATGAGACGTGAACACATTAGTGTCGATACCTGACTTACCCAAGACGACTCAAAGCCACCTGGATATCGTCTGGACTGTCACTCGATGATGAGGTCTCTTATGAGTGACAAGCAGGTATCTCTCCATTCCTCTGATGCGTGCCGTCACCTTGACATAGTGGCGGATATGTGAGGCTAAACATAGCCTAGCATCTGCGGGGTATGCCGGGAACTTCAGCTGCAGCCCTGTGCACCCAGGTCTATGCTGCTTTAGTAGCTCGTCAATGAAAAAGACTACTTCTGTAGGGGTAGAAGTCATTCTGTCGACACGAAGTTTGTGTAGTGTCTGTACCCTCTGAGCTGAAGTCAGCGCTAGTAACATCACCAGCTTCATGGTGAGTTGGTCCAGTTGGAGCCCTTCCATGGGAGACCACGTCCTGAGCAGGGTTAATACGTCCCTGACATCCCAGGTGATATTATAGCGTGGTGTAGGCGGATTCATATTGAATATACCCCGCATGAGTCTGGACACTAGCCTGTTGGATCCTACCCCAATATTGAGGTAGAATGATAGCGCACTTCTGGCGCTGTTGATGGCACTGTAACTTAAGTGTTCATCATGGTGCAACCCCGCGAGGAATTCCAGGACGTCGGTTATTGTCACGTCATCGTACGTGATGCGAGAGCGGCTGCAGTAGGCTTCCCACTTCTTAATATGCGAGCGGTATCTTCGCCTTGTGGACTCTCGACACGACGCCCCGATGGTATCCATGGTCCGAGCCGAGAGGCCGTATTGGACTAACGGCCTGTTCAGAACCTGCAAGCCAACAGATTTAAATAGCCGTGGCAGGGATGTGGCTCCCCTGAGACAGGGTAGTAACCAATTGTGGGCAACCCTTCAAAAGGACCCAAGGTTCGTTGAGCATGTCAAAGACCACCGGATACCAAGGCTGTGTGGGCCAGTCGGGTATAATAAGGATGCCCTTGGCAGCATCTGCCTGAATCTTTCGCAATACCCGACTGATGAGGCAAAACGGGGGGAAGGCATAGAAAAACCAATTCCCCCAGCCCAGCGAGAATGCATCTAGCGCTATTGCCCCAGGATCTAGTTCCCATGAAATGTAGGTTGGTACCTGATGGTTCAACCGTGACGCAAAAAGGTCAATGTCCGGTTTACCAAATTTGGCTGTGACTTTAGAAAAAGTCTCAGGATGCAACATCCATTCAATATTGTCATTAAATTTGCGTGACCTGGTGTCCGCCACAGTATTAAGCTCACCTGGCAAATAGGTAGCTGAAATCCAAATGTCTCTTTGAACACACCAGAGCCAAATTGAGTTAGCCAATTTGTCACACGAAACTGACCTGGTACCACCCATATGGTTTAAGTATGCCACTGCTGTGGTGTTGTCTATTTGGAGACGGACATGTGCTCCAACAAGCTTGGAACAATACGCACGAAGTCCGTGGAATGCTGCCAGCAACTCCAAATAGTTAATCCCTTGAGTCAACAACATCGTCGATTCAAGGGTGTCCCATCTGCCCCCACAACTAGAGCAATTATCCGTGGCTCCCCAGCCATTGGAGCTTGCATCAGTCTGCAAATATACCACCGGATTAGCCTCCCTGATAGGCTTGAATGAGCTGCTAATGTGACACACCCACCATTGCAACTCATTTATCGCTTCGGGTGGCAGCTGCATGGACCGATCATAATGACCAGCGTTCTGTTTTAACACAGCAATTTTAGCTCTTTGCAAATTCTGATAATGCAAAGGTCCATATCGCGCTGCCGGAAACAAAGCTACAAGCTTCCCAATTATTGTAGCTGAATGCCGAATCGATGGTATATTGGTGCGGATTAAATCTAACACCTGGGTAACCTCCTCAATCTTGTTAATTGGAATGGTAACCCTCATACTCATAGAGTTCACCGTGAACCCTAGGTAATTAATCACCTGGGCAGGGCAGAACTTTGATTTCTCTGGATGGACAATAAACCCTAATTGTTGAAATATATTGACAGCAGCTGCAACACCCTGTTCAGCCAATTCCAGGGTGTGGCCCACAATTAAGATATCATCTAAGTAGGCCATAACTATATGGTGTCGTTGTCTCAAATAAGCCATAATTGGTTTCACTAATTTAGTGAACAATCTAGGGGCTGTGGTGAGCCCATTAGGCAAAGCCTTGTACTGCCAGAGTTGCCCCATCCAGATGAATTTCAAAAACCTTCTGTCGTATTTCTGGATGGATACTGAATAATATGCGTCTTTCAAATCGATGCATGCCATAAAGCAACCATGAGAAATCAATGATTTGGCTGTTTCAAACGTATCCATTTTAAAATGAGTATATGTTACAAAAGTATTCAAACGGGTTAGATCAATAATGACACGACAACCTCCATCCTTCTTAGGTCTGGTGAATATATTCGAAACAAATTCAACTGGCTCATGCACCGCGCTCTCAATCACTCTCTTCTGCTCAAGACTTAAAAGTTCCTTGTAGCCTGCTGCCTGTTCTGCAGCAGATAATTTAAACGTTCGAGCGGGCATGTGCTGGGATGGAGGAATGTCGCCATTAATAAACTCAATTTTATGCCCCTGAATATTCTGCAACACATACTCGTCATCAGTAAAATGACCCCATGCACCCAAAAACAACCGAAGGCGACCACCAACATGTGAAGTTAAACAAAGAGAAAAGAGAGAACCAGACCCCCTCACCCCCGTGGTTACCGGCGGTCCTTGACACGCGTGGGTGGACGTGGAGGTGCTGGGTTGGCTTGAGGGCGCGGCGTCTTCGTTTTCCACCAGGGTCTCTGCCGACCCTGTCCTAAAAAAGACCCCTGGTGCTGGGTCTGATGTTGCTGTCGTTGTGGAGCTTGAGGGTGGGTCCTCGTCGAGGTACTAGCAGACCCTCGTGATCGAATGTATGGAGACTTTGAGCCTGACGGTGCGGGGGCACTCTGAGAGCGCATGATCCCCACCGTTTTGGCTTGTTCGTCAAGCTCTTTGACTCTCTTCGAGAGGTCCTCCCCAAAGAGCTGACGGGGCGGGGGCGGCGGCGGTGGTTTGCACAATCCTGCAAACTTCGGATTGAGCGCTGGGCGGATGCTGGTTTTGCGAAACCCGTTGATTTCGTGCTGGGTCGCGCACAGGAGGGCCCGAGCATCTTCCTGGTCCAAATTCAGTTCCTCCCCGTCCACCGACCGCGCAAAGGCGGTAATACCGGCCGTGAGGAGCTTCAGGATCCGCTGCAATTTTACCTCTTGTTGACGGATAGCCGCACTGATGTTGCCCCATATCGGCGTATTGACCACAGGCACGTTGAGGGATTTGCAATTGGATGGAGCCTTGTGACGGCTCATTGCCTGAATGAGGACTTCTTCCTGTAGTTGCTGGTTGTTAAGAAAGTCCACAGTGGCTGCCAGCTTTGCGTTTAAAGGAAGTCCAGATGAATGTGGGGCCGCAATTTGGTCGCCACATCCAGAAGATCCTCCGCTGGCACCTCCAACGGAGGTGGTATGGAATCCACCAAAACCTCCTCCTCCTGCTGCTCCAGGCTGATGGTAGAGGCTGGTGACGACGCCCTGTGCCTGTTGCTGCCCTGCTGTAGTTGACGTTGAAGCAGGAGCTCCAGCAGCCGCTCCATACGGTCAATACGCCCTTCACCCTGAACACTCAGGTGGTCGGAGTCCTCCGGCTCTGAAAAGAAACCGGGCTCCTATCATCGGCCCGCACCTCATCGAGGCCCAGCCGGTGCCGGTAGTTGTCGCTAACAGCCGCCGAGGCGAAACTGCGCGATTCCCGCGCGGGCGTGTTCAACCGCCTCCGTTTAGCGGGAGCTGAAGCCGCTGCCACTAAGGGCACTTGCGGCGTAGTGTCAGCACCAGCCGAAGCATGGCTGCCTGAAGCCCGCGCAGGCTTGCCGGCTGCCCACATCGTGGACTTTGCCGACGCATGGTCTCGCCCACCCATCCATGGGGGGCTCGGCGACCGTGACGAGACCCGACTCAACCGACCCATCCCGGTGTCAAGAGTCGGGGTGTGCCGGCTGGACCTCACAGCCGCCCCGGGTCTCGCCCTGGAACCTGACCGCTCCTCCGTGTCAGGCAATGCCTTAGCCCTGGCAGGGTTAGGCTTCTGGGCTGCTGCCCTTCCCCTACTCGGAGGGCTGAGTGGAACGGGCCGTGCAGCCGCACGCACCCAGCTCGAGGTCGCCAGCGAGCCCGCTGACGACCTGACTGCCATGGCAGGGTCCCCCTGCTCTGGCGGCACACCACACTCCTCCTCGTCGAACTCCTCCGAGCTGTGGTGTGCTGGCGGATCCGGACCTGTAAACACAGGGCTTACCCACATCTCCGCCTGAGTCCCGTCCTGCGTTGCAGGTACTGCCGATGGTAAAGGCCCCGGAACTGTTGACCGGCGAACTCGTCCTGACGTCCTCCGGCCCTTGGAACTCCCATCCATGTCCTTGCTGCAAGACAAAACCCACAACAAGGACCACCAACTAAAGATAGGATACTTACCTCCGTGGCCCCTTCTGAAGGGCTGGCGAGGAGCGCACACCGCCGCCAGCCGTCGCAGCAACGCGGTACGACGATATGTCGAGCATGTGCGCCAGCGGGCTCTTCACGAAGTCACTCACGTGACTCCGAAATGAAATTCCACAGATTCACAACCCTCTGGGTGAAAATGTTTTTCCTCATCTCATTCCTAAATGGCCTACCCCTTTTTCTTAAACTGTGACCCCCTGTTTCTGGACTCCCCCAACATCAGGAACATTTTTTCAGCATCTAGCCTGTCCAATCACTTAAGAATTGTATATGTTTCTATATTGCAACAGATTTTTCAGAGTAAAATTGATTGAGTCAATCAAATGAATTTGCCGTGTAAAAGACAATGCTGGGGATGAAGAGGGCAACTTTATACTGTCCAGTGTTTTCAAATAAAGAAAAGTGACGCTGTCGCATCAGTGAAGTCCT
Source organism: Raja brachyura (assembly GCA_963514005.1). Next base: position 32,904,182 of record OY740807.1, on the reverse strand, counting down.
AAGTGAGTGCTGCTAAGTCAGGTGCCAGGTTTTGATTGAAATGTTGAGCTGAGCTTTTGTCTGACCTCCCACATGGACACCCAATGACCCCAAAACTGAGGTAGGACGTGCTGGCGCTGGAGAAGGTCCAGAGGAGGTTTACAAGAATGACCACAGGAATGATTGGGTTAACATATGATGAGCGTTTGACGGCACTGGGCCTGTACTCGCTGGAGTTTAGATGGATGAGGGGGGACCTCATTGAAAATTTCCGAATAGTAAAAGGCCTGGATAGAGTGAATGTGGAGAGGATGTTTCCACTGGTGGGAGAGTCTAGAACCAGAGGTCATAGCCTCAGAATAAAAGGATGTACCTGTGGAAAGGAGATGAGGTGGAATTTCTTTAGTCAGAGGGTGTTGGATCTGTGGAATTCATTGCCACAGGAAGCCAAGTCAATGGATATTTTTAAGGTGGAGATTGATCGGTTCTTGATTAGTATGGGTGTCAGGAGGTTGTTGGGAGAAGGCAGGAGAATGGGGTTAGGAAGGGAAGATAGATCAGCCATGTCTGAATGGCGGAGTAGACTTGATGGGCCGAATGGCCTAATTCTGCTCCTAGAACTAATATTCGTGAGGTCCAACGGGGAGCAGGAGAGTAACCTCCAATGTTCTGACCTATCTGATGATGAACGTAACGGCAGGGGAGCGAGATTGGTAGGGGAGGGTCCGTGGTTTGGGCTGCCATGTCTCCAAGGTCAGTGGCGGCAGGTGCCCCGGGAATTGACATAGAGAGGGACGTTGGTTCGCAGGTCCATCCACACGTTCAAGGAAGGTGATGGCTGGGGGCACTGCAGCAGCCTTGGGCTGGTCTGGGTTGGGCACCGCCCATTGGAACCACAGCGCAGACTGGACTTTTAAAATGGTGGCAGAACATGGCGCCTCTTGCATGCGGGCTCAATGGACTATCTCTGTACACTTTGCTAATCGGGGGATAGAGGGTTAGTGCTTAGGTTTGGCAAGAAAAGAATTTGCGCATTTGCATATGTAACAATAAAGCACCGTTGAAGCATTGAACCTCCTTGCAGTATTTTCCCCCTGATCAACAGTGCAAAAGCATCTTGACAAGTCACTAGGTAGACAAAAATGCTGGAGAAACTCAGCGGGTGCGGCAGCATCTATGGAGCGAAGGAAATAGGCAACGTTTGGGGCTGAAACCCTTCTTCAGACCAGTCACTGAGTTGTGGAGTAGGTCATGAATTGGTGACGTTACACGATCACAATCGAGCCGTCCACTGTGGACAGACACAGGATACAGGGAATAATGTGAATAATGTTTAGTGTAGGAAAAAGTCCAGAAAAGTCTGATCAGAGTTAGTCCAAGGTTCTCCAAGGAGGTTGATAGTAGCTCAGGACTGCTCTCTAGTTGTTGGTGGGATGGTTCAGTTGCCTGATAACAGCTGGGACGAAACTCTCCCTGAATCTGGAGTTGTGCGTTTTCACACTTCTGTATCTTCATTAGGAATACAATAGACAACAGACAATAGACAACAGGTGCAGGAGCAGGCCATTCGGCCCTTCGGGTCAGCACCGTCATTCACTGTGATCATCCACACTCAGTACCCCGTTTCTGTCTTTTCCCCATAACACTGATCTTTAAGAGCTTTATTCAACTCTCTCTTGAAAGCATGCAGAGAATTGGCCTCCACTGCCTTCTGAGGCAGAGAATTCCACAGATTCACAACCCTCTGTGTGAAAAAGCTTCTCCTCATCTCCATTCTACATGGCTTACCCCTTATTCTTAAGCTGTGGCCCCTGGTTCTGGACTCTTCCAACATCGGGAACATGTTTCCTGCCTCTAGCGTGTCCAAGCCCTTAATAATCTTATGTGTTTCAATAAGATCCCCTCTCATCCTTCTACATTCCAGAGTTTACAAGCCCAGCCGCTCCATTCTATAAACATATGACAGTCCCGCCATCCCGGGAATTAACCTCGTGAACCTACTCTGCACTCCCTCAATAGCAAGAATGTCCTTCCTCAAATTTGGAGACCAAAACTGCATGCACCACTCTGGGTGTGGTCTCACTAGGGCCCTTCCTCAGGAATGATCACAAATCATGAAAGGAAATATATAAAATGTGTCGTCCTAACTATTTTTGGTTGCATATTAATATTAAAAGTGTCGGTGTTACCATGGCAACCGGCCAAGCTACTGCAAAACTAGCAAACTCCCTGCTTGAGATCCTGCACCGTCGCGATAGCGATAGTAACCATTGCCCGAAAAGCAACCAAAATATATACGTAGCCTGGTAATAAGTCTTCTATAAAATCATAACATGACACGGCACATACACGCCGGTAGGTGATGAGAAAAACCATGTTGAATGCTGATTGTTATGATTACATTTTCAATCTATTCTCACGGTAAGATGGGTTCCTTGCGCCGAATAAATTTCTCGACGGTCGCCGGTGACAGACAATGTGCAATGGAGCCAACAATTATTTCTTAGTTAACGCCCAACTCCCGAGAGACCATGTTGGTTTCTCACCATTTACTTCGGTAAAAGGCAGTTAATGCTAATCATCCAATTTATTTAAGGAAATGTTAATTGCAGGCGCAGAAAGGCACAGCATGGTGCGAGGATCTGCAAAGCGATAAAGATAAAATCCAGTTTGCTCAGTAAAACTTCTTCATAATGTATTTCTGCCTCAGTCCACAAATGTAGCAGCCGTTTGAGATAAAACACACTCTCCTCTAGTGACAGGTTTGAATTGATTGCCCTTTATGAATGACGGCACATCCAGATGAAGTGACATTTTAAAGTCTCATTTTAATGTTGTCTATTGCAGCAGAACAGGGCTCATATCTTACTGTGTTCCGACAAGAAACAATTTGTTTTCCCAAGCATTATCTAGTGGATTTATGTTGCATTTGCTCTGCAGGAAATGCTTTGTTATTCTAATTATATTACACAATTTTCTATTGGAATTTATGCTGCTAAATCTCGTGCTCGTACTGCAGTTTCAAAGATATGTAGTTTTGCACATCCAGGTTCTTCGGAAAGTTCCCCTTTCCTTTTTTCATCATCATCAGATAGACCTCGTTTGCACTTTCATTTTGTTTAATTTAGAAATTAATGGATAATAATAATAATAATAATAATAATAATATATTTTATTGTCATTACCCATAAGTGCAACGAGATTTGGTTTGCAACTTCGAGATTTCGGTTTGCAACCCCCGAGAACAAGGTTTGTAAAAACGAACATTTGACCAGTAACATCAACACAGACTAAAGTGTGAGGCGGAGGGAGACAGTCCATGGGGAGGGGGGGGGTCTCAGCAGGGCCGGTTCAGAGCCGCTATGGCTCTGTAGGATGAATGAATTAACACATTTATTGGCCAAGTATGTTCACATACAAGGAATTTGCCTTGGCGCTCCGCTCGCAAGTGACAACGCGGCATACAGTGACTGCAGCGAGGACACAGGCCCCTCGGCCCACCGGGTCTGCACCGACCAGAGATCCCAGCACGTTAACACTACCCTACACACGACTTTCAGTTTAGAGATACAGCGCAGAAACAGGCCCTTCAGCCCATCGAGTCAGTGCCGACCAGCGATCCCAGCACACTAATACAATGCGACACACACACTAAGGACGATTTACAATTATACCAGGCCAATTAGCCTACAAACCTGCCACAGAGGGCAGTGGAGGCCAAGTCACTGGATGGATTTAAGAAAGAGTTAGACAGAGCTCTAGGGGCTAGTGGAGTCAAGGGATATGGGGAGAAGGCAGGCACGGGTTATTGATAGGGGACGATCAGCCATGATCACAATGGAGGGCCGAATGGCCTCCTCCTGCACCTATTTTCTATGTCTATGTTTTTACGCTAATTGGCCTGGTATAATTGTAAATCGTCCCTAGTGTGTGTGTAGCATAGTGCTAGTGTGCGAGGATTGCTGGTCGGCACTGACTCGGTGGGCTGAAGGGCCTGTTTCTACGCTGTATCTCTAAATTAAACTATGAATGTAACTTGGAGTGAGGGATTTAAAAAACCAAGCTCAACGATTTAACCCTGGACCAATTAGACTCAAATGAAACAAATATATTCAGAGATGTCGGGTGGGAAGCAATTATAATCTTACCACAAGGAATGGTAATCAGATTCTACACATTTCATAAGTTCATATATGTGATAGGAGCAGAATTAGGCCATTTGGCTCATCAAGTCAACTCCACCATTCAATAATGGCTGATCTATCTCTCCCTCCTAACCCCATTCTCCTGCCTTCTCCCCATAACCCCTGACACCCGCGTACTAATCAAGAATCTATCTATTTCTGCCTTAACTGTGCCACCTGGCTATTGTTACAATGGATTAATGTTTAATGTTTTATGTATCATTCCTAACTGTCACTGTATGTCATGTTGTCACTTGCGGGCGGAGCACCAAGGCAAATTTCTTGTATGTGAATGCTTGACCAATAAAGATATTCATCAAACTTACTAGTCAATTAATTAATGAATTAATCAATCAATCAAATAACTAATCAATTAATTAATTAATTTGATGGATGTTTATTTTTAATCAGTTTTTTCAGAAGGATTCCATAATATGTTAAAATATTTGTATTACCTACCCATAATAGTTAAGGCAGTCTGCAGTATATTGTGAGTAAGCTGTAACTTTACTGTAATCATTTTATAGATTTACACAAAAACCGTTAGAAGCAGACAACATTCACGTGTGGCGCAACATATGGATTTAATTTTTTCATCAGACACATGATTTGCCGATATCCATTCATAATTTTTCTTGACTACTTTTTACCATTTTATACATAGAAACATAGAAACATAGAAATTAGGTGCAGGAGTAGGCCATTCGGCCCTTCGAGCCTGCACCGGCATTCAATATGATCATGGCTGATCATCCAACTCAGTATCCTGCACCTGCCTTCTCTCCATACCCCCTGATCCCTTTAGCCACAAGGGCCACATCTAACTCCCTCTTAAATATAGCCAATGAACTGGCCTCAACTACCTTCTGTGGCAGAGAATTCCAGAAACTCACCACTCTCTGTGTGAAAAATGTTTTCCTCATCTCGGTCCTAAAGGAATTCCCCCTAATTCTTAGACTGTGACCCCTTGTTCTGGACCTTCCCAACATTGGGAACAATCTTCCTGCATCTAGCCTGTCCAAACCCTTAAGAATTTTGTACGTTTCTATAAGATCCCCCCTCAGTCTTCTAAATTCTAGCGAGTACAAGCCTAGTCTATCCAGTCTTTCCTCATATGAAAGTCCTGACATCCCAGGAATCAGTCTGGTGAACCTTCTCTGTACCCCCTCTATGGCAAGAATGTCTTTCCTCAGATTTGGAGACCAAAACTGTACGCAACACTCCAGGTGTTATCTCACCAAAACCCTGTACAACTGCAGTCGAACCTCCCTGCTCCTATACTCAAATCCTTTCGCTATGAATGCTAACATACCATTCGCTTTCTTCACTGCCTGCTGCACCTGCATGCCTACTTTCAATGATTGGTGTACCATGACACCCAGGTCTCGTTGCATTGTCCCTTTTCCTAATCTGCCACCATTCAGATAATAGTCTACCCTCCTGTTTTTGCCACCAAAGTGGATAACCTCACATTTATCCACATTATACTGCATCTGCCATGCATTTGCCCACTCACCCAGCCTATCCAAGTCACCTTGCAGCCTCCTAGCATCCTCCTCACAGCTAACACTGCCCCCCAGCTTTGTGTCATCCGTTATTTGTTTATAACTGTAACGCAAAGACAAGGCTGACCCCCTGCTTTGTGTCCTCAAGCACATGAAGTGGAAGCATATGGGTCAGGCAGCGTCTCTGGTGAACATTTCTCCAAAAGTACTGCCTGACCCGCTGAGTTACTCCAGATTTTATGTCTATCTTCGGTGTAAATTGGCAACTGCCGTTCCTTCCTACGCATGTGGATGAACCAATTTGATTAATTCCCCCATTGTAGGCTGCTCCAGAAGATTAGGATGCACAGGATTAACAGTCACCTGGTCGTACGGGTTCACTGATAGAAGGCAGTGGGTTGTGGTGGAAGGGCATCTCTGACTGATGGAGTTCCGCTGGGATCTCTGCTGCTTAGAAACATAGAAACATACAAAATAGGTGCAGGACTAGACCTTTCGGTCCTTCCAGGCCAGCACCGCCATTCAATAGGATCATGGCTGATCATCCAAAATCAGTGTCCCCGTTCCTGCTTTTTCCCCATATTAAAAATATCATGACACCTCACGGAAACATTACTAAACAAATGTAACTCTCAGCCACATTGAAATAGATGACCAATATCACAGACTAGTGAAAATCAAAATGAAAAACTGCAGATGCTAGAATTTTAAAATGAAAACATAAAATGCAAGAAATACTCAACAAGGCTAGAGAACAGAACTGGAAGGTGTGAGGAGCAAAGTTCAAAGGAGATTTTTTTTTTACGCGAGGGTGATTTGTGCCTGGGATGCGCTGCCAGGGATGGTGGTGGAGGCAGACACAAATAGTTAAAATATAACAGCTTAAAATAAAAACAAAAACTGTTTCAGAGGTTTTGGAGAGAGACAAATGGATCTGCAGAGACTGGAGTGAAATAACTCACGTGCAGGCAGGTGAGATTAGTTTAATCTTGACATCATGTTCGGCGCAGACATTGTGGGCTAAAGGGCCTGTTCCAGCGCTCTATGCTCTGGGTCAGGCCACATCTGTGTGAAGAGCAGTGTTAACATGTCAAACCAAAAATCCCTTGCCTGAACTGTCTTTGACCCGCTGAGCACTTCCAGCGCCTTGCGTTTTAACTCACGTCACAGGCGATCTAAATCAGTCCAAACTCTGACTTAAAGAGAAGCCATAAATATTGTAAGGTCGGCTTTAGCGTCAAATTAGCCGCTCACATTATTGAGCCCCCCCACCCCCTCCCCTCGCTGAAGTAGACGGATACTGACAGCACTGTCAGTACTGGCTGGATGCTGATCTCTGTAATATAGCAGACAAAACCCAGTTGCTTACAATACAATGAAAGTGTACACGTTAATGACTCATCACAACTCCTATGCACACATACAATGGCCACTGCGCTACCCCCCCCCCCCTGCCTTCCTTCATCCCCACTCTATTGTTAAGTAATAACTTAGTTTAGTTTAGTTTAAATGATACAGGCCCAGAAACGGGCCCTTCAGCCCAGCGGGCCCCAGCGCCGACCGGCAAACCCCGCACACCAACGCAATCCTGCACACACAGTGCAGGCAGTTTCCAAGTTACAAAAGACAATTCAGTTCGAAACCTGCAGGTCTTTGGTGTGTGGGAGGGAACCGGAGAAAACCCACGCAGGTCACGCGGAGAACGTACAAACTCCGCACAGACAAGCACCCGCGGTCAGGATCGAACCCGGGTCTCTGGTGCTGTAAGGCAGCAACTCTACCGCTGTTCCACTGTGCCGCCCAATCTGTAGCGTGAGTGAAACTGTGATGCGAAGGTTGACTTAAATATTCCAACAAACTGGCCCCATAGCAGAAGCGTCCACGTCGCGGGGCTGGAAACTGGAAGTATCCCGAGCTAATGCGGCTACCGTCCACGAGTAAAAAAAAGGTCGGCATGGAAAAAATTGATACTTTTTACTCGTAGGTAGGTCGTATTAGGTCGTGAAGGTAGTCGTAGGGAGTCGTAGACAGTTGTAGGTCGGTAACTGACCCGGGGAAAAAAACTGCAAACATGACATCATTTTATCATGTGATCATTTTCCACTCGTAGCTAGTCGTAGTTGGTCTTAGATGTGGAAGACTGAGGTCGAGGGGGGTCGCAGGAGGTCATAGACATAGTTGTAGGAGGTCGTAGACATAGTCGTAGGGGGTCCTAGGAGGTCTTTAACTTCGGCGAGTCAACGCAACCTTGACGTTTTTTTCATCTCGTCAAGGGTCTTTTAAACTCGTGGATTAGGTTGTCCAAGTGGGACAGGCCCTGTAGCATAAGGAAACTATAACATGAAGATAAGCTTAAACAAACCAGCAAACCAAAAATCTCATCATCAAGAGTAATATATATTTATTAAATGGTAAAAAAATTATCTGTAATACTGGTGAAGATATTTTCATAGTGCAAATCCTTGTTTCCATTGCTCTTTGATTGCATTTAGACACGAAAATGCTGGAGTAACTCAGCGGGACAGGGAGCATCCCTGGAGAGCAGGAATGGGTGATGTTTCGATGTGATGGACTGCCTTTAAAGGCAGCACATTGCAGTACTGTTGAAATCAGCCATCATGCATCTGTTGCCTCTTGTTCTGGCCTCTGGTCTCAGGCCTTTGGCATTAGCCACCTGAGTAGAAGAACAGAGGAGAATGCTCCTTCAGCAAGCCCTGACTTCATCAGTGGGTCAAAGTCACTTGCAGGTAAATAAACACCTTTGGTGTGGGGCACTTCTTTTCCCCGCACGACGAATCTAAATCATCGTGCCACGTGGATTTGAAAAAAATGAGACTGACGGGAATCTAGGGAGAATAAAAAATTTTGCATCTCAAAGGGTAGGCTGTCAAATCAATCACCCCCTTCTGACACGAAGGATAACAATACGCATGCTGGCATTCTGACCTCCGAGCACAAATTAAATCTAATGCCGTCAAACACTTGTCAGGAGAAGATAGGGAGACTGTACTCAGGCACCTTGTGAGGATTGCTATGGAAATGAAAACTATTGTCATTGAATTAACGAGCCAGTCAAATGTTTCAAAGTTTGCTGAATAATTGCCATATGAATTAAATATCTAAAGTTTAATATGGCTTCTTTGAAGATTGTTATGCCTTGAATTGAGTGGAGGGGCTATTATATGTTTCTCTCCGTAATCGCTAGTCCTGATTATAGGGCATACTTGTAAATATGCAGTTAGATGCAAACCTTCAACGAGTGTTGGAATTTTGGACCCAGGTAGGATATACAAAATTAATTGGGTTATTTAAATACGTTGAACATGGTTTAAGGTGTAGGAAGGAACTGCAGATGTTGGTTTAAACCGAAGATAGACTAGGATAGACAAGACTAGGCTTCTATTCACTGGAGTTTAGAAGGATGAGGGGGGATCTTATAGAAACATGTAAAATTATAAAAGGACTGGACAAGCTAGATGCAGGAAAAATGTTCCCAATGTTGGGCGAGTTCAGGAACCAGGGGCCACAGTCTTAGAATAAAGGGGAGGTCATTTAAGACTGAGGTGAGAAAAAACCTTTTTCACCCAGAGAGTTGTGAATTTGTGAATTCCCTGCCACAGACGGCAGTGGAGGCCAAGTCACTGGTTGGATTTACATGAGAGTTACATAGAGCTCTAGGAGTCAAGAGATAAGGGGAGAAGGCAGGCACGGGTTATTGATAGGGGACGATTAGCCATGGTCACAATGAATGGCGGTGCTGGCTCGAAGGGCCGAATGGCCTCCTCCTGCACCTAATTTCTATGTTTCTATAGACACAAAAAACTGGAGAACTCAGCGGGTCAGGCAGTATCTCTGGGGAGAAGGAATGGGTGAATCCACCAACAAGTTATAGCTCATTTTGAAATGTAGGGTGGAACTAGTGTACAGGGATCGCTGGTCGGCCCTGGACTCGGTGGGCCGAAGGGCCTGTTTCCTCTGGAAATCTAAAAATCCCAACATGTCGGATCATTGCACCTTTAAGAATGCCCGCGTAATATAAAATCAGTCCGTCATTACACAAGAACATGAGGAAACAGGAGCAGCAGGAATGTAGTTAGTCTCTCAAACCTACCTCACCATTCAATATCCACCTCAGGCCTCCTCTCCTGCTCTGTATCAGTTCCCTACAGCTTCGATCTTTCAAATATTTATCTACCTTCATTTTAAATATTTATAATGAGCTAACCTCCATTACTCTCCGGGGCAAAGATTTTCTTCAGCATTCACCGTGTGAAAATAAATTCTATGTAGTTTGTAGGAAAGAACTGCAGATGCTGGTTTAAATCGAAGGTAGACACCAAATGCTGGAGTAACTCAGTGGGACAGGCAGCATCTGTGGAGAGAAGGAAAGGGTGACGTTTCGGGTCTCCAGAGATGCTGTCAGTCCTGCTGAGTTACTCCGGCATTTTGTGCCGACATTCTATGTAGTTTGGTTTTAACTGATTGCCCCTTTATCTTGTATTCAGGAGAGATACAGCTCTTAGGGCAAATGGAATCAAGGGATATGGAGAGAAAGCAGGAACGAGGTACTGATTCTGGATGATCAGCCATATTGAATGGTGGTGCTAGCTCAAAGGGCTGAATGGCCTACTCCTGCATCTATTTTTGATGTTCTTATGTTTCTAATCTGTTTCCCCTCGTGTGTGAGATTATCCCACTAGTGAAAACATCTCCATATCTACCCTGTCACCCCACTTCATTTGTTTCAATAGGATCATCCCCTCATTCTTCTAAGTTTCAAAGAATTCACAGAATATACCTTTTGAGCCTCCCTTATCCAGCCAATCTTCAAGAGTCAAGAGTCAAGAGTGTTTTATTGTCATATGTCCCGAAACGGAACAATGAAATCCGTACTTGTAACAGCCTAACAGATATGTAAACATTGTAAGATAGACACAGAATGCTGGAGTAACTCAGTGGGTCAGGTAGCATCTCTGGAGAAAAGGAATAGGTGACATTTCGGGTCGAGACCCTACGTCAGACTGAAGGAAACTAGTCAGGGCAGAAGGAAACTAGAGGTGTGAAAAGATTCAGAACAAATCAGAGCCGGCACCGATGACCAAGGAAGGGTGGAGCCCACAATGATCCATTGTTGGCTGTGGAAGAGGAGATAACAAATGGATATATGAATGCAAACAGTGGAACCGGCAGGATGACTAGGTTGGGGGAGAGATGGAGGGATCTGTAACATAGTAATCTGTAAAGCACACAATAAACAACAAAATTCAGTATGTGTGTGTGTATATATAATATATATAATATATATGTGAACACACACACACACACATAATATAATATCGGTAATCTGTAACATTGTAATCTGTAAAACCCATAATTTAAAAAATAAATAAAAATTGTAGTGTATATATTAATATAAATTATACAAAAATATATATACATTATAGAACTTTTTTGTCTCTATTATCTTTATACATCCATATAGGAGGAAAAAATATATAAACGGAAAATAGTGCAAAGTAAAAAAATAAATGACCCCCAAGTCCATACACTGTAGTTCTGAGCCTATTTCGAGGCTGTCATCTTTAATAACCTGATGGCTGCAGGGAAGATGTTGCTCCTGAACCTGGACGCTACAGTATCCAGGCTCCTGTACCACCAATTATCCCAGCTATTGCTCTGTATAGACTATGTTTTGTTGCTGGGTGGACTGGATTTGCCGCTTAAAGCATCGGACTCAGTTGCAGCGCTGGAAGAGATATTAAGCTGGTATTATCACTGGTAGTCAGCCTGATATAATTCAACCCTCAGTGCAATACGTGGTTTATCTGGCTTTGACATTTTGGAGCAAAATTCCATATATATGAATTTGACTGGTTAAATGAATGAAAATGTAAGTGTTAGATTTATCCCGCATCTCGATAGACCATCTCTTCATGTAGCAGGATAATTGATTAGCTCCAAGTTGCCATGGTAGTCTATGATTAACTGTAAAATGCAGATTCTGATCTGAAATCCCTACGAGCATTTCTCCGGGCAGTCTGTTCAGATCTGAGATCACAAGCAAATGACAGGAAATGCTATCATTTGATTTTAAAATGTGCTCGATGCAATAGAGCCTCAATTAGGAAAAAGGTGAGGTGTACCTCATACATCATCTGGGGTTTAGTGAAAAGAGTCAGATTTTTGTTTTTATACTTGTCCCAATCGGAGAACAAAATATAATAATAGTAGGAGATACAAGGAACTGCAGATGCTGCTTTACAAATAAAAAAAGATATAAAGTGCTGGAGTAACTCAGCTGGTCAGGTAGCACTCTGGTGAAAATGGATAGGTGACAATGGGTCCAGACCCAAAACATTACTTTTCCATGTTCTCCAGAGATGCTGCCTGACCTGCTGAGTTACAATATCATAATTAGGGTGGTGACTAATTTATAGATGTTTGGCTACAACACTGTATAGTTTAGTAAATCTACTATCCTACACCTACACGTAAACCTACGCCCACGGGTTAGTAAAACTACTATCTACCTCATTGATGAACCTTGGACTATCTTTGATTGGAGTTTACTGGGGTTACCTTTCACTAAGTCGCATTCCCTTCTCATGTATCTACACCGTAGATGGCTCGATTGTAATAATGTATCGTCTTTCCGCCGACTGGTTAGCGCGCGACAAATGCTTTTCACTGTACCTCGGTACACGTGACAATAAACTGAACTGAACTGAACCTAGATAGAAGAAGATACGGTTTATTTAAATCATGTAGAACTCAATTTAGCTGATCATCACTCCTGCACGAGGATACACACCTTTTACACAGAAAACCACAATATTGTGAACTTTTGGCATTCCTGCTTACGGGTAGTTGCAGCTCAGAGTTTAAATTTAATTTTGCCATTAAATTTGTCATGGTGTGACGTGGTCAAGCTTGAAAGGGTTCGGAGAAGATTTATCAGGATGTTGCCAGGATTTGAGGGACTGAGCTGTAGGAAGAGGTTGAGCAAGCGAGGGCTTTATTCCTTCAAGCGCAGGAGGGTGAGGGGTGATCTTATAGAGATGGACAACATCATGAGAGGAATAGATCGGGTAGGTGCACAGAGTCTCTTGCCCAGAATAGACACTCTGAGGAAGGGTCCCGACCCAAAAAGTCACCTATCGTTTTTCTCCAGAGATGCTGCCTGACCCGCTGAGTTACTCCAGAACTTTGTGTCTATTTGTAAGCAAGTTCCAGGGACAGTTAGTCAAGGTCAGTATTGGAAGGGGAAAGGGGGGTCGGGGGGGGCAATATACTCTCTTCTCATGATAATGGATTTTGCTATTTGTCATTTTAACAGACTCTCTGGGTGCTTAATGTCCATTTAAAATAGAATGGTTAGTATTTATTTTGGTTTAGTTTAGAGATATAGCATGGAAGCAGGCCCATCTTCCCACCCAGTCCGTGCCAATCTCCGCACTTTAACACTATCCTACACACACTAGGGACGATTTACATTTACATTGACACCAAGCCAATTAACCTACAAACCTGTACGTCTGCAGAGTGTGGGGGGAAACCGAGTGAACCCGGACGAAACCCGTACGTTTATGGGCGAACGTACAAACCGTACCGACAGCACCCGTAGTTGGGATTGAACCAGGGTCTCTGGCGCTGTAAGGCAGCAACTCTACCGCTGCGCCACCCATTAGGCTTTGAAATAAGATTCTAATGCGTATTATATATAAACCTTGCTGCTGGGAAGACTCTGACCTTGTTGACTCTGGTCGGAATAAAAGGCCGCCAAATCCCACTGCTTTTAACATTGTGCCAGGATTGGAGGTTTGAACACTCAACCCATAATGCTGGAGTAACACAGCGGGACCAGGCAGCGTCTCTGGAGAGAAGGAATGGGTGACGTTTCGGGTCGAGACCCTTCAGTCAGGGGAGAGGGAAACTGGAGATATGGTTGGGTACAAAGAACATGCAAGGTGTGAAAAGGGACAGATAAAAGCGGAAGATGATCACGGAAATGTAGAATGGTGCATTGTTGGATGACTGAAAAGTGACACCGAGGCTTACAAATAGTCAAATTAATCAGGACAGTGGAACTAGTAGGAGAGCTAGGGTGTGGGAGGGATGGAGAGAGAGTGGGAAAGCACTTGAAGTTAGAGAAATCAAAATCGCACCGCTGGGTTGTAAGCAGCCCAAGCGAAATATTGTCAACTTCCCGTCATCCAAGAAGCTGTCTAGTTTCACTGTCCTCCTGATTAATTTTACTGTTGTCACCTTCCCCTCAGCCAACAATGAACCATTGTACACTTCCTTGTTCAGCGTCTGCTTTGATTTGCCTTTTTCACACCACCTTACATGATCTTTGTACCCTTCCGTCTCTCTCGATTCCCACTCCCCTGACTCTCAGTCTGTAGAAGGGACTCGACCCAAAACATCACCCATTCCTCCTCTCCAGAGATGCTGCCTGTGCCGCTGAGATACTCCAGTATTTTGTGCCTACCTTAGGACATAAGGTCATAAGTGATAGGAGCAGAATGAGGCGGTTCTATACTACATTTTCCTTGATCACCATTCCCTTTGTCCTATTTTCACACCTTAGGCTTCCTTATCTACGCATCTCCCTCTCCCCTGACATCAGTCCGAAGAAGGGTCTTGACCCGAAACGCCACCCATTCCTTCTCTCCAGAGATGCTGCCTGTCCAACTTTTTGTGTCCAACTTTTCGGTGTAAACCAGCATCTGCAGTTCCTTCCTTGATCACCACTTCACATCAATGACAGCAATGTGGAGGTGGTCAATAGCACAAAGTTCCTGGGGGTGCAGATCACTAACAGTCTGACCATCTCATCAACAGTTAAGAGAGCGCAGCAGCGGTTGCACTTTCTGCGCCGGATGAGAAGAGCTCACCTCCCCCATCCCATCCTCACTACTTTCTACAGGGGCACCATAGAAAGTATTTTGACCAGCTGTATCTCTGTCTGGTTTGGGGACTGTAGAGCCTCCGACTGGAAGTCTGTGCAGAGAGTGGTGAGGACAGCGGAAAAAATCATCGGGACCTCTCTCCCCTCAATCGGGGATATTGCGACCAAATGTTGCGTGTCTAAGGCCAGCAGTATTATAAAAGACCCCACACATCTCCATCACGGACTGTTCACTCTGCTGCCCTCGGGAAAAAGATATCGCAGCATAAGGAGCAGAACATCAAGGTTCTGCAACAGCTTCTTCCCACGAGCCATCAGACTCCTGAATGCCATGTAATGGGCTGCCACCATTGTCTATTTATCCTTTTATCCTTTTTATCCATGCCTACCCTTCTGTTAATTTATCGTGTTGCACAGGGAGCCAAATGCAACGTAATTTCGTTTGGAACTGCATATATCAATGTATTTCTAAATGACAATAAAGTTTGTTTGACTTGACTTTTGGTTTGACTTGACTTCCTACAGGCAAAGAGAAGGATATAGAAACATAGAAACATAGAAAATAGGTGCAGGAGTGGGCCATTCGGCCCTTCGAGCCTGCACCGCCATTCAATGTGATCATGGCTGATCATCCAACTCAGTATCCCGTACCTGCCTTCTCTCCATACCCCCTGATCCCTTTAGCCACAAGTGCCACATCTAACGCCCTCTTAAATATAGCCAATGAACTGGCCTTAACTACCTTCTGCGGCAGAGAATTCCAGAGACTCACCACTCTCTGTGTAAAGAATGTTTTCCTCATCTCGGTCCTAAAGGAATTCCCCCTTATCCTTAGACTGTGACCCCTTGTTCTGGACTCCCCCAACATCGGGAACAATCTTCCAGCATCTAGCTTGTCCAACCCCTTAAGAATTTTGTAAGTTTCTATAAGATCCCCCCTCAATCTTCTAAATTCCAGCGAGCACAAGCCGAGTCTATCCAATCTTTCCTCATATGAAAGTCCTGACATCCCAGGAATCAGTCTGGTGAATCTTCTCTGTACCCCCTCTATGGCAAGGATGTCTTTCCTCAGATTTGGAGACCAAAACTGTACGCAATACTCCAGGTGTGGCCTCACCAAAACCCTGTACAACTGCAGTAGAACCTCCCTGCTCCTATACTCAAATCCTTTCGCTATGAATGCTAACATACCATTTGCTTTCTTCACTGCCTGCTGCACCTGCATGCCTACTTTCAATGACTGGTGTACCATGACACCCAGGTCTCGTTGCATCTCCCCCTTTCCTAATCTGCCACCATTCAGATAATAGTCTACCCTCATGTTTTTACCACCAAAGTGGATAACCTCACATTTATCCACATTATACTGCATCTGCCATGCATCTGCCCATTCACTCAGCCTATCCAAATCACCCTGCAGCCTCCAAGCATCCTCCTCACACCTAACTATACCCCTGGTATATATGGTGCCTGTATCTCTACCGCCTGCCATTACACAGTTGAATCCTGATTCAGGACCAAGAGAGGCGTCATTCCGCCAATAAAGAAATAAATAAATGTGTGCTTCATTAGGAAGACCCACTCATAAAAAATTCATTTTGAAATTTCATGACGATTTCTCTGTGCAAATTCCAGGCCCTGAGATACCACTGCTTATGCATAATATTGATACCCTAGAGATAGAATGAATGCATTTATTCAAATTTAAATATAGCTGTAGCAACTTTTACTGAACCCTGTAGGTTAGCGATATAAATCAAAGCCATTTACATGACGTTGATTGATGGCCACAAAATATAATTACTTGGATACCTGGAACTGGATAATCACTTCACTTGAAAAGGAATGATTATGGGAGATGCTCATTTTTTATTTATCAATCATCATTAATTCACATTCTCCATCACACAAATAAATGATTGCAGGCTTACATGAGGTGAAGCAGGTGCCCCTGTTAAAGGGACAGTACCACCTAACCACGGACGCCTTTCGCATCTCACACCTTTGCAGATGTAGATTATTTTTTTATAGTGTGTACAAAATCATGAGGGGAATAGATTGGGTAGATGCACAGTGTTTAAGAAGGAACTGCAGATGCTCTACATCGGTGAGACCAAGCGTAGGCTCGGCGATCGCTTCGCCCAATACCTCCACCCGGTTTGCATTAACCTACCTGATCTCCCGGTGGCTCAGCACTTCAACTTCCCCCTCCCATTCCGAATCCGACCTTTCCATTCTGGGCCTCCTCCACGGCCAGCGTGAGGACCACCGTAAATTGGAGGAGCAACACCTCATATTTCGCTTGCGCAGTTTACACTCCAGTGGTAGTTGAGGTAGGGACTATCCCAACGTTTAAGAAACAGTTAGACAGGGACATGGATAAGACAGATTTGGAGGGATATGGGCCAAATGCAGGCAGGTGGGACTAGTGTAGATGGGACATGTTGGCCAGTGTGGGCAAGTTGGACCGAAGGGTCTTTTTCCACTCTGTATGACTATGACAAAGAAACTATAAAACAGTAGTTCTTAATGATCTAGTATTTGGTACAAGATTGTACAGATTTAATATCAGACCAGTTTATTGCCATACACAGCGAGGTGCAATGAAATTTCTTGTTTGCATGAAGCTCATAGAGTTAACTGCATACATAATAATGCTAAGTACAGCAATTAATACAAGGGCGAGCAGGAAAGCAGAATGGTGCAAAGAGTTTCGTGCAATCTGAAGTAGTGCGAGAAAAAAACGAAAGCCTATTTTCACTGAACAGTTTATGCTTTATTTCTCGACATTTCCAATTAAAGTAAAAAAAATTAATAAAAAAACCTTGAATTTCAAACCGACCAGCTTCAACTGAAGACGTCACAATGGCTCGACTAGCAGGGGGAGGGCGAATTGCTATCGCAACACGCAGGACCAGTTTAATTGGAATTATTTCTAAAGAGCACTGCTGAGGGAGGCAAGGGGAGCGCTGGAATCTTACGTTTGGGAACCGCTTGGGTTGGTGGACCACGCCTTCCGTGGGGGCTACAGTTAGGGAACGGGTGCGTTGGGGGAGCAGACCTTACACTTGGTCTAATATCCCTCTAAAGCTGTCCTATCTACGTACCTGCCTAATTGCTTCTTAAACTTTGCGATAGCCCTGTCTCAACTACCTCCTCTGGCAGCTCGTTCCATACACCCACCACCCTTTGTGTGAAAATGTTACCCCTTAGGTTCGTATAAAATATTTCCCACTTCACCTTAAACCTATGCCTTCTGGTTCTTGATTCCCCCATTCTGGGCAAGAGACTCTGTGCGTACACACAATCTATCATGATTTTCCGTAGAAATAACAGGCAAATACCATTTCTTTTTAAATTGGTTGTATAAAAGAAATGAAATCAACAGCAAATGCACATATGCTTGTAAAATAGTTATTCCTCATTTAGGTAAACTATTTAATTTTGTATCGCCTGGTTCTGAACCATTCTGCAACTTGGTTAAGTTTCTCTGTCTGCATGCTTGTCAAGATCCTACAGGTTTCAAGATTCAAGATTCAATTTAATTGTCACATGTGCCAATTAAGGTACAGTGAAATCTGAGTTAGCGTACTGGAGTATCTGGAGTACTGCGTACAGTTTTGGTCTCCTAATTTGAGGAAGGACATCCTTGTGATTGTGGCCGTGCAGCGTAGGTTCACGAGATTGATCCCTGGGATGGTGGGATTGTCATATGAGGAAAGATTGAAACGACTAGGCTTTTATTCACTGGAGTT
This sequence comes from Raja brachyura, assembly GCA_963514005.1. The sequence continues at coordinate 32,885,848 of OY740807.1, read as the reverse complement.
TAGAAGGATGAGGGGGAATCATCTTATAGAAACATATACAATTATAAAGGCTGTGAAGAAATCGAATGGCATGTTAGCTTTCATAGCAAAAGGATTTGAGTATAGGAGCAGGGAGGTTCTACTTCAGTTGTGCAGGGTCTTGGTGAGACCACTCCTGGAGTACAGTTTTGGTCTCCAAATCCGAGGAAGGACATTATTGCCATGGAGGGAATGCAGAGAAGGTTCACCAGACTGATTACTGGGATGTCAGGACTGTCTTGTGAAGAAAGACTGGATAGACTCCAGAATCTAGGAGATTGAGAGGGGATCTTATAGAAACTTACAAAATTCTTAAGGGGTTGGACAGGCTAGATGCAGGAAGATTGTTCCCAATGTTGGGGAAGTCCAGGACAAGGGGTCACAGCTTAAGGATAAGGGGGAAATCCTTTAAGACCGAGATGAGAAAGACGTTTTACAGACAGAGAGTGGTGAGTCACTGGAACTCTCTGACACAGAAGGTAGTTGAGGCCAGTTCATTGGCTATATTTAAGAGGGAGTTAGATGTGGCCCTTGTGGCTAAGGGGATCAGAGGGTATGGAGAGAAGGCAGGTACAGGATACCGAGTTGGATGATCAGCCATGATCATAGTGAATGGCGGTGCAGGCTCGAAGGGCCGAATGGCCTACTCCTGCACCTAATTTATATATTTCTGTCTATAAAAGGACTGTTCAAGCTAGATGCAGGAAACATGTTCCCAATGTTTGGTAAGTCCAAGACCAGGGACCACAATCTTAGAATAAAGGGGAAGCCATTTAAGACTGAGATGAGAAAAAACATTTTCACCAGAGAGTTGTGAATTTGTGGAATTCTCTGCCACAGAGGGCAGTGGAGGCTAAGTCATTGGATGGATTTAAGGGAGACTTAGATAGAGTTCTAGGGGCTAGTGGAATCAAGGGATATGTGGAGAAGGTAGGCACGGGTTATTTAATTGGGGATGATCAGCCATGATCACGGTGAATGGCGGTGCTGGATTGAAGGGCCGAATGGCCCTCTCCTGTGCCTATTTTCTATGTTTCTATGTTTCATACAGCCATACTAAGTGAAACACAACAAGACACACAGCTACATGTAATAAAATTTAACATAAACATCCACCCCAGCAGAATCCACATTCCTCACTGTGATGGAAGGTAATAAAGTTCAATCATCTACCTCCTTAAACAGCTCTAACAAACCACATCAGTGCTTATGGAGAAGATTCCTGGCTATTCAACCAACGTTCCCATTCCCAGGGCAATTCTGTTCAACCTGCTCTCTCTACATCCTTTCTCATGTCTTATCACTGAATGTACAAACAGGCCGTCACGGTGGCGTAAGGGTAGAGCTACTGCCTCACAGCGCCACAGAGACCCGGGCTCGATCCCGGCTACGGGTGCTGTCTGTATGGAGTTTGTACGTTCTCACCGTGACCCTCGTGGGTTTTCTCCGAGAGCTTCAGTTTCCTCCCACACTCCAAAGACATGCAGTTTTTTGGTTGAATTTGCTTGGTAAAAACGTAAAATAAAATGTCCTTAGTGTGAATGTAGGGGATCGCGGGTCAGTGCGGACTTGGTGGACCAAAGAGTATCTTTCTGTGATGTATCTGGAAACTAAACTAAACTTAACAATGAGGAAATTCGGCAGAGGATCCTTCTTGGATAATAATGATAATAGTAAACTTTCCATGAGGATGTTACTGAGCAAAGATTCACATTTTTGAACAATAAAAATAGACTCTATTGAGCGATGTGTCAATTATAATCGGACACAGTTCTGCAATATAAAAATAGTAGAGTTAGGAGATAGATCTTTGTGACAAATGCCTTGCTGATCCATCAAAAACTGCCAACTGGTTAGCATTACCTTTATTCCTTGGAAACCTTGTTATTGTTTTGATGTAATGAGGAGGCAGCCATCATCCCAGGGTCCTCGCTGCAGAGCGACCATGAAACAAAGTGTGGGATTGCTCAATTTGGGTCCGACATCAATGTCAAATGTGCATTGATTGGACAATTATTACTCTGAAAATTTGAAGTTTTTGTCATATATTTAAAAAATGTGCAGGTTTTGGCCTTGACGAGTTTCAGGTATGATTTATATAATATTTTTTTACATAATATGTTACAAATTCGCCTACCAGTGACCCCTGCACACTAACACTACCCTACACGCTCCAGGGACAATGTTACATTTATACCAAGCCAATGAACCTACAAACCTGTACGCCTCTGGAGCGTGGGAGGAAACCGAAGATCACGGAGAAAACCCACGCTGGTCACGGGGAGAACGCACAAACCCGGCACAGACAAGCACCCGTAGTCGGGATCGACCTGCGGTCTCCGGCGCTGCAAGCGCTGTAAGGCAGCGACTCTACCGCTGCGCCACTGTAGCCGCCCACGTTTCTCCCAGCAAAGTTCAGACCTCTCTGTCACTCATTTCAATTGAGGAGAAAATCGAACTCTCAATTTGACACCAGGTACTTGAAACGTTTAATATCACAGGATCAAATTCATGTTTGTGGTATTAAAATTTTGAGCCTACTGCTAACAGTTAAATCAAATAACCTGAGAGGAATGCACTAATAATTGAATTTTTAGTGGGTGTATGAGAGTACAGTCATTAAATTAAGAACTGCAGAGTGCAGAGGTCTGAAACAGGAACGCGCAAAGCCAAATTAAACAGCGATAAATTATTAAACGCTGTTTTAGTTCACAATAGTAGCTCCTGGGAAGAAATCTCACAGAGAGGGTGAAGTTCAGAAAATAAAGCTGGGCCACCTGAAAGAGTTACCTCATTGCTCCATCTGTGGAATGTTATCAGATTGTCACAACGACGCTGTTTTTAAAGGGTTAAAAAACATGAAAGCAGTCCTGTGGATGTAGATCAAGAGAAAAAGCATCGGAGGAGGAAGCTATAATTCACTAGAATGCGCGCCTCAGAGAGGTGGAGAGAGAGGAGGTTTAGTTTAGTTTAGTTTAGAGATACAGCGCGGAAACAGGCCCTTAGGCCCACCGGGTCTGCGCCGACCAGCGATCCGCGCACTCTAGCTCAATCCTACACACACTGGGGACAATTTACAGGTGCACCAAGCTAATAACCTGCAATAACTTTGAAGTGTGGGAGGAAACCGGAGCACCTGGTGAAAACCCACGTGGTCACAGGGAGAATGTACAAACTCCGTACGGACAATTGGGTCTCTGGCGCTGTAATGCCCCAGTCCCACTTAAGCCCCTGTCCCACTTAGGAAACCTGAACGGAAACCTCTGGAGACTTTGTGCCCCACCCAAGGTTTCCGTGCGGTTCCCGGAGGTTTTTGTCCTCTGGCAACCACCTTCAACTAGCATCGCAACCGGCTTCGACAAAAAAATTACCAATTTTTAAAACGGAAACCACTGTTGACCACTAGGGAGACTGACAAAAACCTCCAGGAACCTCCGGGAATCTCCAGAGGTTTCCATTCAGGTTTCCTAAGTGGGACAGGGGCATAAGGCAGTGACTCTACTGCTGCGCCACCGTGCCACCCTGTGTGTACATTTAGTGATAAGACCTGAGGAAGGATGTTGAGAGAACCCAGGTAAGGTTAATTAGAATGGCCCTGTGGATGGGAACTTTGCTGCCCTGAAATCATGACACCTTCAACAAAGGTTTAATGACCCCGTGCAGAAATGGCCATGTGCTAGAGTGAGCAGACCAATGTGAACTCCTGAACACGGTGCCTAGGCTAGAAAATTAGACGGGAGCCACTTGAGGGTGTTGCTCTCTGGAGTAGGGGTGGTATTTGATGGAGAGAGAAGAATGGAGAGAGATAGGCATTGTAATCAGTGCCGAAGTATTTAAATACTACAGTGGTGTTCAAGATTCTTTAATACAGGCACATGGGATGGCAGGGAATAGGGGGATATGTATCATGTACAGGCGGACGAGATGAGTTCAACGGCATCATTTTCGACACAAACATTTTAGGCTGACGGGCCCATTACTGTGCTGTGCTGTTCTATGTATATATGTAAGTGTTTGTGTTTGTGTATGTCAGTGTTAGTGTGTGTGTGTGTTTGCATGTCTGTGAAAGTGTGTGTGTGTCTGTGTGTGTGTGTGTGTGTTTGTGGGTGTGCATGTCTGTGACAGTGTGTGTGTTTGTGTGTGTGTCAGCATGTATCCCTGTGTGTGTGTGTGTGTGTGTGTGTGTGTGTGTGTGTGTGTGTGTGTGTGTGTGTGTGTGTGTGTGTGTGCCTGTGTGCCCGTCTGTCTGTGTGTCAGTATTAGTGTGTGTGTGTTTGTGGGTGTGTGTGTGTGTGTCTGTGAAAGTGTGTGTGTGTGTTTGTGTGTGTCATTGTGTGCCCCTGTGTGTATATGTGTGAGTGTCTGTGTGTATGTGTGTGTGTGTGTGTGTCTGTGTGCGTGTTTGTGGGTGTGCATGAGTGCGTATGTTTGTGCCTGTGTGTGTCGATATGTGAGTGTGCGCTTGTGTGAATGTGTGTGAGTGCATGCATGCACATGTTTGTACCTGTGTGTGTATGAGTGTGTTGGGAGGGGGGGGTTTAAGGTGTGAGGAGTGCATTTAAATGTTAAACTGGAGGGGAAAAGGGACCTCAATAAAGGGGGATGTATATGAGGGTGAAAGTGACAGTCAATCCCTCCACAAAGGGCTTTCTGGAAAATAAAATACAGATAGTCCTGACTTTGAATCATTGCAGTCACCATCCTTTTCTTTACTCATCCAAATATTAAGAACTTGATGTTCTTCTTTCGCCAGAAGGAAGTGGCGGCGCTGCTTGGCAGCTGCGGCTCACCTGCAGTCCTGTTTTTAGGGATTGTTTTTGGTTTGTTAGGTTGTGTATGTGTGTGGGGGGGAGGGGGGTGGGGGGGGGAGGGTGGGAGAAACGGGGTTTTAGTCTCTCCCTTCGGGGGGGTGCTACTTTTCTTGTTGTGTCCCCCAACACCGTCTCCGTCTGTGCTGAGGCCCTAATGGCGGAGCTGGCGGCCTCCAGCTTCCAGCGGTGGCGGCACGGCTTTCGGTGCTCCAGAGGCGACCTGGCTTCGGGGATGCGGTGCTCCAGCGGCGTTCTGGCGGCGGGCCCTGTGGCGGTGTTCCGGCGTTCCGGCGACGGCGGTGGCGGCGGCCCGGTTTCGGAGGCTCGGCCGCGGGCCTGGTGGACGGCAACATCGGAGGCCTGGATCTCCTCAGCGCAGAGGGAGAATAAGGAGGGAAGAAGTCAGAGACTCTAAGACTTTTGCCTTCCACCACAGTGAGGAGGTGTTTGGTGAACTCACTGTGGTGGATGTTAATTTTTGTGTTTATTGTGTGGTTTTGTCATCTTTATATATGTATGACTGCAGGCACGAAATTTCGTTCAGACCGAAAGGTCTGAATTGCAATAAAGGCTATTCATTCATTCATTAAAATCATTATTGTACCATTGTTTTTCAGGCAACATTACCCTGAACATCTACAGTCTGAAGAAAGGTCCCGATCCAAAACGTCACCCATCCACGTTCTCCAGAGATGCTGCCTGACCCACTAAGTTACTGCAGTTTCCTCATGACCTACTTGATCAGTATGAATGAGTCTGGAAGTTATTCCTGGTGTTCTGCAATAGTTGGCTAAGGATTTCACTGGCGTTCATTCTAACTGTTCTATTGACTTCGGGAAATTCTTTTCATGAAACGAGAAATTGGATATCGGTTTGATGCTGGCACCTGTATTGTGAATATTGTGACAGTTCAGAAGGATGAGGGGGCACCTCTTTGATACTTACCGAATAGTGAAAGACTTGGATGTGGAGTGTTTGTTTCCACTAGTGGGAGAGTCTAGGACCAGAGGTTATAGCTTCAGAATTAAAGGATGTTCTGTAGGAAGGAGATGAAGATGAATTTCTTTAGTCCGAGGGTGGTGAATCTGTGGAATTCATTGCCACAGATGGCTGTGGAGGCCAAGTCAATGGATATCTTTAAGGCAGAGGTAGATAGATTCTTAATTAGTATGGGTGTCAGGGATTTTGGGGAGAATGGGGTTGAGAGGGAGAGATAGATCAGTCATGATTGAATGTCGGAGTAGACTTGATGGGCCGAATGGCCTAATTATGCTCCTATCACTGGTGTACATGAATATGGCAAAGGCAGTCAGCTTATTGCCAATAATAATGCTTTCTATGTGTGGTCAAACTATGAAGGCAATACTAATAGTGTTACTCAGCGGGTCGGGCAGCATCTCTGGAGAAAAAGAATAGACAATGTTTTGGGTCGAGACCCTTCTTCAGACTTAGTTAGGGTCACGGCAGAGGGAATCTAGAGGTATGAGAAGGTACAGAACATTAAGGTTGTCGACCCCCCAAACGTCACCTAGACCTTTTCACCAGAGATGCTGCCTGACCCGCTGCGGAACTCCAGCATTTTGTGTCTATCTTCGGTGTAAACCGGCAGCTGCAGTTCCCCGCCCGCACTGAAAGTGTTACTTCTTGTCGAGCCGCCAAATATTAATCTAATCAGTAGTTTTGTGCAGGCACAACTGGAAAAGCTGTTGTCAATATGGATCAAAGACCAATATCAATAGAACGCCTCAATGAGTTTCATGGGTATTTGGCATCAAGCTAAATCCTTGTTTGAAGATTTGATGACCAAAGCCCTGAGGGATGAGTGCTTTGAAGTTAGTAATGGATGGATTTAACAATTTGATTTTCATTATAGTGACTGGTCAGGCATGCTGCTTGGGAGAGTGTCGCTGCCGGGAGCTACGAAGGGGAACTTCAGGACGTTATTGGGGAAGAACGTTTTTAATGATGACCAAAGGGGGTTTAGACACAAAATGCTGGAGTAAATTAGCGGGACAGGCAGCGTCTCTGGAGAGAAGGAATGGGTGACGTTTCGGGTCGAGACCCTTCAGTCAGGGGAGAGGGAAACTGGAGATATGGTCGGGTACAAAGAACATGCAAGGTGTGAAAAGGGACAGATCAAAGCAGAAGTTGCTCAAGGACATGTAGAATGGTTCATTGTTGGATGACTGAAAAGTGACACCGAGGCTTACAAATAGTCAAATTAATCAGGAAAGTGGAACTAATAGGAGAGCTAGGGTGGGGGAGGGATGGAGAGAGAATGGGAAAGCAAGAGCTACTTGAAGTTAGAGAAATCAAAATCACACCGCTGGGTTGTAAGCAGCCCAAGCGAAATATTGTCACCTTTCCATCATCCAAGAAGCCGACTAGTTTCACTGTCCTCCTGTTCAATGTTATTGTTTGTGTGCCTCGGTGTCACCTTCCCCTCAGCCAACAATGAACCAATGGGTGACGTTTCGGGTCGAGACCCTTCTTCAGAGTGGTGCGATGGCACCAAGCAGACGACCATCAAGGATATTGTAGCTGAGGGGGAGGTGACGAGGAAGCGTACATTCAGTAACATTAAACAGAGGGCCAGGGAAACTAGTTGGAGAACCAGGGTGGGGGAGGGAGATGCTGTGTTTCCTCCAGAGCTGCTACCCGACGTGTTGAGTTTCTGCGGCATGTTGTGTCCATATTCGATGTTGACTCGATTATTTTGGAAACAGATGGCGTGATGGCTTGTATTTCTCAGGGGAGAGAAGACGAAAAGCCTGGATCAATACAGCGAGAAACTAACCAACATTGCAGTTTGGGGTAAAATGCGTTAGTTTTGCACTATTATTGTTTGTGTACGTATATATATATATAATACCTTCAAAGGGTCATCAACACCGCCCAAAAAATCACTGTCTGCCCACTGCCCTCCCTGAAGGACATCTTCAGCTCTCGCTGCCTTGGCAGGGCAGCCAACATCCTGAAGGACCCTTCCCACCCTGGACACAACCTGTTCTACCTGCTGCCCTCTGGTCTTTCAAAACTCGCACGAACAGACTCAGAGACAGCTTCTACCCCATAGCCATATGTGAGCTTAACAATGCAAAATAAGAAATAACACCCACATTCAAACTGAATTGTTGTTTAATATGTATATATTTTACCCTTCCTTATATTTTAAGATTGTTCTTGCGAATCGCACCGTTGGATTGACTTTTAAATTTCGTTGCACCATGTGCAATGACAATAAAGAGATTCTGATTCTGACTCTGATATATATGTAAGAAGGGTCTCGACCCGAAATGTCACCCATTCCTCTCCAGGGATACTGCCTGACCCGCTGAGTTACTTCAGCATTTTGTGTCTACCCACATACACACACACACACACACACATCATCAGTGTGAAGAAGGGTCTCGACCCGAAAAACATCACCCATTCCTTCTCTCCAGAGATGCTGCCTGATCCAGCATTTTAATACGTGGAAATTAATTTGGGCACACAGCCTTTCCTAATTTAGTTGAACCGTTGAAAAATTAGATTTAATATAACAGTGTCCAGGGCAGCACGGTGGCGCAGCGGTAGAGTTGCTGCCTTGGTTAATTCCCGGGATGGCGGGACTGTCATATGCTGAGAGAATGGAGCAGCTGGGCTTGTACACTCTGGAGTTTAGAAGGATGAGAGGGAATCTCATTGAAACATATAAGATTGTTAAGGGTTTGGACACGCTCGAGGCAGGAAACATGTTCCTGATGTTGGGGGAGTCCAGAACCAGGGACCACAGTTTAAGAATAAGGAGTAAGCCATTTAGAACGGTGACGAGGAAGCATTTTTTCTCACAGAGAGTTGTGAGTCTGTGGAATTCTCTGCCTCAGAGGATGGTGGAGGCAGGTTCTCTGGATGCTTTCAAGAGAGAGCTAGATAGGGCTCTTAAAAATAGGGGATATGGGGAGAAGGCAGGAACAGGGTACTGATTGGGGGTGATCAGCCATGATCACATTGAATGGCGGTGCTGGCTCGAAGGACCGAATGGCCTACTCCTGCACCTATTGTCTATTGTCTATTATAGTAAGCTGCCATAGACCCAGGTTCGACCCTGACCACGGGTGCTGTCTATACGGAGTTTGTACGTTCTCCCCGTGACCTGCGTGGGTTTTCTCCGGGTGCTCCGGTTTCCTCCCACAATCCAAAGACGTGCAGATTTGTAGGTTAATTGGCGTCGGTAAAATTGTAAATTGCCCCTAGTAGTGTGGGATAGTGCTAGTGTGCAGGGATCGCTGGTCGACACGGACTTGCTGGGCCGAACAGCCTGTTTCCGAGCTGTGTCTCTAAACTAACTTAAACTAAACGTCACATCATTACAGTGTGGAGGAAAGATTCCTCGCAATGACTTCCGTCAGTACTGGCTGAAAAAAGAAGACATTCTTTTATCTGTAAATGAAGTTTCCGAACTTAATCCATTTTCAATTGGTCTTCTTATAAACCGTTATATATACAATTACAAGCATGATAGTAGTGTGACTTTTGTGCTGCACTGAGCCAAAGGTTTCTCAGACAATCTTAGCTGAACAAGCCGAGGAAATGGAATTAGATTCAGTAAACCTGCTCCTAATGCCCGTAGAGCAATCTGAAGCCAAACGTGCACTCAACGAAGCATCAGAGAGCGAGGACTGGCTTCTGTGTTCCAATGGAAAGCAGACACAATGGCCTAGAAGTGGGGGGGGGGGGGTTAGTCACTTCCGAGAAAGGTTGTCATAGTAACAGCTCGCCTCAGGTCCGCAAGTGTAGTGCGGTGTTGGAGAGCTTAATAAAGTCGCCTGGGGAATAGAGATTAAAGTCTTGTGTTGAAAGCGAGGTCAAAGAACCTAGACTAGTGGATCACAGGCAGAAAGAAAGGGAGGCCCTTACATTGTGTTACATGCATGAGACGTGAGGTATAACTGCCGACATTTTACCTGGAAGTAGGATTAGCATTATCTGTGATCATTTAGCAGGTTTACAATACCCATTGGTGGGAGATTGTTTAAGTCGTTTAGTTTGATGGGGGTTTTTTTGCCATGCGTGTTTAGATTGGTAAAGCAGCTGGATAAGGCCTGATCTTGCCAATAATATTTCTTTGTTTCTGACTGCGGCAATGTCAGTCAGGATTCCATTGCACTCTGCTGGAAACTACTTTAAACAGGGAAAGAGCCTTCATTACTTACAGTGGGATTTGAAGGTCTCAGTGCAGGCAGGCGGGATTATTAGCAACGGGTAGTATTACACCTCATTTGATTTTTAAATGCAGAGTATGTCAGATTAATGTGCTGGTATTTCTCTTTGATTTCCTTGGGGATCAGGAAGTACTTTTAGAGAACATTATCTTTGTGGATATTGTACTTGTTCGGCTAACCCTTGCAGAAGCTGAGTGTGTGTGTGTGTGGTGTGTGTGTGTGTGTGTGTTGTGTGTGTGTTGTGTGTGCATGTATGTGTGTGATTGCATGTCCACATGCTTGTGTGTGTGTGTGCGTGTGTGTGCGTGTGCTTGTCCATGTACGTGCATGCTTGTGTGTGCATGCCTGTATGTGTGTGCTATGTGCTTCCTTGTATGTGTGTGTGAACGCATGTGTGTGTGCATGTTTTTGTGTATGTGTGCGCACATGTGTGTGCATGGGTGTGCATTAGGGTTAGACTCGTTTGTAAACATGTATAGTCTTTCCGCTGGCTGGTTAGCAGGTAACAAAAGCTTTTCACTGTACCTCGGTGCACGTGACAATAAACTGAACTCAAACTCAATCTCCCCCAGGATCAAGGAATGCTTGCTTCCACTCCAGTTCTGTTGCTTCTGAGGTGACCGATGGGGTCAACGAGGAACCGTCTGGTTTTGCCATGGCTGGGTCAGGCGACGCTTGGCAGGGTAGAACGTGCAAACTCCGTACAGACAGCACCCGTAGTCAGGGTTGAAGCCGGGTCTCTAGCGCTGTGCTAGTCGTTCAGGGCTGATTGTACTCGAGTAAGGGGAGCGTCTCTGCACAAGCAACCAGCTGCACTCACACACAATGGGCTTTTGTCAGTTGTTAAGTCTAGAGACTCCACAGGCTCAGATACTATCAGATCTGTCAGTTTGATTGGGGTATAGCATGCCTGTGAATGTCTAGAATTCTCACAGACATTTGTTAACACTCATGACGTATGAGGCAATGCAGGCTCTGCAGGGGGATTTCATTGCTTATGGAGGATTAACCTTGTGAAGGGCGGCACGGTGGTGCAGCAGTAGAGTTGCAGCCTTAGAGCATCAGAGACCTGAGTTCGTTCCTGACATGGGTGCTGTCTGTACGGAGTTTGTACATTTAGGTTGAGACAGACAGAGTGGAAACAACCCTTTCGGCCCACTGGGTCCTCGCCGACCAGCAATCCCCAAACTATTCTACACACATTATGGACAAGTTACACTTAAGGGCCTGTCCCACTGTATGCGTTTACCCAAGAGCTCTCCCGAGTTAAAAAAAAATCAAACTCGTGGTAAGTACGTAGAATATACGTAGCGGGTACGTTGGAGCTCGGGACATCTCTTCGTGGCTCATAACGCTAACGGCAGGTACTCGGGAAACGCGGTAAGCTGGTGAAATTTTTTCAACATGTTGAAAAATGTCCACGAAAGCCGCGAGTACCTACGAGCGGCCATTACCGTAATTCTCCGAGTTCGAATCAGGGGAATCTCGGGAGAACTCTTGAATTACCTCGTACAGTGGGACTGGCCCTTTACACCAAGCCAATTAACCTACAAACCTGTACGTCTTTGGCATGTGGGAGGAAACCGAAGATCTCGGAGAAACCCCACGCAGGTCACAGGGAGAAACATAGAAACATAGAAATTAGGTGCAGGAGTAGGCCATTCGGCCCTTCGAGCCTGCACCGCCATTCAATATGATCATGGCTGATCATCCAACTTAGTATCCCGTACCTGCCTTCTCTCCATACCCTCTGATCCCTTTAGCCACAAGGGCACATCTAACTCCCTCTTAAATATAGCCAATGAACTGGCCTCATCTACCCTCTGTGGCAGAGAGTTCTGGAGACCCACCACTCTGTGTGTGAAAAAAGTCAATCTCATCTCGGTCCTAAAGGATTTCCCCCTTATCCTTAAGCTGTGACCCCTTGTCCTGGACCTCCCCACCATCGGGAACAATCTTCCTGCATCTAGCCTGTCCAACCCCTTAAGAATTTTGTAAGTTTCTATAAGATCCCCTCTCAATCTCCTAAATTCTAGAGAGTATAAACCAAATCTATCCAGTCTTTCTTCACAAGACAGTCCTGACATCCCAGGAATCAGTCTGGTGAACCTTCTCAGCACTCCCTTTATGGCAATAATGTCCTTCCTCAGATTTGGAGCCAGAACTGTACGCAATACTCCAGGTGTGGTCTCACCAAGACCCTGTACAACTGAAGTAGAACATCCCTGCTCCTATGCTCAAATCCTTTTGCTATGAGAACGTACAAACGCCGTACAGACAGCACCTGTAGTCGGGATCGAACCCGGGTCTCTGGTGCTGCAAGCGCTGTAAGGCAGCAAATCTACCGCTGCACCACATCTCGCGATTACTGCGTGGGTTTTTGCCGTGGGTATCGTTTCCTCCAATACTCCAAAGGCGTAAGGTTCATTGGCTTCAGTAAAAATTGTAAAATGTCCCTAGTGTGCAGGACAGGGCTGGTGTATGTGGCGATCGCTGGTCGGCACGGACTCGGTGGGCTGAAGGGTCTGTTTCCACGCTGCAGCTCTGAAGTAGAGTAAAGATGCTGCCTGACCCTCTGAGTACCCCAGCACTTTGTGTCCATCTTTGGTATAAACCAGTATCTGCAGTTCTTTGTTTCTTCAGGCGGAAGTTAAGTTAGTCCAGGAGAAGGGACAACAGGTTCTGACTAAGATGGATCATCAGAAACAGAGCCAAGTTTTTCGATAAATTATTGGAGAACATTGCAATATTGTACTCGAGTAAGTCCGATTATCACCGACCTAATAAAATACTCGCAGACTTTGCAATTTATTAATTCATGCATTGATTGTTATGTTTGTACTGCTGCCAACATATTATGTTAGATATTGAATATTTATGAATGTTAACGATAATTATATAGATGTATGCTTGATTATATTTGCAAAGGCAGTCTTTTGAAAGTATTTTTTAAATCTCTTAAACTTACATCTACAAATCCATCAATTTCTAAAATGTCTGTCCATGATTTTTTCAAATATTGGATGAAGTGGTTACAGATGGAAAAGAAGATCTCATCCCTTACTCTTCAATGCGTAGCAGTAGAGTTGCTGACTTACAGCGCCAGAGACACGGGTTCGATCCTGATCTCGAGTGCTGTCTGTACGGAGTTTGTACGTTCTCCCCGTGACCTGTGTGGGTTCTCTCTGAGATCTTTGTTTTTCTCCCACACTCCAAAGGCGTACAGGTGTGTGGGTTAGTTGGCTTGGTATAAAAACATTTAGAATTGGCCCGAGTGTGAGTGGGGCAGGTAGTCTTAATGTGTGGGGATCGCTGGTCGGTGCGGACTCGGTGGGCCGAAGGGCCTGTTTCCGCGCTGTGTCTCTAAATTAAACTAAACTGCATAACATGTGTGTTACACAATGCACATAGATAACATATAACAAACAAAAAATAAATTAATTAGTTGAGTTTAATTTATTGTCATGGTTACCAAGGTGCAGTGATAGGTAAGAAACTCTTTGATTCATTACTGGAGAACATGGTACGTTGACGTACTATTTCCTACTGACAACTGCAAACACATGGATATTTAAAGAGCCTATAATCTTCTCTAACTTCAAGTAACGCTTGGTTCCCGTCTCTCCATCCCTCCCCCCTTCCCAGTTCTCCGACCAGTCTCAATGTCCTCCTGAGCAAATTTGATCTCTGCGGGCTTCGTTGTCATCTTCTCCTAGATAACAATGATGTATTCTGCATTATCCTTGACCCTCATCCCCTTTGATGTCTCCTTTTCACACCTTACAGTTCCTTATCTCAGTGTCCCCTGTCTCTCAGTATGAAGAAGGGTCTCGATCCGAAACGCCACCCATTCCTTCTATCTAGAGATGCTGCCTGACCCGCTGAGTTACTCCAGCATTTTGTGTCTGCCTTCGGTGTAAACCAGCATCTGTGGTTCCTTCCTACACAGCATATCTCACAGTTTCTATTTGATTTGATGTGTTACATATCTATTTAGTTTATTTAGTTTAGAGATACAGTGCGGAAACAGGCCCTTCGGCCCACTGAGTCCGCACCGGCTAGTGATCCCTACAAACTAGCACTATCTTGCACACGCTTGGGACCAATCCAATTAGCCCACAAACCCGCGTGTCTTTGGAGTGTGGGAGGAAACCAGAGCTCCTGGAGAAAACCCATGCTGATCAGGGGGCGAACGTACAAACTCCGTACAGACAGCACCCGTAGTCCCCGTAGAGGGGGTACAAAGAAGGTTCACCAGAATGATTCCTGGGATGTCAGGACTTTCATATGAGGAAAGGCTGGATAGACTCGGCTTGTACTCGCTGGAATTTAGAAGATTGAGGGGGTTATCGCATAGAGACTTACAAAATTCTTAAGGGGTTGGACAGGCTAGATGCAGGAAGATTGTTCCCGATGTTGGGGAAGTCCAGGACAAGGGGTCCCTGTTTAAGGATAAGGGGGACCGAGATGAGGAAAGCATTGAAAACACAGAGAGTGGTGAGTCTCTGGAATTCTCTGCCACAGAAGGTAGGTGAGGCCAGTTAATTGGCTATATTTAAGAGGGAGTTAGATGTGGCCCTTGTGGCTAAGGGGATCAGGGGATATGGAGAGAAGGCAGGTACAGGGTGAGTTGAATGATCAGCCATGATCATATTGAATGGCGGTGCAGGCTGGAAGGGCCGAATGGCCTACTCCTGCACATATTTTCTATGTGTCTATATAGTCGGGTCCGAACCTGGGTTTCTGGCTCTGTAAGGCAACAAATCTCCCGCTGCGCCACCGTGCCGCCCTTGTTTTGATTTGACATTTGCTCTGATGTGCTACATTCCCATTGTTGAATAAGAATAACTTCCATTTATTTAGCCTTTTCTCATAGCAAAACGTTCAAACCTCACAGGAGTATTATCCAGTGTTTAAAACCAAACTCCAGTTTTGGCCAGGTGATTAAACACCCCCTCGTGTAGGGAGGTGCTGAGGGGATGTCTTTAACTTGTAGAAACAGAAATGTTTTAAGGAAGGAATTCCAAGGCTTAGGAATTTGCTAGCTGGAAGCAGTGTCGTAAACCAATATCCCCACCACGCTGATGTGCTAAATACACCCAGTTGGCTCTGCGGGCCAGGCTTTGTCATTTGCAAGCCCAACAACAGATTTCTGAAACACACAAGTCAGTCACAAATTGCTGGAGTAACTCAGCGGGACAGGCAGCATTTCTGGAGAGAAGGAATGGGTGACGTTTCGGGTTGAGATCCTTATTCAGCAAGGGTTAAAGCTTTCCCTCTCTCTCCATCATTCCCCCCTTCCCAGTTCTCCGACTAGTCTTACTGTCTCCGACTACATTTTATCTGTGTTTGTTTGGTTGACCTGGTGCCATTGCAACAACCTGGAGCTCAATGCTCTTAAGACAGTGGAATTGATTGTAGACTTTAGGAGAGCTCCCCCTCCCCTCACCCCACTCACCATCAACAACACCACAGTCACATCTGTGGAGTCTTTTAAGTTCCTGGGAACCATCATCTCCAAGGACCTTAAGTGGGGGGCTGCCATCGACTCATGAGTCGAAAAGGCACAACAGAGGATGTACTTCCTGCGGCAGCTGAGGAAGCACAATCTGCCACAGGCAATGATGGTCCAATTCTACACGGCCATCCTAGAGCCTTTCTCACCTTCTCCATCATGGTCTGGTTTGGCTCAGCCACCAAGCACAACACCTGGAGGTTGCAGCGAATCGTCCGATCAGCAGAGAAGATTATTGGCTGCAACCTTCCCTCCATTGATGAACTGTACACTGCAAGGGCCAGGAAGCGAGCGGGTAAGATCATCTCTGACCCCTCTCACCCTGGCCACAAACTCTTTGAAACACTTCCCTCTGGAAGGCGACTCCGGACTGTCAAAGTTTTTATCCACGAGTAGTTGCTCTACTCAACGGCCAAAAATCTGTAGCCTCCCTTTGATCTGGTATTTTGTTGGTTCACGTGCTTGATCAATGGTGTTTTATCATTAATGTTTTATTATTATTAATGTTTAGTGTTTTCTGAGACTCGTAACATGCACTGTATATCACGTTGTTACTTGTGGGTGGAGCACCAAGGCAAATTCCTTGTATGTGAATACTTGGCCAATAAACTTACTTACTTACTTACTTGTTACCTTCTCCCAGCTAACATTGATCTATTCTTGAACCTCATTCCCTTTGTCCTGTTTTCACACCTTACACTTCCTTATCTATGCATCTCCCTCTCCCCTGACATCAGTCTGAAGAAGGGTCTTGATGTGTAACGTCACCCATTCCTTCCCACCAGAGATGCTGCCGGTCCCGCTGAGTTACTCCAGCATTTTGTGTCTATCTTTGGTTTGAACCAGCATCTGTAGTTCCTTCCTACATATTTCGCTTGAAACACGTTAAACTTATTGCAAAATCTGCCACAGGACGAGTTTCTCGGTGGACTAAAGCTAACCTAGTATGTGCTCAAAGCCTGCTTGAAAAAATGCAACAACATCACTGAGTTGATTTAGTTTAGTTTAGTTTAGAGATACAGCGCGGAAACAGGCCCTTCGGCCCACCGTGTTCATGCCGACCAGCGATCCTATCCCACACACACTAGGGACAATGTACAATTTTGCCGAAGCCTGCAAACCTGTATGTCTTTGGAGTGTGGAAGGAAACCGGAGCACCCGGAGAAAACCCACGCAGGTCACGGGGAGAATGTACAATTTTCGTACAGACAGCTGCGTTAGTCAGGATCGAACCCGAGTCCCTGGCGCTGTAAGTCAGCAAGCTACTGCTGTGCCAACGTGCTGTTTTAGTTCCTTACTGCTGGGTACCAAACCAAATATTCTTCACTTTTGTACATCACTGTATATTTGCCTTAAGTGACACTTTGAGATAAGTAATAGGCATTCATAAATATGAACTCAATGCTCAGCAGGAGTGCACTTATCTCCTTTCCATTGCCATTTTTATTCTATTGGACGTCTAGTTATTACACACTCAATACTTAAGAGGGCAATTTTTGATTAAGCACTCCTAATGAGGAGAAGTGACACAGTCATGGGATTTTACTGGGGACAGTTTTGTCCGATGCTTAATATGGAAAATAATCTAATGAGCTTTTTTTAAGCAACTGCCTTCACACATTACAGTCCCTCCCAACTAGATGCACTTTGCACACAGAGCTTTCGTTCCAGTAAGATAGACACAAAAAGCTGGAGTAACTCAGCGGGACAGGCAGCATCTCTGGAGAGAAGGAATGGGTGACGTTTCGGGTCGAGTCCCTTCTTCAGACTGGTTCGGGGTAAGGGAAACGAGGGATGTAGACAGTGATATGAAAAAGTAATATTGATAACAGTGATATGAAAAAGTAATATTGATAACATTACATGGTAAACGGTAGGGAATTGAAGAATACAGTTGAACAGAGGGATCTGGGAATAACCGTGCATAGTTCCTTGAAGGTGGAATCTCATATAGATAGGGTGGTAAAGAAAGCTTTTGGTATGCTAGCCTTTATAAATCAGAGCATTGAGTATAGAAGCTGGGATGTAATGTTAAAATTGTACAAGGCGTTGGTGAGACCAAATCTGGAGTATGGTGTACAGTTTTGGTCACCCAATTATAGGAAGGATGTCAACAAAATAGAGAGGGTACAGAGGAGATTTACTAGAATGTTGCCTGGGTTTCAACAGCTAAGTTACAGAGATAGGTTAAATAAGTTAGGTCTTTATTCTCTGGAGCGCAGAAGGTTAAGGGGGGACTTGATAGAGGTCTTTAAAATGATGAGAGGGATAGACAGAGTTAATGTGGACAAGCTTTTCCCTTTGAGAATAGGGAAGATTCAAACACGAGGACATGACTTTAGAATTAAGGGACAGAGGTTTAGGGGTAACATGAGGGGGAACTTCTTTACTCAGAGAGTGGTAGCGGTGTGGAATGAGCTTCCAGTGGAAGTGGTGGCAGCAGGTTCGTTGGTATCATTTAAAAATAAATTGGATAGGCATATGGATGAGAAGGGTATGGAGGGTTATGGTATGAGTGCAGGCAGGTGGGACTAAGAGAAAAAAGTTGTTCGGCACGGACTTGAAGGGCCGAGATGGCCTGTTTCCGTGCTGTAATTGTTATATGGTTATATATTCCAGTAATATTGATATTGTAGTGAATACGTTTCTCTAGCAGAAAGAATTCACTAATTCCCAGCGTTGAAATTGTCAAAGATCAGAGGGCGTACAGTAGTTTCAAGGTGAGAAGGGCGAAGTTTAAAAGCCACGTCATTCAATATTTTTAAGGCGGAGATTGATAGATACAAGATTAGTACGGGTGTCAGGGGCTGTGGCGAGAAGGCAGGAGAATGGGGTTGAGAAGGAGAGATAGATCTGCCACGATTGAATGGTGGAGTAGATTTGATGGGCTGAATGGCCTAATTCTGCTCCTATGACTTATGAACTTATAACGGCTTTTACCCCTGCCAGGTGTGGTGGTGGGGGCAGATACAATGGTGGTGTTTAAGAGGCTTTAAGACAATAGACAATAGGTGCAGGAGTAGGCCATTCGGCTCCTCGAGCCAACACCGCCATTCAATGTGATCATGGTTGATCGTCAACAATCAGTACCCCGTTCCTGCCTTCTCCCCATATCCCTTGACTCCGCGATCTTTAACAGCTCTGTCTAGCTCTGTCTTGAAAGCATCCAGAAAGCATCCAGAGAACCCGCCTCCACTGCCCACTGAGGCAGAGAATTCCACATGCTCACAACTCTCTGTGTGAATAAAAATGTCCTCATCTCCGTTCTAAATAAGGCTTACACCTTATTCTTAAGCTGTGGACCCTGGTTCTGGTCTCCCCCAACATTGAGGACATGTTTCCTGACTCTAGCGTGTCCAAACCCTTAATCATTTTACATGTTTCAATAAAGTCCCTTCTAAATTCCAGGTATACAAGCCCAGCCGCGCCCAGCCGTTTCAAGAAGATAGGTAGGTGCATGGAGAGGTAGAGAATGGAGAAATGTGGACCATGTGAAGGCAGAGGAGATTAGTTCATCTTGGCATATTGTTTACAGTGTATTGTGGTTATAGATTCTGCTGTGCTGCTGTAGGTAAGAATTTCATTATTCTATCTGGGACATATGACAATAAAACACTCTTGGCTCTCTTGTTCAGCACAGGCATTGTGGGCCGAAGGGCCTGCTCCTATACCTCACTGTTCTACGATTTATACAATTGATTAGCAAATGCAAAACCAATATGTGATACAGAATTCCCTGGTATTTATGGGATTGTATGGTCAAATAGATATCGATCTGATCGTAAGTGAGATGAAGAAAGTCTGAAGTCATCAGAGGGGAACCAAAACAATAAAATGTAAGTCTCCAGATTTAAGACAGGTTTAATGAAAGGAATCCGTTTTAAGGAGCCTAACCAGGCGAAGAAGGGTTTATGCGGTTTAGGACTATGGCCTGATGAAGAATAGATGGGCTAAATTGCCCAGTAAATCAGTGCAAATTGCAAAGCATTGGATGGAACCTAAGGCAGGAGTTGCCCACAAGGCAGCACGGTGGTGCAGCGGTAGAGTTGCTGCCTCACAGCGCCAGAGACAAGGGTTCGATCCTGACCACGGGTGCTGTCTGTATGGAGTTCGTATGTTCTCCCCATGACCGTGTGGGTTTTCTCCGGGCCAAGAGCGGAACTCGCTATGAAAACATGGACGGGACGGGGGACACAATATTTTGGCGGCCGTGCGTGCATGTGCACACGTACACACATGTGCAAGGCCTCGGAGCTCAATCCAGCGCTAAACAAAGATACTGCAGTGGCTGTGGACCTGGGGATACAGCTCGCACCTGACCTCCGACCTCTCTGGCCACCCGCGGTGGGGGGCGCCATCGGGTGGGGACGGGACAGCGCCGGAGACCCGGCCGGGATCGATCCTGGCTGCGGTTGAGGCACAGATCTTGGGGGGGACGTCCCCCACCTCTCAAAACATGGGGGGGACATGTCCCCTCTGCCCCCCCCCCCCCCGTGTTTTGCGCCCCGCACATCAAATATGTGCAGGAATGCAGGTTCATTGGTTCCTGTAAATTGTCCCCAGTGTGTGGGATGGGGCTAGTATACGGGTAATCGCTGGTCGGGTGCGGACTCGATGGGCCGAAGGGCCTACTTCCACGCTGTATCTCAAAACTAAACTAAACTAAACTAAATTTTAGATGAATAAGGCTGTGGTTTTAATTTTATTTTAATATTTCATAGGATGAATAGGCTGTTAATGTATTCCTTATGAATAAGGTAATACACCAAAGGAGATGTTTTTTTCATTAGTGCCAAATAACAAATGATGCTCCTACACCTGCTAATTCTACTGAGTCTGAAGGTTGCAAAGAAAAACTGAAACTGGAGCCTGTGAAATATGCCGTTCCAAACTCTATTAGGCAGGAACCAATTCAGTTCCTGATATTTTCTGCAGGCTTCGAAGTAATATTCATCATCTATTCTTTTCTCTTTAGCCCCAGAAATAATGCAATATTTATTTTCATATTCAAATAATTTGCCTTTGAGCTGAAATATAGACAGCTTTTTATTTTGAGGCAAGCTGGCTATTAATCTTGTTGGAACTCTCATGCATTTCCCAACATTAACCTTCCAGTCAAATAACTTAGTTTAGTTTAGTTTAGAGAGACAGGCCCTTCGGCCCATCGAGTCCGTGTCTACCAGCGATCCCCGCACACTAACACTATCCTACACACGCTAGGGACAAGTTGCAATTGTACCAAGCTGATTACCTTGGTCAGCTGTATGCCCTTGGAGTGTGGAAGGACAATAGACAATAGGTGCAGGAGTAGGCCATTTGGCCCTTCGAGCCAGCACCGCCATTCGATGTGATCATGGCTGATCGTCCCCAATAACTTCTCTGGGGTTTCCGGCGAAAACCCATGCAGTTCATGGGGAGATCGTACAAACTCCGTGCAGACAAGCGCCCCCTAGTCGGGCTCGAACCCGGTTCTCTGGAGGATCAGTGGGAATAAGGTAATTTATGGGAACGTATCTCGTAATGGCATTTACGGATTAAATGCGTCGGAAGGCACTGCAGATGCCGGTTTATGCCGAAGATAGACACAAAGTGCTGGAGTAACTCAATGGGTCGGCAGCATCTCTGGAGTAAGAGGATGGGTGATGTTTTGGGTCGGGACCTTCTGTCTGGTAGTTGAGTAGAGTCGGGACCTTCTGTCTGGTAGAGGGTAGTTGAGGCCAGTTCATTGGCTATATTTAAGAGGGAGTTAGATGTGGCCCTTGTGGCTAAGGGAATCAGAGGGTATGGAGAGAAGGCAGGTACAGGATACTGAGTTGGATGATCAGCCATGATCATATTGAATGGCGGTGCAGGCTCGAAGGGCCGAATGGCCTACTCCTGCACCTATTTTCTATGTTTCTATGTTATCCCACTGTCACCTGAACTCCCTACACACTAGGGGCAATTTTTCCGAGGGCAAACAACTCACAAACCCGCACATCTTTGGGATGTGGGAGGAGGCCGGAGAACCTGGAGATAACCCATGCGGTCACGGGGGAATCCATGCGGTGCAACCTCCACACTGACTGCACCCGAGGTCGAAATCGAACCCGGGTCTCAGGCACTGTGAAGCAGCGGTTTTACCCGCCGTGTCACCGTGTTGCCATGCCGCCGTGCCGCCGTGCCGCGCTCTTGAACAAAGAAAATAAACGTTCTCAAGGAACAACGTCACAGTACACAATTATGAATATTTTTGCCTTTGAGCAGAGTGATTTATGACAAAACAGTTTTTAGTTCAGTTTAATTTAGAGATACAGTGCGGAAACAGGCCCTATGCGCCACCAAATCCACGCCGACCAGCGACCCACACACTGGGGACAATTTTTATATTTAAAGCCTTTTGAGTGTGGGAGGAAACCGAAGATCTCGGAGAAAACACACGCTGGCCACGGGGAGAATGTACAAACTCCGAAAAGCCAAGCACCTGTCGTCAGGATCGAACTTGGATCTCTGGCGCTGCAAGCGCTGTAAGGGGCCTGTCCCACCTGCCGATTTTTTCGGCGACAAAAGATTTCGAACATTTCAAAATCCAGCGGCGACAAAGAAATGTTGCGACACTTGAAAAAACACCGCGCGTGAAACGTCAGCACGCCGCGCCAAGCCGCAAATTTTTCGGTGAGCTGATACGTCAGTCAATGACGCCAGCAGTCGGCGAAACATATCGGCAAGTGGGACAGGCCCTTGCGGCAGCAACTCTGCCGCTGCGCCACCGTGCTGCCCTTTGTTTATGGGTCGCTAACTACGTAAAAACAGCAATGTATTATTGAGTTTCTGCTGATTGGGTTCACACACGTGAGTTATTATCGAGCCTGGGCACTTGCCATGTAATCAGCTGGCTTTAGTGACAAGCATCACTCTTTGTTACTTTTGATATAAGAAGATCCTTCATTTGCGGCTCATTATCCTGTCGGGGAGATTCCGTTTAGACCTCAGTAATTCATGAGACATAAAAGCTTTCACTCTGATTGCCGCGCCAAAGTAATTTAGTCTGCTAATGGGCTACAGGCAACATATCCTGGCACTAATTTTGTTTGCAGAAAATAATTTTTTTTTAAACATTTTCTGCCTTTGACATTGAGCCAGAACAATGGCTTATTTTTCCCAGTACCGCGAGGAATTATGCATGATTCAATTACAGCAACGCATTACCCGCCACCCTCATGTATTATCGGCACTCGAGATTGCAAAGGTAGGAGGGCGCAAAAAGGGGTTGCAATGGAAGTAGCTTGAGTAGAGTTTATAGAAGGGTTCCCAGAAGCCTGCTGGATGGAGATCTCAGCAGGGTTGAATGGAATTGAATTGAATGCCTTATGGGCCTGTCCCACTTACGCGACTTTTGCGGGCGACTGCCGGCACCCGTCATAGGACGTTGCAGGTCGCCGAAAATGTTCAACATGTTAAAAATCCAGCGGTGACCGGAACAAGGTACGACTCTTTGGGCGACTACTCACAACCATACAGGCTTCACCCCGCGACATGTCGCAGACAGGCCCATTGCTGTCACAGGTAACAAGTCACAGTGAAATTCTTTGCTTGCATTCCCAAGGTATGCAAATAGTCACCCATTAAGGACACTTACAAAGTTACAAAGTGCCCCCGTGCTAGACCCCCCATTGTCCTACCCCCCTCCCCCTCCCTCACGGCGGTCCCCCCATGCCAAGTCTTCCTTTGTTCCTTCCCCCCCTCCCCCCGGTAGTGGCGTCCTCACTCCCACGTGGCGCCCTCATCGATCCCTGCAACTTGACCTCTCCATAATCGTTCCCCTCCGGACGCCTCCGTGGCGCCGGCCCCAGGCCCCAGCCGCAGGCTCCGCAGACCCAGGGGCCGTTAGACGCGGGCTGCCACCAGGGGTAAGTGAAGAGATGGAATAAGTGGAGAGAGGGTCTCATAGTAGGCTGCGTTGGCTGACGCCTCCCGGGTGTCCGCAGAGAAACAGGGCTGTGGAGCCTGGTTGGCCGGCGGAGCCTCGTTGGTCGGCGGAGCCTCGTTGGTTGGCGGAACCTCGCGGGTTGATGGACCCCGCGCCACCAGGGTCAAAGGGGGACTTGGCCTGGGCGGATCGCCGTGAGGAGTGGGGTGCGGAGGGGAGAACGAAGGAGAGCCCAGCGTGCGGGGGGGGGGGGGGGGCAGAACAATGGAGGACCTGGCACGGGATACGTTGAAACTCTGCCGGTGCCCTTTATGTGGCAACTCTTTGCATACCTTGGCCGTGCAGAGCAAAGAATTTCACTGCGATTCAAGTATTAATTCATTAATTCATTCATAAAAAAATAGTAGGAGTACGAATAACAAATAATATGAATGAGTTCAATGGACGAGGAAAGGTCAAGAAGCAATGCGGTTACTTAAGTAATCAGGAGCCAACGTTGATCACCAACACTGGTTGGGGTGGGAGATTACAACCTTCACGTGGTCCGCCCTGTTTCGACGAATACAATCAACCCGGCGTGCACAATCAAATAAGATCAAATAGAACAAGTTGCCCTACAACTTTAGGCTGTGCACGCCATACGCAAGAAGAAGAAGACATACACGGGTGTGATAGGAAAATGGAACCTGGATACAGGCAGCAGCAGATGTTGCTATATCCATCTTATTCGGTTATAAGTTATAGGAGCAGAATTAGGCCATTCGGCCCATCAAGCCTACTCCGCCATTCAATCATGGCTGATCTATCGTTCCCTTTCAACCCCATTCTCCTGCCTTCTCCCCATAACCCCTGACACCGGTTTAGTTTATTCTTGCAAGTACCAAGGTACAGTGAAAAGCTTTTGTTGCCTGCTGACCAGGCAGCAGAAAGACAATACATGATTACAATCGAGCCGTTTACAGTGTATGGATAAGGGATTTGTATTTAGTGCAAGTAAAAGCCAGTAAGGTCCGATCAAAGATAGTCCGAGGGTCACCAGAGAAATAGATGGTAGTTCAGGACTGCTGTCTAGTTGCTGTAGGATGGTTCAGTTATCTGATAACAGCTGGGAAGGAGCGTTCCCTGAATCTGGAGGTACTGATCACCCTTACTAATCAAGAATCTGTCCATCTCCGCCTTAAAATTATCCTTTAACTTGGCCTCCACAGCCTTCAGTGGCAAGGAATTCCACAGATTCACCACCCTCTGACCATTATCAAGGTACATCCTTTTATTCCGAGGCATCGGCCTCTGGTCCGAGACTCTCCCAATAGTGGAAACATTCTCTCCACCTTCACTCTATCCAAGCTAAGGAGTGAAGGAGATAGGCGACGTTTCGGGTCGAGACCCTTCTTCAGACTGGTTAGGGATCAGGGAAACGAGAGATATAAACAGTGATGTGGAGAGATAAAGAACAATGAATGAAAGATATGCAAAAAAGTATTGGTGATAAAGGCAACAGGCCATTGTAAGCTGTTTGTGGTGTGAAAATGAGAAGCTAGTGCGACTGGGGAGGGGGGGGGGGGGAGATGGAGAAGGAATGTCAGGGCCCGAGGACTGAGGGAGAGGTGGGGAGGAGGCAGTCTGGGTTAACAGAATTGAGAAAATTCAATGCTCATCCTTCTAAACCCCAGCATGTTTATTGCCACATGTACCAAGGTACAGTGAAAAGCTCTTGTTGTGTGTGAACCAGACAGCGGAAAGACAATACATGATTACAATCGAACCATTCACAGTATACAGATATATGATAAGGGTCTAACGTGAATAATGCTCAGTGCGCGATAACGTTCTGTAAAGTCCGATCAAAGATAGTCCGAGGGTCTCCAATGAGGTAGATAGTAGTTCAGCACTGCTCTCCAGTTGTGGTAAGATGGTTCAGTTGCTTGATAGCAGTTGTGGAGAATCTGCCCCTGAATCTGGAGGTGTGCGTTTTCACACTTCTATACCTTTTACCCGATGGGAGAGGGGAGAAGAGGAAGTGGCCAGGGTGTGACTCGTTCTTGATTGTGCTGCTGGCCTTGCCGAGGCAACGCGAGGTGTGAACAGAGTCAGTGGAAGGGAGGTTGCTTTGTGTGATGGTCTGGGCTGCGTCCACAATTCGCTGCAATTTCTTGCGGTCTTGGATGGAGCCCTTCCCAAACCGTGCTGCGATGCATCCCGATAGGATGCTATCTGAGGCGCATCTGTAGACGTTGGTGAGAGTTGTTGGGGAGTTGGTGGACAAGTTGTTTGTGTCTTAACTAATAGACAGTAGTGTGCGACATGCACATTTTTGGCGAATGGCACCAGTTTGACGAAATACATTGCATTGAGCTTTATTTTTATCCTCTCCGGTATGGTAAACTACGCTTGTCCCTGGAGATATTGATGACGGGTTACTTGCATAGTGGAAAGCTGTAACCTAACCTGGACAGCTGAAATCCCTGATGAGTTTTATTGTACATCTTTGCAACTAAATTTTTAATGTTTCAATCATCGGTGTTCAAGGTCACAACATATTCTCGTTAGAATGGCGAGCGATTGCCAACAAGGGCGGCACGGTGGCGCGGCGGTAGAGTCGCTGCCTTACAGTGCTTGCAGCGCCAGAGACCCGGGTTCGATCCTGCCCATGGGTGCTTGTATGGAGTTTGTGCGTTCTCCCCGTGACCTGCGTGGGTTTTCTCCGAGATCTTCGGTTTCCTCCCACACTCCAGACGTACAGGTTGGTCGGTTAATTGGCTTGGTATAAATGTAAATTCTCCCTCGAGTGTGTAGGATTTGGAGGATGTGAGGAAACCGAAGGTCTCGGAGAAATCTCACACAGGTAGAACGTACGAGCTCCGTACAGGCAGCACCCGTGGTCAGGATTGAACCCGGGTCTTCGGCGCTACAAGCGCTGTAGTGGCAACAGCTCTACCGCTGCGCCACTGTGCCACTGTATCTCTAAACTAAGACTAAAAGGGCACTTTCAGAACTGGTGTCAAAGTCGAGTCAATGGATGGAGGTACGCCTGTTATTGCACACAGCTTGCATTTATCTACTGGTACCCTGGTTGGAAATCGTCTCTGAATCTCCTGAAGTTAAATCAGGGTGTCGTAGCTAAATAATTGTGGCATTGCTGATATGGAACCATATAATGGTGCTTGAAATTGGAGAGAATGTCATCTTGTGTTGTGAATCTTTCTCAGTATAACGAGCAAAAGCATTCACAATGGGAAAAAAATATAAGCAAGGGGCTCGTTCTGCTGCGGCATCCTTTGGGAATTGTGCTGCGATATTTTCTCCACAATCCAATACCTTTATAGAAAAACATTTCTTTACAGATCCAGTTTATATAAAGCAGGTAGATTATTGAAGACCAGAGTGGATCTGACGTTTGCTTCTGTGTTGGAAGGAACTGCAGATGATGGTTTACATCAAAGATGGACACAAAGTGCTGGAGTAACCCAGCGGGACAGGCAGCCTCTCTGGAGAAAAGGAATTGGTGATGTTTCGGGTCGAGACCCGTCTTCAGACCTTCTTCTGCTATCGTGTGACGTGCACAGCCTAAAGTTGTGGGATAACTTGTTCTATTTGATCTTCAGTTTGTGCACGTTGAGTTCATTGCATTAGTCGAAACAGGGCGGACCACGTGAAGGTTGCAATCTTCCACTCCTCTTCAGATTTGAACGTCACTCATTCCTTCTCTCCAGAGATGCTACCTATCCCGCTGAGTTACTCCAGCATTTCGTGACATTGGCTTCTGTTGGTATATCTTCAATAATTAATTTAATTAAGTAATTTCAATCTTTCACGAGGATTAATTGCATCTACCTTAGAAACTGCTGGTTTAGTTTAGTTTAGTTTATTATAATTGTCACGTGTACCGATGTACATTATCTTACAGAAGAACAAACTCCTGTTAATTTATAACCTGGTGATCGCTCAATAGTGTTTTCCCTGTCATTTGTAAAAAAGTCGAGTAAGCAAGATACAACATATAAAAGCGATAATTTAGTGCGTAAAATATTGAATCGTAAAATAGATAATCATTTAATTTAAATGACTTTGATGAAAGATTTGATCTTACGACGTGTAAAGGTAAGGCGCATATCTTGTCCTATAGCTGTATAGATACACGTTCCACCAAACATCACAGCACACGCTAAGATTTAAAAGATAATAATAAATAAGTAAATAAAATAAAATAGAAAATCGCTGTATTCTCATGAGCAAAATAACGATGAGATTAAATTGAAAAAATGTTGTTGAGCTGATGAAAATGTAAAATTGGATATGTCGTATCATTTATTGGAATCTTGGCCAAACGCTTGATTCAAAATCAGCTGACGGCGTCCTCAAGTATATTCGATGGGATAAGTGAAAGGAGCAGAATTAGACCATTCGGCCCATCAGGTCTACTCCGCCATGCAATCATGGCTGATCTATCTCTCCCTCTCGACCCCATTCTCCTGCCTTCTCCCCATAACCCTCGACACCCGTACTAATGAAAAATGGAAAGCTTTTGATTGCGTTGCACTCCAGTCAAAGAAAAGATGATGCATGAATGCAATCAAGCCCGCCATGGTATTCAGATGATGGACAGAGGGTACGGCATTTAGTGCAAAGATGGAACAGCGATAAAGTCTGATTAAAGGTAGCTCAAAGATTTCCAGTGGGGTGGATGGGATGTTGGGAACGCACCAATAGAAACAAGGAACTGTCTTTGCTGGTTTACACAAAAGGACACAAAGTGCTGGAGTAACTCAGCAGGTCAGGCAGCATCTCAGGAGAACATGGATAGGTGACGTTTCGGGTTCTGACCTGACCCCAGTGTGGAGGATGCAAAACTGGGATAACATAGAACTAGTGTGTCGGTGATTGTTGGCCAGCATTGACTCGGTGGGCCGAAGAGCCTGCTTCCACGCAGTACCTCTGATCTAAACTGAATTTGTCAGATTCCTTCCCGTTAAAGCAACAGTTATTGAAGAGAGACATAAATTGAATTGAATTACCTTTATTGTCATTCAGATCTTTCGGTCTGAATGAAATTTCGTGCCTGCAGTCATACATATATAAAAAATAACAAAAATCACACCATAAACACAAATTTAAAATCCACCACAGTGAGTTCACCAAACACATCCTCGCTGTGGTGGAAGGCAAAAGTCTTAGAGTCTCTGTCTTCTTCCCTCCTTATTCGCCCTCTGCGCTGAGGAAATCCAGGCCTTCGATGTTGCCGTCCACCAGGCCCGCGGCCGAGCCTCCGAAGCCGGGCCGCCGCAACCGCCGTCGCCGGAACGCCCGAACACCGCCACAGGGCCCGCCGCTGGAACACTGGAGCACCGCAGCTCCAAAGCCAGGTCACCACCGGAATGTCGCTGGAGCACCGCAGCCCTGCAGCCAGGTTGCCGCTGGAGCACCGCAGCCCCGAAAGCCAGGCCGCCGCCGGAGCACCGCAGCCCCGAAGCCAGGTCGCCGGAATGCCACTGGAGTGCCGCAGCCCCGAAGCCAGGTCGCCGCTGAAGCTCCGAACCGTGCCGCCGCTGCTGGAAGCTGGAAGGCCGCCATAGCTCCAAGGCCGCAAGCTCCGCCATTAGGGCCTCAGCACAGATGGAGATGGTGACGGGGGACACGACAAGAAAAGTCGCACCCCCCCGAAGGGAGAGACTAAAACCCTGTATCTCCTCCCCTTCCCCCCCCCCTCCCCTCCCCCCCCCCCCCCCTCCCGCCCTCCACACAAACACAACCTAATAAACCAAAAATAATCACTAAAAACAGGCACAAAGCCAAAAATAAAATAAAAAACAGACGGACTGCAGGTGAGCCGCAGCTGCCAAGCAGCGCCGCCACTTCCGGTTTGTTAGGCCTGAGTAACTCAGGCGGGTCGGGCAGCATCTTTGGAGAAAGGGACGAGGTGACATTTCTGGTCGAGACCCTTCTTCAGACTCTCAATGGAGTCTTCAGAATCGTCACCTGTTCCCTTTCTCCAGAGATGCTGCCTGACCCGCTGAGTTACTCCAGCCTTTTGTGCCTATCTTCGGTTTAAACCAGCATCTGCAACCCCCCCCCCCCCCCCCCCCCCCCACACACACACACACACACACACACACACACACACAAAGCATTCCAATTATAATCTGTACAGCAATAGCAGCTGATTAAGTTAGCTTTGACACTGGGGCTAAATCTAATTCTTATGGATGATGATCTAAATTGACTGTGTGCTGTTCTCTAGTGAGCTCACATTAACACCAAAGGTCACGCACATTATTATTCTGTTTAGCGTGACAGAAGCAAGGAGTTGCACAGACAAGTGACTCATTAATACTCACCAGTAAACAAATGGAGGGACTCTGAGGCAGCAAACCAATTGACACAATGAGGCAGTGTTCTCCATGTAGTTAATCTACACTCATGATGCTGGGAGAAAATGTTATCAATGCTGACAGCTGGATGTGGTTCCAACGGCCTGCGCTGGTGTCTACTCTAATGATGGAAAACAGCACAAACTAGTGTCAATTTTGGAATGAACAAGTGGCTGAGACAGGTAGACACGAAATGCTGGAGTAACTCAGCGGGACACGAAGCATCGCTGGAGAGAAGGAATGGGTGACTTTTTCGGGTCGAGACCCGTCTCCAGATCCTTCTTCTCGACCCATTCCTTCTCGACCCATTTTGTGTCTCCCTTCGATTTCAAACCATCATCTGCAGTTCTTTCCGACACAAGTGACAGTGATGACTGGACTCCTTGAACATCCCCAGAGCATGGTTAACATCAGCACTAATTTTATATTGTGCTGCGGCCAAGGAGAACGAAGACAAGTTGGACAAGACCATATGTATCTAGATGAGATCCTTGCCTGGAATTTCATCCCATGATAGTCATAGTGGTGAATCTGTGGAATTCATTGCCACAGAATGGAGGCCAAGTCAATGGATATTTTTTACGGTTAATAAATATATATATTCTTGATTAGTACGGGTGTCAGAGGTTATGGGGAGAAG
This sequence comes from Raja brachyura, assembly GCA_963514005.1. The sequence continues at coordinate 32,855,380 of OY740807.1, read as the reverse complement.
GCAGGAGCATGGGGTTAGGAGGGAGAGATAGATCAGCCATAATGGAAAGGCAGAGTAGACTTGATGGGCTGAATGGCCTAATTCCGCTCCTATCACTTATGCTAAATATGCTATTCTTTGGAGAGCAGAAGGTTAAGGGGGGACTTGATTGAGGTCTTTAAAATGATGAAAGGGATAGACAGAGTTGACGTGGATAAGCTTTTCCCATTGAGGGTAGGAAAGATTCAAACAAGAGGGCATGACATGAGAATTAAGGGACAGAAGTTTAGGGGTAACATGAGGGGGAACTTCTTTACTCAGAGAGTGGTGGCTGTGTGGAATGATCTTTCTGCAGAAGTGGTAGAGGCAGGATCGATTTTAACATTTAAAAGTAAAGTGGATAGGTATATGGACGGGAAGGGAATGGAGGGGTGTGGTCTGAGTGCAGGTAGATGGGACTAGGGAAAAATAAATGGTCGGCATGGACTGGAAGGACCGAGAAGGCCTGTTTCCGTGCTGTAATTGTTATATGGTTATATGGTTACATTGTAATGGCAGCGGTGAATCATTGGGATTTATTTTAGTTGAGTTTGGTTTAGAGATACAGCGTATAAACATGCCCTTTGGCTCAACGATTCTGCAGCGACCAGCAATCCCCGCATTAACATAATCCTACACACACTCGGGACAATTTACAATTTTACCGAGCCAATCATCCCACAAACCTGTGGGAGGAAACCAAAGATCTCGGAGAAAAACCACGCAGGTCACGGGGAGAACGCACAGACATCCATACAGACAGCACCCCATAGTCGGGATCAAACTTGGGTCACTGGCGCTGTAAAGTCCAAGTCTATGCTAGTTTCTAATAGACCGATCCAATCACCTTCATTCCCTCATACTTTATGCATGATCCTGTAGACTATTTAGTTTAGTTTAGTTTAGTTTAGAGATGGAGAGCGGAACCAGGCCCTTCGGCCCACCGAATCCGCACCGATCAACGATCCCCAAACACTAACACTATTCTACACACACCAGGGACAATTGACAATTCATAGAAGCCAATTAACCTACAAATCTGTACATCTTTGGAGTTATTCTCTCCCAAAGCCCCATGAATTCCCTTATGATCCTGATTGATTTTGTTTCCACCAACCTTCTCAGCAGTGAATTCTGAAAACTAACTCTGTTTCAACATCACTTTGCTGTCTTTTGTCCAAAATGTTGCATCTTTCTCACTTAAGACCCTCCCGCTAGTGAGAGAATGATTTGCCTATACTAAACTACTAATAGGATAGTAACGGACAGGTTTGGAGGGATATGGACCAAAGGCGGGCAGGTGGGACTAGTGCAGCTGGGACATGTTGGCCGGTGTGGGCAAGTTGTGGCTTTGTATCACTCTATGACTATGATTCTACTGTGGCTTATGAAGACATGGTTTTACACATCTCTTTCACATTACTTCACAACTTTATTTTGCGTAAAACATACTTTGTTTGTAAAAGTTGTCCTTCAAGTCAAAAACCAGAGGAAATAGCTTTAAGTTGAGGGGGGGGGGGGGAAAGATTTAATGGGAACTTGAGGGGTAACTTTATTACACAAAGGGTGGTGGGCGTATGGAATGAGTTTCTGGAGGAGGTAGTTGACGCAGGGACTATCGCAACATTTAAGAAAGGTTCAGACAGATACATGGATAGGATATGTTTACGTCCCAGGTTCCTATTAAACCTTTCCCCCCTCACCTTGAACCTATGTCCTTTGGCTCTTGATTCTCCTACTCTGGGCGAGATGACTCTGTGTGTCAGCCCGATCTATTCCTCTCATGATTGTGTAAACCTAGCCTGCTCAACCTCTCCCTATAGCTCAGGTCCTCGAGTCCTGGCAACGTGGTGACCAAAACTGAACACCCTACTCTAAATGCGGCCTCACCAACGACTTGTATAACTGCGGCATGAAAGAGCATTCACGTCGCGGCCCTGTTTCCACCAATCTTTCCACCACCGCGCACAAGAAGCACAAGAAACGACAAGACAGACACCATTGTACGCAGATGCCGAGAATTGTGTTCAGCTCTGGCTGAACAACTTCTAATCTTGTGTGTGTGGACTCGATAAGAAGAAGCATGACCTTCCATAATCTATACTCAATACTCCATTCTTCATCACTTTGTTTACCTGCATTGCCACATCCAAGGAATTACCTGTCTGCCCCTCTAAAGGGGCTGTCCCACTGTGGCGACCTAACTGGTGAGCTTAGAAGAGTTTAGGAGAGTTTAGGAGAGTTTGAAAAAGTGTCATGTTGAAGACCTCCTTCGACTATGTAGAAGACCAGCTTCGACTAGCTACGACTAACTTCGGGAAAATTGGACACCCAATAGTGGAGAGTGAAGACAACCTCCTTCGATCTCCTTCGACCTCCCATCGACTATGTTGAAAGTCTTCTACGACTACCTTTGACTACCTTCGATTACGTTCAGCTACCCTCGATTGCCTACGACAAACATGCCGACCTACTACGACCTACTTCGACTAAACCGATTTTTCGATTTTAGACCTTCGATTTTTTTCCATGGCGACCTTTTTTTACTCGCGAGCATTTTTCAGCATGTTGAAAAATACGCCGCCACGTAGCTGAGGCCTCGAGTACGTGGAGACCACTCTTGAGCATGAAGGAGATATGCAAAGACCTCCCAGGGCCTCGTGTCAACCATGCTGCGAGTACGAGTCGAGGGCAAACTCTTCTAAACTCGCCAATTTAGTCGCCGCAGTGGGGCAGCCCCTTTAATCACTGCTCTACAACACTTCCTGGGCCCTATCACTGTGTAACTCTGCCCTGGTTCGTCCCACCAAAACAAAAACAGCTATTTATATCTGAATTAAATTTGATCGGCCGTTCCCAGGCCCATTGGCCCAGTTAAGGAAAATCTGACCAAATGTGAGGAGCAAATGTGAGGAGCTCCAGTGATAATGGATCGTACTCCAGTTTCCCAAACTGCTTTGGAAAATGCACTGATTGCCAAAGGGAATCTGAAAGGCTGGGCGGGCGCCTACAGTGGCGCAGCGGTAGAGTTGCTGCCTTACGGCGCTTTAAGCACCAGAGACCCGGGTTCGATCCCGACTACGGGTTCTGTCCGCACCAAGCTTGTACGGTCTCCCCGTGACCTGCGTGGGTTATCTCCGAGATCTTCGATTTCCTCCCACACTTCGAAGACGTACAGGTTCGTAGGTTCATTGGCTTGGTGTATGTGTAAATTGTCCCTGGAGTGTGTGAAGGGTTGCGTTAATGTGCGGGGATCGCTGGTCGGTGCGGACACGGTGGGCCGAAGGGCCTGTTTCCGTGCTGTATCACTAAAACTAAAAACTAAGAGCTTGAATTGGATTCTTCCACCAGTATGTTGGGTTGTACCCTGATTGTAATCTGCAGGCCTCCTCTCTTGCCTGTGTCCCATTCTGATGCCCATCCGTTTCTCCCGACGTTCCACCCACTTTCCCCCCAACCCCTCTGTTCCCTTCCACCTATATCCCCTCTGGTTTCACTTGTCTCTCCTCTTCAGTCCTTATCTCACAACCTTCTGTGTCCTTGGTCAGCCCATTCCCCTTGTAAAAAAAACTCCCCGCCTATCACTTGATTAGTATGGGCGCCAGGGGTTGCGGGGAGAAGACGATGGGCCAAATGGCCTAATTCTGCTCCTATCACCTATATACTGTAGCAGTGGTCTTGCGGGCAGAGAGTGGTGAATCTCTGGAATTCTCTGCCACAGAAGCTAGTTGAGGCCACTTTATTGGCTATATTTAAGAGGGAGTTAGATGTGGCCCTTGTGACTAAAGGGATCAGGGGGTATGGAGAGAAGGCAGGTACAGGATACTGAGTTGGATGATCAGCCATGATCATATTGAATGGCGGTGCAGGCTCGAAGGGCCGAATGGCCTACTCCTGCACCTATTTTCTACGTTTCCATGTCTAAGAAGCGATTTCTCACAGACAGGAGCGATTGAAACAGCTAAATAAATGAAACAACCCCCTGACTTATAAAAGACTCGCAAAGCCCAAGGAAAAAGTGCTGATTTTTTTATTTGTATTCCCAGCTTTCTCAGTTTCAGCTGACACAATAATAAATTAATTTTATTTTCCGTTCTCTTTTATTCCCTGCAGGGAAAAAAAAAATCAATTCTAACTTGCTGATATCATACTGTGACGAGCATCGCCTTAAAGCGACGAGGAAGCTGACGGAACCCAACCTTCAGCTGTCACGGAACAAAGCTGAACTGATTTGTATGCATGAATATTGAGGACAATTAAACGAGTCATTATTATATATATTATACATATAAACTCATGAATAAATAAGAAAGCCAATACAAAACTCATTAGATTAATTTTCATAAGGAGAAACAATAGTTTTCTGAACTACAGCAATTAATTTAAAACTAATTTATGGCAAATGGCATTATTTGTTGGTTTAGCAAATTGTCAGCAAAGTAATTAACAGCTACCGAGATGCCTGGCATGTAAATAAAGACACTTCACGTCATCGATAGGTTGCCACACAGCTTATACAATAACTAGCTTCTCTAATTTCAAGTAACCCTTGCATTCCTTCTCTCCCCCCGGTCATCCTACTAGATCCAATGTTCACATCTCTACATCCCTTCACTATCACCTCTTCCCCAGCCAACAATGGGCCATTGTGGGCTCCATCCTTCTTGAGGTCATCTGTTGCCGGTCCTGCTGTGTCCTGGCCTTTTTCTTTCGTCCAGTTCCCTCCCCTCTACTTCCGGTCTGAAGGATCGTCCCGACCCCGAAACGTCACCCGTCCTTTTTCTCCTGAGAAGCTGCCTGACCCGCCCAGTTACTCCAGCACTTTGTGTCTTTCGTCAGTGGTAAACCAGCATCTGCAGTTCTTCTCGACGCAATAACTAGCCTCATCTTTCAATCTGTGCTGACCATACTGAATCCATTACAAGCGATCGGCACGGCGGCGCAGCGGTAGAGTTGCTGCCTTACAGCCTTTACAGCGCCAGAGGCATGGGTTCGATCCCGACTACGGGTGCTGTCTGTACAGAGTTTGTGTATTCTCCCCGTGGCCTGCGTGGGTTTTCTCCGATATCTTCGGTTTCCTCCCACACTCCAAAGACGTACAGGCTTGTAGGTTGTGTAGGAAACAACTGCAGATGCCAGTTTAAATCGAAGGCAGACACAAAATGCTGGAGTAACTCAGCGGGACAGGCAGCATCTCTGGGGAGAAGGAATGGGTGATGATTCGAGTCGAGACCCTTCGTCAGACTAATTTCAGGTAGGAGTGCGTGGGACAGAGATAGAATGTAGTCGGAGACAATAAGACTGGTGGGAGAGCTGGGAAGGGGGAGGGGATGGAGAGAGTAGGAATGCAAGGGCTATTGGAAGTTGGAGAATTCAATGTTCATTTATTGGCTTTGTATAAAAATGTAAATTGTCGCTAGTGTGTGCAGGACAGTGTTAACATGCGGTGGATCGCTGGCCGGTGTGGACGCGGTGGGCTAGGGCCGGTTTCCATGCTGTATCTCCGAAACGAAAAATTAAAATGAGTTGTGTGCTCAAGCTGAAACTGGAGCAAGGACTACTGGAATGAGTAGTTTCAACATGGATCGCTTGCAATAAACAACAACCACACAGCTGGAGACAAACAAGGTCAAGAACAATGTTCAATGGAGGACCCGGCGTGGAGGGACCGCGGTGAGTGAGGGAGGAGGGGGGAAAGGGTTAGGGGGAGCTGCTGCGCGGGGAGGGTGGGGGGAATCTGTAACTATGTCTGCGCCCTTTATGGGCGAGTATTCGCATACCTTTGGCAAGGTATGCAAGCATGGAATTTCACTGTGACTTGTCACATGTGACAACACAGTATTCTATTCTATTCTAAGGTCCAGCCTAGCTGATGATTTCTTAACATAGAAACATAGAAAATAGGTGCAGGAGGAGTCCATTCGGCCCTTCGAGCCAGCACCGCCATTCATTGTGATCATGGCTGATCGTCCCCAATCAATAACCCGTGCCAGCCTTCTCCCCATATTCCTTGATTTAACTAGCCCCTAGAGCTCTATTTCACTCTCTCTTAAATCCCTCCAGTGACTTGGCCTCCACTGCCCTCTGTAGCAGGGAATTTCATAAATTCAATCTGAAGAAGGGTCTCGACTATCTCCTTCGCTCCTTAGATGCTGCTGCACCCGCTGAGTTTCTCCAGCTTTTTGTGTAACCCTCCATAACTTCACAACTCTCTGGGTTTTTTCTCACCTCAGTCTTAAATGGCTTCCCCTTTATTCTAAGACTGTGGCCCCTGGTTCTGGACTCGCCCAACATTGGGAACATGCAGATGCCGGTTCTGGGGATTTTACTTTGCCTGAATTGCAAAAATCAGCCACAGCTTCTGAATTCTCTGTTCCTTAAACAGACCTGGTTTCTAGTAAAATGATACAGTTTTTCTACACAATATCTTGTTTGCTGTGAGCTATTGGCTCCAGCCCATTATTTGATATTATGAATAAATAAAGTCTGTTTACAAAATCATTCCCAAGGGACCTAATTGCTCTCCTAAAAATAATGAATTATTTTCCTCTTGACATTGGGAATAAATGGAAGGGAATTGTGTAGCCTAGTTATCAAAGCCTCCATTAAAAAAAAAACATGGTTGCAATTGCAGGATAGATAATCAACTGACGGTGGCACAGCGGTAGAGTTGCTGCCTTACAGCGCTTGCAGCTCCACAAGCCCGGGTTCGATCCCGACTACGAGCGCTGTCTGTACAGAGTTTGTACATTCTGTGTTTGTGGGTTTTCTCCGCGATCTTCAGTTTTCTCCTCTCACACTCCAAAGATGTACAGGTTTGTAGCTTAATTGGCTTGGTAGAAATGTAAAGAAAAAGTTGTCCCCAGTGTGTGTGGGATAGTGTAAAAGCCCTGTCCCACGGTACGTGTTCATTCCAAGAGCTCTCCCGAGTTTAAAAAAAAAATCAAACTTGTGGTAGAATGAACGCAGCGGGTACGTCGGAGCTCGGGGACGTCTCTTAGCGGCTTGTAACGCTAATGGCAGGTACTTGGGAAGACTCGCTAACGGCAGGTAAGCACGGGAAGACTCGTGAAGATTTTTCAACATGTTGAAAAATGTCCTCGAGAGCCCCGAGTACCGACGAGTGGCCATTACCGTAAATCTCCGAGTTCGAATCAGGGCAAACTCGGGAGATCTCTTGGAATGAACTCGTACCGTGGGACGGGGTTATTAGTGTGCAGGGATCACTCTGAAGTTTAGCTCAGTTGAAACTAAACTCAATTGCACTGCGGAAGTTGTTCACCAAAACATTATGGGCAACTACTTACCTGTCACCTGTAATTCAAGCCGCTTGGCATTCAGTGATTTAATGACACAATTCATTATTAATCTATTATTTATCGGCGACTGCCGGCGTCATATCAGTGTCGTCAAAAGATTTTGAACATTTAAAAATCCAGCGGCGATAAAAAAAAAATGTTGTGACACTTGAAAAAAAAACGAGCGTCGTACGTCATCACGCCACGTCACCGTTGCGTCACGCCTCAACACGGCGTAAAATTTTCGGCGACCTGATACGTCAGTCAATGATGCCGGCAGTCGCTGAAAAAAATCGGCAAGTGAGACAGGCCCTTTAATGTATTTTTCTACCCTTACACTTATAGTTTTTTAATATCTTCTTCAACTGCTGGGAATCGCGTTCCATGACCGTGGCAATGTTAAATATTTGAAACAATTTGGGGATATATTTATTTAAGACTCCAATTTTTTCTGACTCAATCTGCTAGTCCGGCCTGCAGCTGAGATATTCCTCTTGAAAAGTGTCCGAAAGAAGGGTCTCGAGCCGAAACGTCAACTATTCCCTTTTCTCCAGTGATGCTGCCTGACCCGTTGAGTTATGGGCCTGTCCCACTTAGGCGACTTTTTAGGCGGCTGCACGAGACTATGCGGTCGCCACATGGTTCGCGGGGTGGTTGCCGGGGAGTCGCCTTCATGGTCAGGAAGGAGTTCCCTCAGACTCGACAACAAGTTGAAAAATTAGCGGCGACCAGAATTTTGACGCCATAGAGAGTAGCGAGAATTCTCGTGCCGTAGGTGCAGTTGTAGCGGGTCCCCAGGAGGTCGTAGGTTGTCGCCGTTGCTGACCGGTGAATTTCATTGGCGCATTGGGAATAAAAACGTAAGCAGTAGTTTTAAGGAACAAGGATGACCGACCGGTAATGTTAATGACCGCCGAACCTCACAGCCGTGTATCTCTGGCTTCTTAAAAGTTGTCTCCACTCCTTCTCCCCAGCCCGTCTTCCCCTTCTCCCCTCTCTCCCCCCCCCCCCCTTTTAAACGACTTACGTGACACTTCCCGTACACTGCGCTTTCACCGTCTTAATTCCAGCGCCAACCGTCCTGTTCATCGCGATGTGTGTCTGTATCACATTGGCTTTGCACCGTGTGAATTTCACTCAGACAGCGCTCCCCCCGCTTGCCCTGTCCCCCGCCTGCACAACTGGCTGGTGAAGGAAGCGGTGTGTGTGTGTGTGTGTGTGTGTGTTCCACTCTGACAGTCGCCGTTCCAGTTGCTGGTTTTTCAGCGACCTGCTACCACTTGACAGTCGCCTGAAAAATCGCCTAAGTAGGACAGACTCTTGTGTTAAAGAAGGAACTGCAGATGCTGGAGAATCGAGGATTACACAAAAGGCTGGAGAAACTCAGCGGGTGCAGCAGCATCTAAGGAGCGAAGGAGATAGGCGACGTTTCGGGTCGAGACCCTTCTTCAGACTGGTCAGGGATCAGGGCGTAGGGAGGAGGAGAACTTCTTCAAAGTAGGCATACCTTGAGGAGATATCGCAGTGGAGTAGACAAAGTGTTAAAGAAGGAACTGCAGATGCTGGAGAATCGAAGGTTACACATGACAAAGACTCTTGACAATTTCTCTTCAAGTTGGCGTAGATGACAAATTCTGTAACAATAGTTTTATAAGTCCAGAAATTACTGGTGCTGTTATGGCATTTTTATTATGTTTTCCTTCCCTCTTCTATCAGGTTTAGGTGTATCGTTTTCACATGTGCCGAGGATTTCTTTATCTGTAACATTGTAAATGCTCATAATTTTCTCAACTGCTATTTCAGCTTGTGTTGAGCACACAGTTCATTTAAGTTTTCAGTTTTAGAGATAAAGCGCGGAAACAGGCCCTTCAGCCCCGACCAGCGATCCCTGCATACTAACACTATCCTCCACGCACTGAGGACAATTTACAGGTACACGTTTCTACCAAGGCCATTAAACTACTCTGATTTGCTTGGCATTGGGTACAATCAAGGATGAGATTGACAAAAAATCCCGGGAATTGGTGCGAAAATTGATGATTTGTAGATTTATAGATCGCCATTGGTCTTACTGAATGGGTGATGGTTTGGAGGAGTCACGTCACATCTTTCTGCTCATGTTCCTATATTATTCCATGAAAAAAAGTGACGCAGAGTGCTGGAGTAACTCAGCAAATCAGGGAGCATTCATGGAGAAAATGGATAGGTGATGTTACGGGTTGGGACCCTTCTATCGACTGATTGAAGGCTTGCATTCACTGGAGTTTAGAAGGATGAGGGGATCTTATAGAAACATATAAAATTATAAAAGGACTGGACAAGCTAGATGCAGGAAAAATGTCCCCAATGTTGGGTGAGTCCAGAACCAGGGGCCACAGTCTTAGAATAAAGGGGAGGTCATTTAAGACTGAGCTGAGAAAAAACTTTTTTACCCAGAGAGTTGTGAATTTATGGAATTCCCTGCCACAGAGGGCAGTGGAGGCCAAATCACTGGATGGATTTAAAAGAGTTGGATAGAGCTCTAGGGGCTAGTGGAGTCAAGGGATACGGGGAGAAGGCAGGCACGGGTTATTGATAGCGGACGATCAGCCATGATCACAATGAATGGCGGTGCTGGCTCGAAGGGCCGAATGGCCTCCTCCTGCACCTAATTTCTATGTTTCTATGTTTCTATGAAAGGTGATAACGGTCTGAAGAAGGGTGTCACAAGTTCACAAGTTACAGGAGTAGAATTAGACCATTGGGCCCATCGAGTCTACCCCCCCCCCCCCATTCAATCAAGCCTGATCTCTGCCTCATAACCACATTTCCCTGTCTTGAAAATGTCAGCCTGAACCGTAACCTACCCATGTTCTCCAGGAAAGCTGACTTTATTTAGTTAACCGACAATTACAGTTCCTTGTTTTTCATTTCACAAACTGATTTTACAAGAAAAATCCGCAGACTAACATTATATCAAATATTTCCAAATACATTTCCAAATTGTTTAAATATTGTTTCAAAAATGAATTTGCTCTCTGCAGTGTAAGCCAGTAAAAAGATTGGCAGAAATCGTTACAGAATTTAGTTATAAAATACTTATACCTTGCCGGCAGCTTCTGTGTTTTGTTTAAGTTCAGAGACACAGAGCTGAAACAGGCTGATCGGCACTTCGATTCCGCCCTGACCGGCGATCCCCTCCTACACTTGCACTGTCCTGCACACTAAACATAGAAACATAGAAACATAGAAATTAGGTGCAGGAGTAGGCCATTCGGCCCTTCGAGCCTGCACCGCCATTCAATATGATCATGGCTGATCATCCAACTCAGTATCCCGTACCTGCCTTCTCTCCATACCCTCTGATCCCTTTAGCCACAAGGGCCACATCTAACTCCCTCTTAAATATAGCCAATGAACTGGCCTCAACTACCCTCTGTGGCAGAGAGTTCCAGAGACCCACCACTCTCTGTGTGAAAAAATTCCTTCTCATCTCGGTCCTAAAGGATTTCCCCCTTATCCTTAAGCTGTGACCCCTTGTCCTGGACCTCCCCAACATCGGGAACAATCTTCCTGCATCTAGCCTGTCCAACCCCTTAAGAATTTAGTAAGTTTCTATAAGATCCCCTCTCAATCTCCTAAATTCTAGCGAGTATAAACCAAGTCTATGCAGTCTTTGTTCATAAGACAGTCTTGACATCCCAGGAATCAGTCTGGTGAACCTTCTCTGCACTCCCTCTATGGCAATAATGTCCTTCCTCAGATTTGGAGACCAGAACTGTACGCAATACTCCAGGTGTGGCCTCACCAAGACCCTATACAACTGAAGTAGAACCTCCCTGCTCCTATACTAGGGACAATTTACAATTTGTACCAAAGCCAATTAACCTGCAGACCTGCACGTCTTTGGAACGTGGGAGGAAACCGGAGCACCCGGGGAAAACCCACGGAGAGAACGTACAAACTCCGTACCAACAGCACCCACAGTCGGGATCGAACCCGGGTCTCCGGCGCTGTGAGGCAGCGAACTCTACCGCTACGCCACTGGGCTGTTATCTTTGTTGACAAATCCTGTTGGTAAAATATTTTGGAGTTTGTCACTGCGGTGCTGCTTACTCTTTCAATTAGCACAGGAGAGGGAGAGGGAGAGAGAGACAATGTTTGACTTTGCCGAACGCAGATATTCAGGAGTCTTCGCTGTCTGTTAAAGAGGCCAGACTGAGTTTACATAATTTTCATCAGAATCCCAGAGGGCTTTCAGCCTATCTCAGAAAATTGTCTGTAATTCAGCAGTAATTGGTGTTGACTGTGCATCCTCCCTCTAGGAAGCTATAAAGAATAAGATAGAATGGGAAAATAAATTGGTATTCCGGCGTGCTAGAGTAGCTTATTGAAGCTGGAGTCAAAGCAATGTTCTACATTATATTTTACCTGCTATACCCAAAGTGAGGAGTTGTGCAGCATAAAAGCTGCACAGAGAATGTAATTCCATTTTGCAGAATCCCAACAGAAATATCTAACCTAAATTACTGTTGGCAAGAAAGCAGATAAACAATAGACAAGAGGGAGTAGTAATATTTATTTTAAGAGCCGGGTAGAGCAGCATGAAACGGCTATAATAGATTCTACGGAGCTTTTATCGCATTTTTGTTTGCGCTAAAATGGCTTGGAGAATAACAAAATAAAGCGTGTCTTTGTTTCATTGCTTGTAGTCGAAGGCTTCTTTCAAAAGTTGCTGAGACACCAACACCATGGGGCGGCGCAGCGGTAGAGTTGCTGCCTTGCAGCGCTGACAGCGCCAGAGACCCGGGTTCGATCCCGACTGTGGGTGCTGCCTGTACGGAGTTTGCACGTTCTCCCCCGTGACCTGCGTGGGTTTTCTCCCAGATCTTCAGTTTCCTCCCACACTCCAAAGACTATAGATAATAGACAATAGAGAATAGGTGCAGGAGTAGAGGCCATTCGGCCCTTCAAGCCAGCACCACCATTCAATGTGATCACGGCTGATCGTCCCCAATCAGTACCCCGTTCCTGCCTTCTCCCCATATCCCCTGACTCCGCTATTTTTAAGAGCTCTATCTAGCTCTCTCTTGAAGTATCCAGAGAACCTGCCTCCACCGCCCTCTGAGGCAGAGAATTCCACAGACTCACCACTCTCTGTGAGAAAAAGTGTTTCCTCGTCTCTGTTCTAAATGGCTTACTCCTTATTCTTAAAAAACGTGCAGGTTAGTAGGTTAGTTGGCTTGGGGAAAGTGAAAATTGTCCCTGGTGCGTGTAGGATGGTTTTGGTGTGTAAGGATCGCTGGTCTGTGTGGACTCGGTGGGGCCGAAGGGCCTGTTTCCACGCTGTATCTCTAAACTAAACTAAACTAAACAGGGTGTGTCAACATCAGCCCTGGTACTTGGTTGTAGCTTCAAGGCAATGGTGGAGGTCGATCATGTGGCCAATTGTGCAGTCTCAGCAGTCACTCAGCAAAGACCAGCTACTGCCACCTTTACTATCAAAAAATCAGACTTCTCTGCGGAATAACAAAGGGCCCAGACAGAGTGGATGCGGAGAGGATGTTTCCACTAATGGGAGAGTCTAGGACCAGTGGGAATAAAAATAATAATAATATCATTACACATAAGTGCAACGAGATTTGGTTTGCAACATCGAGATTTCGGTTGGCAACCCCCGAGAACAAGGTTTGTAAAAACGAACATTTGACCAGTAACATCAACACAGACTAAAGTGCGAGGCCGGGGGAGACAGTCCATGGGGGTGGGGGGTACTCAGCAGGGTCGGTTCAGAGCCGCTATAGCTCTGGGAATGAAGCTGTTCCTGAGTCTGGTAGTGCGGGCGTAGAAGGCCTTGTAACGTCTGCCGGAAGGGAGTAGTTCGAACAGTACCTTACAAGGGTGAGAGGAGTCTTTATGGATGCTGACGGCCTTCCTGAGGCACCGTGTGTGGTAGATGCCCTCCAAGGCTGGTAGCGGTGTCCCAATAATCTGTTGCGCTCTGTGGATGACGCGCTGAAGAGCTCTCCTCTCTGCCTCCGTGCAGCTGAGATACCACACAGAGATGCCATACGTTAGTGTGCTCTCTGTGGTGCAGCGGTAGAAGTTCGTCAGCAGCTGTTGGGGCAGACAGGATCAGGTTGTTCGTATTGCACCAGTCCACCAGTTGTTTCACCTCCTCCCTGTAAGCCAGCTCATTGTCGTCCCTGATGAGGTCCACCACTGTTGTGTCATCTGCGTACTTCATGATGTGGTTTGTACTAAAACTGGCACAACAGTCGTGGGTCATCAGGGTGAACAGCAGTGGACTCAGGACACAGCCCTGAGGGGAGCCGGTGCTCAGAGAGATGGTGTTAGAGGTGTTACTCATGAACTTAAGAACTTATGAAGATGATGTCTTGTTTTGTGCGTCTGCATTGGAGATTGTTAATGCATTTTCCTCCCTGTTGATTTTTTGGGGGTCAAGAATGAAAGAGTTTAGTTTTAGTCTGAAGAAGGGTCTCGATCAGAAACGTCACCCAGTCCTTCTCACCAGAGATGCTGCCTGTCCCGCTGAGTTACTCCAGCATTTCATGTCTATCTTTGGTTTAAACCAGCATCTGCAGTTCCTTCCTACACATATCAGTTGGAGTTTGGTTTAGTTCAGAGATACAGTGCGGAAACGGGCCCTTCGACCCAAGTTTATTGAGTCACAATTTCACAAGTTCACAAGTTATAGAGTAGAATTAGACCATTCGGCCCATCGAGTCTACTCCGCCATTCAATTGTGGCTGATCCCTGCCTCCTAGTCCCATTTTCCTTCCTTCTCCCCTTGACACCCGTTCTAATCAAGAATTTGTCCATCTCTTGCCTTAGAAATACCCCCTTCCTTGTCCCCCACAGATTAACTACCCTCTGACTAAAGGAGATCCTCGACTAACAATTAGTTAGTGATTAAGTCCAAGTGTTACAGTGTTAAAGCAACTTAATATCCACAAATAATTTAAAAGTCTGGAGAAGGGATTCCATCTCTTTTGATCATTAGATGGCAATAACAACTGTTGGGAGCTGGAACTTTTTTTTTTAAGCAAAGCGTGTTGGACATGCCTGATGAGTTTTAAATGTTTATTAGTAAAACTGGGGGCTGCAGGGAATACATAATTAGGATTACTACATAACGAGATGTCTGAAATCCCTGTGGACATTGTTAGCGTATTGAGGCAGCCTGTGGCAAATAGCAAATCGTCCAAATTTTGAAAGCAGTTCTGAAAAACTGGGATTTGCAGCACCATGAGTGATTCATAGTTTAATTCCATTGAGTTTTGCTTATCATTTTCTTTACATAGATAAATATTTCATGAAATCTCACAGTCGTTCTCATTTACACTGTACAGACACAGCATATATTTTGAATCACAATTTAAAAAAAATGAAATTAATAGATTTTCATTACTGTGTGGGTGGCCACTTATTGGGTGGCACAGCGACGGTAGATTTGCTGCCTTACGGCGCCAGAGACCCGGGTTCGATCCTGACTATCGGTTGCTGTCTGTGCGGAGTTTGCACGTTCTCCCCGGGGTTTTCCCCCCGGGTACTCCGGTTTCCTCCCACACTCCAAAGACGTGCGGGTTTGTAGGTTAATTGGCTTCTGTACTGATTGTAAATTGTCCCCCAAGTGTGTGGGGGATAGTGTGAGTGTGCGGGGATCGCTGGTCGGCGCGGACTCAGTGGGACGAAGGGCCAGTTTCCGTGCTGTATCTCTAAACTAAATCAAACTACTTCTTTTTTGAAGTAAATTTCAGGCAAGCATCTAGGCCGGGATAGAATTCAAGGAATTTTAGATGCAAGTGATGGAATTATCAAAGAGATTGGAATAGATTTGCAAAGCCTCTTAAAAAACATTTAGGTTTGGTCTTTACATGAGGGCCTATTTTGATCACTTTATTACTGTACTTTCAGAGAAATTGATCAATAGAGGAAAATTTGATTCGACAATTGACTGCAGAGGAACAGTGAATAAAAAAGGCCAAGACCTTTAAATACTAACATGGATAATTTACGGCTTGGAGATTGAATGAGTGATTCAAAAGATCATGTGTTAGGAGGAGAATTAGGCTATTAGGCCCCACAAGTCTACTCCACCATTAAATCATGGCTTATCTATCTCTCCCTCCTAACCCCATTCTCCTGCCTTCTCCCCATAACCTCTGACACCTGCACTAATCAAGAATCTAGCTATCCCTGCCTTAAATATATCTATTGCATTGGCCTCCACAGCCTTCTGTGGCAAAGAATTCCACAGATTCACCATCCTCTGACGAAGGAGATTCAGAATTAGAGGATGTTCATCCTCTAATTCTGAGGCTGTGACCTTTAGTCCCAGACTCTCCCACTAGTGGAAACATCCTCTCCACATCCACTCTATCCAAGTCTTTCACTATTCTGTACGTTTCAATGAGGCCCCCTCCTTTTTCTTATAAACTCCAGCAAGTACAGGCCCAGTGCCGACAAACGCTCATCATATGTTAACCCAATCATTCCTGGGATCATTCATGCTTTGTGGCCTCCCAATGGGTACCCAAGCCTTCAATATAGAGGCAGGGGCCTGCCCGTAGTGAAATAGAAATACTATGACTGTCCAAGAGGCAGGTTAAATAAAATGTGTTGCCTAAAATATGTATAAAGGGCCTGTCCTACCAGCATCCGACTCCATGCGGTGAGCGCGATCAAACTAGAAGCGGGGGCCGCGCGGAGGTCGGGTGATCCCTGTACAGGGCCGTTCCCATCAGCATGCGCCTGCATGCGGCAAGCACGCCCAAACCGGCAGCGAGGCTGCGCGGAGTTCGGGTGAGTGGCGCAACGCGGCGCAAAGTGAGGCGAACTTGGAGCGAAGTCTTAAAGGTAGGTTCGCCAGGACAGAGAGGGACACACAGAGAGGGGCACAGAGGCACACACACAGAGAGGGCCACGGAGCCACACACATAGAGGGTCACGGAGGCACCTACAGAGAGGGTCATGAAGGCACGGCGTCGGGGCGGTGTGTAATGCGTCGAGGCGACCGCGAGCCGACAAGCCCTTGCCGCGCGGATTTTTTGAACATGGTCAGTTTTTCGGAGCCCCGCGCAATGTCGGGACGAACTTCGCACAATTCCGCACGGCTCCGGCGATCGAAGTGGGACCGGCCCCGCGACGCCGGACGGCTCAAGCGACCACATAAGGTCGCGCTCATCGCATGGAGTTGCATGCTGGTGGGACAGGCCCTTAAAGCTCTTTGCAACATAAAATGTATAGAAGTGTGAAAACACACACCTCCAGATTTAGGGACCGTTTCTACCCAGCTGTTATGAGGCAACTGAATCATCCTACCACAACCAGAGAGCAGTCCTGAACTACTATCTACCTCTTTGTTAACCCTTGGACTATCCTTGAACGGACTTTGCTGGCTTTACCTTGCATTAAATGTTATTCCCTTATCATGTATCTGCACTGTAAATGGCTCAATTGTAATCACTTATTGTCTTTCTGCTAAACTGTACATAATGGCCCAGAATCCGATTTCAGGGGCCCTTTTTGCTATTGGTAACTGAAGATATCTTCATTCAGGGAGAGTTAAGGGCCTGTCCCACTTGGGCGTCATTTGTGTGTCACGAAGATTTTGTGAATCCCAAAATCTTGGGCGCCGCGCGCGACCGCACATCACTGCTTACGTCACCACGCACCATGCGCGCGTAATGCACGCCATGCACGCATCACATGCGCATCACGACGCACGACAGGCGTAAATGACACGATGTTGCGTAAATGACGCGCAAATGACACTCAAGTGGGACAGGCCCTTTAGCTCACATGCAGCACAATAGGTGGTATGTGGCCACGTTCTGATTCCTTACACCCCCTGCCCTACTCACTACCCCTTCCCACCCAATCTTCCAACCTGCCTAACAACCTCCCCATGAGTTTATGTCATAGCAGCAGAATTTATTCTGTCCACAGCCCATTCAGCCCTTCTGGTCTACTCTACCATTCAATCATGATTCAATCATGGCTGATCTATCTGAGGTTTCAGTCTCCGTTCTGTTTAGTTTATTGTCACGTGTACAGTGAAAAGCTTTAGTTGCGCGCTATCCAGTCAACAGAAAGAAATGCACGTGTCGGAAAGAAGTGCGCATGCTGGTTTAAATCGAAGATAGACGCAAGATGCTGGAGCAACTCAGCGGGACAGGCAGCATCTCTGGTAGAGAAGGAACGGGTGATATTTTGAGTTGAGACCCTTCGTCAGACTGGCGTCAGGGGAATGGGCGGGATAGAGATAGAAGTGTCTCAACCCAAAACTTATTTTTTGACGAAGGGTCTCGACCCGAAACGTCGCCCATTCCTTCTCTCCACAGATGCAGCCTGTCCCGCTGAGTTACTCCAGCATCTCGTGTCTATCTTCGAAAGACAATACATGTTTGTACGGCCTCCGTACAGCCTTCTATGTACTGTTCTGTATTTCTCTGGCTGCAATATGATTTGCATGCTTCCCATTTCTTGCGTAGTATTGTTATTTATTTGCTAATTTTTCCTTCCATTCATTCAGGATCAGGGCCCTGGTGGTTTAGCTTTAATGTCCCTTTGTTCCAGTTCAGTACGCTTCCCCTCGATGCTTCACCTTCTTCTTTCCTATCTTTCCAACGAACCCAATTATAGATTGCACCATGTTCCCCAACGTTTAGGTTGTCACCTGTGTTTTGGTTCATTATCCGGAAATCAAATTAATGAAAGTGTACTCTCATGATGGATTAAAAGCACCAGATACACACAGATTACAGGCAGACACACGTGTACCAGCATGTGTCCCGTTACCGTTTAGTTTAGAATAACCATGATTATAATAATCAGCTTATCACAAGCCTCTCGCGTTTCTGTATCAATTTCACTGCGATATGTGCTTTTCCTAGCCTCACCACTGCTCTCAAAGGCTCTGTGGTTCAAGGTAATGATATCATAACCATATAACAATTACAGCACGGAAACAGGCCTTCTCGGCCCTTCCAGTCCGTGCCGACCATTTATTTCCATCTAGTCCTATCTACATATGGCACTCAGACCATACCCCTCCATTCCCTTCCCGTCCATATACCTATCCACTTTACTTTTAAATATCGTGGGCACAAGAAACTTCAGATCAGGTCATAAGGTCATAAGTGATAGGAGCAGAATTAGGCCATTCGGCCCATCAAGTCACCATTCAATCATGGCTGATCGATCTCTCCCCCCCCCAGCCCCTTTCTCCTGACTTCCCCCCGTAACCCCTGACAGCCGTACTAATCAAGAATCTATCTATCTCTGCCTTAAAAATATCCATTGACTTGGCAGCCTTCTGTGGCGATGAATTCCCCAGATTCACCACCCTCTGACTAAAGGAATTCCTCCTCAAAGGACAAAGGACAAAGGACATTTATTGTCACATACACTATTTTTGGTGCAGTGAAATTTGAGTTGACATTTGCAGCACATTTATAAAAATAAAACACAACATTAAAGAATTTGACATTAAACGTAAAAACATCCCCCCCACTATGGTACCCACTGTGAGGGAAGGCAGCAAAGTACAGTCCTCTTCCTCTTGTTTACCCGTGGTCGGGGCCTATTTGAGGCTTCAGCAGTCGCCATGACGGCAGCCCGATATTACAGGCCCTCTCGCCGGATGATGGAGCTCCGGCGTCGGAGGAACACCCTCAGCGGCCTGGAGTGTCTCGAACGGCCGATTGTTGCCAGAGACCGCGGCTCACGAAGTCCACAGGCCGCGCTGGTCGGAGCTCCAACACTGGCAATCTCGGCGCGAGATCCCAGGCTCCGCGGTGTTTAAACTCAGCGCCGCCCACAGCTGGACACTCTGCAATCACAGCTCCGCCATGTTGGAGTCGGCGGTCCCAGCATTCCATAGCTTACCGCACGGTTACATTTCTTTAGGATGTGGCTAGGCACAAAAAGCTGGAGTAACTCAGCGGGTCAGGCAGCAAATGGAATAGGTGGCTTTCCGAGTCGAGACGCTTCACAATAGATTTGTTGCCGGCCCTGATCTTTTCTCCTGGTCTTTTCTCGCCTCCAACTCTTCCACCACCCCTCCCTACCCCACCACTTTCAGGCTCAAGGAGAGTCCTGACCCCGAAATGTCACCCATCCTTTTTCCACAGAGATGCTGCCTGACCTGCTGAGTTACTCCAGCACTTTACGTCTATCTTTGGTATAAACCAGCATCTGAAGTTCCTTGTTCCTACTGATTCATATCCATACTTTTTCCTCCTCTTTTTCTTCCCCATTCGTTCTGGGAGTTCCATATCCAGGAATATTTAATCGTCAAATAAAATGTTGTTAAGTTAAATTGCAACAATATCTAAGGACAGGTTTATCTAGTTAACGGCAGGCTCGGGTGGCACCAGTCCAGTATAATCAGCAACATAAAGCAGACGTCATGTGTAGGAAGGAACTGCAGATCTTGTTCAAATCGAAGACAGACACAAAAAGTTGGAGTAACTCAGCTGGTCAGGCAGCATCTCTGGAGAGAAGGAATAAGTGATGTTTCGGGCTGAGACCCTTCTTCAGACTGAGAGTCGGGGAAAGGGAAACAAGAGATATAGACGGAGATTTAGAGAGATATAGAATAAATGAATGAAGGACATGTAAACAAGTACTGATGATAAAGAAAATGATCCATTGTTAGCTGTGGGCTAGGTGAAAACGAGCAACAGACAATGAAACTCACCAGGATGACTGAAACTAGTGCAATGACTAGGGTGGGAGAGGGACGGACCACCAGGTCCATGTCGACCAGCGATCCCCACACATTAGGGACGATTTACAATTATACCGAGCCAATTAGCCTACAAACCTGTACGTCTTTGGAGTGTGGGAGGAAACCGGAGCACCCGGGGAAAACCCACGTAGGCCCCATATTTATGTTTGTTTTGATGCAGTTTCTATTAAGTACAGACATTTACATTAAAAAAAATTAATAATAGCGATCAAATATGTTTTAAACATCTGAAAGACATTTGCCGTGTCCAGCGACAAAGAGACTTCCGAAACTGCTGGTCATTCACATACTCTCGTGTTTCTCAACACGTGCTCGAGATCGTAAGTGCAGTTAAGAAAACACCTCCGCTCGGACGGCCTAAACCTGCCTGATCTCCCGGTGGCTCCACACTTTAACTCCCCGTCCCGTTAACACACTGACCTTTCTGTCCTGGGCCTCCTCCGTTGTCAGAGTGAGGCCCAGGACAGCGCAAATTGAAGGAACAGCACCTCATATTTCGCATGGGCAGCTTACACCCCAGCGGTATGGACATTGACTTCTCTAACTTCAAGTAGCCCTTGCTTTCCCTCCCTCTCCATCCCCTCCCCCTTCCTAGTTCTTCGACCGGTCTGACTGTCCTCCTGATTAAATTTTATCGTTGTGTACTTCATTGTCAACTTCCCCCGACAAAAAAATGATCTATTCTAAATATTCCTTGAACCTTTGTCCCCCTCGATGTCTTACCCTCTCAGTCCAAAGAAGGTTCACAACCCGAAACGTCACTCATTCCTTCTCTCCAGAGTTGCTGCCTGTCCCACCGAGTTGCTCCAGCATTTTGTGTCTGTCTTCAATGTCACCATCAGATCTGTCAGCAGTACTCGGGGATATTCATCCCAGTGACATTGATGTGATGTGTTAATAGAATTCTCTACGTCTCCAAAGACGACATTCAGGATGAAAAACAAAGTTTGGCTTCCCCTCCATCTCTTGGCTTCCTTCCCTGTGATCGTACAAAGGGAATGGCAAGCAGATTGATCACATTGAATGGCGGTGCTGGCTCGAAGGGTCGAATGGCCTACTCCTGCACCTATTGTCTATTGTCTATTAAATGCACCTTTGTGCAATCTTCAAACAACATCTACACTTTGTACTTTGTTGGGATTGGATACAATGGATATTTTTCTTGCCTACATGCTCCCTCTTCCCAAGCCCCCAACGGCTAAGGGGCCCTGTTCATTCTCTGCTATCCCCTTAATAAACTTGTAAAATCCTTTGGGATTTTCCATAGTC
This sequence comes from Raja brachyura, assembly GCA_963514005.1. The sequence goes on along the minus strand of OY740807.1, from coordinate 32,834,038 downwards.
TAGTTTAGTTGTGTTCAGTTTAGAGATCAGGAGATTAACATTGGAGAAAACCCACGTGGTCACGAGGTGAATGTACAAACTCCGCACAGACAGCACCCGTGGTCAGGATCGACCTGGGTCTCTGGCACTGTAAGGCAGCAACTCTACCGTTCCTTCTGCTCCTAACGTTCCTAATCTAGGCTAGTTTAGTTTAGGACCTGTTTGCCCTCCTAATTTGTTTGCTACATTCCTGAGGTATATCCTCCATTTCCCCACAGTCCTAGTGCATGGTTTCCTGAAAGCAGCAAACCAGATGAACTTCAGGAGACACCTTGAGCAAGGTGGTGAAGAAAGATTTTGGTACCTATGTTTTTATTGGGAAGGGTGATATGTACAAAAGTTGGGACATGATCACGCAGGTACACAAGTCATTGTCTCATTGGAGTTCTCAGGACCAAGGAAAACCGACCAGTAGGTTAAATGCCCACTAAACTTTACTAAAAGTTGTCTGACTTCTTAAAGGTATCTCCACTCCTTCTCCCCATCTCTCCCCCCCTCTCCCCCCTCCCCCCCCTCTCCCCCCTCTCCCCCCCTCCCCTTCTCTCCCCTTCTCTGCCCCCCTCTCCCCCTCTCTCCCCTTCTCCCCCCCCCCCCCCCCCCCTAAAGGACTTACCGTACACTGTGCAGCTGTCTTTTACCTTCCTCTTTATCGCGGGTCTGAATTTCAGACAGCGCTCCCCCGCTTTCCCTGGCCCCCACCTTTGCGATGTGTGTGTGTGTGTGTGTGTATGTATGTGTGTGTGTGTGTGTGTGTGTGTGTGTATGTATGTGTGTGTGTGTGTGTGTGTGTGTGTGTATGTATGTGTGTGTGTGTGTGTGTGTGTGTGTGTGCGCGGTCGGTCGATCCAGCTCGCGGTTTCGTCGCTGACGGTCGTTCCAGCTCGAGGTTTCTCAGGCGAGTGCCCTCGAGCTTGAAGGTCGAAGACAGTCGCGGATTAGGTCGCCGCAGTGGGACAGCCCCTTTAGCAGGTCAGACAGCACTGCTGGAGGAAAGGAATTGGTGACGTTTCTGGTCAATCCTCATCGAGGTGTACGAGATCATGAGGGGTGCATATAATAAAATTAATGCCCCCAGTCTTTTTCTCAGGTTTAAGGATTCTAAAATGAAAGGGTGTTGGGTTAAGGTGAAAGGGGAAAGACTTAGGAAGGAACACAAGTGCCTCAGAGCATAATCTGGGTTGCCGAAAGATTTTTTAATATTTCAAAATCCGGCGGCGCCAAAATAAATGCTGCGATACTTGAGGAGACACCGCGCGTCAATACGTCATCATGCGACTTTTTCGGTTACCTGATAGTGGGATAGACCCTTGATTCCATAAATCTATGCCTTTATGAAAGTGGAGGCAAGGCCAATCAATATAAGATCAGCTGTGATCTTACTAAATGGCAGTGATGACATAAGGTGCCATATGGTCTATCCCTGCTCTTAATTCTTAAGAATTACAATTAATTAATTAGTTCTGAACTACTATCTATCCCAATGGTGACATTGGACTATCCTTGATCGGACTTTGCTGGCTTTACCTTGCACTAAACGTTATTCCCTTATCATGTATCGATACACTGTAAATGGCTTGATTGGAATCATGTAATCTCTTTCCACTGACTGGGTAGCATGAAACAAAAAGCTTTTTATTGTACCTCGGTACACGTAACAATGACCTAAACTGAACTAAACTAAACTAGTTCAGAAGGCTGAGGAGCGCATTCCTCTTGGTTTTACCAATAAATGAACTTTAAGCTGAAGGACAGAAGACTATAATTAATTTACTGGTAGACAAAAATGCTGGGTAACTCAGCGGGTGCAGCAGCATCTATGGAGCGAAGGAAATAGGCAACGTTTCGGGCTGAAACCCTTCTTCAGACTGGCTTCACAGGAGATTAAATCCTCAGCCTTTAGCCTTAATCAAGGATGCAGATTAAATTTAAAATCTCTTTTCAAATGCAACCTATGAAAACCTTCTCAATGATTAGTTTTCACGAATTTGAAGACAGTATTCTCCAAGGCTGCAATATTGCACAGGGCGGCACGGTGGCGTAGCGGTAGTGCTACAGCCTTACATCGCCGGAGAGCCGGGTTCGATCCCGACTACAGGTGCGGTCTGTACGGAGTTTGTACGTTCTCCCCGTGACCTGCGTGGGTTTTCTCCGAAATCTTCGGTCTCCTCCCACAGTCCAAAGACGTGCAGGTTTGTAGGTTAATTGGCTTGGTATAGATGTAAATTGTCCCTAGTGCGTGTCGGATAGTGTTAGTGTCCGGGGATCGTTGGTCGGCGCGGACTCGGTGGGCCGAAGGGCCTGTTTCCGTGCTGTATCTCTAAACTAAACTAAATAATAATATTGGATATAAAGGCACTCAAGTACAAGTCTGTAGATGCGATGAACCCCAAGCTAAATGCACAGATTTTCTCCTCTGAAATGATTAGTCACTTTATTCGGATTGAAGCATATTAATTCCAATGACAGAAGTGGTCAAAACCCCATGCAAGTGAAATCTTCTGCAGCGAACACAAACAATATATTGTGTAGGAAGGAGCTGCAGATGCTGGTTGAAACCGAAGATAGACGCAAAAAGCTGGAGTAACTCAGCGGGACAGGCGGCACATCTGGAGAGAAGGAACGGGTGACGTTTTGTGTCGAGACAGTCCTTCAGACTGAGGAATGACAGACATAGACAGTTATATGGAGAGATCTAGAACAAAGGAACGAAAGATATGCAAAAAAGTAACGATGATAAAGGAGACAGGCTATTTTTGGCAGTGGTCTAGGTGAAAATGAGTTACAGACAATGAGACTGAAACTGACGACTTTGAAGCTAGTACATCTTTTTTTTAATCAAAAAATGTATTCAATTATTAAAAAATAATATTTAGACTACAATAAAAGAAGCCAGAACCCACCACCATCATACAATACAAACATATATCCATTATAAAGTACTGTACAACTATGTAACAATCCTTATTGAGGATATATTCAACACCCTGTGGACCCCAGCGGTCCCGGAACTCCTTCAGGGTGCCCGTGTACAGGGCGTATTCCCTTTGTAACCCCACCCGGGCACGGACGTAACCCCGGAAAAGGGGCAACTGGTACATCTTGGGTGGGGGAGGGATGGAGAAACAATATATCGTTCAATAGACTGACTAAGGAAAGGAAGTAAATAAAATCAAAGGAGACAAATCAAAATCTAAATACCCTCAGCTAAGCCTAGTGATGTTGTAGATAAGTTCAGGTTGATGCGATTATATTCCTTATCTAACATTTTCTCTTTCAAGATCAGTTTGTTGAATGTATGTTTCTTTTCTGTTTGGCATTGTTGTTACAAGTCTCCGCCCATTGTTAAACTATTCAGATGTGGCTTAGTCTTATTGATTAACAGCTTCAGAACTCTCGTCTTTGTTTCCAGCCAGAATGCTTTGAGCTTGGGAATTTCTTTTCAGGCAGGTGCTTTGCACATGAAAAATGTAGTTTTTTTTAGTTCAGAGATACGGCGCGGAAACTGGCCACCGAGTCCCCGCCGACCAGCGGTCCCCGTACACTAACACGATCCGATACACACGCGGGAATTTTTTTTTTAAACGCAATTTTACCAAGCCAATTAACCTACAGACCTGGTCCAAAGTGCGTCTTTGGAGTGTGGGAGTAAACCGAAGATCTCGGAGAAAACACACACAGGACGTACAAACTCCGTACAGACAGCAACCTAGGTCAGGATTGAACCCCCCCGTCTCTGGGGCTGTGAGGCAGCAACTCTACCGCTGCGCCACCGTGCCGCACTAATTTTGTAATATTGTAAAAAAAAAACCTGCAGATGCTGAAAGTTTGCATTTAAAGCAGAAATATATACGTGGTAGGTTTTTGGAAGGAGAACTGGAGTTAACCTTGTAGGTTTAGCATCGATGCTTTAGTTTCTTGGGAACTCATTTGCTGCTTCTCCATCATTATAAAGCGAGTAACTTTATGTATTAAGTGATTAAAAGAAACTCAGCCTGCAAAGAACTGAACTGTGGAATATATTCAGAGATTCTCTCTGCACATACTCACTTGGGGAGACTTCCATCCCAACGGTATGAACATTGAATTCTCTAATTTGAAGTAACTAACCTATACCTCCCAGCTTTCCCCTCCTCTTCCCCCCTCATCTCTTCCTTCGACCCGCCTGGACATGCACCCATTTGACCTTTCCGTCTCCCCCTGTCCCATTCCATCTATCTGTATTCCATCCTCTGGGGGGCGACACAGTGACGCAGCGGTAGAATTGTTGCCTTACAGCACCAGACACCCGGGTTCAATTCTGACTATGGGTGCTGTCAGTATGGAGCTTGCATGTCCTCCCCGTGACCTATGTGGGCTTTCTCCGGGAGCTCCGGATTCCGCTAATTGGCTTGGTAAAATTGGAAATCGTCCCTAGTGTGTAGGATAGTGACAGTGTGTGCGAATCGCTGGTCGGCGCGGACTCGGTGGGCCGAAGGGCCTGTTTCCGCGCTGTATCTCTAAACTGAACTAAGCTAAACCAAAATTCTCTGCGTGCATATCCCACGAGGGTAGCTTTACAATCGAAAGGTATGAACATTGATTTCTCTAATTTGAGCGAACTCATCTACAAACACCTCCCCACTGCCCTCCCCTCTTTTCCCCGTCTCTCCCCTCTACTCCAACTGGACATGCACCCACTTTATCTCCCCCCACTGCCCCTTTTCCCATTCCATCTATATTCCATCCTCTGGCTTCACATTTCACGCATTTTCAATTCTTATCTCCTCATCTCACATTTTTCGTCTTTTCATCTCTGGCCTTTGTCCAGGCAGCACCCGTAGTCGGGATCGAACCCGGGTCTCTGACAATGAAAAACTCCCGTTGCCTGCGTTCGCATGTCATTTGCCAGGCTTCATCCCGTCCCCTCCTCTCTTCCAGCTTTCTCTCCCCCTACTACAATCACCCCTCATCCTCCTGCACTCGTGCAGTCCTAGCTTGCTCAACCTCTCCCTCTGGCTCAGACCCTCGAGTCCTGGCAACATCCTTGTAAATCTTCTCTGCACTCCTTCCAGCTTGACGACACCTTTCTTATGACATAATCCCCAGAACTGAACACAATCCTCTAAATGGGGCCTCACCAACGTCTTATATAACCGTGGGGCTTGGACCCTTCTTCCGACTGATCAGAAGCAGGTTCCCAAACCGAAACGGGGGTTGTCCATTTCCTTCCACAGATGCTGCCTGATCCGTCAAGTTCATTTTTGCTCAGGATTCCAACATCTGCAGTCTCTTTTGTCACCATTTCAGTTGAGTGAGGCTAAGCCTTTCTCTTCAAGAACCAGACATGGAGGTTTAAGGAGAGGGGGGGGGGGGGGGGGGGGGAGGGGGGAGGGATAGCTTTAATAGGAACTTGAGGAGCAACTTTTTCTACACAAAGGGTGGTGGGTGTATGGAGCGGGCTGCCAGAGGAGGTAGTTGAGGCTGGTGCGTTAAAGAACCATTCGGACAGGTGCCTGGATAGGACAGGTTTGGAGGGATATGGGCCAAACGTGGGCAGGTAGGCCCAGAGTAGATAGGGCATGTTGGCCAGCATGGGGAAGTTGGGCCGAAGGGCCTGTTTCCACATGGTGTGACTCTATGACTCTTCCAGAATGTGCACCAGTTATTAACCATCACACACAGGGGGCAGTAGCACCTTACACTTGTACCCAGAGAGGCTGACTGATGAAAACCCCACCTGTGCAAGACAGCTGTTACATAGATAGAGATATTGCAAGGGAATGACGCCATGACGTGACCACATTAACATGAAGCATATAGTGACCTGAGGAGCAGGCATTAAACTCAAATAGTTGTTATCATTGAGGAGGAACCTAATCATTCCTTATTGTAATATGAATTTCTGAAATGAGAGCATTAATATCTAGCCTTCCCAATCATTTTATTATTTTAATTGCTTTTTATCTTTTCCCCTGGAGGTCATTCTTCCTTCATCGTGGTGTGAAAGATGCTGAACTCTTTAAAACAATATATATGACTTTGAATCGCTTCACTGGATTTCTAAACTTGATTCAGTTGCGTTAAAGATGCTGCATATCGACTGATTTCACAGCAGTCTGATACCGTTATTGAGACCACAGTGATAGAGATACTTTCTATCTATCGTAGCAGCGTGTCGCTAGATGCAAACAACTTTGTGAGTGCCACGCAGGACTGTGCCTGCCTGGAATGACATTGAAAATAATAACTAACAGTATGGCATCTTTATGTCAGAAACGGAACACACTGAAGATGGAGACAAAATGCTGCAGTAAGTCCCTGTCCCACTGTACGAGGTAATTCAAGAGTTCTCCGGAGTTTCCCCCTGATTCGGGACATCCGGTAACTCGTGACGTTTTTTCATCCCTGCAAAAAAATGCCCATGAGAAAAATAAATACTCGTGATGAAGAAAATGGTTACTTTTTATCCTTACCGTTATCATTACGAGCCGCTACGAGACATCCGCGGACTCCTACGGACCCGCTACGGACATTCTCCGAGTACGAATCAAGGGAAAACTCGGGAGAACTCGTGAATTACCTCGTGCAGTGGGACAGGGGCTTAACTCAGCGGGACAGGCAACATCTCCGGAAAGAAGACATGGGTGACGTTTCGGGTCGAGAACCTTCTTCAGACTGAGAGTCAGGGGAAGAGGGAGATGCAGAGATATGGAGGTCGCCAATTTGCCGTCATTTGCGTGTAATTTACGCGACATCATTTACGCGTCCCGACGCACGATGCGCACGTGGTGACACGCATGTGACGCGTGGATGGTGCGCATTGCACGCGCATGGTGCGTGGTGACGTAGGCTGTGACACGCAGTCGCGCGCGGCGCCCCAGGATTTCGTGATGTACAAAATCTTCGTGCGCTGTTTGCGTGACGCACACATGACGACCAAGTGGGACAGGCCCTTAAGGTGTGGAAATGAGACAAAAGGTGTGGAGCTCAAGGTAGATGTAGGACAGATCATCGTTAGCTAGGAGAAGGTGACAATAAAGTCAACAGAGATAAAATGTAACCAAGGACAGTCAGACTGTTCGGAGAGGCGGAGGGATGTGTGGACCAGAGGCCATAGCCTCAGAATAAAAAGACATACACAGTCAACATATGATGAGCATTTGATGACACTGGACCTGTCTGTACCCGCTGGAGCTTAGAAGGATGAGGGGAGACCTCATTGAAAGTTACCGAATAATGAAAGGCCTGGACATTTCCACTAATGGGAGAGTCTAGGACGAGAGGTCACAGCCTCAGAATAAAAGGATGTCCCATTAGAAATGAGATGAGGAGGAATTTATTTAGTCAGAGGGTGGTGAATCTGTGTAATTATTTGCCACAGAAGGCTGTGGAGGCCAAGTCAATGGATATTTTTTAAAGCGGAGATTGACAGATTCTTGATTAGTACGGCTGTCAGGGGTTATGGGGCGAAGGCAGGAGAATGGGGTTGAGAGGGAAAGATAGATCCGTGATTGAATGGCGTAGTAGCAGGTGATGGGCCAAAGGGCCTAATTCAGCTCCTAGAACTTGTGAAATTTCAAATCTCCTGCGTCAAATGTCCCTGTTCAGAGCAATGTTCAGTCATTCCAGGTGCGGCAGAGGTTCACCTGCACCTCCTCCAACCTCATCTATTGCATCCGCTGCTCTAGATGTCAGCTGCTCTACATCGGTGAGACCAAGCGTAGGCTTGGTGATCGTTTCACCCAACACCTCCCCTCGGTTCGCAATAACCAACCTGATCTCCCGGTGGCTCAGCACTTCAACTCCCCCTCCCATTCCGAATCCGGCCTTTCTGTCCTGAGCCTCCTCCATGGACAGAGTGAGGACCAACGTTATATATTTCGCTTGGGCAGTTTGCACCCCAGCGGTATGAACATTGACTTCTCCAATTTCAGGTTGTCTCTACTTTCTCCTCCCCTTCTCAGCTCTCCCTCAGTCCACTGGATCCACCTGTTCCTCTCTTCTTCCCCCCCCCCCCCCCTCCACACTCACATCAGTCTGAAGAAGGGTTTCGACCCCAACCGTTGCCTATTTCCTTCGCTCCTTAGATGCTGCCCCACCCGTTGAGTTTCTCTGGCATTTTTGTCTACCAGTTCAGAGCAAGTTGCTCAGTATACATCAGTGATGGAAAGTTAGAGGTGATCTCAGAACAGGACATAGAACAGTACAGCACAGGAACAGGCCCTTCAGCCCACAATGTCCGTGGTGAACATGATGCCAAGTTAAATTAATCTCCTCCGCCTGTACCTGACCAATATCCCTCCATTCCCTGCAAGTCCAGGTGCCTATCGAAAATTCTATTAAATGCCACTGTCGTATCAGCTTCCACCACCACCCCCAGCAATGTGTTCCAAGCCCCCACCACTCTTTATGTAAAAAAAAATTGCCCCGCGCATCTCCATTAAAGTTCCCCTCCCTCACCTTATAGCCGCGCCCTCTTGTGCTGGGCACGTCCACCCTGGGGGAACAAATTCTGCCGTTAACGCCTCTCATAGTTGTATATACTTCCAGCAAGCCTCCCCACAGCCTCTGACGTTCCAGAGAAAAGAATCCAGGTCTGTCCAACCTGCCCCCGAGGCTGAAGCCCTCTATTCCAGGCAGCATTCAGGTGGAACCTCCTCCGCACCCTCTCCAAAGCTTCCCGCACCCCTCCTGTAATGGGGGTGATCAGAACTGGGCGCAAAACTCCAATTGAATGCAGCACGGAAACAGGTCCTTTGGCCCGCCGAGTCCACACCGCCCACCATTTACCCTTTAAAAATATATATATGTTTTTATTGGGAGCAGATGTAGAAGAATAAAACATAAGGGAAAAGAAAAGAGAAAGGACAAGAAAGAGAGAGATGTAAAGGTAGCCAAAGAGTGAAACAAGATGGAAGAGAGGAAAAGAAAAAAAAGAAAAGAAAAAAAAAAGAACAAAGTGGTGATGTACCTGTCCCTCGTCCCCCCCCCACCTGACCCATAGTTGTATTTAAATCCAAAGTTGTGTTGCACCATACTATCCTTGTAAGAATTCGGTGAAGGGAGTCCATTTCTTGAAAAATCGCTCATGTTTTTCTGCGAAGACAAGCCTAATATTTTCCAAATGTATTGTCTCGGACATGTTTGTGATCCACATCTTGACAGTAGGGACTGACGTGTGTTTCCAAAATTGAAGTATTCGTTTTTTCGCCGTTATCAGGCCATAATTAAGGAAACGTCTTTGAAATAATGTCAGCTCAGGACAGGCTTTACCCTTTTGCAGAACATTTACCCTTTTAAACTAGTTCTACGTTGTTCCACTCCCGACACAGTAGCGGACTGTGGGCGGTCACGGTGGCGCAGCGGAAGAGTTGCTGCCTTACAGCGCTTGCCTTACAGCGCCGGAGACCCGGGTTCAATCCCGACTATGGGTGCTGTCTGCACAGAGTTTGATTGTGACTTGTGTTTGAGAAGGAACTGCAGATGCTGGAAAATCGAAGTTTGACTAAAATGCTGGTGAAACTCAGCGGGTGCAGCAGCATCTATGGAGCGAAGGAAATAGGCAACGTTTCAGGATGAAACGTTGCCTATTTCCTTCGCTCCATAGATGCTGCTGCACCCGCTGAGTTTCACCAGCATTTTTGGGACGAAACGTTGCCTATTTCCTTCGCTCCATAGATGCTGCTGCACCCGCTGAGTTTCACCAGCATTTTTGACTGTGACCTGCGTGGGTTTTCTCCGAGATCTTCGGTTTCCTCTCGCACAGGTCTGTGGGTTAATTGGCTTGGCATAAGTGTAAATTGTCCCTAGTGTGTGCCGGGTAGCGTTAGCGTGCGGGGACCGCTGGTCGACGTGGTGGGCCGAAGGGTCTGTTTCCGCGCTGTATCTCCAAACTAAACTAAAGCTAACCTTAAACTGAGCTAAATTAGGGGACAGCCTGCATGGTCAAGGAGGAGCACCAATGGAGATTCTGGCTTTTAAGTGAGATCTTTAAAGAGATCCGTCACCATTTGCCGCCACGGAAAGCGGCAGTGGAGGTTACTATTGCGATTAATTTCTTTGCCTCTGGGTGTTTTCAGGCACGGGGAAGGGACATCAATTTCTCAATTTGCAACACTGTACTGCATTAGGGAGATAATGATGGCTTCATACTCGGTTAAATTCATCGCCTTTTTCTTGGAGAGACAGGCAGAGCGCGTCGCGCGTAAAAACCATAAGACGTACAGAAAACGTCCCCTCAAGGGACATTTCACACAAAGAAATCACAATCCGCTACCTTGTTCGGGCATCCTGTGAGACCCCACTGTTCTTTTTGCTTCCGTCCTCCCTTCCCCAAGTCACAAGGGAAGGCGTGCAAGGGATAGAAATGATCCTCCTTCTCTGACAATAGACATGAAATGCTGGAGTAACTCAATGGGCCAGGCAGCATCTCTGGCTAAAAGGAATAGGTGACGTTTCGGGTTGAGACCCCATTCTCCTCCATTCTCCCCATCACCCCTGACACCCGTACCAATCAAGAATCCATCAATATCCATTGACTTGGCCTCCAAAGCCTTCCGTGGCGATGAATTCCACAGATTCACAGTTCTCTGACTAAAGAACACCAACATGTCTCCTGCTGCACTAAAGGACCAAACACCCTCGACCACTGCTACACCACCATCAAGGATGCCTACCGCTTTATTCCTCGCCCTCACTTCGGTAAATCCGACCATACCGCGGTGCTGCTTCTTCCTGCCTACAGGCAGCAATTAAAGAGTGCACCCCCAGAGGTGAGGACAGTACAGAGCTGGTTGGTGGGTGCAGAAGAACAACTACAAGACTGTTTGGAGTCTGTAGACTGGGCTATGTTCAAGGACCCGGCAACGGACTTGAATGAATACGCCACAGTCGTTACAGACTTCATAAAGAAATGTGTGGAGGACTGCATCCCTACAAAAACCTTCCGAGTGTTTCCCAATCAGAAACCTTGGATGAACTGTGAGATCCGCACTCTTCTGGAGACCAGACACCGGGCATTCATGTCTGATGACACAGTGGTCTATAAGTGTGTCCAGATACGACCTTGGTAAGGCCATCAAAAAGGCCAAAAGGGAGTTCTGCTCCAAGCTGGAGGATGAGACAGATGTTTGGCAGCTGTGGCGGGGACTGAATGCAATCACCTCTTACAAGGCGAAACCAGGAGGCAGCTCGGATGTCAGCGATACATCACTCCCTAATGAGCTCAATGCGTTTTACGCACGCTTTGATAGGGAGAACACCGATGTGCCTTCCCGAGCCCCTATTCGCTGTGATGGTATTTCAGTCTCAGTCACAGAGGCCGACGTCAGGAAATCATTCAGAGGGGTGAACCCTCGAAAAGCGTCTGGACCTGATGGCATACCTGGTCATGTCCTAAAAACCTGTGCGGACCAACTGGCTGGAGTTTTTACGGACATTTTCAACCTGTCACTTCTGAGGTCTGAGGTTCCCACCTGCTTCAAAAGGGCATCAATAATACCGGTGCCCAAGAAGAGCAAGGTGACGTGCCTCAATGACTATCGACCTGTGGCACTAACTCCTGTGGTGATGAAGTGCTTCGAGAGGTTGATCATGGCGCAAATCAACTCCTACCTCGACAAAAACCTGGACCCACTGCAGTTCGCTTACCGCCACAACAGATCAACGGTGGTTGCGATCTCGCTGGCCCTCCACTCCGCTCTGGACCACTTGGACAACAAAAACTCATATGTAAGGCTGCTATTTATTGACTACAGCTCGGCATTTAACACAATCATCCCCTCCAAGCTGGTTACCAAACTCGCAGAACTGGGTCTTTGCGCATCCCTCTGCAATTGGATCCTCGACTTCCTCATCCACAGACCACAGTCTGTTCGTATTGGTGGAAATGTGTCAGACTCGATAACAATCAGCACGGGAGCACTTCAGGGCTGCGTGCTCAGCCCCCTGCTGTACTCACTCAATACTCATGACTGCGTAGCCGGTCATAGCGCGAACTCCATCATCAAGTTCGCTGACGACACCACTGTTGTGAGACGTATCACTGATGGGGATGAGTCTGAGTATAGAAGAGAGATCGAGCGACTGTCCATATGGTGCCAGCACAACAACCTGGCCCTCAACACCAGCAAAACCAAGGAACTGATTGTGGACTTTGGAAGGAGTAGGATGGGGACCCACAGTCCTGTTTATATCAACGGGTCGATGGCTGAAAGGGTCAAGAGTTTCAAATTCCTGGGCGTGCACATTTGTGAAGATCTTTCCTGGTCCGAGAACACAGATGCAATTATTAAGAAAGCTCATCAGCGCCTCTACTTCCTGAGAAGCTTATGGAGAGTTGGTCTGTCAAGGAGGACTCTCTCTAACTTCTACAGGTGTACAGTAGAGAGCTTGCTGACTGGTTGCATCGTGGCTTGGTTCGGCAACTTGAGCGCCCTGGAGAGGAAAAGACTACAAAAAGTAGTAAACACTGCCCAGTCCATCATCGGCTCTGACCTTCCTTCCATCGAGGGGATTTATCACAGTCGCTGCCTCAAAAAGGCTGGCAGCATCATCAAGGACCCACACCACCCTAGCCACACACTCATCTTCCTGCTACCTTCGGGTAGAAGGTACAGGAGCCTGAAGACTGCAACAACCCGGTTTAGGAATAGCTACTTCCCCACAGCCATCAGGCTATTAAACCTGGCTCGGAACTCTGAATATTAATATCCCTCCATCTGTTATTTGCACTTTTTTAAATTTATTAAGTCATGGGTGTATTTATGTATAGAATTGTAGTCAATGCCTTCTATGTTTTGTTGTGCTATGCAAAGAAAGATTTTCATTGTCCTGTCAGGGACACATGACAATAAACTCTTTTGACTTTGACTTTGAGAAATTCCACCTCATCTCCTTTGTAAAGGTACAGTACGTCATCTTATTCTGAGGCTATAGCCGCTGGTCCTAGACTCTCCCACTAGTGGAAATATCCTCTCCACATCCACTTTATCCAGGCCTTTCACTATTCGGCAAGTTTTCAATAAGGTCCCCACAGCTTGGTTTGAGCATATTGTCACATATATTGAGGTATAGTGAACAGCTTTGTTTTGCATGCTATCCAGACAGATCAGATACACCATACATAGATGCAATCAGTTCGAACTGTACAATAGATAGAGCAACGGGGAAGATACAGTGCAGAATCCAGTTCCGAGAGCTTCCTCGGTTTTTACTGCCGAAGAGTCTACCTGAATTGAAATTGAACGATGGCCCAAATCCCACAGTATTTAGTTTTAATTTAGTTTAGTTTATAGATACAGCACGGAAACGGCTCCTCGGCCCACTGAGGCCGCAACGACCAGTGATACCCGCATATTAACGCCATCCTACACACACTAGGGACAATTTACACGTACACCAAGCCAATTAACCTACAAACCTGTACGTCTTTGGAGTGTTGGAGGAAACCAACGATCTCGGAGAAAACTCACGCAGGTCACGGGGGGGGGGGAAGGTACAAACTCAGTCCAGATAGCACCTGTAGTCGGGATCGAACCCGGGTCTCTGGCGCTATAAGCGCTGTAAGGCAGCAACTCTACCGCTGCGCCACTGTGCTTCCAGTGTTTTTTGCCAATGTGGGCATCGTGTAATATGTGAGCTATCAGGGTCTTGGCATTAGGGCTTACCACATTAATAAAACAGAGGACCTCAGCTTCACTTGTGTGCCAACTCTTGGCATAGCTTCACACTGAGTGAATACAAATGTCCTTGATTAGGCAGCAGGGATAGCAACCATGGTACTGAATCTTCCAGCCACCAGTCGCCATCCTTCATCCTCACTCTGTTCGTTCAACTGCTCTTAATTGCAAGCCCATCAATCCTGCAAACTGCTGTGCTCAAGTAGGAAATTACTTTAGATTCTGCGAGAAGCCAAAGGACTTTTTAAATTCTCCTGCATTGTGACCCAGGTGCTATGGGCTAATGGATTTCATGTCAAATATTCTGTGCTGAAGCAAAGGAAGAATAGAATTGGCGAATTTCAAAAGGCGTTGCCTAATGTCTGTCTATGTGAGAATCCCAGTCCTTATACCGGCACGTCAAGGTTAAGTCAATGACGTTGTTCTTGCATAAACCACACCGAAGCTCTGCAAGGCGCTGGCCAGACCACATTTGGATCAAAGATCCTACAGCGAGCAAGATGGATCACTCGTCGGAAAAGATGTAGTACGGTCATGGGCAGATTCGTGGGTAATTTCGGCCCCATTTCCGTAACCGGCTTCCGTCTCCGCACCAAAGATCCCGTAGGATACTAGTGCGGAGACGGAAGCCGGTTACGGAAACATCCTCGTAAAAATAAACGTTATTTGGGAAAAATCTTTGCATTTTCAGAATTATAATTTATAACACAAACTGTTCCCCCGCAACGCTGATTACACTGCGAGTCGGGTCGGGTCGGGTCGGGTTACTGAAATGGATGAAAAAAAGGCCCACGTTCCGCTCCGCTGCGTGCTACACTTCAGCCCATTGCATTTAGAAGGATTGGTCTATATTGCTTGCCATAGGATCTGTGATTTGGAGTATTGTGAGCAATATTGGGCCCCATATCTGAGGAATGATGTGCTGGCTCTCGTGAGAGAGTGCCCAGAGGAGGTTTACGAGAGTGATCCCGGGAATCATTCTCGGAACACGAGTGGGTTAACATATGATGAGCGTTTGACGGCACTGGGCCTAAATCTGCTCCTATCACTCACTCTAATGAACATGAACTTGTAGAAGTATAGATCTAATGTGGTCTTCGTTCACTGTTTAAACACGTTGGAATAAGAGAAAAAGTGGATGTTAATTCTTTTATTTTGGATTTAAATCTCCATATTCTGTGTTTCATTTAAGTTGGTTTCAGTAATAAGTGCTAGGAGCAGAATTAGGCCATTCAGCCCATCAAGTCTTCTCCACCATTCAATCATGGCTGATCTATCTATCCATCCTAACCCCATTCTCCTGCCTTCTCCCCACATCCCCTTGACACCCGGGTTAATCAAGAATCTATCTTTCTCTGCCTTAAAACTATACAAATATAAACATTTTATATTTTTGTGTTGATCTTATTTTTATAATAAATGATGACGGGAATGATTTCTTTCCCGTGAAGATTCTCCAAGGCTACATTCTTATCTTATTTTGTTAGGAGTAGAGGGATACGGGCCAAATGGGGCAAGTGTGACTAGCGTAGACAAGGCATGCAGGTCGGTGTGGGCAAGTTGGACCAAAGGGGAAAAAAGTTGCCCCTCAGGTTCCTATTAAATCTTTGCCCCCTCTCACCTTAAACCTATGTCCCCTGGTTCTTGATTCCCCTACTCTGGGTGAAAGACACTGTGCAATTTACCCTATCTATACATTATCTACGTCCTTTTGCACCTCTCTAAGATCACCCCTCATTACCTCCTGCGCTCCAAGGAATAAAGTCCTGGGGCTGAACTTTTCTATGTTCTATTTCAAAGAACAGCAAATAAGTTATTTTTGGGTCAATATAACTGAACCAGTTTGCCTTTTCATCATAACATTGCTGTGACTAGGAACCCTATCCAAGGGTGGCCAACTTTCAAGGAGGACCTCATTAGTGGTAAAGTAATTTAGAATGACCGGAGGTTGGGAAAGTAATTATATTGCTGCAACTTTCTCCACTCCCCGAGTCCCTGGGGGAGAGCAATAGTAGACGTAGACAGTGATTTGTTTAATTTAGTTTAGTTTAGCGATACAGCACGGAAACAGGCCCTTCGGCCCACCGAGTCCGTGCCGACCAGCGATCCCTGCACATCAACACTACCCTACTAGGGACACACTAGGGACAATTTACACATAATACCAAGCCAATGAACCTTCAAACCTGTACGTCTTTGGAGTGTGGGAGGAAACCGAAGATCTCGGAGAAAGCCCACGTAGCCACGGGGGGAATGTACAAACGCCATACAGACAGCACCCGTAGTCGGGATGGAACCCGGGTCTCTGGCACTGTAAGCGCTGTAAGATGGCAACTCTACCGCTGCACCACTGTACCGCCCAATTGTACTTGGAGCCCCATCACTCTAGTCTTTGGATCCTGTAGCCTGCTCCCTGTGAGAGCAATTCCGAGAAATCACATGGAACTCCAATTGCCATCTATCGCCGTGAACACGTACCTCCGTCTCAATTTACAATCAGGTCCCAGTTATTTGTACTCTCTTCTCAGCTCGCAATGTCTCGCAGTGTTTCAATGTTTATCCAATTTTCCATTAAACATGCAATGGTTTCTTCATTAACCACTCCCTGAGGCAAAGGAATCAATGTTCGAACAACACATTGCATACATTTTAAAAATGGTCTTAACCCTTCTTTACTTCATTTAATGCGGTTTGCCAATTGATCCCCCATTGCTGGCAATATCCAACAAAAGGATGTATTTTATTGCCTGCTTACTCCAAAGTCCTTCATAATTTTTAAATCCCCCTATTACCCTTTCAGTTCTGGTGGCAATCGTCCCAGACTATGTCCCTCCTCCCAATTAGTTCCAGTCCCTTGTGTTTGCTTTGGAAAACCTATACAGATGGCTTTGTTATTTACGCAAATGGAACATAGAGAATTCCTTATGAGGAACGTAAATGTGGTTTAACCAATAATTGGTTCAAATGTTGTAATTGATTCTTTATGTTGAATTCCATGTCAACCTTATCGGATGAATCGGTTTTATCGAGCGGCACGATGGCGCAGCGGTAGAGTTGCTGCCTGACAGCGCCAGAGACCCGGGTTCGATATTGACTAAAGGTCCTGTCTGAACGTTCTTCCGTGACCCGCGTGGGATTTCTCCGAGATCTTCGGTTTCCTCCAACACCCCAAAGACGTACAGGTTTGTAGGTTAATTGGCTTGGTAAGAATGTAAAATTGACCCTAGTGTGTGTAGGGTAGTGTTAATGTGCGGGGATCGCTGGTCAGAGCGGGCACGGTGGGCTGAAGGGCCAGTTTCCGCGTTGTATCTCCAAACTAAACTAAAGACAGAGCAGATATGATGGGCCGAATGGCCTAGCGCTGTTTCCGTTTTTTTTGTCTGGTGTTACAATCTTAAATCTTTGATCTGAGACAAAATGTCATCCTCTTCATTTCAACAATGAAGTATTCCGTTGTTTTTTTTTCCGTGAGTCTCTGTTATTTTTCTCATGGTAGTACTTCATTGACTGGCAGGTTGTTTCTGCTGGTTTGAGCTAATTGATCCAGAGGTTCATTCATGTAGTGTGCTCCTGGGCCAGGTAGCCATGAATCTTTAGCAAAGGCATTGCTGTAAGTACATGGTCGAGGTGCAGGTGAAACTGTTACCAGAAGCAGCAGATCAGATGCTGTCCGCAGAGATTTATTCGCATTTTCCTCTGCAGTGCACAAAAAAAAATCAATTCTTCATTTATGCCCGCATTTTCACGAGCATCTTGCATTATTTATAACTCTCAGATTGGAGACCAGCTACATTTACATTGTAAATGTGCAGAGCTGAAGAACTGAAGGGCATACAAGTGCAGCAAACCAATTGCCAGATTATGGACTGCTTCATCTACCAATCGATTCCAGAGTTACTGCCTGATCACATTTACGTCCATGCCTAGCATTGCTTAGCTTAGTTTGGTTTGGAGATGCGGATGCGGATGCAGGCCCTTCGGCCCATCGAGCCCATTCTCACCAGCGATCACTTCATACACTAGCACTAAACTACACACTGGTGACAATTTACAATTTTTACCGAAGCCAACTAACCAACAAACCTGCACGTCTCTGGAGAGTGGGAGGAGGCCAGAGCACCCAGAGAAAACCCCACGTGGTCCCTTGGGGAACGTACAACTCCATAAGGACAGCACCCGTGGTCAGGATCAAACCCGGGTCTCTGGCGCTGTCAAGTCAAGTCAAGTCAGGTTTATTCGTCACATACACATACGGGATGTGCAGTGAAATGAAAAGTGGCCGTGCCTGCGGACTTTGTGAGGCTGCAACTCCTCTGCTGCACCACTCTGCCGCCCTTTTCTAGTTATTAGCTGCGACCATGATGCCAATAACATTTTTGGAGCCACCTGGCCAGCTCATTTGGAAAATAAAGGCTGTAAATAACAGGGTCAGGATTCCTAAACAGGACTGCAGGCTGAAGGCTCCTCCAACGGATTGTGCTACGCACCTGACCGGCAACGTGACAGAACCAGCGTTGCCATTTTTTCCCCAAAGCGCCAATGAAATTCACCGGTCAGCACCGGCTACAACCTACGAGAACCTACGACCCACTACCACTGCACCTGCGGCACGAGAATTCTCGCTACTCTCCGTGGTGGCTTCATTCGGGTCACCGCTAATTTTTGTCGAAAAATTTGCGGCGAACAGACTGAAGACACGCCTAGTTCCCAGAATGCGGGAATTACTCACAACCATGAAGGCGACTCCCCGGCAACCACCCGCGAACATGCGGCGACCATGTGGTGACCGCATGGTCTCCTGCAGGCACCTAAAAAGTCGCCTAAGTGGGACAGGCCCATTGTAAGCTCTTCCAGTAACTTGACAGAGTTGGATTGAGTTCATTGGGACTTAATATTCAACTCAGAAAAATGTGGTCAACTAAGGTGAGTCAATGTTTGCTTAACTTTTCAAATCTAATAGTGAGATGAAGTATGCCTTTGGCATTCTTTCTATCTGTCAACATTGTGTACTGTGCAATCGGGCAGGATTTAACACTAAATTGCCTGAAATTTAGGCCAACGGCATAATCAAGGACCAGTCTCACCCTGGCCATTCCCTCTTCTTCCCTCTCCCATCAAAAAAGAGGTACAGGAGGGTGGGGCCAGCAATGGCTGCCTCGCCAACAGTCTGTCTGTCCTTTCTTTCTTTGTGTTTAAATAATTTGTGTTAAATGTATGTTTTTAGAGTTCCCCCAACTGCTTTTTAGCAGTTGATGGAAACTTTTTCTTACCTCGACGGAGATGCGATTTTTTTCCGTATCGTATTTCCGTCCGCACTGCAGCCTAACATCGAGGAGTCGGCGGCCTTTGTTGAAGACCGACTTTTGAGAGCTCCGCCGTGGGGAGCCTACGGGACTTTAACATCGCGGAGCCCGCGATGCCTTTGCCAGGGATCGACCTCGGAGCTCCAACCGTGTGGGTGCTTGCGGACTTAGATCACGTAGCCGTCACTGGTCGGAGATCGACATCGAGAACTCCAAGCCGCGGGAATTTCAACCGCCCCGACGCGGGAGTTTCGATCGCCCCAAAGCAGGAACTTCGACCGCCGGCTGCGGGAGCTTTGATCGCCCCGACGGGTGGTTCGAGCGCCCCGACCACGGGAGATATAAAGAGGAAGAAGATGAGACTTTTTTGCCTTCTATCACAGTGAGGAATGTGGGGAATCCACTGTGGTGGATGTATTATGTATTATGTACCACCTACCTCATTGGAGACCCTCAGACAATTTGCGCCGACCATTGATCCCCGCACACCAACACTATCCTACACACACTAGGGACACTTTACAGGTTTTACCAAACCTAATTATCCGACAAATCCGTACGTCTTTGGAGTGTGGGAAGAAACTGCAGTTCCTGGAGAAAACCCACACAGGTCAGGGGGAAGAACGTACAAACTCCGTACAGTCAAGCACTCGTAGTCAGGATTGAACCCAGGTCTCTGGCGCTGTGGGGCAGCAACTCTACCACTGAGCCACTGTGCTGCCCCTCACTTCTGAGCTTCTGATGGAAGGAAGACCTTGGTTAAGGCAGCTAATGATGGCTAACAGGCCTAACACTGCTGAAGTAATACAGCTTTCTCACATGATGGGGATAATTGCCTCTGACAAACATAACCTCTACGTAATGTGGAGCGTTTCCCCATGGTTATACTTTCCGTTAACCGAAATGGCCTCTATTCAAATGCTGTCCTATTATCAAAGGCAGTTTTATTCTCCTTACGCCTGAAAAGTCCAGGTTCAGGAACATCTTCTTCCCTACAGCCATCAGGCTATTAAGCACTACGACCTCCAAATAAGCTCTGAACTACATAGACTATTATTGTTAGCTTGTTTTTATTATATGTACGTATGTGTGTGTATATATATATATAGATATATATAGATATATATGTGTGTATGTGTATATATATATATATATATATATAAAAGAGATATCATTGGTTTAAATCAGCATCTGCAGTTCCTTCTTTCACTAATTATTTTGCCCCTTCCACAGATGCTGCCTGGCCTGTTGGGTGTTTCCAGTATATTTGCCTATAGTTTTCGTAATGATCTCAAAATTGGATTGCAGAGCGATGTTCACTTTGACGATCCATCCAAAGATTATATCGTGCAGTACTGAATAAAGACTCCATTACATTAAATATTCACGTCTTCTATACTCCCTTTCCCACCCAGTCCCATCCCACCTCATTGAGCCAACAATTTCCACCTACCACCTGCCGCTGAGTAGCCGAGACCGGTGCCTCGCGGGCCGGCGGTGGAGCCTGGCGGGACGCAACCTCGCGGCTTGGAGGTGGAGCCTCACGGGTCGTCAAAGGAACTAGGGAGGACCCAACGTGTGGGGGCCGCCATGATGGAGAGGGAGGGGGGGAGAACAAAGGGGGTCCTAGAACAGGTGGGGGATTTGTAACCTTGTAAGCACAATTTATGGGCAACTATTTGCATACCTTAGGTACATACCTTAGGTACCTTTGCATACCTTAGGTACATGGATAGGACAGGTTTGGAGGGATATGGACCAAACAGGGGCATGTGGGACTATGGTAGCTGGCCGGTGTGGGCAAGTTGGGCTGAAGGGCCTGTTTCCACACTGTATCATTCTATGACTCTGTGACACTTCATACCTTAGGTATTCAAGGAAAGAATTGCACTGCCATTGTGACCATTGTGGGCTCCACCTTTTCTTGGCCAATGGTGCCGGCTCTGATTTATTCTTTCACACTTCTAGCTTCCCTCCCGCCTGACTCTCAGTCTGAAGAAGGGTTTTGACCCGAATCCTTACCTATTTCTTCTCTCCAGAGGAGCTACCTGACCTGTTGAGTTACTTCAGCTTTTTTGTCTATCTATATTTAAAAAAATACTCGCACTTGAACCGAGAGGACCAGAGGACATAGTTCGAGGGCCAGAGGACATTGATGTAAGGTGAAGAGGAAAAGATTCAATAAGAATCTGAGTTGTAACTTTTTCACACAAAGGGTGGTGGGTGTATGGAACGAGCTGCCGGAGGAGGTTGTTGAGGCTGGGACTGTCCCAAAGTTTAAGAAACAGTTAGACAAGTACATGGATAGGACAGGGTTACACAAAAAGCTGGAGAAACTCAGCGGGCGCAGCAGCATCTAAGGAGCGAAGGAGATAGGCGACGTTTCGGGTCGAGACCCTTCTTCAGGGTCAAGTCTCGACCCGAAACGTCGCCTATCTCCTTCGCTCCTTAGATGCTGCTGCACCCGCTGAGTTTCTCCAGCTTTTAGTGTAACCCTCGATTCTCCAGCATCTGCAGTTCCTTCTTTAACACATGGATAGGACAGGTTTGGAGGGATATGGACCAAACGGGGGCATGTGGGACTGTGGTAGCTAGGACCTGTTGGCCGGTGTGGGCAAGTTGGACTGAAGGGCCTGTTTCCACACTGTATCACTCTATGACTCGGTGACACTTCATCTTGAAGCATTGGGAATGTGTGTTAAGATATGGCTTGCGTTCTTGTGTACCATAGTTACATCAAGCTAAGATCACTCAGAGAGGGCTGTTCTCCAAATAACGTCTTGAACTATTAAATGTCACAGACAAGCAGATTACTCATAACAAATTATGCTTCTGCATAAAACTGAGTTGACAACTGATATATTTAAATAGCAAAATCCTGCTAGTTGTATTTTTTGTTTGATGCACAAGTTTGAAATATAAGAGTAGTGTCAGAAACGTGTGTGCAGTCTAACCGTTATTTATTCACTGTACTTGACAGCTTCGAGTAACTAAAGCCAGTCAGAATGCCAGCGTTCACTTAAGAGTGAATCAGCTGTCGTGCTTTTGATTATAGACAACAGATCAACTCTTTGTTGCCTTCTGCTGTGTGTGATGTTCCAAACACTGGTGAGTAACAGCGCAGGAAGATTGGCTTGCTTTGTCTATGGCGCGGCAGAATTTCACAAAAGGTCAAAATCTGTTGGAAAAAGTACTTACAGAACCTGGGGTTTGGGTTTAATTTAGTTTAGAGATACAGCGCGGAAACAGGCCCTTCGGCCCACCGAGCCCGCACCGACCAGCGATCCCCCGCACACTAACACTATCCTACGCACATTAGGGACGATTTTGCTGAACCAATCAACCGACAAACATGTTTAAGAAGGAACTGTAGATGCTGGGAAATTGAAGGTAGACAAAAATGCTGGAGGAACTCAGTGGGTGAGGCCCAGCACGATTGGCCAAGAAAAGGTGGAGCCCACAATGGTCACAATGGCAGTGAAATTCTTTCCTTGCATACCTAAGGTATGCAAATAGCTGCCCATAGATTGTGCTTACAAGGTTACAAATCCCCCACCCCCCCACCCGTTCTAGGACCCCCTTCGGGCCGAAACGTTGCCTATTTCCTTCGCTCCATAGATGCTGCCTCACCCGCTGAGTTTCTCCAGCATTTTTGTCAACCTACAAACCTGTACGTCTTTGGAGAGTGTGAGGAAACCGAAGATCTCGGAAGGGAGAATGGACAAACTCTGTACAGGCAGCACCCGTAGTCAGGATTGAACCCGGGAGCCGGGTGTCTGGCGCTGTAAGGCAGCAACTCTACCGCTGCGCCACCGTGCACAGTCACAGCTTTTTAAAAAAATGGTTTTAATAATAGAACGTTAGAAAAGGAGAACGGACAGACGCCAATCAGTTCCACAACCCTGCACTGCCATCCAACAAGATTATGGCTGATCCTCCAGCCAGTTTCCTGCCCTGTCTCTATGTATCTTGATTGCTTAGCTAACCTTTATGGGTATTAGTGAAAGGCCCAAAGCCTGCGATGATTTGCGGTGGATGAACAGATATCTTCCTCTGTGGAATATTAAGTGGATGCTGCAGCAGGATACGGCGTGGCATCAGACCATTCGGCCCACCGAGTTCGCGCCGACTTGAGTTTGGAAGGATGAGAGGGGAACTCATTGAAATATATAAGATTGTTAAGGGCTTGGACACGCCAGAGGCAGGAAACATGTTCCCGATGTTGGAGGAGTCCAGAACCAGGGGCCACAGTTTAAGAATGAGGAGTAAGCCATTTAGAACTGAGATGAGGAAACACTTTTTTTCACAGAGAGTTGTGAGTCTGTGGAATTCTTTGCCTCAGAGGGCGGTGGAGGCAGGTTCTCTGGATTCTTTCGAGAGCTAGATAGGGCTCTTAAAAATAGCGGAGCCAGGGGATATGGGGAGGAGGCAGGAACGGGTACTGATTGGGGATGATCAGCCATGATCACATTGAATGGCGGTGCTGGCTCGAAGGGCCGAATGGCCTACTCCTGCACCTTTTGTCTATTGTCTATTGTTTATTGACCAGCGATCCCCGCACACTAACACAATCCTACACACACTAGGGACATTTTACAATTTTACCGAAGCCAATTCACCTGCAAACCTGTACGTCTTTGGAGTGTGGGAGGAAACCGGAGAACCTGGAGAAAACCCGCGCAGGTCACAGAGAGAACGTGCAAACTCCGTGCAGACAGTGCCCGTGGTCAAAAAGGCTTTGAGTGTACAATTGCTAAAATAAGGCAATGTGCAGAGTGTGGGCTGGCTTTAACTGTGACTCTGAGCCAGTCCATGAAAGGTAATCACTCAGCATGTTAGGGTAATGATGCATGTAGCGTGCCTGGTGTGGGATCACCCGCCACTGCCAAGTGAACAAGTGGGGAATACATGCTTGAAGAGCCAGATAGCTGTTTCGCTTGAGCAAGGGAGAGCAGAGCTCCAGGGGGAAGCTGCCTGCAGTCTCCAGCATTTGCAGGGAGGACATTGGTATTCACTGTTCCTCGGGGCGGCACAGTGGCGCAGCGGTAGAGTTGCTGCCTTGCAGCGTTTGCAGCGCTGGGGGCACGGGTTCGATCCCAACTACGGGTGCTTATCTGCACAGAGTTTGTACGTGTTCCACGTGACCTACGTGGGTTTTCTCTGAGATCTTCAGTTTCCTCCCACACTCCAAAGACGTACAGGTTTGTAGGTTAATTGGCTTGGTGTATGTAAAAGTTGAAATTGCCCCTAGTGTGGGCAGTGTAGTGTTAGTGTGCGGGATCTTTGGTCAGCGCGGACTCGGTGGTTCTAAGGGCCTGTTTCTATGCTGTATCGCTAAACTAAACTAAATTAAACTAAACATAAAAGCATAAAGGATCTGGAATTTAACTATCTTTAAGAAAGAACTGCAGCTGCTGGAAAAATTGAAGGTAGACAAAAATGCTGGAGAAACTCAGCGGGTAAGGTAGCATTTACAGAGCGAAGGAATAGGTGATGTTTCGGGTTGAGACCCGAAAATACCTTGGAATTTAGCTATGCTCAATACATACTGAAAATTATAACTCAAGGAAAGGGGTTGTCCCACTGCGGTGATTTAAACTGTGAGTTTAGAAGAGTTTGCCCTTGACTCAAACTCGCAGCATGGTCGACACGTGGTCCTAGGAGGTCCTATGAGGTCACTGGAACTCTCCTTCCTGCTCGAGGGAAGTTCCAGCATACTCGCGGCCTCAGTTTGGTTGAGGAAAAACTGGTCGGCATGGTTCTTTTGAACTCATAGTGCAGTGGAGTGGGGTCTCTATGTAGTTACCGGCAGTCGAGGGCAGCCGTAGGCAATCTCCTTCGCTGACCGGGCATTTTAATTGGCTGATTGGACCAATTTTACAAAGCCGAAATGTAAAATGCCCACTCAACTTTATTAAACGGTGTCTGACTTCTTAAGAGTGTCTCCACTCCTTCTTCCCCCCCTTCTCCCCACCTTCTCCCCCCTTCTCTCCCCTTCTCCCCCCATTCTCTCCCCTTCTCTCCCCTTCTCTCCCCTTCTCTCCCCTTCTCTCTCCTTCTCTCCCCTTCTCTCTCCTCCCACCCCTCCCCGATCTCTAAAGGACTTACCGTACACTGTGCAGCCATCTTTTTCATTCCTCTTCATCGCGGGTGCGAATTTCAGACAGAGTTCCCCCGCTTTCCCTGGCCCCCGCCTTTGCGATGTGTTTGTGTGTGTGTGTGTGTGTGTGTGTGTGTGTGCGTGTGTCCGTGCGTGTGTGTCCGTGCGTGTGTGTGTGTGTGTGTGTGTGTGTGTGTGTGTGCGTGTGTGTGTGGTCGTTCGATCCAGCTCGCGGTTTCAACCCTGACGGTTGATCCAGCTCGAGCTTTTCCAGGCGAGTGCCCTCGAGCTTGAAGGCCAAAGACAGTCGCTGAAAGGTCGCGCCCTGAACTGTAGATGCTGGGATCTCAAGCAGATCACAAAGTGCTGGAGGAACTCAACGGAGCCGGCAACATCTGTGGAGGGATAGGACAGGAGACATTTCAGTTCGGATCCCTTCTTCAGATATGATAGATGTGTTCCTGTCCTCCAGGAGGGTTATAAAACTGCAACAGCTGAACATGATTATTCCTCCTTGTTACACGTCCTTTTCTATTCGGTGGAAGGACTTGGATGTTTGTGTCTTCAGCGCGTCGTACATTCTCCGACCTTTCAAAGTGAAGGATGATCAAAGGCAGGAACATCCTACAAAGAACGACCTGAAATCCAGTGACAAGAACATTCCCGGCTTACTACAAATTTTCTAGACACAGGGAAACAAATATATAACATGCAGACTCACCGAGACAGGAAGAACATGCGGAAGAGTGGAGTCTAGTTTAGTTTATTGTCACGTTTAGCGAGGTACAGTGAAAAGATTTTGTTGCGTGCTAACCAGCCAGTGGAAAGACAATACATGATTACAACCCAGCCATTTACACTGTGTATGTACATCATAATGGAATAACGTTTAGTGCAAGGTAAAGCCAGTTAGTGACAATAGACAATAGACAATAGGTGCAGGAGTAGGCCATTTGGCCCTTTGAGCCAGTACCACCATTCAATAGGATCATGGCTGATCATCTAAAATCAGTACCCCTTTCCTGCTTTGTCCCCATATCCCTCGATTCCTCTAGCCCGAAGAGCTAACTCTCTCTTGAAAACATCCAGTGAAGTGGCCTCCACTGCCTTCTGTGACAGAGAATTCCACAGATTCACAACTCATTTTTTGTCCTCATCTCAGTCCTAAATGGCCTACCCCTTATTCTTAAACTGTGACCCCTGGTTCTGGACTCCCCCAACATCGGGAACATTTTTCCTGCATCTAGCCTGTCCAAACCTTTAAGAATTTTCTATGTTTCTATAAGATCCCCACTCATCCTTCTAAACTCCAGTGAATACAAGCCCAGTCGACCCATTCTTTCCTCATATGTCAGTCCCGCCATCCGGTGAACCTAAGCCGCACTCCCTCATTAGCAAGAACGTCCTTCCTCAAATTAGGAGACCAACACTGCACACAATACTCCAGGTGCAATCTCACCAGGGACCTGTAGAACTGCAGTAGGACCTCGTTTCCCCTAAACTCAAATCCTCGAGCAAGAAATGCCAACATGCCCTTAGCTTTCTTCACTGCCTGCTGAACCTGCGTGCTTACTTTCAGTGACTGATGTACAAGCACACCCAGGTCTTGTTGCACCTTCCCTATCTCCTAATCTGATACCATTCAGACAGTAATCTGCCTTCCTTTACTAGCCACCAAAGTAGATAACCTCTTTACCCCCCTAAGAGTTCCCGTCACGCTGGGTCCCCGGTGTCCATTGTTCTACCCCCCACCCCATCATGGCGGAACCCCGACGCCGGGCCCTCCTTCGTTCCTTCCCTCGGCAGCGGCGCCCTCACTCCCACGTGGTTCGTCTTCATCGGTCGGTCGGCGCCATCATCGACCCCTGCACTTTGACCCTGGAGCCAATGGCGATGGGCTCCGTCCCCCGACCCACGAGGTTTGGGCCGCGAG
Source organism: Raja brachyura (assembly GCA_963514005.1). Next base: position 32,807,005 of record OY740807.1, on the reverse strand, counting down.
GCTACAAATCTATGCATTGTTGGAGAGGATGTGCAAACTCCTCACAGGCAGCACCTGAGGTCAGGATTGAATCTGTGCCCCGGTAATTTACTGCCTGATACTTCAATCCTTGTCTCCCTCCCAAACAAACGCCCATTTACTTAGCAAATGCATCAATGATTTATATTAATTTTGTGCAAATGTTCCGGGCAGTGGCACAGTAATATTGCTGTACGTTGATGCTCCTCGATTCCAATTATAATCAGAACAATCTCTCCGGATTGAGTATTTTGTAGTTTACAATTACAAACACATCATTTTTGGGGGGTATTCGATTTACTAATGCAGCATCAAATAAACCTGGTTGGTTATAAATGATACAGATTAAATGAGAATTATTAATCATTGTTTAATCTGTTTGTGTGAAATTATGCAAAAAGCTACGTCTTTTAACAGACAATAGATTGCCAAAGCGAAAATATAACCGAGAGTGTAGAAGCAAGGAACTGCAGATGCCAGTCCACAGAAAAAGACATAAAGTGTTGGAGTAACTCAGTCGGTCGGAGAAAAAGAATAGGTGATGTTTAGGGTCAGAACCGTGAAGAAATGTCACCTATATTTTTTTCCCCAGAGATGCTGCCTGACCCGTTGAGTTACTCCAGCATTTTGTGTCTACCTTTGGTATAGATCCTCCCAATACAATTCTGCGGTTAACTTGTGTAAGAAGGAACTGCAGATGCTGGTTTAAACTGAAGATAGACTGAAGATAGACACAAACAGCGGATCCCCTGGAAGGATCTTAACCCGAAACGTCACCCATTCCTTCTCTCCAGAGGTGCTACCTGTCCTGCTGAGTTACACCAGCTTTCTTGTGTCCATCTGCTGTTAACACCATGACTTCCAAGTGCCCGTGTTGAAATCTTTAAAGGAATGCCTTCCGTCCTTGCCTCACCGCTGTTTACAGGGAGTGGATTGTGTGAAGGAGATGGCAGGTTGTCGAACGCAGTGTTTGATCATCAGGCTGTATTTGTTGAGTTAGCCGGGGCATCAGCTGTTGTAGTAAACAGCAGCAGTGGGAGCAGTGCACGAGCAAACCGTTCTGCAGTCATCTCCTGAAGGACTTGCGAGAGGCCAGTGGCGGAGCTAGATTTGTCACTGTCAAGGTTTTGTGAGGCTTCTCGCTGCTAGCCTCCAATGGCTTCTGGCGCATGTGATTGGCCTTTAATGCACGAGTGAATGCCGCCACACGTCAAGGGCAAAAGCGTCTTTCCAAAACTAATTCTGCTTTACAAAGCTAGCAGTTGAGACAATGAGTGCAGGATGCTAATGCATAATAGAAGCATCGCAGAGGAGTGCTCTTGGCCTAAATGTACTGTCAAGTACTGACTGCTAGGTGATCGCAGTTTGAGGAGAAAGTTACACTGGCGGTAAATAAGTGAAGGGTACACATTTAGTCGAGACAAACGACTAAATTGAACACCCCATGGACATCTTTAGCCAACAGGGCAGATACATAGGGCTGTTTCTGCTGCTGAATTCCCTTCTCTCGGCAGTGGATATTACTCATTCTCCCGGTCATAAGCCTTAAAGTATGAAAACAGACCCTTCGGCCCAACTTGTCCGTGCTGGTGAAGGCATCCCATCTAAGCTAGTCCTATCTATCCTCGAAGATAGACACAAAATGCTGGAGTAACTCAGTGAGTCAGGCAGCATCTCTGGAGAGAAGGAATGGGTGACGTTTCAGGTGGTAACCATTCTTCAGACTCGACTTGAAACGTCACCTATTCCTTCTCTCCAGAGATGCTGCCTGACCCGCTGAGATACCCCAGTATTTTGTGTCTGTCTTCGGTGTAGATCAGCATCTGCAGTTCCTTCCTACACATACCTATTTATCCTTGATTGGCCCATATCCCTCGAAATCTTTCCTATCCATGTACCTGTCCAAGTGTCTTTTAAATGTTATAGTAGCAGTCTCAACTACCTCCTCCGGCAGCTCGTTCCATATAACCACCACCTTCTGAGAGAAAAAGTTGCCCCTCATGTTCTTAGTCAATTTTGCCCCTCTTTTCTGAACCCTATGTCCTACAGTCCTTGATCACCTTACCTGGGTTAAAATCTCTGTGCATTCACCCTATCTATTCCCCCTAATGACTTTATACACATGCATAAGATCACCGCTCAGCTTCTTGCAGTTCACCAAGGACAACTAAATGCCCTGTTCCATTTGGCGATTTTTTTTCGGCGACAGCCGGCGTCTTATCAGAGAAGCCAAAAGATTTTGAACATTTCAAAATCCAGCAGCGACAAAAAAAAATGTTTTGACACTTGAAGAAATACCGCGCGTCACACGCCATCACGCCACAAATTTGTCAGTGACCTTATACGTCAGTCAATGATGCCGGCAGCCGGCAAAAAAATTGCCAAGTAGGACAGGCCCTTAAGGGGGACCATGAATGGAATGTGCTGTGTAAAAATAGTTTGTGTAAAATGGAGTACTTTGTAACTTTGTTGGTGCCCTTTATGTAGGAACTATTTGCATACCTTGGGTATGCAGACCAAAGAATATCACTGTGACTTATCACATGTGACAATAAAGTATCACTAATTAATTAATTAATTAATTAATTAATTAATTAATGCATCCATTCATTCATTCAGTAAAGCCCCAGCCTGCCCTACCTTTCCCTTTAGCTCAGGCTCAGGTTGAAAGCTGCATATATATGACATACCTCTAGGGCCTGTCCCACTTGGGCGACCTAATCCGCGAGTTCTGGCGAGTTTGCCCTCGACTCATACTCACAGCATGGTCGACACGAGGACGTAGGAACTCTTCGTAACTCTCCTTCATTCTCGAGAGTGGTCTCCGCGTACTCGAGGCCTCAGCTAGCTTGCGGCGTTTTTTTCAATGTTAAAAAATGCCTGCGAGTTTAAAAAAAGTCGCCATGGAAAAAATCGATACTGTTTTTACTTGTAGGTTTCGTCGTAGTAGGTCGGCATGTTAGCCGTAGGTAATCGAGGGTAGTCGAAGGTAGTCGTAGATAGTCTTCATCATAGCCAAAGGGAAGTCGAAGGAGATCGGAGGAGGTCATCTTCACTCTCCACTAAATGGTGTCCAATTTTCCCGAAGTTAGTCGTAGCTAGTCAAAGCTGGTTTTCAACATAGTTGAAGGAAGTCGAAGGAGGTCTTCTACATAGTCAAAGGAGGTGTTCAACATGTCATTTTTTCCAAACTCTTCTAAACTCTCCAAATAGGTCGCCCAAGTGGGACAGCCCCTTTATGCTTTGTTTATTTACCTAGTTTTGTTTATTGTCATGTGTCCGGAAGTGGCGGCGCTGCTTGTCAGCTGCGGCTCGCCTGCAGTCCGTCTGTCTTTTATTTTATTTTTGTCCTCGTCCCTGTTTTTGGTGTTTATTTTTGGTTTGTTGGGTTGGGTATGTGTGTGGGGGGGGGGGGGGAGGGTGGGAGAAACGGGGTTTTAGTCTCTCCCTTCGGGGGGATGCGACTTTACCTGTCGTGTCCCCCGACACCGTCTCCTTCTGTGCTGAGGCCCTGGTGACGGCCTTCCAGCTTCCAGCGGCGGCGGCACGGCCTTCAGAGCTTCAGCGGCGACCTGCTTCCGGCGGCGACCTGGGCTTCTGGAGCTGCGGTGCTCCAGCGGCGGCCTGGTTCCCTTTGAGCTGCGGTGCTCCAGCGGCGACCTGTGCTTCTGGAGCTGCGGTGCTCCAGCGGCGGCCTGGTTCCCTCTGAGCTGCGGTGCTCCAGCGGCGGCCTGGGATTCGAGAGCTGCGGTGCTCCAGCGGCGGCCTGGTTCCCTCTGAGCTGCGGTGCTCCAGCGGCGACCTGGGTCTCGGGAGCTGCGGTGCTCCAGCGGCGGCCTGGTTCCCTCTGAGCTGCGGTGCTCCAGCGGCGGCCTGGGATTCGAGAGCTGCGGTGCTCCAGCGGCGGCCTGGTTCCCTCTGAGCTGCGGTGCTCCAGCGGCGACCTGGGTCTCGGGAGCTGCGGTGCTCCAGCGACGTTCCGGCGGCGGGCCCTGTGGCGGTGTTCCAGCGGCGGGCCCTGTGGCGGTGTTCCAGCGGCGGGCCCTGTGGCGGTGTTCCAGCGGCGGGCCCTGTGGCGGTGTTCCAGCGGCGGGCCCTGTGGCGGTGTTCCAGCGGCGGGCCCTGTGGCGGTGTTCCAGCGGCGGGCCCTGTGGCGGTGTTCCAGCGGCGGGCCCAGTGGCGGTGTTCCAGCAGCGGGCCTGTGGCGGTGTTCCGGCGTCAGTGGTGGCGGAGGCCTGGATCCCCTCAGCGCAGAGGGAGAATAAGGAGGGGAGAAAGACAGTGACCCTAAGACTTTTTGCCTTCCACCACAGTGAGGAGGTTTGGTGAACTCACTGTGGTGGATGTTAATTTTGTGTTTATTGTACGGTATTGTTATTTTTATATATGTATGACTGCAGGCACGTAATTTCGTTCAGACCGAAAGGTCTGAATGACAATAAAGGAATTCAATTCATGTGCACCGAGGTACAGTGAAAAGCCCTCGATACAGTGCTTGTATCAGTTTCTATTTCCCAGATCTCATGGCTTGAATGTGGCTTTATCAGACTTTATTGATCAAATTATTCATTAATGGCGACCTTTCGGGAATAAGTAAAGTGTGTAAAGTGCATTTTGGGCTAATGCAGTTTTGGGCGGAAAATGTCGCTACACTTACAGAACACTGTAACCTGTTTAATCACAGTCATATCCATTCACAAGAACTAAAGTAATCTTGCAATCAGCAATGATTTATGCAAACAGTCACCGCAGATTAATGCAGACTTGAGAATGCTGAGTTATTAATATGGCAGGTACAAATTAAACACATTAACTTTGAGAGGTTTGCATCTAAATCACTGAAGCCTCATAATACATCCAGCATCAATACTGAAAAGCCTTTATTGTTTTTATGTAAATGTAAACATAATTGCATCAAAACGTTGAGTGAATGCATTAAGTAAAGAGAGCTCTGTAAAAGCATTTGGTACATTACTTTCCGATCTCCAAAGACTTAACTTGAATTCGAAAAGACAGAACAGCTTTTGGATTTTGAGCACTTTGCCCAAGTGTTATTTTTCACTCCTGTCTCTGATGTTGCCAGTGAATAAATTTGCCTTCAAGATGTTGATGGAAGGTGCAGGGTGAGAGAATTTAGTTTAGTTTAGTTTAGTTTACAGCGCGGAACTAGAGATACAGATACAGAGCTTAGAGATACAGCGCGGAAATAGGCACTTCAGCCCACCGGGTCCGTGCCGACCAGCGATCGCCGCACACAAATACTAACCTACACTCACTAGGGACAATTTACAATCTACCGAAGCCAATTACCCTACAAACCTGCACGTCTTTGGAGTGTGGGAGCAAACTGGAACAGCGGAGAAAACCCACCTGATCACAGAGAGAACCTGCAAACTCCATACTGACAGCACCCGTGGTCAGGATCGTTCCTGGGTCTCTGCCGCTGCAAGGCAGCAATCCTACCATTGCGCCACTGTGCTGCCCCTTCTTTAGAAGGGTTAGGAAGTTTGGTAATCGACAATAGACAATAGGTGCTGGAGTAGGCCATTTGGCCCTTCGAGCTAGCACCACCATTCACAGTGATCATGGCTGATCCTCCACATTCAGTACCCTGTTTCTGCCTTTTCACCATATCCAAATCTCACCAACGTCTACAGATGTGCCGTAGAAAGCATTTTATCAGGTTGCATCGTAGCATTTGTTTGGGGGGAACGGTTCCATCCAGGACTGGCAAAAATTGCAGAGAATTAAGGACGCAGCCCAGGCCATCATGCAAACCAACCTCCCTTCTATCCCACGCTGCCTGGGCAAGTCCATCAAGGATGAGTCGCATCCTGGACACTCCCTCTTCTCTCCTCTCCCATCGGGCAAAAGGTATAGAAGTGTAGATTCCGGTTTTAGACTTACCCCTTTAGTCTGGTTTAGTCAAACACTAAGTCAAACTCTGGTTCCAAAACCTTACTTTACTGAAGAACAAACTGCAGGGATGGTTGCCGATTCACTCACACAAGGCAACCACTTCTCGTGCAAACAGAACAGAAGTCACAATCAACCGACGCACCCCAAAGAATTACCCACCCTCTTATACCCTTCCAAACTAAGGGCGTGACATTACATGGGGGAGGCACCCCTACAAACCAATCACACAAATCGATCACATTATACAGTTATTGACAGTTCTCCAGACCAATAACAGAATCCCCCTTACATTGTTGCAGGAGAAGCTTCTGGAAGGAAGCTGACTTAACTTGAATAATGCAACATTTACCCTGGAATCCAAACAAACCTGCCAGGCGCTCAACACTTCGGCCAATCAACAAACAGCAGGGTAACTGTCTCACAACATTGTTTACAACATGTACAATTAGTTTGCAGTAATCCAATCACAGCAATGCATTTTACACTTCCTTGGAGGTCCTCTGCAGAAATCACATTCATTCTATCAATTGAAGCTGCAACACTGATCTGGTCCCTAAACTTACTGGCACCATTCAGAAGCTTGTATTATTTCTGCAGAGCACATCAGACTTGACCAAAATGGCCGAACAATACATGAGTCCTTTACTCAATTTTGGTGCTATGGCTGCTCCGTTTTAGTCAGGATTTGCAGAAGTATGAAGGTTTCAAGGTTTCAAGGTGACGATCAGTTTAGTGTCACATGCACCAATTAAGCTACAGTGAAATTCGAGTTACCACACCTCCAGATTCAGGGACAGTTTCTTCCCAGCTGTCATCAGGCAACTGAACCATGGCGACTGAAACATGGTGATTCTTGTGTACCGTCTCAGTGTAATCGGCTCTTCTTGTGCTTAGGTATTCATTCATTCATTCATTCATCATCGCTGAAAACATTAGCGACACAGCGGTGCTGGTTTCCAATGGGAATAACGGGAATTAAGTATGCTTGTGCCTTATGTATAGTGAGATTTCTACTGAACTGCAAAAAAGAATTTCACTGCATGAAAATAATGAACCGTTGAACTATTGAACCATTGAATCATGCAGTTATTATATACATAAAGGCATCTTATGTAGAATGTTGTGCTTACTGCTATTGAATATGGGTATAAAGATCGTCAAAGCTCAACCTCTCAGTCTGACGAAGGGTCTCGAAACTTGAAACTTTACCTATTCCTTTTCTGCAGAGACGCTGAGCTAACCCAGCATTTTGTGTCTATCTTTGGTGTAAACCAGCATCCGCAGTTTCTTCCTCCACCCCACTTTTCTGCCGTTGTTCCTTCCTATCCCATCAGTCTGAGAAAGGGTTCTAACCTAAAATGTCATAGATGGGGCCCTCACTCTTGCCTCCTCGGTACCCCGCAGCTCCGCCCTTGCACCCCCCAACCCCCCTCAGTGGCAACAGAGACAGAGTCCTCCTCGTCCTTACATTTCCCCCATCAGCCTTCGCATACAACACATGATCCTCCAACATTTTAGCCACCTCCCTACACTAGCCACCCATCTTCCCATCTCCACCCCTTTCCACCATCTGCAGAGACCGTCCCCTCCGCTACTCCCTGGTTAACTCATTCCTTCCCACCCAAACCACCCCCTCCCCAGGTACCTTCCCCTGCAACCTCAGGAGATGCAACATCTGTCGCTATACTTCCTCTCTCGACTCTGTCCAGGGACCCCGACAATCCTTTCAGGTTCAGGCAGAGGTTCACTTGCACCTCCTCCAACCTCATCTACTGTATCCGTTGTTCAGAATATGGACTCTTATATGTCAGCAAGACCAAACGTAGACTGGACGATCGTTTCGCTGAACACCTTCGCTCAGCCCGCCTGAACCTACCTGATCTCCTGGTTCCTAAACATTTTAATTCTCCTTCCCGTTCCCACACTGACCTTCTGTCCTAGGCCTCCTTCATTGTCAGAGTGAGGCTTAATGCAAATTGGAAGAACAGCATCTCATATTTCACTTGGGCAGCTTTCAACCCGGGGATATGAATATTGATTTCTGTAAATTCAAGTAACGCCTGCATTCCCTCTCTCTCCATCCCTCCCCCACCCAAGTCACACCAGCTTCTCATTCTCACCTAGCAAACAGCTACCAATGGCCTGTTTCCTTTATCATTGTCACTACTTTACATTTCTTTCATTCTCTTGTTCTATATCTCTCTACATTGTTGTCTATATCTCTTGTTTCCCTTTCCCGTGACTTTCAGTCGGAAGAAGGGACTCGACCCGAAACGTCACCCATTCCTTCTCTCCAGAGATGCTGCCAGTCCAGCTGAGTTACTCCAGCATTTTGTGTCTATCTTTGGTTTAAACCAGCATCTGCAGTACCTTCCTCCGCACGTCAGTCTAAAATGTCACCTGTCCAGTTTCCTCCACAGATGCTGCCTGACCCTTTGAGTTCTTCCGGCACTTTGTTTTTTTGCCCAAATAAAGTCTTCGGAGTAACGGATTATTTTCCCTGCCTCTCTCTCTTCCCCTCTTTCTGTGGAATGTTCTGGCAATCAGTTCCTTTCCCGAAGAGACCATTGCTTTTAAAATTGCCTAGACTCTAATAGGTACATGCATAATGCAACATAGCATCCCTATTTCACCCTTTAGTTAAACTGTTGTGAGGACAAAAAGATAAAGAATATAAAAAAACAGTAATTTGTTTAAAAATGAACAAATGCTCAGCTACGTTTGTGGCAAACACTAAAAGCAAAACAGAATTATTGTTCCCGCTATTTATTTTGTTAAAGCTTAAGTGACAAATATCCATTAATGAGCGTATAATTGTGCTAATATTATTTTTTTAAGTTTAGTTTAGAGATACAGCGCGGAAACAGGCCCCAAATTCTGATTCCGCACTAATCAGCGATCATATAACCATATAACAGTTACAGCACGGAAACAGGCCCTGGTGCCGAACCATTTATTTTCCCCTAGTCCCATCTACCTGCACTCAGACCATACCCCTCCATTCCCTTCCCGTCCATATACCTATCCACTTCACTTTTAAATGTTAAAAGTAAACTAAATGTAAAAAGTAAAATCCACGCAAACTAACACTATCCATGCACACTAGGGACAATTTTACACTAATACCAAGCCAATTAACCTATAAATCTGTACGTCTTTGGAGTGTGAGAGGAAACCAAAGAGAAAAACGGAGAAAACCCACACAGGTCACGGGGAGAACGTACAAACTCTGTTATTATTATATTTATTTTTATTATAATAATTTGACCTGTGTATTATAGTTGTTATTATTATAGTTATTATTGCACTATTATTGTTTAAAAAGGAACTGCAGATGCTGGAAAATCGAAGGTGGACAGAAATGCTGGAGAAACTCAGCGGGTGAGGCGACATCTATGGAGCGACGGAAACAACCGAATCCCTTCTTCAGACCTATTGCAGTATTATTATTTGTTGATTTTTTATGTGTACGTATGTGTGATATATGCGCATATATATGATCTGTGTATATGTGAGTATGTGTGTACACACACACTGAACTTTTTTTCTCATTTATTATGCTGCTTACAGTGTACTGTGTTAAACATATTCTGTTGTGCTGCTGCAAGTAAGAATTTCACTGTTCTATCTGGGACATATGACGATAAAACATTTGACTCTTGAACTTAAAGAGGAAGGCCGTGGAGCGCAAGTCAATGGGTATTTTTAAGGCAGCGATAGATAGATTTCATTTCGGAGTCACGTGAGTGACTTCGTGAAGAGCCCGCCGGCACGCATGCTCGACATATCGTCGTACCGCGTTGCTGCGACGGCTGGCGGTGGAGCGCGCTCCTCGCCAGCCCTTCAGAAGGGACCACGGAGGTGAGTATTCTACCTTTAGTTGGTGGTCCTTGTTGTGGGTTTGTCTTGCAGCAAGGACATGGATGGGAGTTCCAAGGGCCGGAGGACGCCAGGACGAGTTCGCCGGTCAACAGTTCCGGGGCCTTTACTATCAGCAGTACCTGCAACGCAGGCCGGGACTCAGGCGGAGATGTGGGTAAGCCCTGTGTTCACAGGTCCAGATCCGCCAGCACACCACAGCTCGGAAGAGTTCGACGAGGAGGAGTGTGGTGTGCCGCCAGAGCAGGAGGACCCTGCCATGGCAGTCAGGTCGTCAGCGGGCTCGCTGGCGACCTCGAGCACGGCACGTGCCGTTGCACGGCCCGTTCCACTCAGCCCTCCGAGAAGGGGGAGGGGAGGAGCCCAGAAGCCTAACCCTGTCAGGGCTAAGGCATTGCCTGCCGCGGAGGGGCGGTCAGGTTCCAGGGCGGGACCCGGGGCGGCTGTGAGGTCCAGCCGGCACACCCCGACTCTCGACGCCGGGACGGGTCGGTCGAGTCGGGTCTCGTCACGGTCGCCGAGCCCCCCATGGATGGGTGGGCGAGACCATGCGTCGGCAACGTCCACGATGTGGGCAGCCGGCAAGACTGCGCGGGCCCCAGGCAGCCATGCTTCGGCTGGTGCCGACACCTCGCCGCAAGTGCCCTTAGTGGCAGCGGCTTCAGCTCCCGCTAAACGGAGGCGGTTGAACACGCCCGCGCAGGAATCGCGCAGTTTCGCCTCGGCGGCTGTTAGCGACAACTACCGGCACCGGCAGGGCCTCGACGAGGTGCGGGCCGATGACAGGAGCCCGGTTTTCTTTTCAGAGCCGGAGGACTCCGACCACCTGAGTGTTCAGGGTGAAGGGCGTATTGACCGTATGGAGCGGCTGCTGGAGCTCCTGCTTCAACGTCAACAACAGCAGGGCAGCAACAGGCACAGGGCGTCTTCACAAACATCTACTATCAGCCTGGAGCAGCAGGAAGAAGTCCTCATCCAGGCAATGAGCCGTCACAAGGCTCCATCCAATTGCAACTCCCTCAACGTGCCTGTGGTCAATACGCCGATATGGGGCAACATCAGTGCGGCTATCCGTCAACAGGAGGTAAAACTGCAGCGGATCCTGAAGCTCCTCACGGACGGTATTACCGCCTTTGTGCGGTCGGTGGACGGGGACGAATTGAATTTGGACCAGGAAGATGCCCTGGCCCTCCTGTGCGCGACCCAGCACGAAATTAACGGGTTTCGCAAAACCAGCATCCGCCCAGCGCTCAATCCAAAGTTTGCAGGATTGTGCAAACCACCGCCGCCGCCCCCGCCCCCGCCCCGTCAGCTCTTTGGGAAGGACCTCTCGAAGAGAGTCAAAGAGCTTGACGAGCAAGCCAAAACGGTGGGGATCATGCGCCCTCAGAGTGCCCCCACACCGTCAGGCTCAAAGTCTCCATACATTCGATCACGAGGGTCTGCCAGTACCTCGACGAGGACCCACCCTCAAGCTCCACAACGACAGCAACATCAGACCCAGCACCAGGGGTCTTTTTTAGGACAGGGTCGGCAGAGACCCTGGTGGAAAACGAAGACGCCGCGCCCTCAAGCCAACCCAGCACCTCCACGTCCACACACGCGTGTCAAGGACCGCCGGTAACCACGGAGGTGAGGGGGTCTAGTTCTCTCTTTTCTCTCTGTTTAACTTCACATGTTGGTGGTCGCCTTCGGTGGTTTTTGGGTGCATGGGGTAATTTTACTGGTGACGAGTATGTGTTGCAGAATATTCAGGGGCATAAAATTGAGTTTATTAATGGCGACATTCCTCCATCCCAGCACATGCCCGCTCGAACGTTTAAATTATCTGCTGCAGAACAGGCAGCCGGCTATAAGGAATTGTTAAGTCTTGAGCAAAGGAGTGATTAAGAGAGTGGTGCATGAGCCAGTTGAATTTGTTTCGAACATATTCACCAGACCTAAGAAGGATGGAAGTTGTCGTGTCATTATTGATCTAACCCGTTTGAATACTTTTGTAACATATTCTCATTTTAAAATGGATACGTTTGAAACAACCAAATCATTGATTTCTCATGGTTGCTTTATGGCATGCATCGATTTAAAAGACGCATATTATTCCGTATCCGTCCAGAAATGTGACAGAAGGTTTTAAAATTCATCTGGATGGGGCAACTCTGGCAGTATAAGGCTTTGCCTAATGGGCTCACCACAGCCCTAGATTGTTCACTAAATTAGTGAAGCCAATTATGGCTTATTTGAGACAACGACACCATATAGTTATGGCCTATTTAGATGATATCTTAATTGTGGGCCACACCCTGGAATTGGCTGAACAGGGTGTTGCAGCTGCTGTCAATATATTTCACAATTGGGGTTTATTCTCCATCCAGAGAAATCAAAGTTCTACCCTGCCCAGGTGATTAATTACCTAGGGTTCACGGTGAACTCTATAAGCATGAGGGTTACCATTCCAATTAACAAGATTGAGGAGGTTACCCAGGTGTGTCACGATTTAATCCGCACCAATATACCATCGATTCGGCACTTAGCTACAATAATTGGGAAGCTGGTAGCTTTGTTTCCGGCAGCGCGATATGGACCTTTGCATTATCAGAATTTGCAAAGAGCTAAAATTGCTGCGTTAAACAGAACGCTGGTCATTATGATGTGTCCATGCAGCTGCCGCCCGAAGCGATAAATGAGTTGCAATGGTGGGTGTGTCACATTAGCAACTCATTCAAGCCTATTAGGGAGGCTAATCCGGTGGTATATTTGCAAACTGATGCAAGCTCCAATGGCTAGGGAGCTACTGATAATTGCTCTAGTTGTGGGGGCAGTTGGGACACCCTTGAGGCATCGATGTTGTTGACTCAAGGGATTAACTATTTGGAGTTGCTGGCAGCATTCCACGGACTTCGTGCATATTGTTCCAAGCTTGTTGGAGCACACGTCCGTCTCCAAATAGACAACACCACAGCTGTGGCATATTTAAACCATATGGGTGGTACCAGGTCAGTTTCGTGTGACAAATTGGCTAACTCAATTTGGCTCTGGTGTGTTCATAGAGACATTTGGATTTCAGCTACCTATTTGCCAGGTGAGCTTAATACTGTGGCGGACACCAGGTCACGCAAATTTAATGACAACATTGAATGGATGTTGCATCCTGAGATGTTTTCTAAAGTCACAGCCAAATTTGGTAAACCGGACATTGACCTTTTTGCGTCACGGTTGAACCATCAGGTACCAGCCTACGTTTCATGGGAACCAGATCCTGGGGCAATAGCGCTAGATGCATTCTCGCTGGACTGGGGGTATTGGTTTTTCTATGCCTTCCCTCCGTTTTGCCTCATCAGTCGGGTATTGCGAAAGATTCAGGCAGATGCTGCCAAGGGCATCCTTATTATACCCGACTGGCCCACACAGCCTTGGTATCTGGTGGTCTTTGACATGCTCAACGAACCTTGGGTCCTTTTGAAGGGTTGCCCACAATTGGTTACTCACCCTGTCTCAGGGGAGCCACATCCCTGCCATGGCTATTTAAATTTGGTGGCTTGCAGGTTCTGAACAGGCCGTTAGTCCAATACGGCCTCTCGGCTCGGACCATGGATACCATCGGGGCGTCGTGTCGAGAGTCCACAAGGCGAAGATACCGCTCGCATATTAAGAAGTGGGAAGCCTACTGCAGCCACTCTCGCATCACGTACGATGACGTGACAATAACCGACGTCCTGGAATTCCTCGCGGGGTTGCACCATGATGAACACTTAGGTTACAGTGCCATCAACAGCGCCAGAAGTGCGCTATCATTCTACCTCAAGATTGGGGTAGGATCCAACAGGCTAGTGTCCAGACTCATGCGGGGTATATTCAATATGAATCCGCCTACACCACGATATAATATCACCTGGGATGTCAGGGACGTATTAACCCTGCTCAGGACGTGGTCACCCATGGAAGGGCTCCAACTGGACCAACTCGCCATGAAGCTGGTGATGTTACTAGCGCTGACTTCAGCTCAGAGGGTACAGACACTACACAAACTTTGTGTCGACAGAATGACGTCTACCCCCACAGAAGTAGTTTTTTTTCATTAATGAGCTACTAAAGCAGCATAGACCTGGGTACACAGGGCTGCAGCTGAAGTTCCCGGCATACCCCGCAGATGCTAGGCTATGCTTAGCCTCACATATCCACCACTATGTCAAGGTGACGGCACGCATCAGAGGAATGGAGAGATACCTGCTTGTCACTCATAAGAGACCTCATCATCGAGTGACAGTCCAGACGATATCCATGTGGCTTCCAGTCGTCTTGGGTAAGTCAGGTATCGACACTAATGTGTTCAAGTCTCTTTCCACCAGGGCTGCATCGACGTCAAGGGCGAGGGTCATGGAGGTGCCCATGGACCAAAATTCTCGCCACAGCAGGATGGGCTAATGAAGCTGTGTTCCAGCGTTTTTATAACAAGCCTGTTGCTGCTCCTCTACAGTTCGCAGAAGCCGTGCTGAATGCAGGTCACGAACGTGGAGATGTCCCCGCATGAGGGGTTTTTGATTTGTTATTAATAACTCTGCTCTTGTTTTGCAGTATGAACTATTGAGCAAGTTTGTTCCTCCCATCCATCCCTGGTAGTGGTGTGTCAGCATGGACGTGGTCCAGGGCGCGTAATCACAGAAGCTTTGAAGTCTTCACGAAGTCACTCACGTGACTCCGAAATGAAATAGTAAGATTGAACGAGAACTTACCAGTTCGAAGGTTGATCTTTATTTTATGAGGAGCCGAAGTGAGGGATTTCGTGCCCTCCTCGCCCAACCCTCAATCACCTTCATCTGGTAATCTTAGTCACTTCAATCTTACTATGCAAAGTCATTTCTTTGTTGGTTTCTGTGATTCCACGCCGCTACTTTGAAGTATGTCGAGCATGCGCGCCGGCGGGCTCTTCACGAAATCCCTCACTTCGACTCCTCATAAAATAAAGATCAACCTTCGAACTGGTAAGTTCTCGTTCAATCTTACTATTCTTGATTAGTACGGATGCCAGGGGTTATGGGGAGAAGGCAGGAGAGTGGGGTGAGGAGAGAGGGATAGATCAGCCATGATTGAATGGCGGAATAGACTTGATGGGCCGATTGGCCTAATTCTGCTCCTATGACCTTATGAGGCCTGTTAACATATTAAGCTGTTCCTAAGTCTGGTGGTGCGCGCTTTCAAGCTTCTGCATCTTGTGCCAGACGGGAGCAGGGAGAAGGAGGAATGACGGGGTCCATTGTCAAGGTGCCGTGGACAAGTTTTAGCATTCCACCCGGAGTTTTATGTGTCCCCCCGTGTGATGGAGAGCCACTGGCTGGCTCTGTGATCTCGAGAAGTGGAAAGGTTTGTTTTAATTGAATTGAATTGAATTAAATACTTTATTGCCACATCTGACAGGTCGCAGTGAAATTCTCTGCTTGCATACCCTGGGTGTTTTTCTAAGTGATAGCTGTGCAACCAGCTATCATCCCTTTGCTTGCATCCCTTGGGTATGCAATAGTGGCCACATAAAGGGCGCCGGTTACAAAGTATCCCGTGCCAGGTCTGTGTAAAGTACTGTTGACATTGAGTCATAGAACTTCATAATAAATACTTTAGTAAGAATACATACAGAGACCATAGCAACAGATACTGTAGGCTTAAAGTTGTAGCTCAAAGTGATAGTGTGGTTGCTTGCATTCCACAGGATGACATGGTGGAAACCCGGCATGGATTAGGGATCGGGTCCTAAATAGCAAAACCAGTCACGGATCTACAAGTTCCACCCTTGTTTGCACCCGTCCCTCCCACACGGTGGTCCTCCCCATGCCGGGTCCTCCATTGATCTTCCCTCTCTCTCCCCACCCCCACGGGGGGGGGGCCACGCTGGGTCCTCCTGTGCTGCGAGCGGTAACAGCCGGCTATATTTCACCACTAAGAGCTTCCGAGATCCAGATGAACAAAAGGGCTGGTGAGCATCTTGTGCATTAAATATATGTACGTTAATGTGACATAGCCTCAAGCATTAATATGTGGTCAGATAGTCAGCTCCACACAAAGAAAACGGTTGGGCCGCATTCCACTACTAAATGGAAAGTAGGTACTGAGGTTTGTCTTTTAAATAATTTATGGACGTAGTAAACCAGGGGGTGAGCGATTGTTGCAGGAAGCTATCGCTTTGAAATGCCTCTCAATGGTCGAGAGATAAAAGAGGTGGAGAAAAGATATTATCATTCAGCCTACATGAGATAAAATCCAGATTAGAGAGAAAAAGGTATAATTCTTTTCACTGCTCTATTGAATTTCACTTTCAAAGATATTGAATATTTGAGGTGTTATCTATTACACATGTCATCTACACTGTATTCTTCAGAGAGATGGCTTGCAATGAACCACCGTGACTTAATTATATTGACATTCCTTTTATTTTCGTAGGCAGATGATGGTCTAAAATCAATTATTTATGAAGGCCAAGTTCCCCTGGTCTGGATGAGGAGACTATAACATCATAAGTTCATAGGTTTATAAGGTATCGGAGCAGAATTAGGCCATTCGGCCCATCAAGTCTACTCTGCGTGAATGGAGTTTGTACGATCTCCCTGTGACCGCGTGGGTTTTCTCCGGGTGCTCCAGTTTCCTCCCAAATTCCGAAGACGTACAGGTTTGCAAGTTAATTGGCTTTGGCAAGACGTGTGAATTATTCCTAGTGTGTAGGATAGTGCCAGTGAACGGGGTGACTGGCTCTCGATGGGCCGAAGGGCCGGTTTCCACGCCATATCTCTGAAGTCTAAAAAAGCACCCAGCCCAAACTGCTGTACGCTGTCGAATTCTTAACACCAAACTGGCTGCAATATTCAAGGACATCTTCAAAGTCTCGCTCCTGGTCCCCACCTGCTTCAGAAGGGAATCCTATCATACGAGTAGAAACACGGAACTGCAGGCGCTGGTTTACAAAATTAAAAGTGTTGGAGTAACTGCATGTGTATCATGCAGCATCCCTGAAGAACATTGATAGGTGATGTTTTGGGTCAGTCCCCTTCTTCAACACTAATTATGTGGGGGATAGGGAAGCGGAAGAAAACTGGAAAAGACAAAGTATAGTTTATCATTGAAGATACGCACACAAAATGCAGGAGTAGCTCAGCGGGACAGGCAGCATCTCTGAGAAGAAGGAATGAGTGACGTTTCGGGTCGAGACCCTTCCATCTTCAGACTATTTACAATCGAGCCATTCTCTAACTTCAAGTAACCCTTGCTTTCCCTCTCTCTCTCTCCAGCGGGGGTTGCTGATCGGTGCGGACTCGGTGGGCTGAAGGGCCTGTTTCCGCGCTGTATCTCTGGTCTAAACTGAACTAGACACTTCTTCAGACTGATTCTTCAGACCTGAAACATCCATTCCTTCCACAGGTGCTGCCTAACTGGCAGAGTTCTTCCAGCACTTTGTGTTTTGTTCATGATTCCAGCATCTGCAGTGTCTTGTGTGTCTCTCGTTTAGGGCACTGTGAAGCTGCTGCTGGTACAGTTTGTAAAATTCATTCAATAGGCAATAGACAATAAACACTAGGTGCAGGAGTAGGCCATTGGGCCATTTGAGCCAGCACCGCCATTCAACCTGATCATGGCTGATCATCCACAATCAGTACCCCGTTCCTGCCTTCTCACCATATCCCCTGACTCCGCTATCTTTAACAGTTCCATCTAACTCTGTCTTGAAAGTATCCAGGGAATTGGCCTCCACTGCCTTTTGAGGCAGAGAATTCCACAGATTCACAACTCTCTGGGTGAAAATGTTTTTCCTCATCTCCATTCAAAATAGCCTACCCTTTATTCTTAAACTGTGGCCCCTGGTTCTGGACTCCCCCAACATCGGGAACATGTTTCCTGCCTCTAGCGTATCCAAGCCCTTAATATTCTTATATGTTTCAATAAGATCCCCTCTCATCCTTCTAAATTCCAGAGTATACAAGCCCAGCCGCTCCATTCTCTCAGCATATGACAGTCCCGCCATCCCGGGAATTAACCTTGTAAACCTACGCTGCACTCCCTCAATAGCAAGAATGTCCCTCCTCAAAATTTGAAGACCAAAACTGTACACAATACCCCAGGTGTGGTCTCACTAGGGCCCTGTACAACTGCAGAAGGACCTCTACTCAACTCCCCTTGTTATGATGGCCAACATGCCATTCATCACCTCTCACCAAAAACAAAAGTTGAATTTTGAGGTGGTTGAGGCTGTGTCATCTCTGCAACTTTCATTGATTTGACATTCCCGGAACAAATTAAATAAAATTGCATCTACATTTGACAGTCAGTTTACGTGGATGTATCTTAAAGACAATGCGTAGCTTGCACCGTTCTGAAGATGAATGTAAAGAGACAGGCAGATGGAAACTGAAGAAGATAATAAGCCTATCAACAAACAAAAGTGGCTGGACGTTTTTCATCTTCCACTCGCCTCTCTGCATTAGACTTTACAGGTCGGTTGACTTCGATGTCTTTGGTTGCTTTTTTAATTTTTTAAAACAAGCCAGTGGTGGTTTGCTGTTTCCATGGTAACCACAGGGGAAGCGTGTGAGGCCAATACTGAGCTTGGCTCAGACAGTGCGGCACGTCTGGATGGTGGAACTATCCACCGGCAGCACGGTGGCGCAGCGGTAGAGTTGCTGCCTTACAGCGCCAGAGACCCGGGTTCCATCCCGACTGTGGGTGCTGTCTGTATGGAGTTTGTATCTTCTCCCCGTGACCTGCGTGGGTTTTCGCCGAGATCTCCGGTTTCCTCCCACAACTCTAAAGATTACAGGTTTGTAGGGTCATTGGCCTGATATAATTGTAAATTGTCCCTAGTACGTGTAGGAGAGTCATAGAATCATTGAATAATATGGTGCAAAAACAGGCCCTTCGGACCAACTTGCCCACACCAGCCAACATGTCCCAGGTGTACTAGTCAGATAGTGTTAGTGTGCGGGGATCGCTGGTCGGCAGGGACTTGGTGGGCCGAAAGGTCTGTGCTGTATCTCTAAACCAAACCAAACCTAACCAAACTAACGTAAACTAAACTAAATAAAGGAGAACAGCTGGATGAACTCAATGGGTCAGGCAGTGGATGAGGAGGGACATGGATAGTTGACGTTTTGGGTCGGGTATCTTCAGTCTAAATGAAATGGGTCACGGCCTGAACCTTAGACTGTCTATTTCCCGCCGCAGATGCTGCCTGGCCCATTGTTCCTCCAGCAACTCTTGCTTAATTTTGCTGCAGACTCCAGTATGCTAAATTCTTGATTAGTAAGGGTGGCAACAGTTACGGGGGCGAGTCAGGAGAATGGGGTTGAGAGAGAAACATAGATCAGCCACAATCAGATGACTCAAAGGGCCAAAGGACCTAATTCTGCTTCCATGTCTTATGGTATCTGCAAAATCCCATGTCTCTACATCTGGCTGGTTGGATGGTAGAGCAATTCCTTCATTTGGCCTTGAGTCTTTCCCTAATATCTTGATGGAAAATGATGAGAGGCATAGATAGGGTAGACAGTCAGAACATTCATCTCAGGCTGGGAATGTCCAGCTATGTCCAGAGGGTGTAGCTATAAGGTGAGAGGTGAAAGTTTAATGTGGATGTGCATGGCTGGGGTGGTGGTGGAGGAAGATACAATAGTGGTGTTTAGAAACATAGAAACATAGAAAATAGGTGCAGGAGTAGGCCATTCGGCCCTTCGAGCCTGTACCGCCATTCAATGTGATCATGGCTGATCATCCAACTCAGTATCCCGTACCTGCCTTCTCTCCATACCCCCTGATCCCTTTA
The DNA here is from genome assembly GCA_963514005.1 of Raja brachyura. Next base: position 32,787,393 of record OY740807.1, on the reverse strand, counting down.
GCCACAAGTGCCACATCTAACGCCCTCTTAAATATAGCCAATGAACTGGCCTCAACTACCTTCTGTGGCAGAGAATTCCAGAGACTCACCACTCTCTGTGTAAAGAATGTTTTCCTCATTTCGGTCCTAAAGGAATTCCCCCTTATCCTTAGACTGTGACCCCTTGTTCTGGACTCCCCCAACATCGGGAACAATCTTCCAGCATCTAGCTTGTCCAACCCCTTAAGAATTTTGTAGGTTTCTATAAGATCCCCCCTCAATCTTCTAAATTCCATCGAGTACAAACCGAGTCTATCCAATCTTTCCTCATATGAAAGTCCTGACATCCCAGGAATCAGTTTAGATAGGCACATGGAATATAGATCATGTACAGGTCGATGAGATCAGTTTAACAGCATTATGTAGGAAGGAACGACAGATGCTGGTTTAAACCGAAGATAGGCACAAAAATAACCTGGCGTAGCTCAGCGGGACAGGCAGCATTTCTGGAGAGAAGGAATAGGTGGCGTTTCGTGTCGGGACCCTTCTTCAGACTGAGTTACTCCAGCTTTTTGTGTCCAACTCGGCATTATGTTCAGCACAAACATCGTGGGCCGAAGGGCCTGTTCCTGCACTGCACTGTTCTATGTCCGATGTTGTATGTAGCTGCTAGCAAAGCTGTGTTGGACAGGAAAATCAGGATCCGCTGACTGAAATTGAATGCATCGGTTATTTCTTTTTCAGAGTGTCAGAGTGTAATCATCGAACTGGATTGTAATTAGGAATCAGTGAATTGCAATCCAAAACATCTTGACAAATCATTATCTTGGCTAGTTCAGGTGGGTGAAATTGTATTGTAATTAATTAATTTATCAGCCAAGAATGTAAAAACATACAAGGAATTTGATTTACCATACAGTCATACCAAAAAAAGCAACTAGAAACACAAAGGTTAACATAAACATCCACTAGAGCGGCTCCCCCACATTCCTCACTGTGATGGAAGGAAATAAAGTCCTAGCTTCTATCCTCATTCTCCAGCGGACCCTCGGGCAGTCGAACCATCCACAGTTGGGGCGATCCAGGCTCCCGCAGCCGGTGCTCGTAGATCCCGCGTCGGGGCGATCGAAACCCCCACGATCGGGGCGGTCGAAGCTCCTTGGAGCTCCCGAAGTTGGTGCCGAACCAAGGTACCGTGAGCTCCACGATGTTAAGTCTGCAGGCTCCCGCGGTTGGCGCTCCCGAAGTCGATCCCCAGCAAGAGGCCGCCAGCTCCACGATGTTAGGCCGCGACACGGACGGAGATACAATACGGGAAAAGTCGCCTCCCCGTCGAGGAGATCGCTAATTAAATCGCTAATTTATAGCAAGTGGACCACTTGGAGCACGGATCGGCAACCTTCGGCCCCTGGGCCGAATGCAGCCCTTAACCCAAAATCATCCGGACCGCAGGCGGATTTTTTTCCCGTAATCATCCGGCCCGCCGAGCGGCGAGCGCCAACGTGGCTGAGCTCCTGCTGTACCGCATCCTGCGCGAAGCCGCCAGCACGGACGCGCACCTTCTGTCAACACGTTTATGACAGAACTGCAGATGCTGGAAAAATCGAAGGTAGACAAAAATGCTGGAGAAACTCAGCGGGTGAGACAGGCATGAATTGCACGAGGTTGCCTCACCCGCTGAGTTTCTCCAGCATTTCTGTCTACCTTCTGTGAACACGCGATTTGATGCCAGCCATCCGTGCTGGGATGGGGGTGGGATCCATGTGTACGCGTGATAGATGTGGCCCGCCATTCACTCACAGACTTGCGCCCTGGCCCCTGTGCAGAACAAGGTTGCTGACCCCTGACTTAGAGCTTGTCGTTGCTATTCAATATGTTTCTGATATTCCTTTAAATCAATTTCTAGCATCACCTTACCCTTGTACCTTACCCTCAACCTTCTCCTTGTATGTAAATGTGCTGCCACACTTAGAGTCATAGAGCCACACAGCTTGGCACAGGCCCTTCGGCCCAACCTGTGCATACCGGCCAACATGCTCCATCTAAACTAGTCCCACCTGCCTGCCTGTGGCCCACATCCCTCTAAACCTACCCTATCCATGTACTTGTCTAAATGCTTCATCAATGTTGCGATAGTGCCTGCCTCAACTACCTCCCCTGACAAATTGTTAAAGAAGGAACTGCAGATGCTGGAGAATCGAGGGTTACACAAAAAGCTGGAGAAACTCAGCGGGTGCAGCAGCATCTAAGGAGCGAAGGAGATAGGCGACGTTTCGGGTCGAGACCCTTCTTCAGACTGGTCAGGGATCAGGGAAACGAGAGATATAAACAGTGATGTGGAGAGATAAGGAACAATGAGTGAAAGATATGCAAAAAAGTATTGGTGATAAAGGAAGCAGGCCATTGTAAGCTGTTTGTGGTGTGAAAATGAGAAGCTAGTGCGACTGGGGGGGGGGGGGGGGGGGGAGATGGAGAAGGAATGTCAGGGCCAGAGGGCTGAGGGAGAGGTGGGGGGGAGGCAGTCTGGGTTAACAGAATTGAGAAAATTCAATGTTTAAGCCCAGAGGATGCAGACTCCCCAAGCGGAATATGAGGTGCTGTTCCTCCAACTTGCGGTGTTGATCACTCTGGCCGTGGAGGAGGCCCAGGACCGAGAGGTCGGATACGCAGTGGGAGGGGGAGTTGAAGTGCTGAGCCACCGGGAGGTCGGGTTGGTTAGCTTGTTCCATACACCCACCACCCTTTGTGGAAACAAGTTACCCCTCAGGCTCCCATTAAATCTTTCATCCCTCACCTTAAACCCATGTCCTCTGCTTCTCGATTCCCCCACTCTGGGCCAGGGACTCTGCATATTTACCTGATGTAACAACTTGATGGATATTACGACTGTGTGGCACACAACCAATTCATTTATGTAAGAAATAGGAAAAGTAATTATTTGGGTTTGACTGCGTCTGCAGTAATTACATTGATTTGAACTTTGTGCTGTTGAGGATAGCAATCAGCATGGAAATTGCCTTCTCTCTCTTTGGCTGGCATTAGTATCTGGAGATGGGTACAAAGAACTGGAATAACTCAGCGGGTCAGACAGCATCTCTGGAGAAAAGTCAAGTCAAGTCACTTTTATTTCTATAGCACATTTAAAAAACAACTCTCAAAGGGTCTCGAAACCCCGAGTCTGAATAATCGTCACCCATTCCTTCTCTCCAGAGATGCTGCCTGTCCCGCTGAGTTACTACAGCTTTTTGTGTCTATCTGCAATTTAAACCAGCATTTGCAGTTCCTTCCTACACACACTAGAACCTGAAGCCCAGATTCCCTGGCGGCTGCTGTCGGCACTATATAAAACATGCAGCTGCATTTTTAGGATGAATTACAATGGATAAATTATTATAGCCTGGCTGTGGTGTTGTGTGTTTATTCCCAGTACATGGTCGTTACGTTGAAGACTTTCACTTCATTAACTTAAACCACAACCTGAGACCATCTTCTTTATTAATGTTACCCTTTGAGAGATATGTGTGACAAATGTTGCCAAAGGTTGAAGACCATCTATATTATTGGTAGGAAGGAACTGCAGATGCTGGTTTAAAAGCAAAGATAGACACAAGATGTTGGAGTAACTCAGCAGGACAGGCAGCATCTCTGGAGAGAAGGAATGGGTGACGTTTCGGGTCGAGAAGAGTGAAGAAGGGTCTCGACCCGAAATGTTACCCATTCTTTCTCTCCAGAGATGCTGCCTGTCCTGCTGAGTTACTCCAGCATTTTTGGTCTGTCTACAATATTGGCCTTGGTTTATTATTGGTTGGTGCTGAGTTTTCAAGAAAGTGTCCAAATAAAGAAGAGATCAGGTGAAATGTTTTCACCTTGAGGGTAAGGACGTTGGAATTCTCTTTCTAAACACAACAGAAGAAGAGACATTGAATATTTTCAAGGCAGAAGCAGATGGATTCTTTAAAATCAAGGCTGTGAAAGGGAGAACTATATGGTACTAGACTAAGTGAGACCCGTCGGGTCCCATTTTCACATGGGAGGGCTGATCCCCCAATGCAATATTCCACCTCTCCACCAATTCCAATACTGGTGGCCAGTGGGGGGAGGGGGGGGGGCTTTCTGGGGCCCTAGTTTGGGTGCTGTGGGCCGAAGGGACTGGTTTCCAGAGGGCTATTATGGACATTGTGGGCCAAATGGATTCTTGGTCTGGCAGGTCAGTCACTCAGGCCTGGTGGGCTGGCAGCTCAGTCACTTAGGGCTGGTGGGCTGGCAGCTCAGTCACTCAGGGCTGGCGGGCTGGCAGCTCAGAAACTGCCAGAAATTCTGCCCAAAACAGGTGAGAGACTCTGAGACCACAGGGGGAGATGGTGGAGAATCAATTTTAGAAATTTTTCATCTTTTTCTGCAGATCACATCAATGAAGGAGGAAAGTCTACCCTGGCCAGGATCTCACAGGGAGCCAATGAAGGGAGGGAGAAAAGTACTAGGATGAGGTTTAATACTTGCAGGGGGAATACTTACTGATGGGCCGAACAAACTCCTCCTGGGCTAGTACAGACCTGATAGACCGAAGAGACTCTTTAAAAAAAATCGGAGTGCAAACTCAGTGAAAGGCACGTTTTCTGGACTTTTCCTGGCCTGGCACAGGCCTTTTGGGCCACAATGCTCCTCCTGGGCTAATACAGGCATTTGGGCAAAATGGACTGGTTTCTCAGCCAATAGGGGCCTTGTGGGAAGAAATGAATGATTTCAGGCAAGCCAAACAACTAATTTCAGTTCATTTCTATCTCCATTTCAAGCACATGGCAGGACAAACAACTCATTTCATTTTCATTTCATTTCCATTTCCATTTCAATTTCAATTTCCATTTTGGTTTCCAGCACAGTGCCGGCCAAACAACTCATTTCATTTTCATTTTCATTTCTATTTCAGTTTCAAGCACAGGGCAGGCCAAACAACTCATTTAATTTTCATTTCATTTCCATTTCCATTTCAGTTTCAAGCACAGGGCAGGCCAAACAACTCACTTCATTTTCATTTCATTTCCATTTCCATTTCAGTTTCAAGCACAGGGCAGGCCGTACAATTCATTTCATTTTCATTTCATTTCATTTCCATTTCCATTTCAGTTTCAAGCACAGGGCAGGCCAAATAAGTCATTTCATTTTCATTTCCATTTCAGTTTCATGCACAGGGCAGGCCAAACAACTCTTTTCATAAAGGGCTAACAAATCATTTATTGCAAGTACATTGTAGATTCACAGTTCAATTGACTCACAGCTTAGAATCACAGTTGTGGACTCTCCCTCACGATCTCCCAGAGTGACTGACTCATGTCCGGCATCCGGGGCTTTATACTTCTGCCCTCCCCCTGGAAGGGGCGTTACCTTCATCATGGTGATTGACAGGCGAGAGGACCAATCAGCACATCTCAAGATTTTTTAAACATTGATAATTTTTTTATTTTTCAGCGATCTGAAAAATCCTTGGAGCTGCGACAGAGGAGGAGGACTGTGAATAAGATGGCAAAAAATCTTAGCGATATGAAAATAGAGGTCCATCTTCAAGTTCGTCGATGACACCACCGTTGTGGGACAAATTACAGATGGTGATGAATCAGAGCATAGAAGCGAGATTGACCGACTGACCAAATGGTGCCAGCACAACAACCTATCTATCAACATCAGTAAAACCAAAGAACTGATTGTGGACTTTGGAAGAGGAAGGTTGAGGACCCACAATCCTGTTTATATCAATGGGACAATGGTGGAGAGATTCAAAAACTTCCAATTCCTGGGAGTGCATATTTCCGATGATCTTTCCTGGACCCAGCACACTGATGCAATTATAAAGAAAGCACTTCATTGCCTGTACTTCCTGAAAAGATTACCGAGATTCAATATGTCAAAGGGGATTCTCTTGAACTTCCACAGATATAACTTGAACGTCCATGAGTAGAAAAGACTGCAAAAAGTTGTGAACCCGGCCACACATTGGCTCTGACCTCCCCACCATCGAAGGGATCTATTGTAGTCGCTGCCTCAAAAAGGCAGCCAACATCATCAGAGACCCACACCATCCTGGCCACACACTCATCTCATCACTGCCATCTGGAAGAAGGTACAGGAGCCTGAAGGGCCTGTCCCACTGTAAAGCTAATTCAAGAGCTCTCTCGAGTTTATTAAAAAAAAAAGTTGAGTTAAGCACGTAGAATGTACATAGCGGCTACGTCGGAGCTCGAGACGTCTCTTAGCAGCTCGTAATGCTAACGGCAGGCACTCGGGAAACGCGGTAAGCTCGTGAAGACTCGTGAAGATTTTTCAACACGTTGGAAAATGTCCACGAGAGCCCCGAGTACTTACGAGTGGCTATTACCGTAATTCTCCGAGTTTGAATCAGGGGAAACATGGGAGAACTCTTGAATTAGCTCGTACAGCGGGACAGCCCCTTGAGAACTGTCATGTCCAGGTTCAGCAACAGCTCCTTCCCTACAGCCATTAGGCTATTAAACACAACAACCTCATAATCTCTGAACGACAATAGACTATTATTATTATTATTATTATTGTTATTGTTTGTTTTTTGTGTATGTGTGTATGTGTATATATATAAACATATGTGAGTGTGTCTATGTACACACTCTGAACTTTTTTTTCTCTCTCGTTTAACATATTGTCTATGGTGTACTATGCTTACATATTCTGTTGTGCTGCAGCAAGTAAGAATTTCTATCTGGGACATATGACAATAAAACACTTTGACTCTCTTGACCGATAGGAATTATTGGTGCATGGGATTCAATGCCATCAATAATAAATAAACAGACACATACAAATATTCCTGAAGCACTGTGAGGGGTTTTGACCCATTCAATAGTTCTGTAGCGTATTTGTCTCAAACAACAGGACAAAATTAGGAATTGATCAGGCATTTCACACATGACCGCTTGGAAATGTGTTTGCGGTTTTCGGAGCATGTTTTATTCAACTCCTCAGAGCAGCGGACATGGGAAGAGAAGGGATTCAAGAACGGATACACAAGCACTGCAGAGACTGAGATTTGTCCTTTGCATTATTCAAGTCCTTTCAATGGTCCAGCAGAATGATGCAGGTCTCACAGGAAGCTGTGTCCCATGTACAGCTCACCATTGCGGAGATAAGGAGCGTCCAGGATCGGAGGTCACAGTCTCAGAATAAAAGGACATTCCAGAACCAGGGGCCACACAGTTTAAGAATAAGGAGTAAGCCATTTAGAATGGAGATGAGAAAACACTTTTTCTCACAGAGAGCGATGAGTCTATGGAATTCTCTGCCTCAAAGGGCAGTGGAGGCAGGTTCTCTGGATGCTTTCAAGAGAGAGTTAGATAGGGCTCTTAAAAATAGTCGGGGGATATGGGGAGAAGGCAGGAACGGGGTTCTGATTGGGGATGATCAGCCATGATCACATTGAATGGCGGTGCTGGCATAAAGGGTCAAATGGCCTACTTCTGCACCTATTGTCTATTGTCTATTGTCTATTCCTTTAGGAAGGAGATGAGGAGGAATTTCTTTAATCGGAGGGTAGTGAATCTGTGGCATTCTTTGCCACAGAAGTCTGTGGAGGCCAAGTCAATGGATATTTCTAAGGCAGAGAGAGATCGAGTCTTGGTTAGTGTTGGTGTCAGGGGTTATGGGGAGAAGGCAGGAGAATGGGGTTAGGAGGGAGTGATGGAGCAGCCATGATTGAATGGCGGAGTAGACTAGATGGGCCGAATGGGCTAATCCTACTCCTGTCACAGGAACCTATTACAGGCTCACCAGCCAGACCATTGAAATATTAGGGAAGCATTCTTTGCTTGAATGTAGCGTCATGGGTGGACATGTTGGTCAAGAAGGCTTTTGGCACATTGGCCTTCAGACTATTGAGTACAAAAGTTGAGTTCAGTCAGACTATTGAGTACAAAAGTTGGGAGGTTATGTTACAGTTGTACAAGGCATTGGTGACTATTGTGTTCAGTTATGGTCACCCGGTATTTGGAATATATTTAGGAAGGAACCGCAGATGCTGCTTTAGACCAAGGATAGACACAAAAATGCTGGAGTAACTCATCGGGTCAGGCAGCACATCTGGTGAAAAGGAATACAATACAATACAATACCGTTTATTGTCATTTGAACCTCATTGAGGTTCAAACGAAATTTAGTTTCTGCAGTCATACAAACAAGAAAAGAACCAAGACACAACACAGTTTACACAAACATCCATCACAGTGAATCTCCTCCTCACTGTGATGGAAGGCAAAGTCTTATCTCTCCCCTGCACTCCCCATTCTCCTCCCGATGTCAAAGTCAAAACCCCCAGCGGGCGATGGTAAATAAGTCCCGTGGCCATTAAGGCCGCACTGGGCGATGTAAGGCTGCGCTTCGGGTCCTGATGTTGGGCACCAGCAAGTCCCGTGGCCATCAAAGCCACGCCGGGCGATGTAAGGCCCCGCTCCAGGTCGTCTTCAACTCCGCAACTCCGGCGGGAGAAGTTGCCGCCGCGGGAGCTCCGAAAAGCGGTCTCCCACCAGGGACCCGCGAGCTCCCGGTGTTACCGTCCACCGGCCTGCAGCTGGAGCCTCCGAATCTCCGGGGTCGGGCAGCAGCAGCGTGCCACCACAGCTCCGCGACTGGAGCCCCAGGTCCAGTTGGAGGCCGCTTCATGGTGCTAGGCCCCAACGGCAACGGAGACCCGACAGAGGAACGGTCGGGTCCTCCGTACACGGAAAAGATTTTAAACGTAGGCAAAGATTCGCCCCACATTTCTGGAGTCGACCATGTTACAAAGTGCTCATTGTCGTCACAATTTGTTCTCGGCGCCCCTCCCCAGACCCCCCGTCCCCCCACGCCAGGTCCCACTTGTAGCCAGTGGTCATTAAGTGTCTGCATGCAAATCCTTGGGTCGTGTGCAAGGTCACCAGAGGTTTCCGTTCAGGTTTCCTAAGTGGGACAGGGGCATAAGGAGATGACCCCCACCCAGATTGGGGAGGCACGGTGGCGCAGCTGTAGAGTTGCTGCCTTACAGCGGCAGATACCCAGTTTCGATCCTGACTATGGGAGCTGTCTGTACGGAGTGTACATTTCCTTCGTGACCTGCGTGGGTTTTCCCCGGGTGCTCCGGCTTCCTCCCACATTCCAAAGTCATACAAGGTTTGTAGGTTAATTGACTTTGGTAAAGATTGTAAATTATCCCCAGTGTGTAGGATACTGCTAGTGTGTGGGGATCGCTGGTCGGTGCGGACTTAGTGAGCCAAAGGGCTTGTTTCATGCTGTACCTCTAAACTAAACTAAACTAGTTGCTCATCAGAACTGTGGACATGTGTAATACTGTAACGCACACACACACACACACGCATGCACACACACACACACACACACGCACACACACACACACACACACACACACGCACACACACACACACACACACGCATGCACACACACACACACACACGCGCACACACACACACACACACACGCACACACACGCATGCACACACACACACACACACACGCGCACACACACACACACACACACACACACACACACACACACGCACACACACACGCACACGCACACACACACACGCACACAAGCACGCACACACGCACACACACACACGCACGCACACACACATACACACGCACACACACACACACACACACACGCACACACACACACGCACGCACGCACACACACACACACACACGCACACACACACACGCACGCACACACACATACACACGCACACACACACACACACACACACACACACACACACACACACACACACACACACACACACACACACACACTTCTTCAAGGGTTAAGGGCCTGTCCCACCAGCATGCAAGTCTATGCGATTTGCGCGACCTAACGTGGTCGCTTGAGCCGTCCGGCGTCGCGGGGCCGGTCCCACTTCGATCGGAATTGTGCGGAGTTCGTCCCGAGTTCGTCCCGACACCGCGCGGGGCTCCGAAAAACCGACTATGTCCAAAAATCCCGCGCGGCAACGGCTTGTCGGCTCGCAGTCGCCTCAACATTTACACACCGCCCCGACATCGTGCCTCCGTGAACCTATTTGTAAGTGCCTCCATGACCCTCTATGTGTGTGGCTCCGTGGCCCTGTGTGTGTGTGTGCCTCGGTGCCCCTCTCTGTGTGCCCCTCTCTGTCCTGGCGAACTTACCTTGGACTTCGCTCCAAGTTCGCCTCACTTTACGCCGCGTTGCACCACTCACCCGACCTCCGTGCGGCCCCTAATGCCGGTTTGGTTGCGCTTGCCGCATGCAGGCGCATGCTGGTGGGAACGGCCCTGTACAGGGGATCACCCGACCTCCGCACGGCCCCCGCTTCTAGTTTGATCGTGTTCATCGCGTAGAGTTGCATGCTGGTGGGACAGGCCCTTTAAGATGCTGATTAAGACCTTAAAAGATGAACATAGCACATCTAGTTTGCTCCTGAGTTGGATCGAAGACAGACACAAAAAGCTGGAGTAACCAAGTGGGGCCAGGCAGCATCTCTGGAGAGAAGGAACGGGTGACGTTTCGGGTCGAGACCCTTCTTCAGACTGAAAGTCACTTGAAAGCTTCTCTTCTCCAGCTTTCTAAGTGATAACATTCTGTAGAAAATATGCTGCTGAGCTGTGCTGTCTGAACCTGTGATTTTAAAAATAACTACTTTCCCTGCAAGTGCCTGGCTATGTCTCTTGGTGCAAGTAGAGGATTTTTATAAGCCTTTAATAAGAATGTGATGTGAGTCATCTTTGTTCTTTACACACAAGAGAGGCTTAATGCGAATGATGTGGAGTAATTTGATATTATCTAGTTGTTGACCTGAATTAAGCTAATGATGATCTAAACTGCTCTTTAATGTTCCAGCATTGCAAACAATTTGCAGCAGGGTATAAAGGGCTTCAGACATGTGCTGTGTCCATTCACCGATAGTCTTGAGTCCATATTGTAGCAAACACACAGAAAATGAGTCAACAGCTCAATGCAATAGGCACTGGATTGATGACACGAGGAACTGCAGAAGCTGGTTTTACAGAAAAAAAGACACAAAGTACTGGAGGAACTCAGCGGGTCAGGTAGCATTTGCAAAGGGGCCTCATTGAAACTTGAATCGTGAAGGACCTGGATAGAGTGGTTGTGGAGAGGATGTTTCCACTGGTGGGAGAGTCTAGGACCAGAGGCCACAGCCTCAGAATTAAAGGACGTTCCTTCAGGAAGGAGATGAGGAGGAATTTCTTTAGTCACAGGGTGTTGAGTCTGTGCATTTCATTGCCACAGAAGGCTGTGGAGGCCATGTCAATGGATATTTTTAAGGCAGAGATAGATAGAGTCTTGATTAGTACGGGTGTCGGGGGTTATGGGGAGAAGGCAGGAGAATGGGGTTGAGAAGGAAAGATGGATCTGACACGATCAAATGGAGGAAGTAGACTTGATGGGCCAAATGGCCTAATTCTGCTCCTATCACATGAACTTATGATTTGATCATGGATGGATGACATTTCAGGTCAGAACCCTTCTTCAGACTGATTAACACAGTCGCAACTGGATTGACGTTTGGCCCGTTTAACTCTGGCAGTACAACAATCCAAAGCAGACACAGGGAGCTGGAGCAGCTCAGCGGGTCAGGCAGCATCTCGTGTTCTCCTCGGAGACTTAGAAGTTGCAAGATGGCACCGGAGTGCAGCGTTTAAGTTTTGAGAGATCACAAAATGGGCGGCACGGTGGCGCAGCGGTGGAGTTGCTGCCTTACGGCGCCAGAGACCCCGCGTTCGATCCTGACTACGGGTCCTGTCTTTATGGACACCGATTAGTTCCACCTGATGGACCTTTCACTGACAGTCCACCGATTACTTTTCTCAGCTCCAGCACGGTTTCGAGGTAGTAGAGTTGCGGCCTTACAGCGGTCACAGCGCCAGAGATACGGGTTCGATCCCGACTATGGGTGCTTGTCCGTACGGAGTTTGTACGTTCTCCCCGTGACCTGCGTGGGTTTCCCCCGAGATCTTCGGTTTCCTCCCACACATCAAAGACGTGCAGGTTTGTAGGTTAATTGGCTTGGTATAAATGTAAATTTCTCCCAGTGTGTGTTGGATAGTGTTTGTGTACGGGGATCGCTGGTCGGTGCGGATTCGGTGAGTCAAAGGGCCTGTTTCTGTCAACCAAACTAAACTAAAAATGCCGCAAACACTAGTGTCGATGAGAGTTGTGATTCACTGTAAATTGATTGTTGAAGATGTCTGAAGAGAGTTTGGTCACCGTGAGCCAAAGAACCTGTTCCAGTGATGTACTGTTCTATCCATGAGAGCTCTAAGGGAGATCCTCTGGCCCTTCCATTCCAGACGTTATATTCCATGGATTATCCTTTGCACTTTCTGACACCTTAAATAAATTTTGAGTTTCGTTTGGGGATACAGTGCGGAAACAGCACTGCTTCGGCCCACCCAGTCCACGCCGACCAGCGATCGCCCACACAATAACACTATCCTACACAAACCAGGGACAATTAACAATTATACCAAGCCAATTAACCTACAAACCTGTACATCTTTGGAGTGTGGGAGGAAACCAGAGCACCTGGTGAAAACCCACACAGGTCATGGGAAGACCGCTCAAAACTCTGTACAGGCAAGTACCCATAGTCAGCATCGAATCCGGGTCTCTGGCGCTGTAAGGTAACAACCCCACCTTGCCGCCCTTGATTGGGGTTATGGGGAGAAGGCAGGAGAAATGATCGGCCTTGAAGGGCCGAATCGCCCAATTCTGCTCCTAGAACCTGCGACTCAATGGGCCGAAGGGCCTGTTTCCCAGTTGTATCCTTCAATCAATTTTCTGATGAGACACTCATCTTCTGTCATAGGATCTTTCAAAACATTTACGTTCTAAATGATGAATTAAAAGTAAAGTGGATAGGTATATGGACGGGAAGGGAATGGATGGGTATGGTCTGAGTGCAGGTAGATGGGACTGGGGGAAAATAAATGGTCGGCACGGAATGGAAGGGCCGAGAAGGCCTGTTTCCGTGCTGTAATTGTTATATGGTTATATGGTTGTGAATTGCTGTGAGAGCCCAGATTGCGTGTGAATGGATTTTGCGATGGGATATGGATTCAAGGGCCAACTGCAAGCGCAACACATTAAGCCAAGGCAGGGGGTGGGAGCTGCGAGCTCCTTACATTGGAGCTGCCAAGAAGAAGGTGGAATCACAGTCTGCACCACCTATATTTGATGTTTAGACCGACAATGAGCTGTCACTGTGGCGGTGATGAAGATTCCACAGGGGATGTGCCTCTTATTCATCCGCAAGTTTAAATTAGTTCGGGAGCTGTTTAAGGCATTGCTTTTCATGTTGAAGAAAGCTGCAAGACTTTGAATAAATAGTCGGAGTTCTTGCATTCCCAGACATTGGAGAAGAGCTCTCGAAAGACATCTTTATATGGTAGGACTCCAGCGCCAGGGACTGTGATGGAAACATAGCAGGAAAGGACTCCTGTCACTTATTTTATCTCTTAAGATGCCAGCAAGCCATTTATTATTAATTGGGTGAAATGGTGACTAACTTCCTCCGACACAGTGCCTACAAATAGTAGGAAGGAAAAATGGCAACCCTGGGATTAAAAACATGGAAACATGTCAACATGAGAGGTACTCGATAGGCCGGGCAGCATCCATGGGAAGTAGAACAGTGTTTTCATTTTCATGTCATTTAGAGGATGTTTCCACTAGTGGGAGAATCTAGGACCGGACGTCGTAGCCTCAGAATTAATGGACGTTCCTTTGAGAAGGAGATGAGGAGGGATTTCTTTAGTCAGAGGGTGGTGAATCTGTGGAATTCTGACTGGTGTGGGTCAGGTTTGGAGGGATATGGACCAAACCCGTGCAGGTGGGACTAGTGTAGCTGGGACATGTTGGTCGCTGTGGGCAAGTTGGGCCGAAGGGCCTCTATCCACGCTGTATCACTCTGTGACTCGATAAGCTCTTCTCCAAAGATGGGCGGCACGGTGGCGCGGCGGTAAAGCTACTGCATTACAACGCCAGACACCCCGGTTCGATCCTGACTGCGGGAGCTTATCTGCACGGAGTTTGCACGTTCTCCCCGTGAACTGTGTGGGTTTTCTCCGAGATCTTCGGTTTCCTCCCACACTCTGAAGACGTACAGGCTTGTAGGTTAATTGACATGGTACAAAATGTAGAAATGGTCCCTAGTGTGTGTGTGTGTGTGTGTGTAAGGTAGTGCTAGTGTGCGGGGATCACTGGTCAGTGCTGAAGGGCCTATTTCCGCGCTGTATCTCTACAGTAAACTGAACTACAAGGACATCTCAACTAAGAAGAGCAAACATGGCAGTAATCCAACAGGGCGTTGCATTACAGATGGACCCTTGCAGTTGTAGCAGTAGAACCGTCAAAAACAATCTAACAACTCATGAACTCAAGGATTATTGTTCTAACTGGCAAAAAGGAGAGTCAGCATTACATTCACTTTGATAAATGTAATCTGCGTAGCCGTAGAAGAGCATTTTGAAATAATCCATTTTCCTGACAGAGCTGAGAGATCCTATTCATTTCTGTTGTAACCTTCACAGACGACCTCTGCGGAATTACCTTCTGCTCCCTCACTCAGAAGTGTCCAGGAACAAGACCATAGGAATCTGACACCAACAAGGGGGAATGGTAGGGTCGCCAACGTTCTCACTTCCAAATAAGGGACAATGGGCAAAATACGGGACAAGTTCCCGACGGCAATTCGTTGACCGACTCGGCCGTGGCTGGGCGAATGATGAGTTGGCCCGGGTGCCGGACTGCACACAAAGCCCAGCCGGCGGGCCAGCTGAGGAGTTTTGGCCCGCGCGATGTCGCGCGCAAAGTCCGGCGCCCCGTCCAACTCTTGAACCGATGATCTGCCGTGAGAAGGAGGGGTGATGGTGGTGTCGGCGGTAAGCGAAGGTCCAAAGGTCGGAAAGCTGGCCGGGCTGCCGACCGACGGGGCCACAAGCGAGGCGCTGCTGCTGCTGCACTCCATGGGCTGCACTACGTCGGGACGGATGAGACGGGGCCGAACGCGGTGCGCCGACCCGAGTAGTAGCAGTCAAATATGGGTGAAGGGTGGTCCTGTACGGGACAAAATAATTTAGCCCAAAAAACGTGATGTCCCGAAGGAGTGGGCAACACTGGTCCTTCAAACCTGCTCCTTTCATTCATTGTTCTTTATCTCTCTACATCATCATCTATATCTCTCGTTTCCCTTATCCCTAACCAGTCTGAAGAAGAGTCTCGATCTAGTGGTGACGCACTGTCACAGTGGTAGAATTGCTGCCTCACAGCGCCAGAGACCCCGGTTCGATCCTGACCATTGGTGCTGTCTGTATGGAGTTTGCATGCTCTCCCTGTGATCACACTCCTAAGATGTGCGGGTTTGTAAGTTAGTTGGCTTCGGTAAAATTGTCCCTAGAGTGTAGGATTGAACTGGTGTTGATGTGCACGGACCCAGTGGGCCGAAGGGCCTGTTTCCACACTATTGGGATACAGAAGATACAAAAGCCTATAAGCACATACTGCCAGCTTCAGGAACACCATGTTGTCAGACTACTGAACAGACCACTCCCATGCTAAGGAAGCATTCCTCATCTCCCAATCTACCACGTTCAAGCCTTAACACTTTTTAAAATCTGTACTATCTCTGTAGCTAATGTTATATTCTGCAGCCAGACACAAAATGCTGGAGTAATTCAGCGGGATAGGCAGCATCTCCGGATAGAAGGAATGGGTGACGTTACAGGTTGAGACTTATCGACCTGAAACACTACCCAGTCCTTCTCTCCAGAGATGTTGCCTGTCCCGCTGAGTTACTCCAGCTTTTTGTGCCTATCTTCCATAAGTTCAATAAGTTATATGAGCAGAACTATCAGAATTATTAGCAGAATGATCTATCTTTCCCTATCAACCCCTTTCTCCTGCCTTCTCCCCAACGCCATTGACACCTTTACTAATCAAGAATCTGTCAATCTCCACCTTAAAAATACCCATAGCCGTCAGTGACAACGAATTCCACAGATTCACTGCCCTCTGACTGAAGAGGTTCCTCCTCATCATCTCCTTTCTCAAGCTGTCCTCTTATTCTGAGGCTGTGACCTCTGGTCCTGGACTCTCCCACCAGTGGAAACATCCTCTCCACATCCACTCTATCCAGGCCTTCCACTATTCAGTAAGTTTCAATGAGGTCTCCACTCATCCTTCTGAACTCCAGCGAGTACAGGCCCAGTGGCGTCAAACGCTCATCATACGTTAACCCTGGATCATTCCTGTAAGTCTCCTCTGGGACCTTCTCCAATGCTGATCAATCCTTCCTCGGGTTTGGGGGCCAAAACAGCTTCCAATATTTATTCAGCTACAGTTCATGGAAGTGCAAATATTAAATCTGTTAAATTTGATATCCTCAATCACCAGGTACAGAGGGTGTAGAAAACAGCAGTGGAAAGTGTTTGTGGATCCAGTAATTGTTGCTTCTGGGCATTCTTGCAGCAAAGTGAAGTCTTGATCTACATCCAAATTTACTTCAACTGATTTGAGAGTGTGGAATCTGGCCCTGAATACCAGTAACGGGAGGGTTTAAAACTTAGTTTCTGTGAGCAACCTCTCGGTTCTATCCAAGAATCATATGTATAGGAAATGGACAATAGACAATAGATGCAGGAGTAGGCCATTCGACCCTTCGAGCCAGCACCGCCATTCAATGCGATCATGGCTGATCATCCACAATCAGTACCCTGTTCCTGCCTTCCCCCCATATCCACTGACTCTGCTATCTTTAAGAGCCCTATCAAGCTCTCTCTTGAAAATATCCAGAGAACCTGCCACCACCACCCTCTGAGGCAGAGAATTCCACAGACTCGCCACTCTCTGTGGGAAAAAGTGTTTCCTCAAGTCCGTTCTAAATGCCTTACCCCTTGTACTGGACACCCTCACCATCGGGAACACGTATCCTGCCTCTAGCATGTCCAAACCCTTGATAATCTTATATGTTTCAATGAGATCCCCTCTCATCCTTCTAAATTCCAGCGTATACAAGCCCAGCCGTTCCAGTCTCTAAGCATATGACAGTCCCGCCATCCCGGGAATTAACCTCGTGAACCTACGCTGCACTCCCTCTATAGCAAGAATATCCTTCCTCAAATTAAGGGACCAAAACTCCACACAATACTCCAGGTGTGGTCTCACTAGGGCCCTATACAACTGCAGAAGGACCTCTTTGCTGCTATGCTCAACCTCTTGTTGTGAAGGCCAACATGCCATTTGCTTCTTCACTGCCTGGAGAGGCTGGTTTAAAGTGAAGATAGACACAAAATGCTGGGATTTTCTGAAAAAGGGTCTCCAACCAAAACGTCATCCATTCCTTCTCTCCAGAGATGCTGCCTGTCCCGCCGAGCTACGGCAGCATTTTGTGTCCATCCAAGAATCATATTTTCTTTTGTTGATGCCTAAACAGCAAAACTTGGCTGCTCACCTTCAATGATTAAATGCTTGACATATGGCGAGATGCTCCTGCTTTCGCTGTTACGTAACGCAATAACACTTCCCGCAATCTCACAAACTAAAGTGATGAAAACGTATAACTTCAGCGCTCTGTAAATGTAGGGAGAAGCGTTCCCAGGTCGCGTTGAGCTGATTGGAACTTTCACACAGCCAATGGCTGATTGCTCATCATTTCCCGCCATTTATCATAAACATGGAAAATGAAATGAAATATATAAATATATGACAGATTGTTTAATCAGTCAACGGCTGTGTTCTTTTTTTGTATCAAAAAATGATTTATTTAATCTCAACACGATACAAAGACCAAAACAAAACAAAACTGTGGTGACATACCCACCACCATGTTACTAAATCATCAGACAACTTTTTAACAAATATTCTAATACTTCCTATACAACCCCGGTAAAGAGGCAAGGCGAAACCGTCTCGGGGATGGTTAGCTTGGCCAGGCCACTGCTGTGTTCGTGGGTCTGCCAATGGTACACCGGAAATATCTACTATTAATGTCTGAAGAAGGGTCCCAACCCAAATCATCACCTGTCTATGTTCCAGCTGAGTTACTACTAGTTACTATCACTTTACCACACTCAGGGAGCAGCGCTGAACTACGATCTACCGCTTTGGTGACCCATCGGACTGTGCTGGCGTTATCTTGCAGTAAATGTTGTTCCTGGTATCATGTATCTGTAGGTAGACAAATGTGCTGGAGAAACTCAGCGGGTGCGGCAGCATCTATGGAGCGAAGGAAATAGGCAATGTTTCGGGTCGAAACCCTTCTACAGACCGAAACGTTGCCTATTTCCTTCGCTCCATAGATGCTGCCGCACCCGCTGAGTTTCTCCAGCATTTTTGTCTACCTTTGATTTTCCAGCATCTGCAGTTCCTTCTTGAACATCATGTATCTGTACACTGTAAATGGCTCGATTGTAATCACGTGGTGTCTTTCCGCTTTCGGGATAGCGCGCAACAAAAGTTTTTCACTGTGCCTCGATACACGTGACAATAAACTAAACTCAAACAGAATCTACTCCAGCACTTTTGTGTCCTTTTGTGAAATACAGTAGGCCCTCTTTATAATGGATATTGGTTATAGCGGATGGTTCTACTGACCTTCACTGCCAGGTGGGACTGCTGACGCTGGCTCACACGTCGCACACACTTCCCACCGCCTCCCCAGCCGCTTACAGTCCACGCCCACCTCCGCTGCCACTGCTGCCAACCCTTAAGGGCCTGTCCCACCAGCATGCAACTCCATGCAATGAGCGCGACCTAACGTGGTCGCTTGAGCCGTCCGGCGTCGCGGGGCCGGTCCCACTTCGATCGCCGGAGCCGTGCGGAATTGTGCGGAGTTCGTCCCGACATCGAGCGGGGCTCCGAAAAACTGACTATGTTCAAAAATTCCGCGCGGCAACGGCTTGTCGGCTCGCAGTCACCTCGACGCATTACACACCGCCTCGACGTCGTGCCTCCGTGACCCTCTCGGTTGGTGCCTCCGTGAACCTCTATGTGTGTGGCTCCGTGGCCCTCTGTGTGTGCCTCTGTGCCCCTCTCTGTGTGCCCCTCTCTGTCCTGGCGAACTTACCTGAAGACTTCGCTCCAAGTTCGCCTCACTTTGCGCCGCGTTGCGCCACTCACCCGATCTCCGCGCGGCCCTCGCTGCCGGTTTGGTCGCGCTTGCCGCATGCAGGCGCATGCTGGTGGGAACGGCCCTGTACAGAGGATCACCCGACCTCCGCACGGCCCCCGCTTCTAGTTTGATCGCGCTCATCGCATGGAGTCGGATGCTGGTAGGACAGGCCCTTTAGTTCTGTTTAGTGTATTGTCACGCGTACCGAGGTACATTGAAAAGCGTTTGTTGCGTGCTATCCAGCCAGCGGAAAGACAATACATGATCACATTCGTGCCATTTACAGCGTCTAGATACATTAAGGAATAAAGTTTAGTGCAAGGTTAAGTCAGCTAATCGATCTTAAAGTAAGAAATGTTGCTGTGGGTGTAGAGATTCACTTGTGTGGAGCGATTGTAATCTCTGGATCTGTAGATTCTCTGCCACAGATGGCAGTGGAGGCCAATTCACTGGATGTATTCAAGAGAGAGTTAGAGATAGCTCTTAGGGTTAATGGAATCAAGGGGTATGGGGAAAAAGCAGGAACGGGGAACTGATTCTGGACGATCATCTACTATCATATAGAATGGCGGTGCTGTGTCGTGGGGCCGAATGGCCTATTCCTGCACCTACTTTCTATGTCCTATGTTTTTATGTTTCTGTGTGTAACATGTAATTGCAGATCTGCTTCTGTGGCTAGCGAGCAAATAGTCGCCAGGGTTGGGCGCCATCTTGGAAGACCTTACCTGCCGCCCGCGGGCCGCGACCATCGACTCCGCTGATCCTCGCCTCTCCCCGTCCCCCCCCGTCCCCCCCCGTCCGCCAGCAGCCCAGGAAACGCCAACTCACCCAGATTCGAATTCCAGTTCCCGACCGTGATTCTGACAAAGGATCTCACCCATCCACATTCTCCAGAGATGCTGCCTGACCCGTTGAGTTACTCTGGCACTTTGCGTCTGCTCTTTGCCACTGTTCATAAGCCAATGACCATCTGAACCTATCTGAGAAAGACATAAATTTGGTCTACAAATATCCACCAATGTAATTGTGAGCATACTTTTTGAGTTACCTACATTCAGAAGTTCTTGTCCTGAAGCTTTCTCGTAAATCAATACTCTGGAATAGTTGGTGCCAGGCAGTTTGATGTATTCAAAAAGCAGTAGAAATATTGATTTAAAAATCCTTCTGTAGAGCTAAAATGTTATTTTGGTGGGAATACAAAAATGGGCCAAAGTGGATAGACTTATGTTATGTTGTTAAAGAAGGAACTGCAGATGCTGGAGAATCGAGGGTTACACAAAAAGCTGGAGAAACTCAGCGGGTGCAGCAGCATCTAAGGAGCGAAGGAGATAGGCAACGTTTCGGGTCGAGACCCTTCTTCAGACTGGTCAGGGATCAGGGAAACGAGAGATATAGACGGTGATGTGGAGAGATAAAGAACAATGAATGAAAGATATGCAAAAAAGTATCGATGATAAAGGAAACAGGCCATTGTAAGCTGTTTGTAGTGTGAAAATGAGAAGCTAGTGCGACTTGGGTGGGGGAGAGATAGAGAGAGAAGGAATGCCAGGGCCCGAGGGCTGAGGGAGAGGTGGGAAGGGGAGGAGGCAGCCAGGGTTAACAGAATTGAGAAAATTCAATGTTTAAGCCCAGAGGACTCCCCAAGTGGAATATGAGGTGCTGTTCCTCCAACTTGCGGTGTTGCTCACTCTGGCCGTGGAGGAGGCCCAGGACCGAGTGGTCAGATACGGAATGGGAGGGGGAGTTGGAGTGCTGAGCCACCGGGAGGTCGGGTTGGTTATTGCGGACCGAGCGGAGGTGTTCGGCAAAACGATCGCCCAGCCTCCGCTTGGTCTCACTGATATAGATCAGCTGGCATCTGGAGCAACGGATGCAGTAGATGAGGTTGGAGGAGGTGCAGGTGAACCTCTGTCGGACTTGGAAGGACTGCTTGGGTCCCTGAAAGGAGTGGATGGGGGAGGTGAAGGGACAAGTGTAGCATCTCTTGCGGTTGCAAGGGAAAGTGCCCGAGGAAGGGGTGGAGCGGGAGGGAAGGGAAGAATTGACAAGGGAGTTGCAGAGGGAGCAGTCTTTGTGGAAGGCAGACGGGGGGCAGATGGGAAGATGTGGCGAGTGGAGGTGTCACGTTGGAGGTGGCGAAAAGACTTATGTTATGCATCTCTCGATGTTCTTCCACATTCAGATGATAACCAAGGCTGCATCTCTTTGTAATCTTCCTTGCAATCACCCTGGCTGCAATACTTCACCTGATCTCTTGAACAAGATGCCCACCGGAGTGGAATTAATGTACAGGTCAATAGCGATACTGTTCAGCTTTGTCATTTCTAATGCATAAGCAGGATTGTCTCAGTCTGAAGACGGGTCCCCACCCGAAACGTCACCCAACCTTTGCCTCCAGAGATGCTGCCTGACCTGCTGAGTTACTCCAGCATTTTGTGCTTATTGTTGGTATAAACCAGCATCTATCTGCAGTTCTTTGTTTCTACATTTCGTGGCTGTTCATTCTCATGGTTTACTTGTCTATTAACGGTGAATACATCAAGAAGAACTTTCGAAACGTTTTTATTTCAAAGTAAGCCCCTTGTACTTCACCTTTGATCTTGTTGTTAATCAAAACAATCTCAACTTCAGTCATCGTAGGACAGGGGACCTTCGACGAGCGAAGTGAATGAATGGATAATGAAGTAGATTTTCAAAGTCTACAGAGAGATTTGGGCCATTTGGAAGAGTGGGCTGAAAGATGGCAGATGGAGTTTAATGCTGATAAGTGTGAGGTGCTACATCTTGGCAGGACAAATCAAAATAGGACGTACATGGTAAATGGTAGGGAATTGAGGAATGCTGTGGAACAGAGGGATCTATGAATAACTGTGCATAGTTCTCTGAAGGTGGAATCGCATGTAGATAGGGTGATAAAGAAAGCTTTTGGTGTGCTGGCCTTTATAAATCAGAGCATTGAATATAGGAGTAGGGAAGTAATGTTAAAATTGTACAAGGCATTGGTAAGACCAATTCTGGAGTATGGTGTACAATTTTGGTCGCCTAATTATAGGAAGGATGTCAACAAAATAGAGAGAGTACAGAGGAGATTTACTAGAATGTTGCCTGGGTTCCAGCAACTAAGTTACAGAGAAAGGTTGAACAAGTTAGGTCTTTATTCTTTGGAGCGCAGAAGGTTAAGGGGGGACTTGATTGAGGTCTTTAAAATGATGAAAGGGATAGACAGAGTTGACGTGGATAAGCTTTTCCCATTGAGGGTAGGAAAGATTCAAACAAGAGGGCATGACATGAGAACTAAGGGACAGAAGTTTAGGGGTAACATGAGGGGGAACTTCTTTACTCAGAGAGTGGTGGCTGTGTGGAATGATCTTCCTGCAGAAGTGGTGGAGGCAGGATCGATTTTAACATTTAAAAGTAAAGTGGATAGGCATATGGACGGGAAGGGAATGGAGGGGTGTCGGCTGAGTGCAGGTAGATGGGACTAGGGGAAAATAAATGGTCGGCATGGACAGGAAGGGCCGAGAAGGCCTGTTTCCGTGCTGTAATTGTTATATGGTTATATGGTTATAACAGTAAGAATCGACCCAGTCTGATGAAGGGCCTCGAACATATATTTTGCTGATCCATGTCCTCCCAGTGATGCTGCCTGACCTGCTGAGGTACCAGCACTTTGTGGGGTTTTTTAACAGATGTCGAAGGCTGATCTCTACACTGTCCTTTACCAAAGTCATAGAGTGACACAGCATGGAAACAGACCCTTCAGCCCAACTTGCCCACGCCGGCCAACATGTCCGGGCTACACTAGTCTCACCTGCCTGCGTTTGGCCCATATCCTTCCAAACCTGTCCGATCCATGTACTTGTCTAAATGTTTCTTAAACTTTGCGATAGTCCCTGCCTCAACTGCTTCCTACATATATAGGTGACTTTTCATATCAGTACACATCTTCAGACTGAGTGTGGTGGCAGATAAGGCTGAAACAGAGGAGGGCCAGGACAAAGCCTGGCGAATGATAGTATGCAGGGTGGGGTTTATAGGTCAATGGCTGGGCAAAGGGCAGAGGTGAAATGGCGAATGGTGTGAGGTAAGGATAGAAGAGGCGAACATTGTGAAGCTAGAGGTAGGAAGAAGTGGAGAGTTGGGTCATGGAGAAGGGAGCAGCAATAGGGGTTGTTTGTAAGTTAGTTTAGTTTAGAGATACAGCGCAGAAACAGGCCCTTCGGCTCTCCAGCTCTGAAATTAAAAGATGCATAATGAACAAAATACCAATCTCCAGTGTATACACATTTCATTTGCTTCACTGTAACTGGGATGTTAGCTATAATTACTGCATGATTGTTAAAACAAAATATTGCATTTGTAATTCTGCATTGTTGTTTTCTACTGCTCTGAACATCTATAGCCCCTGCAGTAATATTAAAGACACACCGTTCTCACAGTAGTCCTGCCGTTTGCTGTCTACATGAGTCGGATGTGGGTCCTTGGAAGGCAGTAAAGACAAAACCAGAAACTTGACTCATTTCTGCTGGTCGCTGCTCCGTTTGCAAGGCAGTTTATAATCAAACGAAAAGATAAAGGCCCTTTGGCCCGCTAGGTCCACACCGACCAGCGATCCCCGCACACTAACACTATCCTACACATACTAGGGACAATTTAGATTTATACTGAAGCCTATTAACCTGCAAACCTGTACGTCTTTGGAGTGCGGGAGGAAACCGATGATCTCGGTGAAAACCCACGCAGGTCACGGGGAGAACGTACAAACTCCGTACAGACAGCACCCGTAGTCGGGATTGAACCCGGGTCTCCGGCGCTATAAGGCAGCAGCTCCACAATGCCACCTAAGTTAGTTACCTAACATGGGAGAATTTAATGTTCTTCCCATTAGATTGTAATCTACTCACGTGGAATATGACGTGCTGTTCCTCCAGTTTGAGTGTGGCCTCACTCTGGCAGTGGAGGAGGCCCAGGAGAGACAAGAGCACCATTGGAGTGGGAAGAGGAGTTAAAATGGTTCGCAGTTGGAAGGAGAATTAAAATTGATCATTTATGTGCCTTGGCAAAAAAAGTTAGGCACTTCATCCCAAGATTTGTGGGTGGCACGGTAGCACAGCGGTAGGGTTGCTGCCTCACAGCACCAGGGTGACTACGGATCCTGACTACGGGTGCTTGTCTCTACAGAGTTTGTACGTTCTCCCCGAGAACTGCATGGGTTTTCTCCGAGATCTTCGGTTTCCTCCCAGACTCCAAAGACGTATTGGTTTGTAGGGTAATTGGATTGGTATAAATGTAAAAAATGTCTATAGCGTGCGTGGGATAGTGTTAAAGAGCAGGGATCGCTGGTCGATGTGGGCTCGGTTTCGTTCAGATCAGTTTAGTTTATTGTCACGTGTACCAAGGTACAATGAAAAGCTTTTGTTGCGTGCTGTCCAGTCAGCGGAAAGACAATACCTGATTCGGCGGTCCAAAGGGCCTGTTTCCGCGCTGTATCTCCAAACTAAACTAAACTAAACTGAAGTAAAATAATCATCTTCTTCTTAGGCCTCCTTTGGTTATGGCTGGCCATGGGTGTCTCCAGGGTGCTATTCCCTATATGGAGGACGCCTGTGCGTGCCTTTGTTTAACATGGGGAGACTGGTGCACAGGCAGCCACCCCATGGTCCTTGACAGATCTGGGTCAGGTTGCAGTGGCATGGAGTCCAAGACGAGCAGAGATCCTGTTCTGCTGCAGCCTTCATCCGCCTTCCCAGCCGTTGTGATGCTCCAATAATCATATAATCTATAAAATGATCCACGATAATCCACACGATCCATGCTCGATTTATCTCCGATTTATGCCCATGCAGCATTGTGTTATTACTGCTCGAACAAGAAGATTGCAGCTAGCAGCCATTTCACACAACCATTGGCACGCCCAAACCTTGTTACTGCATCTCCATATCTGTTTGCCTCTTTAATGCAGCTGCCAACGTCCTTGCCAAAATATTGGCTGAATTCCCGCTCGCTTCAATTTCATTTTCGCTAATCTTAAAGAGACAGAGGAGTGTTTTCAGATCCACCACTTACGCTCGGAGGATTCATTAACCTTCTTCACTGCTGTCTCTCGCGCTTCATTGTGATCTTGGCAGGCTCCCTCGCTGTGGGGGAACAAAAAGCTTTTGACAAGGCAGATAAATGTGTTTTGGCAGCAGGTTTCTGAAATGAGCAAAGCTGTTTTCAACGAGGATCTGCCAAGCACCAGGGTACCCTCTTTTGAAGATGTTCAAGCAAATAGTCTTTACGTTACTTGATCTCGTTACCGGCTCTGTCTTGTTCACTCTTAACCGCACAGTCGCGCGGTGGGGCATGGTTACCGATGTGTTCCCGAGACTCTTATTGCATCCATTCACCACGAAGATTGAGTTCGGTTTAGTTTATTGGCACGTGTAATGAGGTACAGTGAAAAGTTTCTGTTGCATGCTAACCAGTCAGCGGAAAGACAAAAGTGATTACAATCGAGCTGTCCACAGTGTGCAGATACATGGCATCGGGAATTACCTGAATTATGTTTAGTGCAAGAACAAAGCCAGGTCAAAGATACTCCGAGGGTCTCCAGTGAGGTAGATAGTAGCTCAGGACTGCTCTCTAGTTGTGGTAGAATGGTTCAGTTGCCTGATAATAGCCGGGAAGAAACTGTCCCCGAATCTGGAGGTGTGCGTTTTCACACTTCGAAAACCAGTTCCCTTTCTCGCATAGATACGACATGATTTTATCTCATTGATTTGGAAGAGACACCTTAAAAGATGAGCATAAGCACGGTAGTGCAGTGGTAGAGTTGCTGCCATACATCGCTTACTGTGCCAGAGTCACAGGTTCGATCCTGGCCATGGGTGCTGTCTGTACGGATTTTTCATGTTCTCCACCCTGACGGACCTGTGTGGGCTTTCTTTGAGAACTTCGGTTTCCTCCCACACTCCAAAGGCGTACAGGTTTGTAGGTTAAGTGGCTTGGTTTAAAAAATGTCCCTAGAGTAGGATAATGTTAATGTGCGGGGATCGCTGGTCGGTGCGGACTCGGTGGGCGAGTGGGCCTGTTTCCGTGCTATATCTCTAAACTAAACTAAATAAGCTAGGAAATTATATCTTTAATAAGCCTGTCTAAAAGCATGCGTGAAGTATTGGTAGTTGCGTCTCAGGTCCCCCCCTTCACCCTAAACCTATGGCGTCTGGTTCTCACCACTGATTAATATGAAATGCTAAATGTAAACTAAAGGGCCTGTGCCACTTGCCGATTTTTTTCGGCAACTGCCAACGTCATATCAGTGTCGCCAAAAGATTTAGAACATTTCGAAGTCCAGCGGCGACAAAAAAAATGTTGCGATGCTTGAAAAAATACCGTGCGTCAATACGTCATCATGCTGCGTAGCGCCGTATCACGCCGCGTCATGTCGCAAATTTTTCGGTGACCTGAAATGTCAGTCAATGATGCTGGCAGTCACCGAAAAAATCGCCAAGTGGGACAGGCCCTTAAAGAGTCCTCGACACATGTGGGACTTTATTTGGGTTGTTAGCTGAAATGTTCTTCTAATGTGTCTATTCACAATTTAAAGTGGTTTGCAAACCTCCCCAGTCAGAACGTTTCTCCCAAGGTGAAAATCTCAACAAGTACAGGGCATAGCTTGAAGCTGACTACGGGTGCTGTCTGTGCAGAGTTTGTATGTCCTCCCTTTGACTGCGTGGGTTTTATCCCAATGCTCCGGTTTCCTCCCACACTCAAAAGACGTGCAGGTGGGATAAAACTAGTGCACGGAGTGATCAGTGGTGGGCACGGGCCGAAGGGCCTTTTTCCGTGCTGTATCTCTAAAGTCGAAAGTCGAAAGTGAGAGGGGAAAAGTTTAAAGGAGATATGCGGGGCACGATTTCTTACACAAGAGAGCGGTGGGTGCCTGGAACCTGCTGGAGGTGGTAGTAGAAGCAGATGTGAGAGTGGCATTCATGAGGCTTGTAGTTGGACACATAGATATGCAGGGAATGGAGGATATGGATCATGTATAGACGGAGGAGATTAATTGAACTTGGCATCTTGTTCGGCAAGGACATTGGAGACAGAATGACCTGTTCCTTGTGTTGTTCTGTTCTACGTTATATGTTCTAAACCGGAAATGAGCCCTGTTTATTACTGCGCCGTGAATATTATAGACAAGAATGGCCAGAAGTCACAAGGGGAGAGACTCTTAGTTTAATTTAGTTTAGTTAAGTTTAGTTTAGAGATAGAGCATGGAAGCAGGCCCTTTGGCCCACTGAGTCTGCACCGACTCGGATCACCCATAACAGGGGTGGGAAAACATTTTCATGTCAGAATGCGGCATTAAGTTAGCTGTAATCTATAAGGCCGCATCCAAGAAACGTCAATTAGATATACTTCAAAATGTACATTATTTTGTTAAAATAGGCCTCATGACGTACTAATGTTTTAATTGTGGCCGTCAGTCGGGGAGGATTATTTCGTTGAATTTTCTTTTACTCTTTGGTATTTTAAATACGTTCATTTTAAGATGAAAATAAAAATAATAAAAGACAAACAAAAACATATTAATAAAAATAAAAGGATTTTGTTCTACAAAATTTAGATCCCTTGAAAAGGCCGCACTTAAAGGCCTAGAAGGCCGCAGGTTCCCCACCCTTGACCCATACACTAGCTCTAGCCCACACACTAGGGACAATTGATAGCAGCCTATTATCCTACAAACCTGCATGTCTTTGGGGTGTGGGAGGAAACCGGAGCACCCGGAGGAAACCCACGCAGTCACCGGGGAGAATGCGCAAACTCTGTACTGACAGCAGCCGTGGTCAGGATCGAACCCGGTTCTCTGGCTCTGCAAGGCAGCAACTCTACCGCTGCGCCACCGTGCCGCAACAAACTTAAACAAATATATTTCTCTCTTCATCTCTATGTTTCATTTCTCACAAGTTGTAGATTTGATGAACGCTTGGTTCACCCATGGCGTGCTGAGATATTAAATCTTTGGCAAACATTCTGGGTATGTAGGCCACACACCACCTCTATTGCACAGCACAGCTGCCAGGCGCTGTTAATAAAACTCAAGTTCCTGAGATACGGCTGCAGTGCGTATCAGCGTCCCACTGTAAATGTTCTTGGCAAAGTATTTATCAAGCACATTTAATTTTGTTAAACTGCTGGAAATCAATAACCCACCCAGACATAAAATATGCAAAGTCACTAAGAATCACTTCATATTTAAGCTACCGAATCTAACATAATTTTGCACTTGTTCTACTGACAATATTGAACTGTATAAATTCAATGCCCTATAAAAATTAGTGGCACGGTGGCGTTGCCTTACAGCACCAGAGACACGAATTTGATCCTGACTACGGGTGCTTTTCTGTGTGGAGTTTGTACACTCTCCCCTTGACCTGCGTGGGTTTTCTCCGAGATCTTCGGTTTTTCTCCCACAATGCTCAGACGTAAAAGTTTGTAAGTTTGTAAGTTGTAAAATTGTCCGCAGTGCGTGTAGGGTAGTGTTAATGTGTGTGGATCGCTGGTTGCTGGTTAGTACGGACTCAGTGGGCCGAAGGGCCTGTTTCTGCACTGAATCGCTAAACTAAAAGTTAAAAAATGTAGCGACAGCTTGTTGCTTGAATAATGTGTTTTCCCAGTGATATAACCAAATAAAATTAGCTGAAGGAATTTTTTTGTCAGAATTATGCTGTAGGAATGGTGTGCAAGCAATGTGCTAAACAACAGGATTGAAGTTGATCAAAGGATATGGATCAAACATGGGCCAGGTGGGACTAGTGTAGCTGGGACATGTTGGCCAGTGTGGGCAAGTTGGGCCGAAGGGCCTGTTTCCACATTGTATCATTCTCTGACTCTGTGACTCTATGACTCTAAGTAACTCAAGGATCAATGGAGAAACCCTAGTTAACTAATTGACTGTTCATATCACAACATTGGCAGGCTTTATCCTTTCCATTCTGGGAACAAAGCCAGAGATGCAGTCTGACACGGACTGGCCATTAAACCCGAATGTAAGATTTTGCACACCTTACCCTTCCGTATATCTATGTCTCCCTCTCCCCTGACTCCCAGTCTGAAGAACGGTCTCGACCCAAAACGTCACGCATTCCTTCTCTCCAGAGATGCTGCCTACCCTGCTGAGTAACTCCAGCATTATGTGTCTATCTTCAATTTAAACCCGCATCTGCAGTTCCTTCCTACTAAAATAAGAAAACGAGTCAAGACTTACAGTTCTGCTGATTTTGGACTCACTGACTCATTTTGACCGTTCAAAAGTGTTATTTGCTTTATGGCGTATTAAAGTTTTACGACACGATAAGTATGATATTAAAACTATTGTTGCCAAATGCAGAGTAAATTAGATGTACATTTTTGCCCAGTGAAGTCAACACTTTACAGGATTTCTCCAAATTGTGACGGTCTGGAATTAATTTGCCGAATTACGGTGTCAAAAAGTCGACTTAGACACACACAACATATCAACCAAGTCTGAAGAAGGGTTGCGGCACAAAACGTCACCTTTCCGTGTTCTCCAGAGATGGTGTCTGACCCGCTGAGTTACTCCAGCACTTTGTGTCATGTTTTGTAATCCCCGCACCTGCAGTTCCTTGTGCCTACGTATCAATTAACTTGATTTTCATATTGTAAATGACAGGTCTGTGAATACAAAGTCCAAGTTTAACCAAGTGCACCTTGTACTTCTCCTATCCTTGCATCTTCACCTTTGGTAGTTCAAGGGTAGAGACCCGGCTTCGGTCCCGTCTACGGGTGCTTTCTGTACGGAGTTTGCACGTTCCCCCGGTGACCGCGTGGGTTTTCTCCGAGAACTGCGGTTTCTTCCCACGCTCCAAAGGCGTACAGGTATATTAGGCTTATTGGCTTGGTAAAAGTGCAAGTTGTCCCCAGTGTGTGTAGGATGGTGTTAATGTGCGGGCATCGCTGGTTCGGTACGGACTCGGTGGGCCGAAGGGCCTGTTTCCACGCTGTATTTCTAAACTAAATGAAACTAAACTTTGCCAAAACACAAAATGCTGGAGGTCATAAGGTCATAAATCATAGGAGTAAAATTAGGCCATTCGATCCATCAAGTCTACTCCGCAATTCAATCATGGCTGATCTATCTCTCACTAATAACCCCATTCACCTGCCTCTGACACCCATACTAACTAAGAATCTATTAATCTCTGCCTTAAAATTATCCACTGACTTGGTATCCATAAGAAGGGTTTTGGCCCGAAACGTTACCTATCTCCTTCGCTCCATAGATGCTGTTGCACCCGTTGAGTTTCTCCAGCATTTTGTGCACCCTGGCATCCATAGCCTTCTGTGGCAAAAAAAATCCACAGATTCACCACCTAAGATTCACCCAAGAAATTCCTCCTCATCTCCTTCCTAAAAGAACGTCCTTCAATTCTGATGCCATGACCTCTCGTCCTAGACTCTCCCACTAGTGGAAACATCCTCTCCACGTCCACTCTATCCAAGCCTTTCACTATTCTGCACGTTTCATCCCCTTCCTAAAATAACTCAACGGGTCAAGCAGCATCTGCGGGGGGAATGAACAGATGACGGTTTTTGGTGGCGACCCTTCTTCAGACTGA
The DNA here is from genome assembly GCA_963514005.1 of Raja brachyura. The sequence continues at coordinate 32,756,611 of OY740807.1, read as the reverse complement.
TTGCGGTGAGGGTGGGCAACGCCAGGCGAATGAGAGGTGGCTACAGGCGAGTGGGGGGGGTCGATTGGCAGATGGGTGGAGTAAGTGACAAAGGCTGGAGGTGAGAAGGAGGCAAAAGGGTGTCAGATACGGAGAGAGGAGGAGGGAAATGTAAAGCCAGGGGAAGGGATATAGGTCAAAAATCACAGGGGGAGGGGAGAGAGAGGGGGGGGCGTGGGGGTAAAAGAAAAATGGGGCGATTTGGGGACGGCAGATGAGTGTAGAGAAGAGGGGAATAGAACAGGGTAACTGGGTGTTGAGAGATGGTGGGAGAATTTGGTGTGTCAGATGAGGAGAGGAGAGGAGTAAAATGTCTCCTAGACTGTCCTGTCTCTTACTCCATTCTTGATTGATTGAAGGGTTTTGGCTCGAAACGTTGCCTATTTCCTTCGCTCCATAGATGCTGCCGAAACTCAGCGGGGTGCAGCAGTATCTATGGAGCGAAGGAAATAGGCAACCAAAGGGTTTCGGCCCGAAACGTTGCCTATTTCCTTAGATGCTGCACCCGCTGAGTTTCTCCAGCACTTTTGTCTACCTTCGATTTTCCAGCATCTGCATTTCCTTCTTAAACAATTGATTGGTCCATTTAATTGATTAAGAAAGAGCTGCAGATGCGGGAAAAATCCAGGGTGGACAAAAAAGCTGGAGAAACTCAGCGGGTGAGGCAGCATCTATGGAGCGAAGGAATAAGTGACGTTTCGGGTCGAGACCCTTCTTCAGTATTCATTGAAGCCCCCAAGGGTCCCCATCTATTGCCCCCCCCCCCCCACGTGCCCTGAGTCTCTCCCTGTTCTCTCAGCCCCCCCCCCCCCCCCCCCCCATACCATGAATATTGATTTCTCTAACTTCAGGTAGCCCTGGCATTCCCTCTCTCTCTATCCCTCCACCAGCCAAGTCGCACCAGCTTCTCATTTTCACCCAACAAACAGCCAACAATGGCCAGTTTCCCTTATCTTCGGTACTTTTTTGCATATCCTTCATTCATTGTTCTTTATCTCTCCACATCACCGTCTATATCTCTCGTTCCCCTTATCCCTAACCAGTCTGAAGAAGGCAATCGACTTGAAACATCACCCATTCCTTCTCTCCAGTCTGCCTGTCCCGCTGAGTGACTCCAGCTTTTTGTGTCGATCTTCGGTTTAAACCAGCGTCTGCAGTACCTTCTTACGTCATTCTAATACATCTGTGGCTAAAACTCTCTTTACAAAAAAAATTGACCACCACCAAAATCGTTTCCACAATGAGTCCATTCAGTTCAATCTCCCCCTCTCTCTCTTGTTAAATAGTCCTGGGGCGATTTTGTCTGACGATTCCACACAATTGCAGGCCTTTGGGCGACCCGATGGCGCAGCGATGGCGGTAGAGTTGCTGCCCTACAGCGCCAGAGACCCGGGGTTCGATCCCGGACACGGCTGCTGTCTGTACGTGGAATTTGCACGCTCTCCCCGTGACCTGTGTGGGTTTTCTCCGAGATCTTCGGATTCCTCCCACACTTCAAAGATGCACAGGTTTGTAAGCTAATTGGATTGGTACAATGTAAAATGTCCGTAGTGGATGTAGGATAGTGTTAGTGTGCGGGGATCGCTGGTCGGCGCAGATTCGTTAGGTCTCTAAACTAAACAAAACTAAACTACACTACAGGTATAAAACTCGCCGTGGAGTAAACCTATAACTCATTAACCAAGAGTTCTCCCGAGTTTGCCCTGATTCAAACTCGGAGATTTACGGTAATGGCCACTGGTCGGTACTCGGGGCTCTCGTGGACATTTTTCAACATGTTGAAAAATCTTCACGCGTCTTCCCGCGCTTGCCTGCCGTTAGCGTTAAGAGACGTCCCCGAGCTCCGACGCACCCGCTACGTTCGTTCTCCGTGCTTACCACGGGTTTGATTTTTTTTTAAAACTGGGGAGAGCTCTTGGAATGAACTCGTACCGTGGGACAGGGCTGTGTGGGCCTATTGAGATATTCAATACAACAAGCCCTCAGAAGTCACTGTGCGGTCGTACGCGGCTTTTGATGCACCACGGTGTGCGAGGAGAATGAGTATAGCCCAGGGCTCTTCAAATAAAAGGCTCCTAATCACAGTCATGATTACAGAGTGACCATTTGGGAATTGTTTCAGACCGACCGATACAGGGACGGAGTCGAAAGGAACACGAGTATGAAAGGATTGTGCCTGAGGGGGGAAAAACACAGTCGAGGTTACATTTTGTGTGGGCTGTTGACTTTTCTCTGCAGCGTGTGACTGCATAATTGTCTTTGTATTACCACTGATTAATTGCCAAACGGCGGTCCAGTTGCAAAAGAAGCTGTGTGAATTGTTCCATCACGACCTTTATTGGAAGGGTTTAAACACACTGCACTTTTCCAATATACAGTAAAACTCTGATTGCTCCCCATTTTTCACTTACGCTCTTTATAGTTAATGGCGACCTGCAATGACTGAGTTATTAGGTCTCCAGCTCTGGTTATAAAAATAAAAGGATTTTGTTCTACAAAATTTAGATCCCTTGAAAAGGCCGCACTTAAAGGCCTAGAAGGCCGCAGGTTCCCCACCCTTGACCCATACACTAGCTCTAGCCCACACACTAGGGACAATTGATAGCAGCCTATTATCCTACAAACCTGCATGTCTTTGGGGTGTGGGAGGAAACCGGAGCACCCGGAGGAAACCCACGCAGTCACCGGGGAGAATGCGCAAACTCTGTACTGACAGCAGCCGTGGTCAGGATCGAACCCGGTTCTCTGGCTCTGCAAGGCAGCAACTCTACCGCTGCGCCACCGTGCCGCAACAAACTTAAACAAATATATTTCTCTCTTCATCTCTATGTTTCATTTCTCACAAGTTGTAGATTTGATGAACGCTTGGTTCACCCATGGCGTGCTGAGATATTAAATCTTTGGCAAACATTCTGGGTATGTAGGCCACACACCACCTCTATTGCACAGCACAGCTGCCAGGCGCTGTTAATAAAACTCAAGTTCCTGAGATACGGCTGCAGTGCGTATCAGCGTCCCACTGTAAATGTTCTTGGCAAAGTATTTATCAAGCACATTTAATTTTGTTAAACTGCTGGAAATCAATAACCCACCCAGACATAAAATATGCAAAGTCACTAAGAATCACTTCATATTTAAGCTACCGAATCTAACATAATTTTGCACTTGTTCTACTGACAATATTGAACTGTATAAATTCAATGCCCTATAAAAATTAGTGGCACGGTGGCGTTGCCTTACAGCACCAGAGACACGAATTTGATCCTGACTACGGGTGCTTTTCTGTGTGGAGTTTGTACACTCTCCCCTTGACCTGCGTGGGTTTTCTCCGAGATCTTCGGTTTTTCTCCCACAATGCTCAGACGTAAAAGTTTGTAAGTTTGTAAGTTGTAAAATTGTCCGCAGTGCGTGTAGGGTAGTGTTAATGTGTGTGGATCGCTGGTTGCTGGTTAGTACGGACTCAGTGGGCCGAAGGGCCTGTTTCTGCACTGAATCGCTAAACTAAAAGTTAAAAAATGTAGCGACAGCTTGTTGCTTGAATAATGTGTTTTCCCAGTGATATAACCAAATAAAATTAGCTGAAGGAATTTTTTTGTCAGAATTATGCTGTAGGAATGGTGTGCAAGCAATGTGCTAAACAACAGGATTGAAGTTGATCAAAGGATATGGATCAAACATGGGCCAGGTGGGACTAGTGTAGCTGGGACATGTTGGCCAGTGTGGGCAAGTTGGGCCGAAGGGCCTGTTTCCACATTGTATCATTCTCTGACTCTGTGACTCTATGACTCTAAGTAACTCAAGGATCAATGGAGAAACCCTAGTTAACTAATTGACTGTTCATATCACAACATTGGCAGGCTTTATCCTTTCCATTCTGGGAACAAAGCCAGAGATGCAGTCTGACACGGACTGGCCATTAAACCCGAATGTAAGATTTTGCACACCTTACCCTTCCGTATATCTATGTCTCCCTCTCCCCTGACTCCCAGTCTGAAGAACGGTCTCGACCCAAAACGTCACGCATTCCTTCTCTCCAGAGATGCTGCCTACCCTGCTGAGTAACTCCAGCATTATGTGTCTATCTTCAATTTAAACCCGCATCTGCAGTTCCTTCCTACTAAAATAAGAAAACGAGTCAAGACTTACAGTTCTGCTGATTTTGGACTCACTGACTCATTTTGACCGTTCAAAAGTGTTATTTGCTTTATGGCGTATTAAAGTTTTACGACACGATAAGTATGATATTAAAACTATTGTTGCCAAATGCAGAGTAAATTAGATGTACATTTTTGCCCAGTGAAGTCAACACTTTACAGGATTTCTCCAAATTGTGACGGTCTGGAATTAATTTGCCGAATTACGGTGTCAAAAAGTCGACTTAGACACACACAACATATCAACCAAGTCTGAAGAAGGGTTGCGGCACAAAACGTCACCTTTCCGTGTTCTCCAGAGATGGTGTCTGACCCGCTGAGTTACTCCAGCACTTTGTGTCATGTTTTGTAATCCCCGCACCTGCAGTTCCTTGTGCCTACGTATCAATTAACTTGATTTTCATATTGTAAATGACAGGTCTGTGAATACAAAGTCCAAGTTTAACCAAGTGCACCTTGTACTTCTCCTATCCTTGCATCTTCACCTTTGGTAGTTCAAGGGTAGAGACCCGGCTTCGGTCCCGTCTACGGGTGCTTTCTGTACGGAGTTTGCACGTTCCCCCGGTGACCGCGTGGGTTTTCTCCGAGAACTGCGGTTTCTTCCCACGCTCCAAAGGCGTACAGGTATATTAGGCTTATTGGCTTGGTAAAAGTGCAAGTTGTCCCCAGTGTGTGTAGGATGGTGTTAATGTGCGGGCATCGCTGGTTCGGTACGGACTCGGTGGGCCGAAGGGCCTGTTTCCACGCTGTATTTCTAAACTAAATGAAACTAAACTTTGCCAAAACACAAAATGCTGGAGGTCATAAGGTCATAAATCATAGGAGTAAAATTAGGCCATTCGATCCATCAAGTCTACTCCGCAATTCAATCATGGCTGATCTATCTCTCACTAATAACCCCATTCACCTGCCTCTGACACCCATACTAACTAAGAATCTATTAATCTCTGCCTTAAAATTATCCACTGACTTGGTATCCATAAGAAGGGTTTTGGCCCGAAACGTTACCTATCTCCTTCGCTCCATAGATGCTGTTGCACCCGTTGAGTTTCTCCAGCATTTTGTGCACCCTGGCATCCATAGCCTTCTGTGGCAAAAAAAATCCACAGATTCACCACCTAAGATTCACCCAAGAAATTCCTCCTCATCTCCTTCCTAAAAGAACGTCCTTCAATTCTGATGCCATGACCTCTCGTCCTAGACTCTCCCACTAGTGGAAACATCCTCTCCACGTCCACTCTATCCAAGCCTTTCACTATTCTGCACGTTTCATCCCCTTCCTAAAATAACTCAACGGGTCAAGCAGCATCTGCGGGGGGAATGAACAGATGACGGTTTTTGGTGGCGACCCTTCTTCAGACTGATTGCGGTGAGGGTGGGCAACGCCAGGCGAATGAGAGGTGGCTACAGGCGAGTGGGGGGGGTCGATTGGCAGATGGGTGGAGTAAGTGACAAAGGCTGGAGGTGAGAAGGAGGCAAAAGGGTGTCAGATACGGAGAGAGGAGGAGGGAAATGTAAAGCCAGGGGAAGGGATATAGGTCAAAAATCACAGGGGGAGGGGAGAGAGAGGGGGGGGCGTGGGGGTAAAAGAAAAATGGGGCGATTTGGGGACGGCAGATGAGTGTAGAGAAGAGGGGAATAGAACAGGGTAACTGGGTGTTGAGAGATGGTGGGAGAATTTGGTGTGTCAGATGAGGAGAGGAGAGGAGTAAAATGTCTCCTAGACTGTCCTGTCTCTTACTCCATTCTTGATTGATTGAAGGGTTTTGGCTCGAAACGTTGCCTATTTCCTTCGCTCCATAGATGCTGCCGAAACTCAGCGGGGTGCAGCAGTATCTATGGAGCGAAGGAAATAGGCAACCAAAGGGTTTCGGCCCGAAACGTTGCCTATTTCCTTAGATGCTGCACCCGCTGAGTTTCTCCAGCACTTTTGTCTACCTTCGATTTTCCAGCATCTGCATTTCCTTCTTAAACAATTGATTGGTCCATTTAATTGATTAAGAAAGAGCTGCAGATGCGGGAAAAATCCAGGGTGGACAAAAAAGCTGGAGAAACTCAGCGGGTGAGGCAGCATCTATGGAGCGAAGGAATAAGTGACGTTTCGGGTCGAGACCCTTCTTCAGTATTCATTGAAGCCCCCAAGGGTCCCCATCTATTGCCCCCCCCCCCCCCACGTGCCCTGAGTCTCTCCCTGTTCTCTCAGCCCCCCCCCCCCCCCCCCCCATACCATGAATATTGATTTCTCTAACTTCAGGTAGCCCTGGCATTCCCTCTCTCTCTATCCCTCCACCAGCCAAGTCGCACCAGCTTCTCATTTTCACCCAACAAACAGCCAACAATGGCCAGTTTCCCTTATCTTCGGTACTTTTTTGCATATCCTTCATTCATTGTTCTTTATCTCTCCACATCACCGTCTATATCTCTCGTTCCCCTTATCCCTAACCAGTCTGAAGAAGGCAATCGACTTGAAACATCACCCATTCCTTCTCTCCAGTCTGCCTGTCCCGCTGAGTGACTCCAGCTTTTTGTGTCGATCTTCGGTTTAAACCAGCGTCTGCAGTACCTTCTTACGTCATTCTAATACATCTGTGGCTAAAACTCTCTTTACAAAAAAAATTGACCACCACCAAAATCGTTTCCACAATGAGTCCATTCAGTTCAATCTCCCCCTCTCTCTCTTGTTAAATAGTCCTGGGGCGATTTTGTCTGACGATTCCACACAATTGCAGGCCTTTGGGCGACCCGATGGCGCAGCGATGGCGGTAGAGTTGCTGCCCTACAGCGCCAGAGACCCGGGGTTCGATCCCGGACACGGCTGCTGTCTGTACGTGGAATTTGCACGCTCTCCCCGTGACCTGTGTGGGTTTTCTCCGAGATCTTCGGATTCCTCCCACACTTCAAAGATGCACAGGTTTGTAAGCTAATTGGATTGGTACAATGTAAAATGTCCGTAGTGGATGTAGGATAGTGTTAGTGTGCGGGGATCGCTGGTCGGCGCAGATTCGTTAGGTCTCTAAACTAAACAAAACTAAACTACACTACAGGTATAAAACTCGCCGTGGAGTAAACCTATAACTCATTAACCAAGAGTTCTCCCGAGTTTGCCCTGATTCAAACTCGGAGATTTACGGTAATGGCCACTGGTCGGTACTCGGGGCTCTCGTGGACATTTTTCAACATGTTGAAAAATCTTCACGCGTCTTCCCGCGCTTGCCTGCCGTTAGCGTTAAGAGACGTCCCCGAGCTCCGACGCACCCGCTACGTTCGTTCTCCGTGCTTACCACGGGTTTGATTTTTTTTTAAAACTGGGGAGAGCTCTTGGAATGAACTCGTACCGTGGGACAGGGCTGTGTGGGCCTATTGAGATATTCAATACAACAAGCCCTCAGAAGTCACTGTGCGGTCGTACGCGGCTTTTGATGCACCACGGTGTGCGAGGAGAATGAGTATAGCCCAGGGCTCTTCAAATAAAAGGCTCCTAATCACAGTCATGATTACAGAGTGACCATTTGGGAATTGTTTCAGACCGACCGATACAGGGACGGAGTCGAAAGGAACACGAGTATGAAAGGATTGTGCCTGAGGGGGGAAAAACACAGTCGAGGTTACATTTTGTGTGGGCTGTTGACTTTTCTCTGCAGCGTGTGACTGCATAATTGTCTTTGTATTACCACTGATTAATTGCCAAACGGCGGTCCAGTTGCAAAAGAAGCTGTGTGAATTGTTCCATCACGACCTTTATTGGAAGGGTTTAAACACACTGCACTTTTCCAATATACAGTAAAACTCTGATTGCTCCCCATTTTTCACTTACGCTCTTTATAGTTAATGGCGACCTGCAATGACTGAGTTATTAGGTCTCCAGCTCTGGTTATTTAGGATTACACAAAAAGCTGGAGAAACTCAGCGGGTGCGGCAGCATCTAAGGAGCGAAGGAGATAGGCGACGTTTCGGGTCGAGACCCTTCTTCAGTTATTTAGGAATTTGTTTAAGAAGGAACTGCAGATGCTGGAAAATCGAAGGTAGACAAAAGTGCTGGAGAAACTCAGCGGGTGCGGCATCTAAGGAAATAGGCAAAGTTTTAACCCCTTAAGGGGTTGGACAAGCTAGATGCTGGAAGATTGTTCCCGATGTTGGGGGAGTCCAGAACAAGGGGTCACAGTCTAAGGATAAGGGGGCATTCCTTTAGGACCGAGATGAGGAAAACATTCTTTGCACAGAGAGTGGCGAGTATCTGGAATTCTCTGCCACAGAAGGTAGTTGAGGCCAGTTCATTGGCTATATTTAAGTGGGCGTTAGATTGTGGCACTTGTGGGATCAGGGGGTATGGAGAGAAGGCAGGTACGGGATACTGAGTTGGATGATCAGCCATGATCACATTGAATGGCGGTGCAGGCTCGAAGGGCCGAATGGCCTACTCCTGCACCTAATTTTCTATGTTTCTATGTTTCTATGTTTGGGTTTCATACCCTTTGGGTTTCGGCCCGAAACGTTGCCTATTTCCTTCGCTCCATAGATACTGCTGCACCCCGCTGAGTTTCTCCAGCACTTTAGTCTACCCTGGTTATTTAGGAGCCCATAAGTAAACAAATAGATTGCAACAGGAAACTAAGTTTAATCTCATTCCAAGTCTTGTGTTTTTATTTCGAATTTAAGACTGAACTGGAGTAACCATTTCAAGATGTCGCCTATTAAAATTCAACCGACGATTGATTGCGTTAAGGAAACAGGTTTAAAACAGAATAGAAGCGGGCAGTGCGGGGCTGGGGAACGACAAAAGTGGAGGATGAGGGAGGGCAGAATTGCCAGAGGAGATGAGGTTGCCCGCAGTCTGGGATATGGCGGCCTGGTGTTCCTCTGTGGGGTCATGGACAAGAGGTAGGCATGAGGAGGTGTCACAGTGGTGCAGCGGTAGAGTTGCTGCCTCACCAATGCCGGAGACCCAAGTTTGATCCTGTCCGTACTGAGTTTGTACATTCTCCCCATGACCTGCTCGGGTTTTCTCCGGGTGCTCCGGTTTTCTCTCACGATCAAAGACGTACAGGTTTGTAGGTCAATTGGCTCTGGTAAAAATTGTCATTTCTGCCTGGTGTATCCTGTAGGATAGCGCTAGTGTACGGGGTGATCGCTGGTCGGCACAGATTAGACGGGCTGAATAGCCTGTCTCTCTCTAAAGCCTAATGCAGGGGTGGGGAACCTGCGGCCTTCTAGGCCATTAAGTGCGGCCTTTTGAATGATCCAAATTTTGTAGAACAAATCCTTTTATTTTTATGAAATATGTTTTTGTTCGTCTTTTATTATTTTAATTTTAATCTTAACATGAATGTTTTTAAAATACCTAAGAGTAAAAGAAGATTCAGCTAAATAATCCTATATCTAATTGGTTTCTTGGATGCGGCCTTATTAGATTACAGCTATGCGGCCTTCCAGCATGAAAAGGTTCCCCACTCCTGGTCTAAAGTCTAAAGTTTAAAGACCGAGAGCTGGTGCCTAGCCTCAGCATGGTAGAAGTTGAAGGATCCCAGTCTGAAACATTATCTGTTCATGTTCCCCTGGGATGCTCCCTGAACAAGTTACTCCAACATTTTGTGTCATACAGCGTGGAAATAGGCCCTTCGGCCGAACTTGCCAAATCAATGTCCCATCTACACTGAAGAAGGGTCTCGACCCGAAACGTCGCCTATCTCCTTCGCTCCTTAGATGCTGTTGCACCCGCTGAGTTTCTCCAGCCTTTTGTGTACCCTCCCATCTACACTAGTCCCACCTGCCCGCGTTTGGCCCATATCCCTCCAAACCTGTCCTATCCAAGTACCTGTCTTAACTGTTTCTAAAACTTTGTGATAGTCTCTGCCTCAACTACTTCCTCTGGCAGCTCGTTCAATGCACCCGCCGCCCTTTGTGTGAATAGGTTACCCCTCAGATTCCTCTTCAATCTCTTCCCCTTCACCCTTTCAACGGTTGCCTTCCATTGATTGTTTTAACTTCATTTCTAGATCACAAGCAAAAGTCGTTCCCAAGACATGTTTTCACGTTTGTGCTGTGCAGCTTTGTGCTGGAGCCACTGAGGCAAGAGTGGTTATTAGCCTTATAATCTTTCATTGCCTTCCACACAGTGTGTAATTGTTTACACATGCATTTTGTTCCGTTTGTTTATTTATGAATCGAGCTCTCGATACATCCCTGCATCAGGGGAAGGGGGCCCTTTGTCAAGCTGGTACCAGCGAGGCAGCTTAAAACGATTATTATTCATGCCATTTATGGGAAGCCATTATGTTTAACAAATAAAGCTAAGCAAACTCATTTTGAACGCATGGAGTTCACATCAGCGTCCTTCAAGTGTGAAATTATACCTCGGAGGTGAAAACACCAACTTGCTATTTGCAAATATTTATGATTGAATTTGTGAATACCTGTTCGAGTACCGGTGTTTAAACACCTCGTCGCACTCGACTCATTAATATTTTTCTTTGCAAAGTAACCTGATATTAACTGGACAACACCAGCCATGGAATTCTTTTGCACGTTGCACTATTTATTAATTTCCATAACACATAATTACCTCGGTTATTAAAATAAAGACGTACATTTGCAAAATACAGTTCAGTCCTGCTTTGATTATGACCACATTGTAGATGAGGTAATTACCGTTTATTTTGCTTTTGTGGTTCTTGAATGAATTTTACACATGAGATGCCTTAATTTGTATGTGTTTTACTGCTACAGAATAGGACTTGGCAAACTGCCCAAAGTCTGGTAAGGCAGTAAATCCTATCATGGTGTTATCAAATCCATTAAGAGTGAGTTGTGAGGCTAAAACTGCTGGTTATTTAATCTGGTGGACATAAATTGCATGTTATAAATGTAAAGCATGTTGGTGCTATGGGGAGTGACATTGTGATATCTCAAATGCGTAGGGAGGAACTGCAGATGCTGGCCAAGGTAGACACAACATGCTGGAGTAACTCAGAAAAGCTTTTGTTGTGTGCTAACCAGTCAGCGGAAAGACAATACATAATCACAATCGAGCCATTTACAGTGTATAGACATGATAAGGGAATAACGTTCGGTGCAAGGTCAAGCCAGCAAAGTCCAATCAATATAGTTCCAGGGTCACCAATGAGGTAGATAGTAGGTCGTAGATAGTAGGTACATAAAATGCTGGAGAAACTCAGCGGGTGCAGCAGCATCTATGGAGCGAGGGAGATAGGCAACGTTTCGGGCTGAAACCCGGCCCGAAACACTAGATTGTAGTTCAGGACTGCTCTCTGGTTGTGGTAGGATGATTCAGTTGCCTGATAACAGCTGGGAAGAAACCGTCCCTGGATCTGGAGGTGTGCGTTTTCACACTTTTGCACATTCTATACTGTAAATAAGCAATTCACATACTCTTGAAGTGTATAACATCCTTTAATGATAGCACAGGGTATAACACACGTCAACAAGCACCTTATATACGTCTATGCAAGATAGACACAAAATACCGGAGTAACTCAGCGGGACATGCAGCTTCTCTGGAGAGAAGGAATGGGTGACGTTTCGGGTCGAGACCCTTCTTCAGACAATGTCTCAAGCTCCAAGCTCGTATTACATCGGAAGAATTGAATTAGATTCATTCTTGTTGCAGAACAAACAGGTAAATGTATTAATACTGCACGTTGAAGATTGTGAACACAGATTTTGAGACTTTTCTTCAAGTGCATGAGGTATTATTTTGTTTCTGCGGTTAGTTTAGGTTAGTTTCATTTAGTTTAGAGATCCAGCGCAGAAACAGGCCCTTTGGCCCGACCAGCCTTCCCCGCACATTAACACTGTCCTTCACACACTAGTGACAATTTACATTTTTATACCAAGCCAATTAACTTACAAACCTGTACGTCTTTGGAGTGTGGGAGGAAATCGAAGATCTCGGAGAAAACCCACGCTGGTCAGGGGGGGGAACACCCAAACCTCGTACAGACAAGCACCCGTAGTCAGGATTGAACCTGGGTCCCCGGTGCTGTGAGGCAGTAACTCTAACACTGTGCCACCGTGCCGCCCTGTGTTAGCACAGTCGAAAGCTGCAGCTTAAATCTCTGTGCAGTAGGATTTATTTTCATCGCTCATGGCTTTCAAATCATAACCTGCCCAGCACAAGTTACTGAAGAAAGGTATATAACCAAAGTATCAAATTTCCTTGCGTATTCCGATAGATCCCTGCCTTAAATCCATTGGGATTATTGCAACAAAGCACAGCAGCGTCTGTGGCAGCCCAACTCTTTCCATTCATCACCGCAAGAGTCGGAACTTGTTCCAAAGGGACACACGTTCAAGATGGAATTCTCAACACTGGGAATTCACACTTTCTGAATTAGAAGGGAGATATTTTACAGCAGGCGTTTGGGAATCATGCACTGCTTTGGGTTGTAAAGTGCCACATCAACATAATGGGACCACCCCAGGAAGAACTAACTATTTGCATTCAAGACGCCTTGCTCTTTATACCTGGTGCCCGCTCCGACATTCCCACTGGATCTGAGAGAAATCTTTCAGAGTACATAAGGCGACTTGGGGCCAATACATCAGCCAGGTATCTCTCCCTTGTACATTCAGGCAGTTCGGTTATGTTGGCATATTGGTTTTGAAAGCCATTGTCACAATTTTGAAATGTTGTTCAGCAATTTGTTAGCAAAGTTAGTGCCGTTAACGTCTGGTGTCCAACTTGCATAGAAGTATGTGCAGGAAGGAACTGCAGATGCTGGTTTAAATCGAAGATAGACGCAAAATGCTGGAGTGACTCAACGGGACCGGCAGCATCTCTGGAGAGAAGGAATGGGGTGACGTTTCGGATCGAGACCCGAGACTCGTGTCTCAAGATGGGTCTTGACCCAAATCGTCACCCATTCCTTCTCTCCAGAGATGCTGCCTGTTCCGCTGAGTTACTCCGGTATTTTGTGTCTATGTTGCATAGGAGTATATAAGGTATATGTAGATGGTTTATGCATGCAACCAATAATATAGCTACCTCAGTACCATTAACCCCGCCTTAGTTAACATCAATCATAACGCTTTCCCCTCCCTGGGCACAGTTCAGTAGAAGAATGTAACCAGTGCTTGTTGACGTGTGTTATACCCTGTGCTATCATTAAAGGATGTTATACACTTCAAGAGTATGTGAATTGCTTATTTACAGTATAGAATGTGCAAAAGTGTGAAAATGCACACCTCTAGATCCAGGGACGGTTTCTTCCCAGCTGTTATCAGGCAACTGAATCATCCTACCACAATCAGAGAGTGGTCCTGAACTCCAATCTACCTCTGAAGAAGGGTTTTGGCCCGAAACGTTGCCTATCTCCCTCGCTCCATAGATGCTGCTGCACCCGCTGAGTTTCTCCAGCATTTTGTGTACCTACTATCTACTACCTACTATCTACCTCATTGGTGACCCTGGGACTATCCTTGATTGGACTTTGCTGGCTTTACCTTGCACCGAACGTTATTCCCTTTTCATGTGTCTATAGACTGCAAACGGCTCGATTGTGATCATGTATTGTCTTTCCGCTGACTGGTTAGCACACAACAAAAGCTTTTCACTGCACCTCGGCACACACGACAATAATCTAAACTGAAACTGCATCGGCAGGAATAGAAAACTGTTGAAAGAGAAAATGTTGGAAACACTCAGCTGGTCAGTCAGCATCTGTGGAAAGGAAATGAGTTGGTCAATCTTTGACCTGAAGCATTAACTCTGTTTCTTTCCCTACAGATGATCCCTGACCTGCTCATGTTGGTCATAGATTTACAGAGTTATACATGGACCCATCGACCCAACTTACCCGCACTGGCCAAAGTATCCCATCTACATTAGTCCCTCCTGCTCGCGTTTGACCTATATCCCACTAACTTGTCCTATCCCTGTACCTGTCCAACTTTTGTTTTTAATGTTGGGATAGTCCCTGCCTTAACTACCTCCTCTGGCAGCTTGTTCCATCCACCACCACCCTGTGTGTGAAAAATTTAGCCCTCGGATTCCAATGAAATCTTTCCCCGTTCACATTAAACCTATATCCTCTCGTTTTCGATTCCCCTACTCTGCGTCTACCCGATCTATTCCTCTCATGATTTTATACACCTCTATAAGACCATCACCTCATCCTCCTGCGCTCCATGGAATAGTCCCAGATTGCTCCACTTCTCCCTATAGATCAGACCCTTGCATGCTGGCAACATCTTAGTAAATCTTCTCTGTACCCTTTCCAGCTTGACAACATCATTCCTGCAACACGGTGCCCAGAACTGAACGCAATACTCCCCAACGTCTTGTATCACTGCAACATGACCTCCCAAATTGCGCCGCACGGTGGCACAGTGGTAGAGTCGCAGCCTGACAGCGCCAGAGACCTGGGTTCGATCCGGACTATGGGAGCTGTCGGTGTGGAGGTTGTACGTTCTCATCGCGACCTGCGTGGGTTTTCTCCGAGACCTTCGGTTTCCTCCCACATTCCAAAGACGTGGAGGTTTGCAGGTTAATCGTCTTGGTATAAATGTAAACATTGTCCCTAGCGTGTGTAGGGTAGTGCTAGTGTGCAGTGATGGGTGGTCGGTGCGGACATGGTGGGCCAAAGGGCCTATTTCCACGCTGTATCTATAAACTACACTAATTTAAACTTCGATACTCATTTTTTTATGTCAGATTCCCATCATCAACAATTTTCCCGAGTCGATTGCAGAGTCCACATTTAGTTTGTTTTTCCCTACTTTGGCTCCTCTATAAAATCATACTTAATTCAAAAGCATTTCTAGAGCCGCAGATCCCTCCAAAAGAAAATTGTTGGTATCAGATTATTTTGACCATTTTTCTAATGTTAAATATCCAATTGTACATTTTCAGAATGCATCGAGGAAGGTTTTTCTTGTCTGCAGCCACGTAACAGTGTAGTTCAGGAACACCATCTATCCGGAGAAGATAGTGTCCTGTGTAATAAATCTTGAGAAAACCTTTCAGTTGCACCAATTGTGCCTGCAATTCTGTGGAGATTTCAGAAAGGTCCTCACAAACGTCTCAGATTATTCAACCATTGAAATAGAAGCTACGTCTTTCAACCTATTTGTGCCCTGGTTCCATTTAAAACCACTGCAGAAATCATTGATGTAGATCGGGAGGTGAAGTGGGAGCTTTTCAGAATAAATGAGGTTGTCAGACTAAGAGGTGCCCAGGCAGGAGAGCTTGCGATCTCTGGAGACACTTTGAAAACAATAGAGCTCTGAGAAATGCTACATTAAAAAAAAAATAATAATAATAAGGGAATTCTTGATGCTTGAAAAAAAGCTGCCTCTTTTTCTCCCGCTCCAAACGAGAGCCGTAAACTGCGTTCAGAAGAACAAACCATTAAAATTTAAAATGGCTCACTCCTGCCACAATGTGCACCGAATCCGCGCCGACCAATGAGCTCCCCGCACGCTAGCACCGTCCTACACAAGGTACGATTTGATATGATACGATAGAATTCGACAATGTATAATTTACAGAGGCCCATGAACCTACGGGCGTGTACGTCTTTGGAGTGTGGGATGAAACCGGAGTACATACATCATACATTCTCCATACATCAGCACCCATGGTCAGGATCGAACCCGGGTCTCTGGCGCTGTGAGGAAGCAACTCTACCGCTGTGCCACTGTGCCGCCCCCAGGTACTCCCGTTTCCTCATCCCATTTCACCGGAATGGCCATTATAAATGAACCCCAAATATGTAGATGAGTGTAAAATATAGTGATGGAGTGGAGAGGAAAAAGATTCGGGTTAGTATCGGACTCGTTTGAAAATGAGTGAGTACTGGTTTGTACTGAGTGACCTGGACTTGTCTCCATGTTGGATTTCCCCATGACCGTGTATCTTCAAGTCAGCGTTATGGGCCTGGCGCACGTCGGCGATTTTTTTTCGGCCACTGCCGGCGACTTTCATAGTCGTAGCAGGTCGGCGAAAAAACGGCGGCTGTACTAATGGGCCTGTCCCACTTAGGCGATTCTTCAGGCGATTTTTAGGTGACTGCCGGCAAATACGGCATTAAATTTCACCAAAGTCAGCACTGGCGACAACCTTCGTCTCCTGGCGACAACTAACGACATCGTGGCGACTGCCTACATTAACTTGGTAACACCACAGGCAGCGGTGGGTCTCTGAAACTCTCTGCCACAGAGGGTAGTTGAGGCCAGTTCATTGGCTATATTTAAGAGGGAGTTGGATGTGGCCCTTGTGGCTAAAGGGGATCAGAGGGTATGGAGAGAAGGCAGGTACGGGATACTGAGTTGGATGATCAGCCATGATCATATAGAATGGCGGTGCAGGCTTGAAGGGCCGAATGGCCTACTCCTTCACCTAATTTCTATGTTTCTATCACCTACGACATCACCGACGCCAAGCTACGCTCGATTGGCGTCAAACCCAAGGTCGCCATTGTCGCAACATGTTGAAAAATTTTCGCCGACCAGAACGACGCTACGACTTTTTGGGCGAGCGGGGAGACTGCTCGCGACCGTGCAGGCAAAACCCCGGCGACCACCGGCGATCGCCTAAGTGGGACAGGCCCATTATGGTTAATTTAGTCATGACCCCACCCGAACAAACAGGTGGTCGATACTTCATGAGGTGCCCGTGAATAGGATGCAGGAGAAGCTGATGTGTTAAAATCTGCTGTGGAAGATCAAAGAGACTGTGGCAGTTTTCTCACAGTTGCATGCAGGAAGGTGAACTGGCGGGTTGATTTCCAGAATAGATTTTGCTATTCTCCACTGAATCACACAGTCCATTGACATTCACACCTTCTATCAGTGGCAATGCTACATAGCTGGCATGAGGACAGTTCATTTAATAAAAAATTGGCCATAAACTATGATTAGAATCTGCTGGGGTTAGTTCTGCCCTGGGTGGGAATTAGTCACACCGCTGGGATGGACAGAATAGAACTGTACCCATGTTCTTTATTTTATTTTGTTACAGCAACAGCATTGGGCCATTCGGCCCATCTAGTCTACTCTGATATTCAATCGCGGCTGATCCAACTTTCCCTATCAACCCATTCTCCTGCCTTCTCCCCATCACCCCCGACACCCGTACTAATTAAGAATCAATCGATCTGTGCCTTAATAGAACAAAGGAAGAGATAAGACTTTTGCCTTCCATCACAGTGAGGAGGTGTTGAAGATTCTCTGTGGTGGATGTTTGTGTAAACTGTGTTCAGTGTGGGTCTTGTTTTTTTTTGTAATTGTTAAGACTGTAGAAAATGCTTTTGTTCAAACCAAGCTATTTGAATGACAATAAAAGGCATTCTATTCTATTCTATTCTAATAATATCTACTGACGTCCTCCACAGCCGTCTGTGGCAACGAATTCCACAGATTCATCACCCTATGACTAAAGAAATTCCGCCTCATCTCCTGTATAAATGTACAGAAGGTTCTTATATTCTGAGGCTCTGGCCTCTGGTCCTAGACTCCCCACGAGTGCAAACATCGTCTCCACATCCACTCTATCCAACCTGGGCAGCATAGTGACGTGGTGATAGAACCACTGCCTTACAGCGCCAGAGACCCGGGTTCGATCCTGACTACGGGTGCTCTCTCTACGGAGTGTGCTGAGTTTGTGTGTTCTCCCCGTGACCTGCGTGGGTTTTCTCCGAGATCTTCATTTTCCTCCCACACACCAAAGATGTACGCGTTTGTAGGTTAATTGGCTTGGTGTAAATGTGAAAAAAATTGTCCCTAGTGTGTGTGTAGGATGGTGTTAATGTGCAGGGATTGCTGGTCGGTGCGGACTCGGTGGGCTGAAGGGTCTGTTTCCGCGCTGTATCTCTAAACTAAACTAAACTAAACCCATAATGGAACACTTATTGACCAGAGCATATTAAATGGTGACAGTGACCTTATGCAGAGGATATCTCAGTTCCCAGTACCGATTATAGAAGTCGCAAAATAATTGAATGCGTTCTGATGATACGTTTGCACCTGAAACATTAACCCTGTTTCTCTTTCCGCTGCCCGACTTGCTGTCAGAAAACGTTCCACGTTTTTGCGGTGTTGGTTTGGGAGTTCCAGCATCTGCAATATTTCTGTTGATTTTCATAGCTGAATATGTTCTGTGTTGCTCAGGATGTCTTTCGGCCCACAATGTCCGTGCGTATCACGACGCTGACCGGAGGCTTGTCGGTCGGTGGGTTGTGCCTGGAGGCCCGTCGGTTGGTCGGACCAGTGACCCGCCCAAAGTCCCGTCGGTCGGCGTAACCGGGAGGGAGCTGATGATGTCGGACGTGAGGAGCAAGGGCCGGTCGGAGGGTGAACTTTCAAGCCGACAAGGTCGGCTGCAGGAGGTGGCCCCGGGACATAAAGATGGCCAGACGAGCAGAAGGACGTCGGTTCGCAGGAACCGCTCCAGTACAACGAGTGTGTGGACCGACCAGGGGCTTTGAATAATGGCGGCAAAAATGGTGGTGCCTGCATATGTAATATAAGCAAAATGAATTTGACTGCGCAGTTGCATAGATGGCAAACAAAGCACCATTGAACCATTGAACTATTGATGCCAAATTGAACTATCCTTAGTTTAGTTGAGTTTATTGCCACGTGTACCGAGGTACAGTGAAAAGCTATTGTTGCGCGCTAACCAGTCAGCAGAAAGACAATACGTGTTTGCAATTGAGCCATTTACAGTGGAAGGATACATGATAAGGGAATAATGTTTAGTGCAAGGTAAAGCTAGTAGATTCTGATCAAATATAATCCGAGGGTCACCATTGACGTAGATGGTAGTTCAGGACCGCCCTCTAGTTATGGTAGGATGGTTTAGTTGCCTGAAAAAAGCTGGGAAGAAACTCTCCCTGAATCGGCAGGTGTGCGTTTTCACACTTCTACAACTTTTGCCCGATGGGAGAGGGGAGAAGAGGGAGTGGCCAGGGTGTGCGATTCGTCCTTGATTGTGCTGCTGGCCTTGCCGAGGCAGCGCGAGGTATAAATGGAATCAATAGAAGGGAGGTTGGGTTTGTTTGATGGGTCTGGGCTGCGTCCACAATTCGCTGCAATTTCTTGCGGTCTTGGATGGAGCTGTTCCCAAACCAAACTGTGATGCATCCGGTTAAAATGCTTTCTGTGGCGCATCTGTAGAAGTTGGTGAGAGTTGTAAGGGGGCATGCCCAGCTTCTTCTGCCTGCACATGATCCATAGCCCACCACTCCCTGCATTCATTTCTTGAAGGCATGCGCTTAAGTTCATGGATATCAAAAATGTTGGACTAAAATCTCCTTTTGGGACAATCACGGCTCGTCACATTATTTATTGAGCTAATCGGAGTTCATCCCCGTTAAAATCCAAAAAGCAAAGATTGTCTCACAACTTCAAAAGCGCCAGGTTTCCCGGAGACAAAAAAATCCTTTTTTTTCTTAATGCAAATCCATCTATTTATTTCATTTTTCTAGTTTTCAGTAAAAGCGCTGGGAATTGCCCTTTGTTCGTTTAATTAGCTGAACATTGGACTTAGCATATTGCCACATGAGAAGAATTATTCAAAGTTAATCAAAATCCACTTTGCTGCTAATTGGATGCTGACCCCACTGTGTAAAACTTTTATGCATTCATAATGTACAATGAACATCATTGCCGGAGTTCCTTGGAGCTGTACCTAGGCTGCGGCTATTTTTTGCCTGCATCATCGATGAAGTTTCTTCCATTATGTTACAGAGGGCTTATGCATTCAACTATGCTCCAAGATCCTCAAGTAATGCCCATATAGAACAAGACACTCACGGTTACAGGCGGCACAGTGGCGCAGCGGTAGAACTGCTGCCTTACAGCGTCACAGATCCGGGTTCGATCCTGACTACGGGTGCTTGCCTGACATGAGTTTGTACATTCCCCCCGTGATCTGCGTGGGTTTTCTCCGAGATCTTCGGATTCCTCCCACACGTACAGGCGTGTAGGTTAATTGGCTTGTTATAAATGTAAATTGTCCCTAGTGTGTGTAGGATAGTGTTAAGGGCCTGTCCCACTTGCCGATTTTGTTGGGCGACTGCCGGCATCATATCAGGGTCGCCAAAAGATTTTGAACATTTCAAAATTCAGTGGCGACAAAAAAAAATGTTGCGGCACTTGAGGAAACACCGCGCGCCAATACGTCATCATGCTGCGTCACGCCGCTAATTTTTTGGTGATCTGATACGTCAGTCAATGATGCCGGCCGTCGCCGAATAAAATCGCCGAGTGGGAAAAGCCCTTCAGTGTGCGGGGACCGCTGGTCGGTGCGGACTCCGTGGGCCATAGGGCCTGTTTCCGCGCTGTATCTCCAAACTAAACGAAACTACAAGGTCCTGTCCTCGTCACACATCATCGCCATTTGGAAACAAAATATTATTATTCCTTCGTTGTTGCTGAATCAAACATCTGAAGCACTTTAACGGCACCGTGGGAGTCGTTTCCATGCTCAGCTTGCGAGGAATACAACTCATCAGTGCTCTCTGAATGTCAATTAGGAATGGAGAATTAGTTTAGATTAGTTTCGTTTACAGAAACGGCGTGGTACAGAGACTCCTGCACACCAATTATACACTCACCTGTACTGTAGTTCTATCCTACACACTAGGGACAATTCTTACCATTTGGCCCAAGAAGTTGACACTAGCTCCCTGAGCTGTTCCATCAACCCTTCCCAACGATCCATCTTTCCTTCATCCTGTGTATGGCACAGTGGTGCAGTGGTGGAGCTACTGCCTTGCAGCGCCAGAGTCCCGGGTTCGATCCTGTCTGTACGGAGTTTGTACGTTCTCCCCATGACCTGCGTGGGTTTTCTCCAGGAGATTTGATTTCCTCCCACACTCCAGAGACGAACAGGTTTGTAGGTTAAAGAAGGGACTGCAGATGCTGGAGCATCGAGGGTTACACAAAAAGCTGGAGAAACTCAGCGGGTGCAGCAGCATCTAAGGAGCGAAGGAGATAGGCGACGTTTCGGGTCGAGACCCTTCTTCTTCGGTTTGTAGGTTAATTGGCTTGGTGTGAATGTAAAATTGTCCCTGGCATCTGTGGGGTAGTGTTAGTGTGTGGGGATCGCTGGTCCGTGCAGACTCGGTGGGCCGAAGGGCCTGTTTTGCTGATGATTCTCTAAACTAAACTAAAGTGAGGGGATCAAATTGGAAACAAATTGACACCGTTCCAGACACATGCCTCACACCACCAGAGACATGGGTTCGATCCTGACCTTGGGCATATCGATACTTCCAAAAGAGGAAACAACTTTTCCATCTCTGCAGAGATCCCGTCTGAGTTACTCCGGCACTTTGTGTCAAAATTACAATTGGTATGGTTCACTCTTTCTTGGGCCTTACAGTCTGAGTCCCAGAGTGCAAACAGGTCCTTCAGCCCAGCTAGCCCCCACCGGCCAACATCTCCCAGCTGCACTAGTCACACCTGCCCACTTTTGGACCATATCTCCACACCTGTCCTATCCGTGTACCTGTCCGATTGTTTCTTAAACTTTGCGATAGTACCTGCCTCAACTACCTCCTCTGGCAGCTGCATCCCACCACCCTTTGTGAAAAAGTTACCCCCTCAGGTTCCTATTAAATCTTTTCCCCTTCCCCTGAGGAAGGATGTGCTGGCTCTGGAGAGGGTCTGGAGGAGGTTTACGAGAATGATACCAGGTATGAGTGGGTTTACGTATGATGAGCGATTGATGACACTGGGCCTGTACTCGCTGGAGTTTAGAAAGATGAGGGGCGACCTCATTGAAACTTATCAAATAGTGAAAGACCTGCATAAAGTGGATGTGGAGAGGTTGTTCCCACTAGTGGGAGAGTCTAGGACTAGAGGTCATAGCCTCAGAATTAAAGGCCGTTCCTTTAGGAAGAAGATGAGGAGGAATTTCTTCAGTCAGAGGAGGAGGAATTTCTTTAAGGGCCTGTCCCACTTGGGCATCATTTGCACGTCACGCAGGTGACGCGCGAAGATTTTGTGCATCCCCAAATCCTGGGGCGCTGCGCGTGACCGCGCGACACTGCCTATGTCACCACGCATCATGCGCGTGTAATGCACGCCATGCACGCATCATGTGCGTGTCACAACGCGTAAATTATGTCGCGTAAATGACGCGCAAATGATGCCGCAAAAGTGGGACTGGCCCTTTAATCTGTGGAATTCTTTGCCACAGACAGCTGTGGAGGCAGAGATAGATAGGTTCTTGATTAGTATGGGTGTCAGAGGTTATGGAGAGAAGGCAGGAGAATGGGGTTAGGAGGGAAATGGCAGAGTAGACGATGGGTTGAATGGGTTAATTCTGCTCCCATCACATATAAACTAATGAACATATGTTTTACCAATATTTCTCACCAGTCACAGTCCTTGTGCTAAATGTATCATTCAATTTGTATCTCCATCATTACTATATTTTCTGTTTCAAAACACGTCTATCAGGCACGCTCTAATACATGAAAATATAAATTGAAAGCAAACGGTAAACACACTTACATATCTTGTCCAAAGAGTCTATTTACTGACTGTAAGTGTGTGTCTGTAGTGTTTGTGGGAGGGGGGAAATGTCAGAGCCATTCATCTACTAACACTGTGGTTGTAGAGTTATTACATCCTATTTGTTCTCCAAAGATAAGTCTGGTCTTTCTTCTCAGCATCACTTACTTGCATTTGATCCTGTGCATGATTACGGTGCTGTTACAAATGTCCCTATGATGGAACGATGGATTTATCTCCTGCCACTGACTACGTTTCCGGGCAGGCGACCCTCAGTGCAAAAGCTTCACGGGCAGAGACCGTCGAGAGCCGTCATTAAACATGTCCCTTTTATTGCTGGCTGCAAGAGAAGATGAGATGGCGTGGAGTTCAATGGAACGAACTTGCTGGAAGGGCAAAGGAATTCATTAGATTCAGCACACATCATATTTCATAATCACAATTCCACGGTTAAAGCTGACACAACAGAACGGGCGGCTTGCAGTCAGGATAATGTGAAACCTCTGCTGCATCTGCTTTCCTCTTGCAACTCGCTTGCTTGTTGGACATCAATGCCAGCAGAGCATTAATCACCAGCAGAGGAGACTATCGCTGGGGCCATGCACCCTTGCACACCCTCATTTTGGGACTGCATCAATTCAGAAGGTTAATCTTTTCCAAAGAAACTCATAAAACGTTATCTAAGCAGGCAACTTTAGTTTAGAGATACAGCGCGGAAACAGACCCTTCGGCCCATCGAGACCGCGCCGGTCAGCGAGCCCCGCACACTCACACTATCCTACGCACACACTAGGGACAATTTACATTTGTACCAGGCCGATTAATCTACAAACCTGTACGTCTTTGGAGTGTGGGAGGAAACCGGAGATCTCGGAGAAAATCCCCGCGCGCAGATCACAGGGAGAACGTGCAAACTCCGTACAGACAGCACCCGTAGTCGAGATCGAACCCGGTGCTGTAAGGCAGGAACGATCAGCCATGATCACAATGAATGGCTGTGCTGGCTCGAAGGGCCGAATGGCCTCCTCCTGCACCTATTTTCTATGCTTCTAGGAACTCTACCATTGCGCCACTGTGCCGCCCTTCTGCTCAAAAATGGAGCGGAGCGGGGAGAGGATGGTTGATGTCTCCTAATGAAAGAGAAGATACACTTTAACGCTTAAGAATTACATCTTTGCATTATGGTGAAATAAATTATAGTGTAATGCTAATACCATCCAGCAGAGGTGTCTGTTAACCACCATTTATTGTCCGCATGCATTCAGTGAGTACTTAAAGATCAAGAGAGTCACAGAGTCATACAGCATAGAAACAGGCCCTTCGGCCCGACTTGTCCATGCCGACCAAGATCTCCCATCTACAGTAGTCTTACCTGCCTGCATTTGTCCCATATCCCTTCAAACCTTTCCAATCCACACACCTGTCCAAATGTCTTTTAAACGCTGCCCTAATACATCCTCTGGCAGCTCGTTCCATATACACACCACTCAAGAGTCAAGAGAAAAGAACTCTTTAATTATCATGTGCACTGCTAACAGAACAATGAAATTCTTACTTGCAGCAGCACAACATGCCAGTAACACAATACACGTAGATAATATATAATAAGCACAAAAAACTATAAGTTACAGCACGGTGGCACAGTGGTAGAGTTGCTGCCTTACAGCGCCTTACTGTGCCAGAGACTCGAGTTAGATCCTGGCCATGGGTGCTTGTCTGAACGGACGTTGTACGTTCTCCCCGTGACCGCGTGGGTTTTCTCCAAGAACTTTGGTTTCCTCCCACCCTTCAAAGACATACAGGTTTGTACGTTAATTGGCTTTGTACGAATGTAAAAATTGTCCCTAGTGTAGGACTGTGTTAATGTGCGGTGATCGCTGACCGGTACGGCCTCGGTGGGCCGAAGGGTCTGTTTCCACGCTGTATCTCAAAACTAATATAAACTAAATGACCTAAATACCAGAGCAAAATAAACCCTGAATTCTTTACTGCAAGCCAGGACAGCCCAAAGTTCATTGGTTAGTGTTTAGTTTAGTTTAATTTAACTTAGTTTAGAGATACAGCACGGGAACAGGCCCTTCGGCCCACCGCGTCCGCACCGACCAGCGATCCCCGCACATTAACACGACCCCCGACACACTCTAGGGACAATTTTTACAATTATGCTAAGTGATTCATCTACAAACGCGTATATCTTTGGAGTGTGGGAGGAAAGAGAAGATCTCGGAGAAATCCCACGCAGGTCATGGGGAGAACGTACAAAGCATGAACAGACTTTACCCGGTAGTCAGGATTGAACCTGGGCTTCTGACGCAGAAGGGCAGTAGCTCGACCGCAATGCCACCGTGCCGCCCATTTCTGTGCCAATCAATAGCTTGGTCATTGTGTAATCGTATGTAGGAAGGATCATCGCCTATCCTCGTTTTCCAGGGATGCTGCCTGACCCGCTGAGTTACTCCAGCACTCTGTGCCCATGTTCTCCAGAGATGGTGACTGACCCGCTGAGTTACTCCAAGTTTGGAAAAATTTGCTTTTAAATTCATGCCCAGTTTTTTCCCTCTCGGAAAAATCCACAAGATGAATTTCCCCTCATTTGACAAGATTTGGGGCGGCACGGTGGTGTAGCGGTAGAGCTACTGCTTACAGCGCTAGAGACCCGGGTTCGATCCTGACTACGGGTGCTGCCTGCATGGAGTTTGTACGTTCTCTCCGTGACCTGCGTGGGTATTCTCCGAGATCTTCGGTTTCCTCCCACACTCCAAAGACGTACAGGTTTGTAGGTTAATTGGCTTGGTATAAATCTAAAAAAAATTGTCCCTAGTGTGTGTAGAATAGTGTTAGTGTGCGGGGATCGCTGGTCGGTGCGGACTTGGCGGGCCAAAGGCCTTTATATTTTTATTTGATTATAAACTACCTTGCAGAAGGAGAAACAACCGGCAGAAATGAGTCAAGTTTCTGGTGTTGTCTTTACTGCCATCCAAGGACCCACATCCGACTCATGTAGACAGTAAACGGCAGGACTACTGTGAGAACGGTATGTCTTTAATATTACTGCAGGGGATATAGATCTTCAGAGCAGTAGAAAACAACAATGCAGAATTACAAATGTAATATTTTGTTTTAACAATCATGAAGTAATTATAGCTAACATCCCAGTTACAGTGAAGCAAATGAAATTTGTATACACTGGAGATCGTTACATCGTTCATTATGCATCTTTTAATTTCAGAGCCTTAAGGGCCTGTCTCACCTGGGCGTTATTTGCACGTCATTTACGCGTCACGATGCACGACCCGACATAATTTACGTGATGCGCGCATGGCATGCATCACGCGCGCATGGCACGTGGCGAGACGTGGTGGCGTAAGCAGTGATGCGCAGACGCGCGCGGCGCCCCAGGATTTTTGGGATTCGCAAAATCTTCGCTCGCCACCTGCGTGACGCGCAAATGACGCCCAAGTGGGACAGCCCCGTCATAATCCACGGGTCAATCTTAACTCATTGCTCATCTGAATCGTTACTCAAGTCTGAATTCTGCAGAAAGGTTTCTGAACCGAAACGCCACCTATTCCTCGTCTCCAGAGATGCCTGTCTGACCCACTGAGATAACCCCTGCATTTTGTGTCTGTCTGAAGGAAAAGAGCAGGCCGTATTATACAGGCGGCCAGATCCCAGCCCTAAAGAGGAACAAGCGGATGTCCCGACAGGGTGAGAAGGAGTTGCAGATGCTGGTTTACCAAGGAGAGACATCAAATGCCGGATTCAGGCTGAAGAAGTCTGAAGTAGGGTCCCGACCCAAAACGTTACCTATCCATGTTCTCCGGAGATGCTACCTGACCCTTTGAGTTACTCCAACACTTTGTGTCTTTCCAGGTTGAGAAGAAAGCTCGGGTTAGATGTCGTCTGATAAAGTAATTGTTCTTTTTTTTTCTCTGTTATCACACTATCTGAGAATATAAGATCATAAGAAATAGGAACAGGACTAGTTTAAAAAAGGAGCTGCAGATGCTGGAGAATCGAGGGTTACACAAAAAGCTGGAGAAACTCAGCGGGTGCAGCAGCATCTAAGGAGCGAAGGAGATAGGCGACGTTTCGGGTCTGAAGAAGGGTCTCGACCCGAAACGTCGCCTATCTCCTTCGCTCCTTAGATGCTGCTGCACCCGCTGAGTTTCTCCAGCTTTTTGTGTAACCCACAGGACTAGTTTAGTTTATTATTGTCACGTGTACCGAGGTACAACAAAAAGCATTGCGTTACATACTACTCAGTCAGTGGAAAGACTGTATATGATTACAATCGAGCCGTGCACTGTGTATAGACAATAGACAATAGACAATAGGTGCAGGAGTAGGCCATTTGACCCTTCCAGCCAGAACACACATTCAATGTGATCATGGCTGATCATCCACATTCAGTACCCCGTTCCTGCCTTCTCCCCATATCCCTTGACTCCGCTATCTTTAAGAGCTCTATCTAGCTCTCTCTTGAAAGCATCCAGAGAACCGGCCTCCACCGCCCTCTGAGGCCGAGAATTCCCCAGACGGCAGAAAATTCCACAGACTATGACACAGATACATGATAAGGGGAGTAGAGGTTGTGGCAGAGTGATTGTAATGAGTGCTTGGAGATCCACTTCTGGGAACCAATACACCGTGGGCCGCCTGGCCTGGGCGCCATCTTGGAATTGGGGGGTGAGAAGGGAGAGAAGGAAGTAACAGGTTAAGTGAAGATAGACAGAAAATGCTGGAGTAACTCAGCGGGACAGGCAGCATCTCTGGAGAGAAGGAATGGGTGACATTTCAGATTGAGACCCTTCTTCAGACAGATGTCAGGGGAGTGGGCCAATATTTTTATGCTGACACATTTTATTAACTGAACTTAAATTACTCAGCAGTCATAGTTGTACTTGAACGCCTGTTATAAAAAGGTAAAGCTGGTAGAGCTGTTGCCTCACTCGCCAGAGACCTGGGTTCATTTACTGACCTCGGGTGCTGTCTGTGAGGAGTTTGCATGTTCTCCTTGTGTCCGCTTGGGTTTCCTCCGGGTGCTCTGGTTTCCTCCCACGCCCCAAAGATGTGCAGTTCGGCCTCTGTAAGTTGACCCCCCACCCCCCCCCCCCCCCGCCCCCCTCCCATGTCAGGAGTGGATGAGAAATTGGGATAATGTAGAGCCAGTGTGAATACTCACACTCACTCGTCTCTGACCTACTGACAACCCCGATCCCGACAGTGAAGCCCAGACACAGAAGGTGCGGGGTCGTGCCGGCGGCTTTGCGCAGGAGGCGGTACAGCCAGAGCTCGGCGCTTGGCCATTGCGGCTGCCAGCGCAGGCCTCCTTGCGTCAACGCGCCAGGGCGATGGGCAGCACTTTTTCAGTGTTTCACCCGACCCTCAGTCTGAAAATCACCTTCCAGGTACCGGAGGTCGAAAAAAATGCCGGAGAAACTCAATCCAGCATTTTTTTCTACCTTCCATTTTTCCAGCATCATTCCAGGTACCGGAAATGACGGAAGTCTGTGGGCTGGATGGTTTTGGGTTACGGGCCGGATTCGGCCCGTGGGCCGTAGGGTGCCGACCCCTGCCCTAAATCTACTGTTGCTGAGGATGGATGAGAGGGCATGCAAGATTCTGGAAACATTTCAGCAACAGACCATGTCTCCACACTGTGGCATAAGCTGATGACAGATCGATGAGAGCAGCACCAGCAACACAGCAGATAAACTTACTGAACCAATGATATAATATACTGTTGCTCATCTTAGAAGAGGCTGTGGTTGGTTTGTCTTTTATTAAATTGGACTATGTTTGTGTCTACCTCTGGTGGCTTAATTAAGTTGTTAAAACTAGCTTTGACATTGACAAATTAATCAGAACCAATACTCTAAATGCACCATCGAATACATTTCGCTTGTGTTTCTGCTGCTTTTTACATTTCAAACTGATGGAGCCTTGAAACATTTATCACAGTAGGTACAATTGATCACACAAGGATCTGTTACGCTAGTCTAATAAATTTAAATACATTATTGTTGGCGTTCTCTAGATAATCGAGAAGACTGGTAAAAAATGCAAAGAGTGCCCATACTAGATAATCGAGTTAAATCAGCGATGATTGAATGGTGGGGTAGACTTGATGGGCTGAATGGCCTAATTCTGCTCCTACAACTTTTGAACATCATGTTTTCTTAAGTTCATAAGTGATAGGAGCAGAATTAGGCCATTCGGCCCATCGAGTCTACTCTACCATTTAATCATGGTTGATCGCTGCCTCCTAATTCCACTTTCCTGCCTTTCCCCATAACCCTTGGCACCCGTTCCAATCAAGATTTTGTCTATCTCTGCCTTAAAAATATCCACTGACTTGGCCTCCACAGCCCTCTGTGGCAATGAGTTCCACAGACTAACTAGCCTCTGACTAAAGAAGTTCTTCCTCACCTCCTTTCTAAAAGAGCGCCCTTTAATTCTGAGGCGATGACCTCTGGTCCTAAACTCTCCCACCAGTGGGAACATCCTTTCCACATCCACTCTATCTGGAGGTGTGTGTTTTCACACTTCTCCACCTCTTGCCTGATGGGAGAGGGGAGAAGAGGGAGAGGGCGAGAAGAGGGAGCCACAAACATGGCTGACCAGTGCTTTCTTCCTGCGCTAATCCTATTTTCCTTGATTCCCTTAAAATATCTACGAATCAATGAATCTCAGGAACACTGAGCATAAAATCAGGACGCATGGAAGAGCCGGGCACCAAATCATTAGCGTTTTGCTAAGTTACTCGGAGACCGTCCTTTACAACACAGCAAGTGGCGATGGGCTTCATAAGCACCGTTGTGGGATCAAACAAGGTTGAAAATGAAGGGTCTCGACCAGAAACGCCACCTATTCCTTTTCTCAATAGACAATAGACAATAGGTACAGGAATAGGCCATTTCAATGTGATCATGGCACTGCCATTCAATGTGATCATGGCTGATCATCCACAATCAGTACCCCGTTCCTGCCTTCACCCCATATCCCCTGACTCCGCTATTTTTAAGAGCCCTATCTAGCTCTCTCTTGAAAGCATCCAGAGAACCTGCCTCCACCACCCTCTGAGGCAGAGAATTCCACAGACTCACCATTCTCTGTGAGAAAAAGTGTTTTCTCATCTACGTTCTAAATAGCTTACCCCTTATTCTTAAACTGTGGCCACTGGTTCTGGACTCCCCCAATGTCGAGAACATGTTTCCTGCCTCTAGTGTTAAAGAAGGAACTGCAGATGCTGGAGAATCGAGGGTTACACAAAAAGCTGGAGAAACTCAGCGGGTGCAGCAGCATCTAAGGAGTGAAGGAGATAGGCGACGTTTCGGGTCGAGACCCTTCTTCAGACCCTTCTTCCTGCCTCTAGCGTGTCCAAACCCTTAGCAATCTTATATGTATCAATGAGATCCCCTCTCATCCTTCTAAACTCCAGAGCGTACAAGCCCAGCTGCTCCATTCTCTCAGCATATGACGGTCCCGCCATCCCGGGAATTAACCTTGTGAACCTACGCTGCAGTCCCACAATAGCAAGAATTCTCCACAGGTGTAGTCTGAACCACTGAGTTACTCCAGCTTTTTGTGTCTAACTTCAGCTAACATTGCAAACCCAGGCAAATGGGACTGCCCAGAATGTCAACTGGGTCCGCATGGGCAGTTTAGTTTAGTTTAGAGATACAGCGCTGAAACAGGCCCTTCGTCCCACCAGGTCCGCGCCGACCAGCGATCCCCGCACGCTAACACTATCCCACACCCACAAGGGACAATTTTTACATTTATACCAAGCCAATTAACCTACAAACCTGTGCGTCTTTGGAGTGTGGGAGGAAATCGAAGATCTCAGAGAAAACCCACGCAGGTCGCGGGGAGAATGTACAAAGTCCATACAGACAGCACCCGTAGTCGCGATCGAATCCGAGTCTCCCGCGCTGCATTCGCTGTAAGGCGGCAACTCTACCGCTGCGCCACCGTGACCGCATCAGTCCCCGCTGAGTTACTCCAGCATTGTGCGTCTATCCCAACTTTTATACTCAATACCCTGTGTCAATACCCACGTTTGGCTCCGTCACTGTCAGGGCTCCTGCATTGCTGGCCAGTCAGCGAGTCCTGAACTGCTGGTCACGTTTTCGGGGTCTGCGTTTTGTTTGACACCCCTCTCGCGGCCTCCAAAGCCTCCTCCACTGAAAATACAGCTGCAACCCACCAGCTGTTCCAACGCCTCCGACAGCAGCATTGCACCGCATGAAAACGCACAGATGCTGAAGAAGGGTTTCGGCCCGAAACGTTACCTATCACCTTCACTCCATAGATGCTGCTGCACCCGCTGAGTTTCTCCAGCATTTTGTGTACCCTGCTAGATACACGAGTTCATGCTCATAAGTTCTAGGAGCAGAATTACACCTTTCGGCCCATCAAGTCTACTCCGCCATTCAATCACGGCTGCTCTATCTCTCCCTCTCAACCCCTTTCTCCTGCCTTCTCCCCATAACCCCTGACACCCATACTCATCAAGAATCCGTCAATCACTGTCCTAAAAATTATCCTACACACTTGGCCTCCACAGCTTTCTGGGGCAAAGAATTCCACAGATTCACCACCCTTTAGAGACTAAAGAAATTCCATATAACCATATAACCATATAACAATTATATGGCCCTTACAGTCCGTGCCGACCATTTATTTTCCCCTAGTCCCATCTACCTGCACTCAGACCATACCCCTCCATTCCGTTCCCGTCCATATACCTATCCACTTTACTTTTAAATGTTAAAATCGATCCTGCCTCCACCACTTCTGCAGGAAGATCATTCCACACAGCCACCACTCTCTGAGTAAAGAAGTTCCCCCTCATGTTATCCCTAAACTTCTGTCCCTTAATTCTCATGTCATGCCCTCTCATTTGAATCTTCCCTACCCTCAATGGGAAAAGCTTATCCACGTCAACTCTGTCTATCCCTTTCATCATTTTAAAGACCTCAATCAAGTCCCCCCTTAACCTTCTGCGCTCCAAAGAATAAAGACCTAACATGTTCAACCTTTCTCTGTAACTTAGTTGCTGGAACCCAGGCAACAATCTAGTAAATCTCCTCTGTACTCTCTCTATTTTGTTGACATCCTTCCTATAATTAGGCAACCAAAATTGTACACCATACTCCAGAATGGGTCTTACCAATGCCTTGCACAATTTTAACATTACTTCCCTACTCCTATATTCAATGCTCTGATTTATAAAGGCCAGCACACCAAAAGCTTTCTTTACCACCCAATCTACATGCGATTCCACCTTCAGGGAACTATGCACAGTTATTCCTAGATCCCTCTGTTCCACGGCATTCCTCAATTCCTTCCTCATCTCCTTCCTGAAAGAACGTCCTTTAATTCTGAGGCTATGACCTCTGGTCTATAAAAAAGGGAATACCAGAGGTTGAATTATTGACTTTTCTATGCACCGTGGCATTATTTATTTATACATTTGGCTCAAAATATTTATTTGTAGAGCTTTATATTTCTTTGTAGCTCAGTAAAGATGTTAATATTCACCCATAAAGAGCAACTAAGTTGACTCAGAAGTGGGGCTTACAATTACTAGCTTTGCTATCAATGGTCGGGACTGACTTCATTTCTCCTCGCTTGTCATTTGGCTACTGGTAAGGTCTACCCCGAAGACACAGTATATAATACACCATCTTAAAACCATACAGTTTAGAGATACAGCAGGAAGAGTTGCTGCCTTACAGCACCTGAGACCCGGATTAGATCCTGACTACAGGTGCTGTCTGTCTGGAGTTTGTACGTTCTCCTCGTGGCCTGCGTGGGTTTTGTCCAGGAGCTGCTCTTTCCTCCCACACGCCAAAGGCGTACAGGTTTGTAGGTCAATTGGCTTGGTAACATTGTAAATAGTCCCAACTGTGTGTAGGATAGTAAGTAAGTAAGTAAGTTTATTGGCCAAGTATTCACATACAAGGAATTTGCCTTGGTGCTCCGCCCACAAGTAACAACATGACGTACAGTGACAGTTACGAATGACTCAGAAAACACTAAACATTAATAATAATAAAACATTAATGATAAAACACCATTGATCAAGCACGTGAACCAACAAAATACCAGATCAAAGGGAGGCTACAGATTTTAGGCTGTTGAGTAGAGCAACTACTCGTGGATAAAAACTGTTTTTATGTCTGGCTGTGGCAGCTTTGACAGTCCGGAGTCGCCTTCCAGAGGGAAGTGATTCAAAGGGTTTGTGGCCAGGGTGAGAGGGGTCAGAGAGGATCTTGCCCGCTCGATTCCTGTCCCTTGCAGTGTACAGTTCATCAATGGAGGGAAGGTTGCAGCCAATAACCTTCTCCAATAATAGAGTTAGTGTGCGAGGCCGCTGGTCGGCACAGACTTGGTGGGCCGAAGAGCCTGTTTCTGTGCTGTATCTCTAAACAAACACCAAGCATGGAAACAGGCCATTTGGCCCACCGAGTCCATGCCAGCCAGCAATCACATATACACCGGTTCTATCCTGCGTACTAGCATCAATGTTACACTATTAATCTCCGCCTGCATGTTGATCTACAGTATATTCCCCTTATACTCTTCTTACTTTATCATTTACCGCCCTATGAAGATATGTTTCTAAGAGGCTGGTGACAGCCATTTTCTTGCAGTTTCCAAATAAGATAAACACTTTCCAACTAAAGAACTAAATGCCTACTGTACATACGCGTTTGATTTTTTTTTTACCAGCTATGGAGATCCTTAGGAGCTTGTTATAACACTTTAGTTTAGTAGTTTATTGTCACGTGTACGGAGGTACAGTGAAAAGCTTTTGTTGCGTGCTAACCAGTCAGCGGAAAGACTATACATGGTTAGAATCGAGCCGTCCATGGGGTAAAGGTGCACGATAAAGGGAATAACATGATTAACATCCAGTGCAAGATAAAATCCAGCAAAATCTAATGAAAGACAGCCCGAGGGTCTCCAATGATGTAGATAGTAAGAAAGTGGGCGCTTCACTTCTAGTGCCCGCAACCAACTTTGAGAATCTCACAACAGTGGCGCAGTGGTAGAGTTGCTGCCTCACAGCACTTGCAGTGCCGGAGACCCGGGTTCGATCCCGACTAAGGGTGCTGTCTGTACGGAGTTTGTACATTCTCCCCCGTGACCTGCGTGGGTTTTCTCCGAGATATTTGGTTTCCTCTCACATTCCAAAGACGTCCAGGTGTGAACGTTAATTGGCTTGGTATAAGTGTAAAAACTGTCCTTACTGTGTGTGGGATAGTGTTAATGTGCGGGGATCGCTGGTCGGCGCGGACTCGGTGGGCGGAGGGGCCTGTTTCCGTGCTGTACCTCTCAACTAAACTATAAAAATGGTGCTGCAAAAATAAAACAGGCTATAACAATTTCAGCTCCTCAATTAAAAGTGGCCTTGCAAGCCGTAAATATGCTCATGTAATATGTAGGACTGCGCCGCACACATTTTTAGTGAATATCTTTGTCTGGTGCAACTAACATTAAAATAAATGGTCCTGTCAACTGTTTTCGTCCAGTTCACTACATTCTATTGAATTTTACAACCCTGGATGCTTCATGGACAATGAATTATTTCTGAAGTGTCATAATCTAGGCAGAGACGGGAAAAAACTCGTATGCAGTAGTGTCACCAGGCCAGGACTGTTTTTTTTTAAATTGATGATCTGAACTGGGAACTTTCATCTCCAGATAAAACCTTCAGGGTGATGTGAAAGATTGGAAGAAGCCTAATCAAATGAAACAATTTTATTTAGTCTAGTTTAATCATGCAGCCTGGAAACAGGCCCTTCGGCCCACTGAGTCCTTGCTGACCAATGATCATCCGTACATTAGTTCTATCCTACACTCGAGGGGCAACTTATGGAATCCAATGAACCCACTAACCCGCACGTCTTTGGAATGTGGGGGGGAACCTGAGCACCTGGAGGAAACCCACGAGGTCACAGGGAGATCGTGGCGCAGTGGTAAAGTGTCTGCCTTGCAGCGCAGGAGACCCCGGTTCGATCCTGACTATGGGTGCTGTCTGTATGGAGTTTGCACGTTCTCCCCGTGACCTGCGTGGGTTTTACCTGGGTACACCGGTTTTCTCCCACACTTCAACGAGGTACAGGTTTGTAAGTTATTTGACTTTGGGAAAATTGTTAAGGAATTGTCCCTTGCGTGTCGGATAGTGGGGTTTTCTACGAGATCTTCGGTTTCCTCCCACACTCCAAAGATGTACAGGTTTGTAGGTTAATAGGTTTGCTATAAGTGTAAAAAACTATCCCTAGTGCGTGAAGGATAGTGTTAGTGTATTGGGTGATTAGTGGGTCGAAGGATCTGTTTCCGCGCTGTATCTCTAAACTAAACTAAACTTAACGTACAAACTCCGTACGCATAGCGCCCATGGTCAGGATCAAACCCGGGTCTTGGGCGCTGTGTGGCAGCTACTATACCGCTGCGCCATTGTGCTGCCAGAGATAGGTGAACTTTAGCAGCGGGAAAATGATTGGAATCAGACCTGAGATGGTGTTTGCTGAGGCACACATTAATCAGGGAAAGTCAGCTCAATGCTTCCTTGTCCGTTGCCAGGATCTCTGACTGAATCTTCCCCGTGTTAAAAAGGGCTGACAACAACTACCCAATCTCCTTGTGGAGTAGAGGAACACCCCTGTCCCCTGTCTCCATCAATGGTGTGGATGTGCAGTTTACCAGGGTGTACAAATACCTTGGAGTGTACCTGGACAGTAAACTGGACTGGTCCAGGAATGCTGAACGAGGCCCTGTACAAGAAGGGACGGAGTTGCCTGTACTTTTTGAGATGGCTCAACATCTGCAGTAAGATGCTGCAGATGTTCCACCAATCAGTGGTAGCCAGTGCCATCTTCTTCGCTGTTCTGTGCCGGGGCAGTAGGGCGAAGGTCGCGGACGCCAATAGGATCAACAAACTCATCAGGAAGGCTGGCTCCATCCTGGGGGCGGAGTTGGAATCATAGGAGATGGTCTTGTAGGGGAAGATGCTCCTTAAACTGCAGAGGATCTTGGACAACACAGCTCACCCCTGAGGAGCACCTTCAACAACAGACTGGTTCCACCAAGATGCAGCACAGAACACCACAGGAGATTCTTCTTCCCTGGGGTAGACTGAGACTGACTCCCCTCTCCCCCCCACCCCCTCCCCCTCCCCCTCCCCCTCCCCCTCCCTCCCCAATCTTTGCACAACCCCAATCCTTGCCACTCATCACTTTAAATTCAATGTTTCGTGTATTTTGTATTTTTTATAACTGTTGTTTCTCTCCTGGGATCAATAACGTTCTATCGTATCATATCGTCTCGTATCGTAACGTGATTGAGCTGAAGACCAAATCCGTGTGTTAGTTACTGATTTTATCACCGAAACACCAGCAAAGTGAAAAATCCTTGTCCAGCTTTATACACGTCGACATGTGCAGAAGCTGAGAAGATTAAGAGCCCAGTCAGATCTATGTTACTGATGTGTGACTCTAAGCAACTGTTCCTAATATGGGGAGAATTTTCTATCCTGTGGATCTGGACTCTCATCAGTTGAAAGGCAGGGTGAATAAAGAAAGACAGATTACTGAGAGCTGAAAGATTAGCACGTCTATTGTGGAGTTCAGTATGGGCTCCTGTTACAGTTCAACCCATAGGCTTGAGGCATGAATATACCATTTTACTCTAGTTTAAAGATACAGCCTGGAAACAGGCCCTTCGGCCCACTGAGTCCGCACTAACCAGCGATCCCCGCGCAGTAATTCCCATCCTACACTAGGGCCATTTTTTTACATTTATACCAAGCCAATTAACCCACAAAACTGCACGTCTTTGGAGTGTGTGAGGAAATTGAAGATCTCGGAGAAAACCCACGCAGGTTCCGGGGATAACGGTACAAACTCTGTACAGATAGTCAGGAATGAACCCGGTACTCTGACGCTGTACGCGCTGTATGGCAGCATCTCTACCACTGCGCCTCCGTGCCATTACTTCTGAGAATATTTGCCAGAAGTATTAACTGAAGAAGCCACAGCCTTATACTATATGATTAATGTATGGGCCAAATTCATCTTTCGTTAATATTTAGAATCCATAGCATCTGTTTTAGATTGAATAAAAAGCATGATTGAATTACTGTTGAATGGTTTGGTTTAAATTAGGCTTAGGTTTGGGGTTTTCTGTTTGGAAAGGGGGCCTAAACTAATCTCACCGGCTGCTGTTTTTTTCTTTTCACTGTTATTATCTTATTTCAGTGTCTCAGGAAGAAAAGCCTTGCAAGAAGGATGAATTATGAAATTTTAGTTTTGCGTAGTTTCGAGATACAGTGTGGAAGCAGGCTTTTCGGCCTACCGAGTCCACGCCCGCCAACTAGTTCACTAGGTCTATGTTATACATGTTTGATATCCAACACATTAGGAGCAATTTACAGAAGCCAATTACCCTACCAACCTCAGAGTCTGAATCAGAATCAGAATGCCTTTTATTGTCACTATACACATGTACAATGAGATTAAAAGCTGCTCCTACTCAGTGCAAAACAAAACAAAAAGGGAGGGGGGGGGGGGGGGGGGATAAGGTGCACAGTTTCTGCGGCGCTATATACATATCTATAAAAAGACAATGGATAAATAGAATGGATAATAGGATTCCTATATCCAGTATGGGTTATTGCACATATTGGAAATTACAGTTACAGTACAAATTACAGTAGGTGGATAGATGGAAGTCCGGAGGTTAGGCTGTGAAGTCAGTGCATGTGTGAGTTCAGGGAGATAATGGATTTTGGAAAGAAACTGTTCTTGAGTCTAATTGTCCTTGTGCTGATGCACCTATAGCGCCTCCCTGAGGGCAGCAGGTTGAACAGGCCAAATGCAGGATGGGAGCTGTCCTTGATAATGTTCTTCGCCCTGCTGAGGCAGCGGGAGGTGTAAATGTCCATCAGAGAGGGGAGAGGGCAGCCGATGATCTTCTGTGCTGCCCTGACTACCCTCTGAAGCCTCTCCCTGTCTGCCATGGTGCACCTGCCGTACCATGCTGTAATGCAGTATGTCAACAGGCTCTCAATGGACGAGCGGTAGAAGGTCAGCAGCAGGTTGGAGTCCAGGTTGTGCTTCCTGAGGACCCTCAGGAAGTGCAGCCGCTGCTGAGCCTTCTTGATGACCGCTGTGATGTTGGCTGTCCAGGAGATGTCAGCGGAGATGAGGACGCCGAGAAACCGGAAGGTGTGGACCCTCTCCACACACTTGCCGTTGATGTATAAGGGGGCTAAGTCATTGCTGTGCTTCCTAAAGTCGACAATGAGCTCTTTGGTTTTCTTGGTGTTCAGAGCCAGGTTGTTTTCTGAGCACCAGGCTGTCAACTTCAGGACTTCCTCTCTGTAGGCTGCCTCATCTCCCCTTGAGATGAGTCCGACTACTGTAGTGTCGTCAGCAAACTTGATGATTCGGTTGTTGTTGTGGGCCGGACTACAGTCGTGGGTGTAGAGACAGTATAGCCTGCACGTTTTGGAATATGAAAGGAAACCTTAGCACCCAGAGAAAACCCATGCGGTCACAGGGAGAACGTGCAAACTCTGCACAGACAAGGCCTGTAGTCAGGATCGAACCTGGGTCTCTACGCTGTGAGGCAGCAACTCTACCCATTGCGCCTCCGTGCATCAGGTGTCGCAGAAAAATGGTGCTTGAAGGAACAGAATGTTCTCTTACATTCCTATGACAGCTGGCACAGTGACGCAGCTGGAAGAGCCACTGCATCGCAGTGCCAGAGGCCGGAGTTCGACCCTGTATCTCGTGTGGAGTTTGCACATTCTCCCGTTCTCCCGGGTGTCCTCCAGGTGCTCCAGTGTCCTCCCACATCCCAATGATGTGAAGTCAAGTCAAGAGAAAGTCAAGAATGTTTCATTGTCATATGTCCCGGACGGGACAATGGAATTCTTACTTGCTGCAGCACAACAGAATATGTGACTATCTAAACATTGTATATAATGGAAAAAAAAAGTTCAATGAATAACAAATATAATGCAAATAACAGATTGATTATTAGGACTGGATGTTACAATCCCTAAGATTTCACTACAATTGACATTTTTGGGGATGACCACCAGGCGAATGTTGCTAACAATCAGACACATCTGCAGTTGTGTACCTCAACGTCACTGGGTGTTTCGGCCTTTTATCACAAGACACCCTCAGTCGAGGCAGGCCCACCACAGGTTGATCAGACCTGGGTGTGTGTCTTATTGCCAGCTTCTAGATGGTCATGTGGCTGCCCAGACAGCATCTAATAATATATGGGGTACACAAAAGGCTGGAGAAACTCAGCGGGTGCAGCAGCATCTAAGGAGCGAAGGAGATAGGCGATGTTTCGGGTCGAGACCCTTCATCCCTCCAGCTCTAATAATATATAGTCTTTGCAGTTTGGAGCTCATAGCTTATTCGTTGTGTTTAGTAGCCTGATGGCTGTGGGGAAGAAGCTGTTCCTGAACCTGGACGTTACAGTCTTCAGGCTCCTGTACCTTCTTCCTGATGGCAGTGGTGAGATATGTGTGTGGCCAGGATGGTGTGGGTCCTTGATGATTTTAGCTGCCCTTTTTGAGGCAGCGACTGCGATAGATCCCTTCGACGGGTGGGGAGGTCAAAGCCGTTGATGGACTGGGCAGTGAACACAACTATCTGCAGTCTTTTTCGCTCTTGGACGTTCAAGTTGCCGAACCAGGCCACGACGAAACCGGTCAGAATGCTCTCTCCCGTTCACCTGTAGAAGGTGCAGGTTCGTAGGTTAATTGGCTTATTAATAAACAACCCCAAACGTGTGGGGAGTGGATGTGAAAGTGGGATAGCATAGAACTAGTGCGAACAGTTGATCTACATAGAAACATAGAAAAATAGTTGCAGGAGTAGGCCATTCGGCCCTTCGAACCAGCACCACCATTCTATATGATCATGGCTGATCATTTAAAATCAGTACCCTGTTCCTGCTTTTTACCCTTGATTCTTTTAGCACCAAGAGCCAAATCTAACTCTCTCTTGAAAACATTCAGTGAATTGGCCTCCACTGCCTTCTCTGGCAGAGAATTCCACAGATTCACAACTCTCTGGGTGAAAACGTTTTTCCTCATCTCAGTCGCAAATGGCCTACCCTTTATTCTTAAACTGTGACCCCTGGTTCTGGACTCCCCCAACATGGGGAACATTTTTTCCTGCATCTAGCCTGTTCAATCCTTTAAGAATCGTATATGTTTCTATAAGATCGCCTCTCATCCTTCTAAATTCCAGTGAATATAAGCCCAGTCGGTCCATTCTTTCAGCATATGTCAGTCCCGCCATCGCGGGAATTAACCTGGTGAACCTACCTCAGCTGGAGGGACAGTACAGCGATAGGGATAGGGGCATGGGCCAAAAGCGGGCAGGTGGGACTAGTGTAGCTGGGACATGTTGGTCGTTGTGGGCAGGTTGAGCTGAAGGGCCTGTTTCCACGCTGTATCACTCTATGACTCTATGACTCCATGATGGTCGGCATGGACTCGATGGGCCAAAGGGCCTGTTGTATCTCTAAACTAACCTATATGTACTGTACTGACCATTTTCACTTGACCATGTCTCAGATTTGGTCAATACGATGCTGCCAGCTTTTCCAGTGAATGCCTTAATCCACAACCTTTATCATCCAGTTTTCCAATTTTCTGCTGAGTCGTAATAAAGAACAAAATGCTCAGGCGCTGTAGGATGAATGGGTTAATTTAATTCTAACTAGCCTGTGAAGCTGCAACAAATAAGAATTCAATTGTTCCAGTCCTGTTGCATATTGCAAATAATCACTCTTGCCTTTTGACTCTTGACCTTTGAGAGTCAGGTCAAGAGTGCTTTATTGCCATATGTCCCAGATAGAACAATGAAATTCTTGAGGGCCTGTCCCACTGTACGAGCTAATTCAAGAGCTCTCCCGAGTTTAAAAAAAATCGAACTCGTGGCTAGCACGTAGAATGTACGTAGCGGGTACGTCGGAGCTCAGGACGTCTCTTAGCGGCTCGTAACGCTATCGGCAGGTACTCGGGAAAGGCAGTAAGCTCGTGAAGACTCGTGAAGATTTTTCAACATGTTGGAAAATGTCCACGAGAGTCTCCGAGTACCCACGAGAGGCTATTACCGTAATTCTCCGAGTTCGAATCAGGGGAAACTCGGGAGAACTCTTGAATTAGCTCGTACAGTGGGACTGCCCTTTCACTTTCACAAGCACAACAGAATATGTAAACATAGTACATTGTAAACAATATAATAAAGGAGAAACAAAAAAATCAGTGTGTGTATATACGCACACTCACATACGCATGCAGTATAGGTATAAAAATCTGGAGTAACTCAGCGGGTCAAACAGCATCTCTGGAGAAAAGGAATAGGTGACGTTTCATGTCTGAAGAAGGGTCTCAGCACAAAACGTCACTTATATATACATTCGCACCCATACGTAAACATAACAAACAAACAATAATAGTGCAATAATGGACTACGTGGTTCAGAGTTTATTGGAGGTTGTGATGTTTAATAGCCTGATGGCAAAAGTGAAAAAATTAGAGCAAAAATGTGGGAAATGGTATCAACATGGTTGAAGGCCCTATCAACGATGGTGAAGGACTATGGTCAACAGAAAAGGATTACAAATTAGGAGTACTGGTGTGGAATGTTTAATTGTCAGAACAAACATGACAGAGTTAGAGAATGCGATGAAGTCCCTTCAAGAAATAGGGTGAGAGTTAACATGTCTACAAGAGTAGGTTGCAATACATATTGCTTGATAATCCATCTCCAAGTATGGTGAGACAGGAAATCTGTTTCTGAGGCAGAAAAGCACGGATTTAAATGATTGGATTTGAGGATGGTGCAGCGGTAGAGTTGCTGCCTTACAGCGCGAGGGACCCGGGTTCGATCCTGACCGCAGGTGCTGTCTGTACGGAGTTTGTACGTTCTCTCTGTGACCTGTGTGCGTTTTGTCTGGGAGCTCCGGTTTCTTCCCACACTCTAAAGACGTGCAGGTTTGTAAATTAATTGGATTCGGTAAAACATTGTAAATTGTCCCTAGTGGGTGTAGGATAGCGTTAATGTGCAGGGATCGCTGGTCGGCACGGACTTGATGGGCCAAAGGGCCTGTTTCGGCGCTGTGTCTCTAAACTACACATAACTAAAACAAAAAGCCAAAGCATTAGTGAAATGAATTTACTTCAGCCGGCAAACTGTTATGAAATGAAAATACTGCCTAAAAAAATGTTGGGAACTGATTCAACAGTGGCTTGCTAAAGGGAATACTCTTTCCCAAATATATTTACTTGGTTCATAAAATGTGCAAATATAGAGTTGGGTAAACTCACACGTCAACCTTCTCAGTGCTAACCACAGCATTCCATTCACATTACATCAGCGTGACCTGTTTCCATATGTTTGCTGAATCCGCAAAAGGAAAAAATCTATCGGCAAGACCAAGCGCAGGCTCGGCGATTGTTTTACTGAACACCTCCGCTCAGTCTGCCCCTCCGCTACGCGGCCTCCCGGTTGCTAAACATTTAAGTTTCCCCTCCCATTCCCACACTGACCTTTCTGTCCTGGGCCTACTCCACTGTCAGAGCGAGGCCCAGCGCAAATATTTCGCTTGGGCAGCTCACACCCCAGCGGTATGAATCGTAATCCTTGCTTTCCCTCTCTCTCCATCCCTCCCCCATCCTAGTTCTCCTGATTAAACGTAACTTATTGCATGCCTCGTTGTCAGCTTCCCCTCAGCCAGCAATGACCCGTTCTACATTTCCCTTGTCCTTCGATATCTTGTTTTCACACCTTACCCTTCCATATCTCTGTCTCCCTCTTCCCGACTCTCAGTCTGAAAAAAGGTCTCGACCCAAACCTGTCATCCGTTCCTTCTCTCCAGAGAAGCTGCCTGTCCCGTTGAGTTACTGCAGCATTTTGTGTCTATCTTAAAAAGGAACGGGATATACAGTATAAAAAGAGGGATGTGGGGAAAGAGCAGGGAAGTGGAACTAGTTGTCTGGACGAGGTAGGAGATTGACAATGGGCCGAATGGCTTTCTCTGTAGTTCTGCAATCGTACAAAAGTTGTTGCTCTATGGGGAAATATTCCTATGCAGTTTGCCATCACAAAGCAATCATTTTCAGGCCCTTGAACAGGGTTCATAAGCTCATAAGATCATAAGTGGTAGGAGCAGAATTAGGCCATTCGACCCATCAAGTCTACCCCACCGTTCAATCATGGATGCTCAATCTTCCCCTCTCAACCCCATTCTCCTGCCTTCTCCCCGTAACCCCTGACACTGGTACTAATCAATGGCTTGAATCAATAATGTGAATAATTGATGTCTGATGAGTATCAAGGGATTCAATTCAACGATTCGATGATTCAATGATTCAGTTTCAGTGTAGTTTATTGTCACCTGTACCGAGGTACAGTGAAAAGTTTTTGTTGCGTGCTAACTGGCCAGCGTAAACACATTACATGATTATCGTTTCGAGATGTAAGGGTGTGGAACGATTGTAATATGAGTTTGTAGATCTGCTTCTGTGGCAGGGAGGCAAATAGTTACCTGGGCTGGGCACCATGTTGACTCTTTATTCAATGATACTTTATTGATTCAACGACACTTTATTGTCACATGAACGGCGGGAACAGTGAAATTCTTTGTTTTTTTGCATACAATACACACAAAATACACAAGAGTCGCCACGTTACTGGCGCCGACAAAGTTATAAGAAGTACACCATCAAGCCATGTGTAGGAATGAACTGCAGGTGCTGGTTTAAAATGAGGATAGACATAAAATGT
Organism: Raja brachyura; assembly: GCA_963514005.1. The sequence continues at coordinate 32,713,098 of OY740807.1, read as the reverse complement.
AGGAGTAACTCAGCGGGACAGGCAGCGTCTCCGGAGAGAAGGAATGGGTGACGTTTCGAGTCGCGACCCTTCTTCAGTCCTGGATGATTCACTTGCCTGATAACAGCTGGGTAGAAGCTACCCCTGCATCTGGAGGTGTGCATATTCGCAGACTTATTCTATGCCTTCTATACTTCTCTACCATATATGCAGAAGGGTCTCGACCCAAAACATCACCCGTTCCTTCTCTCGGGAGATGCTGCCTGTCCCGCTGAGTTACTCCACCATTTTGTGTCGATCTTCGGCCCACCTTAGTCCTCTGCATTTTGTTTGACACAGCATGGTAGCAGAGGCAGGTTGCGATAGCGGTGTTTAAGGGGATTTTCAGTCGACATGCATCTGCGGGCCGAGTTTTTTTTTTACACCGAGGGTTGCAGGTGTCTGGGAATGCACTGCTTGGGGTGATGGAGGCAGATACCACGGTGTTAGTATAGCGTGATAACATTCTCCAATTGTGTGCGGTTTCAGGCTGTCGATCATTTGTTTTTGAGACGAGAGGAATAGAGCAACAAGCTCAGTGGGAAGCTGTTCTCATTAGTTCTTTGTGTTCTAATGAGCCGCAGCCTGTGGAGAGATGTGCATGTGGAAACTCAGTGGGAATATGAATACATGTTCTGTCATGGTTATATACCCAGCCCCAGTGACATTAAGTAGTTAGCGTGGATGTCATCTTGTTATTTTGCTAAGCAAATTGTATGTTAAATGTTCTAATCCAGTGGATGTGTTGCATTTGTGTGACATTTGCTGCTAATTTTAACTTTTTAATAAACTTGATTGTGCCCCACAATGCAAATGAGTGTTAGAGGGCGCAGGTGGTAGACTTGCCGCCTCACAGCGCCAGATACCTGGGTTCAAAACCCGACCCCGGGATGCTGTCTGTGTGGAGTCTGCATGATCTCCCTCTGACCACAAGGATTTCCTCTGGGAGCTCCAGTTTCATAAATCGTTGGAGGAGAATTTGCCCATTCGGCCCATCGAGTCTACTCGGCTATTCAATCCTGGCTGATCTATCTCAACCCCCTTCCCCTGCCTTCCCCCATATTCTTTGACATCCTTACTAATCAAGAACGCTTTAATAACACCCAATAACTTGGCCTCCACATCTGTGTGTGGCGATGAATTCCTCACGGAAACTTACGGAATAGTGAAAGGCCTGGATACAAAGGATGTGGAGAGGATGTTTCCACCAGTGGGAGAGTCTAGGGCCAGAGGGCGCAGTCTTAGAATAAAAGGACGTACTTTTAGAAAGGAGATGAGGAGGAATTTCTTTCGTCAGATGAGGAGGCCAGGTTATTGCCTTTTCGTAAGGCAGAGGTTGAATTATACTTGATTAGTACTGGTGTCAAGGGTAATGGGGAGAAGGCAGGAGAGTGGAGTTGAGAGGGAAAGATAGGTCAGCCATGATTGAATGGCGGGGTAGACTTAATGGGCCAGATGGCCTACTTCTGCTCTGAAGGTCTATGAAAATGAACTTACAAAATTTTACTTTTAAAGTTAATGACATGTGTATGTAAGGACATGAAACCATAAGGAAAAAGAGCAAATACTGTCTTTTTTCTCCTTGACACCGCCCCCCCCTTCCCCCGCCCCACGTTTCAGACATAGTAAATTCTTGAAGTGACCAATCTTATCCTCATCTCTATTTTCATTATTCATAACTCTGCCATAGTCTGGAAGGTTCATTCACCCTTCACCAGCTGGGAATAGGTATCTCCTCCTGCTCCAATGTGTACACATCTGTCTGGTCTCCCATTCAGCCTTCTCCACCCCAAGGCAGACAAACCCCTTCCAGTCTTCCCCTCATAACATTCTTGTAAACCTCCCCAATGCAATCCTATCCTTGTTTAGTGTGGTGTACAGACTTGTATAGAGTAGCCCAGCTGTGCCAACCCATCCCTGGTCTCATATTCTAGTTTACTCGTTGACCAATGATTCCAATTTCTTTGTGTGAGAAGGAACAACTCAGAGGGCGATGGAGGCAGGTTCTCTGGATGTTTTCAAGAGAGAGCTAGATAGGGCTCTTTAAAATAGCGGAGTCAGGGGATTTGGGGAGAAGGGAGGAACAGGGTACTGATTGGGGATGATCACATTGAATGGCCGTGCTGGCTCGAAGGGCCAAATGGCCTACTCCTGCACCTATTGCCTATTGTCTGTAACTGCGGATGCCGGTTTACACCGAAGACAGACACAAAATGCTGGAGTAACTCAGCGGGTCAGGCAGCATCTCTGGAGGAAAGAAATAGGTGACGTTTCGGATCGAGGCCCTTCTTCAGACTGAGTCAGGGGAGAGGTATGAAGAGGTTCGGACCAAATCAGAGCTGGCACCGATGACTCAGGAGCGGTGGAGCCCACAATGGTCCATTGTTGGCTCTGGAAGAGGTGGTCACGACCAGGGTGGGGGAGGGACGGAGAGAGAGGGAATGCGACGGGTACTTGAAAATTAGAGAAATCAATATTCATACCGCTGGGTTGTAAGTTGCGTATATGGGATCAAAGAACACAGTCTTATAACATTGACAAGTAATACCGGAGATAGACACAAAATGCTGGAGTAACTCTACGAGTCAGGCAGCATCTCTGGAGAAAAGGAATAGGTGACGTTTCGGGTTGAGCCCCTTCTTCAGACTGTGAATCGGAGTAACAATTGTGTGAAGTATATATACTTGTGGTCTATTAACCTTTAACCAAGTCCATTGAAAGAATATACGGATGTTCAAACATGACTCACGAGAAGCTGAAAGAAGTGTATTCAGTCAATTCAAAGACTCTTCACAGACTGCTTCTGGAACCTTCCGACAAATACTGACTCACATGACACAATCCTCAGAGTTTGCCAGCATTAAAGTGACAGGTGTGTAGGAAGCAACTGCAGATGCTGGTTTAAACCGAAGATAGACTGGAGTAAGTCAGCCGGGGCAGGCAGCATCACTGCCTTGAAGGGTCTCGACCCGAAACGTCACCCGTTCCTTCTCTCCAGAGATGCTGCCTGTCCCAGCTGAGTGACTCCAGCATTTTGTGTGTATCGTAAAGTCACAGCTGTTGTGCCCGACCAACACTACAGACGCTACAGTGGTGATTATTCCGAACCCGTCAAAGGGAATTGTGAGGAAGTGGCATGTCGAATTTCTAGCTTCGAGAAGACTGATTCTCACTGCACCTGCTCCAAATTGGATGCCTCGTTGTGAGTACAAAATTATATTTATTTTGCCAATTTACAAATATTCGTCATCTGTGTTGTTTGACAGGTTCTGACAGAAACCCGGCTGACACGAGCTGAACAACAAAACAAATTGTTGGATTCATAACGCTTTGTTAATTCTACCCACACCCGCGCGCGCCTTCAGAGCTACACATATGAGAGTTGTTATTTTCCAGGGCGCAGGCATTTAGCTCAGTTTCGTTTAGAGACACCGCGTGGAAACAGGCCCTTCGGCCCACCGAGTCCGCGCCGACCAGCGATCCCCGCACAGCGAGAATTTTTACATTTATACATTCATATCGAGCCCATTAACCTGCAAACCTGCACGTCTTTGGAGTGTGGGAGGAAACCGAAGACCAGGGAGAACGTACAAACTCTGTAGTCAGGATATGACCTGGGTCTCTGGCGCTGTAAGGTAGTAAAGCCCCTGTCCCACTTAGGAGACCTAAACAGCAACCTCTGCCAGTCACCCAAGGTTTCCATGAGGTCACCGGAGGTTTTGGTCACTCTCCCTAATGGTCGAAAGTGGTTTCCGCGTAGTCGAGCCTTCATCTAGGTTGCTGCTATTTTTTCATCATGACCGGCCTTGACTAAAAATAGTTTGCCGTTTTAAAAATCGATAATTTTTTTGTCGCAGGTCTAGTCGAAGCCGGTTTTCTTCATAGTCGAGGAAGGTTTTCATCATATGCGTGGAAGGTGGTAGGAGGTTGCAGGTCACCTCCACCTTGATTTATTTTTGGGTGGCGGGCAAGGCCACCAGAGTTTGCTGTTTGGGTCTCCTAATGCCCCTGTCCCACTTAGGAAACCTGAACGGAAACCTCTGGAGACTTTGCGCCCCACCCAAGGTTTCCGTGCGGTTGCCGGAGGTTCCTGGAGGTTTTTGGCCTCCGGCAACCACCTTCAACTAGCATCGCAACCGTTTTCGACTAAATGATTACCGATTTTTAAAACGGAAACCACTTTCGACCATTAGGGAGACTGACAAAAACCTCCGGGAACCTCGGGGAACCATGGGTGGGGTGCAAAGTCTCCAGTGGTTTCTGTTCAGGTTTCCTAAGTGGGACAGGGGCATTAGTGGGACACGGTGGCTCTACCGCTGCGCCACCGTGCTGCCCGACATTCCTGATCTACTTATACATTTCAAATAATCAAGGAAACTTCACATAAAATTCACACAATATTCCCACGCCTTGTATTGAACTTCAAAGTGAACATTACCTACCTATTTTATAATATGAATTGCAAAATCGGTATTCATGCAAACTTTATACCACCAATGAAACAAATTTAGTTTAGTTTAGGTTAGTTTAGATTAGTTTAATTTAGTTTGGAGATACAGCACGGAAGTCGGCACTTCGGCCCACCGAGTCCGCACCGACCAGCGATTCCAGTACACCAGTACTATCCTAATTTACAATTTTTTTACCAAAGTAATTTATCCTACAAACCTGTACGTCTTGGGAGTGTGGGAATAAACCGGATCTCCCATGGAAAACCCATGTGGTCACTAATGGGAAGTTTAGTTTAGTGTAGAGATACAGTGTGGAGACAGGCCTCTCAGTCCAGAGAGTCCGCGCCGACCAGCGATCCCCGCAAACTAACACTGTCCTACACACGCTAAGGACAATTTACAATTTTACCAAACCAAATAGGCCTGCAAACCCTGTACGTCTTTGGAGTGCGGGAGGAAGCTGGAGCACCTGAAGAAAACCCACGTAGGTCACGGGGAGAACGTACAAACTCCATACAGACAGCACCCGTAGCCATGATCAAACCCGGGTCTCTGGCGCTGTGAGGCAGCAACTCCACTGCTGCCCCTTAATTAATTAATGTAAACCATCTGAAGGGTTAAGGTGAAGGGGAAAAATTTAAGAGGAGTCTGAGGGGTAACTTTTTTCACACAAAGGGTGGTGGGTGTATGGAACGAGCTGCCAGAGGAGTTTGTTAAGGCAGGGACTATCGCAAAGTTTAAGAAACAGTTAGACAGGTAACAGGTTTGGGGGGGATATGGGCTAAACGCTGGCAGGTTGGACTAGTGTAGCTGGGACATGTTGGCCGGTGTTGGCAAGTTGGGCCGAAGGGCCTATTCCCATGCTCTATGACTCTCTATGACTCTATGAATCAAATCTCCATGAATTGCCTGCACTATCCTTACCCTGAAGGCATGCACTCAGCTGTTATACTAATTCCGTTGGGGCACGTGCTTATATCTGTAGAGGGGAAATACAGTCACCGTCATCCATTACGCTTTAAATTGGAGCAGTTCCCATGTGAAGGCAGAATTATTGTCGTGTGCTAAGTGTTATTACAACAAAACCAACACTCTTCTCTGCCACTGTGGGAATAAAAATACATTCACTTGTTATCACTCCTTCCTTTGCAGGAAGCAGATCGGGACTTTATTTATATAGCACTTAATGTATAAGTCTTCTGAATCCACAAAATCATCTTGTGCAGCTGTTGAACAAACTTGGGATTTCATCCAAGATCGAGCCGCGATGGAACTTTACTTTTAATTACAGACTCACAGAAAGGTTGCAGCACAGAGGGAGGCCATTTGGCCCATCAAATTCAAATTATTCAATTTTGGTTTTGGTGGCAAGGTCTGTGTGTTAGTTCCTACCCCACATGTTCAGTCAATCCGCCCTTGATCTGACTTATGGAGCAACCACTTCCATTTAAATAGTGCCTTTAATAATATCGGAATATCCCAATTGTCATCGAAGCACCCAAGACAAAGAAGGCCAAAGTTTCGCAGAGTCAAAGAGTGATTCAGCATGGAGACAGGCCCTACGGCCCAACTTGCCCACACCGGCCAACATGTCCCAGCTACACTATATAACCATATAACCATATAACAATTACAGCACGGAAACAGGCCTTCTCGGCCCTTCCAGTCCGTGCCGACCATTTATTTTCCCCTAGTCCATTCTACCTGCACTCAGACCATACCCCTCCATTCCTTTCCTGTCCATATACCTATCCACTTTACTTTTAAATGTTACAATCAATCCTGCCTCCACCACTTCTGCTGGAAGATCATTCCACACAGCCACCACTCTCTGAGTAAAGAAGTTCCCCCTCATGTTACCCCTAAACTTCTGTCCCTTAATTCTCATGTCATGCCCTCTTGTTTGAATCTTCCCTACCCTCAATGGGAAAAGCTTATCCACGTCATCTCTGTCTATCCCATTCATCATTTTAAAGACCTCAATCAAGTCCCCCCTTAACCTTCTGCGCTCCAAAGAATAAAGACCCAACTTGTTCAACCTTTCTCTGTAACTTAGTTGCTGGAACCCAGGCAACATTCTAGTAAATCTCCTCTGTACTCTCTCTATTTTGTTGACAGCCTTCCTATAATTAGGCGACCAAAATTGTACACCATACTCCAGAATTGGTCTCACCAATGCTTTGTACAATTTTAACATTACTTCCCTACTCCTATATTCAATGCTCTGATTTATAAAGGCCAGCACACCAAAAGCTTTCTTTACCACACTATCTACATGCGATTCCACCTTCAGTGAACTATGCACAGTTATTCCTAGATCCCTCCGTTCCACAGCATTCCTCAATTCCCTACCATTTACCATGTAAGTCCTATTTTGATTTGTCCTGCCAAGATGTAGCACCTCACACTTATCAGCATTAAACTCCATCTGCCATCTTTCAGCCCACTTTTCCACTGGTGCCTGTGTTTGGCCTGTATCCCTGCAAACCTGTCCTATCCACGTATCTGTCTAACTGTTTCTTAAATGTTGGGATAGTCCCTGCCTCAACAGCCTCCATCTGGCAGCTCATTCCATACCCCCACCACTCTCTGTGTGAACGATGTACCCCTCAGATTCCTATTTAATCTTTTCCCCTTCACCTTAAACCTGTGTCCTCTTGTCCTGGAATCACCTACTATTCCTAATCTATTCCTCTCGTGATTTTATACACCTCGAACAGAACCCTCATCCTCCTGCGCTCCAGGGAATAGTCCCAGTCTACTCAACCTTTCAACTGGATTGAACAACGATTGGACTGGAATGTTTTAACACACCTTGAAGAAAGAAGAAAGATTGAAGAAGGAGCTGGAGAGGGCAAAGGAGTGAGGCCCAACGCAAATTGGAGAAACAGCACCTCATATTTCGCTTGGGCAGCTTACATCCCAGCGGTATGAACATTGACTTTTCTAACCTTGTAGCCTTTGCTTTCCTTCTCACTCCATCCCTCCTCCATTCTCGTTCTCCAACTAGCCTGAGTGTCCTCCTGATCACATTATATCTTTGTGTGCAGTATTGGCATCTTCCCCTAACTAACGGTGATGTACTCTATACCTTCCTTGATTTTCGTCCCCTTTGTTTGCTCATTTTCACACCACACCCTTCCATATCTCCGTGTCTCCCTCTCCTCTGCCTCTCAGCCTGAAGAAGGGTCTCGACCCGAACCGTCACCCACTCCTTCTCTCCAGAGGCGCTGCCTGTCCCGCTGAGTTACTCCAGCACTCTGTGTCTATCCCATCGAGGGATTCTTCGACCTGATTCTCAGCACTTGACTGGAGTGACCAGTTAGTGCACGACAATGCTTTTCACTGTGCCTCGGTGCACGTGACAATAAACTAAACTGACCAGGAGCCGAATACGTCACCACCAGGTTTGAGCTGATTAAATCAGAGATGGTCATGCATCCAGAATTGGGGTAGCGTTGATTTCTTGCAAGGTTGGCCAGCTGAAGAAGTCTACGGTGCAGTCTATGGTGTGAAAAGGGACAAAATTCATGGTGAGGGAAGATTCTGAGGAATAGTTTGTGGCAGGGGCTGAGGAGTGTGCCTTCAATCTTCCGTGAGCTTCGCTGGAGGTACTTCCGTTCGTTCAATGCTGGAAGTTGGACAAGCAGTTGGTGCGGCACGGTGGCGCAGCGGTAGAGTTGCTGTCTTACACTGCCAGAGACCCGGGTCCGATCCTGACTACGGGTGTTTGCCTGTCCGGAGTAATTTGCACAGGTTTTGTCTGAGATCTTGGGTTTCCTCCAATGCTCCAACGATATTAAGGTTAGTAGGTTAATTGGCTTGGTAGATATGTAAATTGTTCAACGCTACCACTCTCATTAGTAGGCCGCATCAATATTGTTAAAATGGCCGTTTTACCTAGATTTCTTTATCTTTTTCAAATGCTCCCCATATTCATACCGAGGACAACTTTTCAGCAATTAGATAGACTGATCTCATCATTTATTTGGAATAATTCAAATCCCAGGATGAAGAAAATATACTTGGAAGTTCCTAAGAAGGCAGGTGGTCTAGGTTTGCCTAACTTTACCCATTACTACTGGACTGCAAATATTGTAAACCCTTTACATTGGACATATTCATATGAGAGTAAACAGGGCACAGACTGGGTACAGATGGAACTCATGGCATTTCAGCAGATTAAATAAGGATTTGGACACGCTGGAGGCAGGAAACGTGTTCCCGATGTTGGGGGAGTCCAGAACTAGGGGCCACAGTTTAAGAATAAGGGGTAAGCCATTTAGAACGGAGACGAGGAAACACTTTTTCTCACAGAGAGTGGTGAGTCTGTGGGATTCTCTGCCTCAGAGGGCGGTGGAGGCGGGTTCTCTGGATGCTTTCAAGAGAGAGCTGGACAGGGCTCTTAGAAATAGCGGAGTCAGGGGATATGGGGAGAAGCCAGCAATGGGGTACTGATTGGGGATGATCAGTCATGATCACATTGAATGGCGGTGCTGGCTCGAAGGGCTGAATGGCCTCTACTCCTGCACTTATTGTCTATTCTCCTATCTGATCCACTACCGATAATCACCAGCTCACGACCTTATAATCGTAAAATACAAATGACAAACCTGGTGGTTAAAACCTCGCTTAAAATATAGCTACAGTTCAGGAAACATTTTGGACTAAAAGGTACCAGCAGGCTTTTCCCGCTGGCAAATAATCAATTTTTTACATCCTCCATGTTAGATACTGCGTTTTCATATTGGCACAGGAATGGACTGGTATGTTTTGTGACTGGTTTACTGACGGAACCTTCACTTCTTTTGAAACGCTTGCTGAAGATCATAATGTACCCAGATCTCATTTCTTCACGTATCTTCAAATACGTAGCTTTGCTTAAACAGTGTTTCTCTCATTTGTCCACCAAGAGCCAATTAGACACTATTCTGGAGTTGGACCCCTTTGACAAGAAACGCGTTTCAGCAAATGACCCATTAATACAGTAATTAAAACAGGTAACTTGGGACAAAACTAAAGCGGCATTGGGAGAGGCGCCTGGGTGTAGAGCTTTCTGATGAGGCGTGGCGAGAGAGCTTCGTTCGAATACACACCTCTTCGCTGTGTAGACGCCATGGGTTGATCCAATTTAAAGTGTTTCACCGTCTTCATTATTCAAGAGACAAACTTGCCAGAATTTTTTTCTACCACATATCCTGGCTGCCCTCGATGTGGCCATAGTCCAGCCTCTGTGCGACACATGTTTTGGACATGTCCCCCTCTCAACAGCTACTGGGGAAACATATTTGAGGTATTCGCCCATATCTGCAGACAGGCTATAAATCCTGACTTGCACACAGCTATCTTTAGAATACCACCCCCAAACTGTAAGCTCGCAAATTTACAAGCAAATGCTTTCGCATTTGCATCATTGCTTGCTCGCAGGCTTATTTTTTTCAATTGGATGTCAAAAAAAGCTCTGTCTTTTTTGCAGTGGTTAAAGGAGGTACTCTCCTTTTTACCCTTGGAAAAGATCAGCTATAAACAGTGCAAGGCCTGCAGAAACTTCGCTCTGACCTGGAATCCTTTTATAGATTTTATTAAAGATTTTTCCTTTAACTGAAAATATTGTCTATACAGTCATAATCATTTATTTATATTTGTATGTTGCTGTTGTTAACATGTAACGTTTGAACATAAAGACTCTGCCTTTCTATTTTTTATTATTTTAAAAAAAATTATCTTTCTCTTTTTTGAGCCTTGGGGATGGGTAGGGGGGTATATACGTGTTGTACTGTTTTGTACTGTTTGTTGGTGTTCTGTGTAAATTTGCGTTTATAACTCGAAAACCAAAAATAAAGTTATTTTTAACAAAAAATGTCAATTGTCCCCAGTGTGTGTAGGATAGTGTTAATGTGTTGGGATCGCTGGTCGGTGCGGACTCGGTGGGCCGAAGGGCCTGGCTCCGCGCTGTATCTCTAATCTAAACTAAACTCCTAATGTTAAAGCACAGTTGACTGAATAAATGTTGCCGAGTTTTGTACTTGCTTTGTGGAAACGACAAGGCAAATAAAACTCATATTTATCAGTATATATTCTTAAGAAGCCATTAAATATTTAAAATGCCTCACTTGTATTATTTATAGTTATGTTGGTGTGAAAGCTTATTGATCAATCCATCCAAATTTCAGCAATTTGGATCCATTTTATGAGCAATTTACAATAAAAAAATATTTAGAGAAGGCAGGAACGGGGTACTGATTGTGGATGATCAGCCATGATCACATTGAATGGCGGTGCTGGCTCGAGGGGCCAAATGGCCTACTCCTGCACCTATTGTGGATTGTCTATTAGCCAGTGAAAAACAGTTCTAGATTTGTATTACTGTAAAATCACCTTGAGGAGAGAGTCTTGGAGTGGCACAGTGGTAGAGTTGCTGCCTTACAGCGCTTGCAGCGCATGAGACTCGGGTTCGATCCTGACTATGGGTGCTGTCTGTACGGAGTTTGTACGTTCTCCCCTTGGCCTGCGTGGGTCTACTCCGAGATCTTTGGTTTCCTCCCACCCTCCAAAGACGTACAGGTTTGTAGTTTAATTGGCTTGGTATAAGTGTAAATTGTCTCTTGTGTGTGTAGCACTGTGTTAACCCGGGGGATCTCCTCTGCCAGATAATTCCCAAGTTATGTCTCCTTTGCGTGAATACGTTGTTAATGAGTTTGTGAAACGAAATTCCTGCCATCTGTTCAGCAATGTCCATGAGGCAGAAATGAACCTGTTTAACACAAGGCAAGTTGTACACACCTGCCCACCGTGGGGGGGGGGGACCCATGAGCAACCTTCACCTGAAAATTTAATTGTGCAAAGATCAAGCATTTGCCACAGATAATTGAAAGAAACTGATGGGGCTGTCCCACTGGACGAGGTAATTCAAGAGTTCTCCCGAGTAAAAAAAAATCAAATCCATGATAAGCACGTAGAATGTACGGAGCGGGTACGTCGAACCTCGGGGACGTTTCTTAGCGGCTTGTAACGCTAATGGCGGGTACTCAGGAAAGGCGGTAAGTTCGTGAAGACTCATGAAGAGTTTTCAACATGTTGAAAAATGTCCACGAGAGCCCCGAGTGCCTACGAGCGGCCATTACCGCGATTCTCCAAGTTCGAATCAGGGCAAACTCAGGAGAACTCTTGAATTAACTCGTACAGTGGGACAGGCCCTTAAGTAATGTCAAAGCAATTAAGAAGTTGACGCAGGAAATGTGATGTTCAGCTCAGTTTTTGTTGCCTGCCCCATTATCAGCTAAACAAACTCTATCACTGCCCTCTCAAGCTCAATCTTTGAGTTTAGTTTATTGGTATGTGTACCGAGGTACAGTGAAAGGCTTTTGTTGCCTGCTAACCAGCCAGCGAAAAGACAACAAATGATTACAATCGGGTCATCCACAGTGTACAGATACATGATAAGGGAATAACAGGTAGTACAAGGTAAAGCCAATATAGTCTGATCAAAGATAGTCTGAGCATCCCCCGATCAGGCAAATAGTAGTTCAGCACTGCTCTCTGGTTGCCTGATAACAGCCCGGAAGAAACTGTTCCTGAATCTGGAGGTGTGCGTTTTCACACTTCTATACTTCTTGCCCGATGGGAGAGGGGAGAAGGCCGGGTGCGACTCGTCCTTGATTATGCTGCTGGCCTTGCAGAGGCAGCGCAGGGTATAAATGGAGTAAATGGAAGGGAGGTTGGTTTGTGTGATGGTCCACAATTTGCTGCAATTTTTTGCTGTCTCGGGTGGAGCCGTTCCCAAACCAAGCCGCCATGCATCCCGACAAAATGCTTCCCACGGCGCATCTGTAGAAGTCGGTGAGGGTTGTTGGAGGGGCATGCCGAAATTCCTAAGCAGTTTTCTGGACTCCAGGTCAAAAATAACCTTGCTTCCACAAACATGCCTTGTGTCCTTCAGCATTCTTGGAAGGCTGCGAACATTCTCTGCACAAACAATGAATCTGCCAAGAGCTTTGATTATGGTGGGGAATTGCGGAATGCTGTGTCAAGTCGCTGCTGCAATAAAGCCAGCTCTGACCGGCAGCCAAGGTTTGCAGACAGAAGCCTCTTCAGGAACACAGCCTACATGGAGGAGCCATATTGCGCTTGGACTAGGAGCACTCGCCGACAGAGCCCGAGGCCCATCTGTCAGTAGAGATTAAAGCCTGCGTAATGACCATTCTCACAGGGATTCTTCAAAGCTGTGGAGCAGCGGAAGAGTTGCTGCCTTACAGCGCTTACAGCGTCGGAGACCCGGGTTCGATCCCGACTACGGGTGCTGTCTGTACGGAGTTTGTGCGTTCTCCCTGTGAACTGCGTAGGTTTTCTCCGAAATCTTCAGTTTCCTCCCACGCTCCAAAGGCGTACACACATTTGTGAGTTAATTGGCTTGGGTTTGTATACTTGGTATAAGTGTGTGTAGGCTTGTGTTAATAATGTGCGGGGATCGCTGGTCGGTGCAGGCTCGGTGGGCCAAAGGGCCTGTTTCCGCGCTGCAACTCTAAACCAAACAAAACTAAATTCCAAAGACGTACATGTTTGTAGGTTAATTGGCTTGGTGTATGTGTAAATTGTTTCTAGTGCGTGTAGGATAGTGTTAAAGGGCGCGGATCGCTGTTTCTGCGCTGTATCTCTAAACTAAACTGAACCAAAATGTTGGGCCAAAATTAAATGTGCGACAGTCATTCGTACAGCCCATGTTTCAATGATCATGTCGGCCGGTTTCAATAACTCATGTAAATAGCTGGAAGTGTTTGATTATTAATATTCTTAATCACATTTGGGGCGGCACGGTGTCGCAGCGGTTGAGTTATAAGATCATAATGGATCAGGGGAGAACCGCGCCATTCGGCCCATCTAGTCTACTCCGCCATTCAATCGTGGCTGATCTATCCCTCCCTCCTAACCCCATTCTCCTGCCTGCTCCCCATAACCCCTGACACCCCTACTAATCAGGTTGCTGCCTTCCAGCGGCAGAGATCCGGGTTCGATCCAAACTACGGGTGCTGTCTTTACGGAATATGTATGTTCTCCCCGTGACCCGCAGGGATTTTTCTTTAGGATCTCCGGTTTTGTCCCACACTCCAAAGACGTGTCCTAGTGAGTGTAGGACAGTGCTGGCGTACGGGGATCGCTGGTCGGCGCGGGCTTGGTGGGCCGAAGCGCCTGTTTCTGCACTGTACCTCTAAACTCTGAACACATTCTTCAAGTTAATGTCAATTGGGAATCCACTGCGCTGCGGAAAAGCGCATTAAATTGTCTTTGTGACACTAATTTGAAAAAGGGGAGGAAACGACATTTCGAGCAGAACGACAACTTTCCCCACTAATAGCAGGGTAGTTTTCTTGATAAAAGTGCACTGAGTGGATAACAGTTGCATATAAATTCTGCTCACAAAATTTATCTCATTCATTTATTTCCGTGTAGTCATCGGCTTTTTTGTACGGAGAATGAAGCAAATCATTCGCACTGCGGCTAAGCAGGTCGTTGCCGTTATATGTAGCGCAATGAAAAAGACAAATGAACTACTTATAGTGATTGACCAACAATTCTTCTTTTGTAGGCATGTGTTTACGGTAACTGGAGCCAATATTGGACACATTTTAAGATCATTTCCTTCCCTTCCTTCCCCTGCAATAAACATTTGCAGTGAATGTTCAATCCAGCGTCGTTTATCGCCGCGTGTATCAGCAGGGCAAAGGCCGCCGATACCAATGGGATCAACTAGCTCATCAGGAAGGCTGGCTCCGTCATGGATTCATGGGAGGTGGTCTTGGAGGGGAGGGTGCTCCTCAAACTGCGGAGCATCCTGGCCAATACACCTCACCCACTCCATGACACGCTGGTCGACCCGAGGAGCACCTTCAGCAACAGACTGGTTCCACCAAGATGCAGCACAGGACGCCACAGGTGATCCTTCGTCCCTGTGGCTATCAGACTGCGCAACTCCTCCCCCTTCTGCCGTGGGGTAGACTGAGACCGGATACCCCCCCCCCCCCCGCAATATTTGCACATGTCCCCAAGCCTTTCCACTCATTTCATGTTTCATGTATTTTGTGTTTTGTGTATTTCGTGTGTTTTTATGATTGTTGACAGATTAATTTCCCTCCTGGGACGAATAAAGCTCTATCGTATCGTATAGTATCGAGGTACAGTGTAAAGCTTTTGTTGTATGCTAACCAGTCAGCGTAAAGACAATACATTATTACAATAGAGCCATTTATAGTGCGCAAATACATGATAAGGGAATAACATTTAGTGCAAGAAAATGCCAGCAAAGTCCTATCAAGGATAGTCCGAGGGTCACCAAAGAGGCAGATAGTAGTCCAGGACTGCTCTCCGGTTGTGGTAGGATGGTTCATTTGCCTGACAATAGCTGGGAAGAAACTGTTCCCTAAATCTGGAGGTAGACAAAAATGCTGGAGAAACTCAGGGGGTGAGGCAGCATCTATGGAAATAGGTGACATTTCGGGCCTTTCTTCAGATTCTGCAGTTCCTTCTTAAACAACTGAATCTGGAGGTGTGCGTTTTCACACTTCAGTAGGAGATCCTACTGCAGTTGTACAGGGCCTTGGTGAGACCGCATCTGGAGTATTGAGTGCAGTTTCGGTCTACTAATTTGAGAAAGACATTCTTGCCTTTGAGGGAGTGGAGCTTAGGTTCACCAGGTTAATTCCCGTGATTGCGGGACTGACATATGATGAAATAAAGGGTCTACTGGCCTTGTATTCACTGGAATTTAGGATGAAAGGGGATCATATAGGAACATAGAAAATTCTTAAGGGTTTGGACAGGCTGAATGCTAAATTTTCCCGATTTTGGGGGAGTCCAGAACCAGGGGTTACAGTTTAAGAATAATGGGTAGGCCACTTAGGACTGAGATGAGGAAAAACGTTTTCACCCAGAGAGTTGTGAATCTGTGGAATTCTCTGCCACAAAGGCAGTGGAGGCCAATTCACTGGATGTTTTCAAGAGCAAGTTAGATATAGCTTTATTAGGGCTAATGGAATCAAGGGATATGGGGTGAAAGCAAGAATGGGGTGCTGATTTTGGTTGATCAGCCATGATCATATTGAATGACGGTGCTGGCACGAAGGGCTGAATGGACTACTCCTGCACCTATTTTCTATGTTTCTATGTCTCTATATTAGTGTGGTTGGAAGTGCATTGTGTAAACCCATTGTACAGCATTTTTCATTACTTTCAGATTAGCAATTGTATTCTCAGGAGCGTCCGACTGCCTAAAAATAGACAAGAACCAAGCCTGAGATTTGTCTTGATATTAATTAGGGAACAGCTGCTGCAGCAACGAGGTGGCAATGATCAGAGAGAGAAATCGCCCTCCACATAGATTTTGCAAATACTGGATTTGTTACGTAAAATGGATCAAATTAAACCGTGGTTTAGTTTCGTTTAATTTAGAGATACAGCACAGAAACAGGCCCTTCGGACCACCCAGCGCGCGCCAACCAGCGAGCCCCAAACACCAACACGAGAGCCAATTTACCGAAGTTTCCCGAAGGTACTTAACCTGCCAACCTTTGGAGTGCGGGAGAAAACCGGAGCACCCGGAGACAACCTACCCAGGTCACGGGGAGACCGTGCAAACTCCGCACAGACAGCACCCGTGGTTGGGATCAAACGTGTAAGGCAGTTGCTCTACCGCCACGCCACCGTGCTGCCCTATATCTATGCTACACTTGGCAATGATGCCTGCACTGGACCAGACCATGGTTGAACTGTGAGGACCACAACTTTGTGGAGCCTTGTGGACAATTTAAGCAAAGTTGTGTTTTGATGTTCAATAGTTTTCTAAAAGACACGAGTGATGATGAAGTGGTGCTTTTGTGAACTGAGGAGATAGAACTGGAGTTGCAAGGAACTGCAGATGCTGGCTTACAGGAAAAGGCACAAAGTGCTGAAATAACTCAGTGGGTCGGGCAGGCAAAAATAGGAAAGCAGACTATTATCTAAATGGTGGCCGATTAGGAAAAGGGGAGATGCAGCGTGACCTGGGTCTCATGGTACACCAGTCATTGAAAGTAGGCATGCAGGTGCAGCAGGCTGTGAAGAAAGCGAATGGTATGTTAGCTTTCATAGCAAAAGGATTTGAGTATAGGAGCAGGGAGGTTCTACTTCAGTTGTATAGGGTCTTGGTGAGACCACACCTGGAGTATTGCGTACAGTTCTGGTCTCCAAATCTGAGGAAGGACATTATTGCCATAGAAGGAGTGCAGAGAATGTTCACCAGACTGATTCCTGTGATGTCAGGACTGTCTTATGAAGGAAGACTGGATAGACTCGGTTTATACTCTCTAGAATTTAGGAGATTGAGAGGGGATCTTATAGAAACTTACAAAATTCTTAAGGTTGGACTGGCTAGATATAGGAAGATTGTTCCCGATGTTGGGGAGGTCCAGGACAAAGGGTCACAGCTTAAGGATAAGGGGGAAATCCTTTAGGACCGAGATGAGAAGGACTTTTTTCACACAGAGAGTGGTGGGTCTCTGGAACTCTCTGCCACAGAGGGTAGTTGAGGCCAGTTCATTGGCTATATTTAAGAGGGAGTTAGATGTGGCCCTTGTGGCTAAGGGGCTCAGAGGGTATGGAGAGAAGGCAGGTACGGGATACTGAGTTGGATGATCAGCCATGATCATATTGAATGGCGGTGCAGGCTCAAAGGGCCGAATGGCCTACTCATGCACCTAATTTCTATGTTTCTATGTTTCTAACATACCGAGGTGATGTTTTGGATTGGAACTCTTCTTCAGATTGGAGTAACTCAGCAGGTCAGGCAGCATCTCTGGAGAACGTGGATAGGTGCTGTTTTGGGTCGGGACCCTCCTTCAGACTGCAGAGAACATGGACAGGTGCAGTTTTGGGTCGGAACCCTTCCTCGGACTGGGGAACACATGGGGTAGGTGACGTTTCGGGTCTTCAGACTGAGGAAGGGTCCCAACGTGAAACGTCACCTGTCCACCTTCTCCGGAGATGCTGCCCGACCCGCTGAGAAAGGAGTGGATCTTTTCATCCACACAGCTCAGTAACTCAGAGAAAATATAAATCTATCAAAAAAGTTCTTCAAAAATTTCAGAACGGATCATGAGCCAAAATTCCATTACCGGATCCACAGGCATATGTTGTTTCAGTGCCTGAGGCAGGAATCGGGGGAGTCTGCTGAAGACTCCAATGGAGCTGCCAGTAGATACAAGTTCAACAAAATGAATGCAAGGTCAGTGAGCCAACTCAACTGGTGCTCAGTTCCAGACAGATCGCCCAGGAATGAAGGAGGTGACCAAAAGAGGTGAAAACTGCCCGGTCCATCACGGGTACTGACCTCCCCACCATCGAAGGGATCTACAGGAGGCGCCGTCTCCAAAGGCAGCCGGCATCATCGAGGACCCTCGCCACCCTGGCCATGCTTTCATTTCACTCCTGCCATCGGGAGGAAGGTACAGGAGTCCTTCTGTACCTCGGTAACATCCAAGTTCAGGAACAGCTTCTTCCCAACAACCATCAGGCTATTAAACACTACGAACTCCAACTAAACTTTGAGCTATGATCTGCAAGGGTTACACCATGGATTCTGGGCATGGTTTTGTTTTTTGTGCTACATTTTAATCTATCATTTATCTTGTTTTATCTCTCTGCAATGGCCCGAAGTTAAACCCAATGTAAGCCTTAGGTTTGATTCTTATAGATTGGTTCGGAAATGGATGTCTTGAATTAACAAGGTGCAACAAAGCCCAGACCAGCGAGGGCATGTGGAAACAAGGAAGTGCGGATGCTGGTTCGCACCAAAGGGCACAAAGTGCTGGCGTGACTCGGTGGATCAGGCAGCAAATCTGGCGGACATGGCTAGGTGACGTTTCGGGTCAGGGCTCTTCTTCCAGGGGATCTTTGCCCAGAGTCTGAAGAAGGGTCCCGACCTGAAACGTCACCTATCCATGTTCTCCAGAGATGCTGCCCGACCCACATTGTTGCTCCAGCACTTTGCGTCCGTTTGTGAGCATGGCATGAGACAAAGGCACTCCAGTTACTGTGTACCTGCTGCTTTATCCATAAAAGAAGCAGAGGTGATGCTTTTGGAATAGCCCTAATAGAAACATAGGAACATTCGGCCATTCGGCCCTTCGAGCCAGCACCGCCATTCAACATGATCATGGCTGATCATCCAAAACCAGCACCCTGCTTTCTCATCATTGATTCCATTAGCTCTAAGAGCTAAATTTAACTCTCTCTTGAAAACATCCAGTGAATTGGCCTCCACTGCCTTCTGTGGCAGAGAATTCCACAGATTAATGAATGACCATTGGATTTAATAGAACGGTACAAAGATCCATTCCATGGAGAGTATGCGAATATTGAAGTTGATACTTAAAATAAATCAAAACTAATCTTTAGACTTTGGATTAAGGGATACAGTATGGAAACAGGCCCTTTGGCCCAACGGTCACCCCGTATACTACCACTATCCAACACACCAGAGACAATTTACAATTTACAATTGCCATCTAACCTGTAAACTTGTACGTCTTTGGAGTGAAGGAGAAAACTGGAGCAGCCGGAAAAAATCCACGTGGTCGCGGGGAGAGTGTACAAACTCCGTACAGACAGCACCCTCAGTCAGGATCGAACCCTGGTCTCTGATGTTATAAGACATCAATTTTTCTGCAACGCTAATGTGCCACCGATGATGTCTAATCCACACCAGTCCACGTGAAGGGTCCCAACCTAAAAAGCCCACTGTCCACCAATGCTGTTTAACCCACCGAGTTCCTCCAACAGCTCAGTTTTTGCTCCAGATTTTAGCATCTGAAGCCACTTGTGTTTCCATTAATCTGTGGCGTCAGTCTATAGTAAGATTGGCTGGGACAGCTGTACTGTACCAGCGGACCAGGATGAAACCGAGCGGCCCGCAGAATCCTGGAGCCAATGGTCCCAATGTGGAGACGCAAGAAGCTACAGACGCTGGAATCTTGAGCAAAACGCAAAGAGCTGGAGGTACTCAGCGGGTCAAGAGTCAAGTCACGAGTGTTTTATTGTCATCTGTCCCAGATTGGACAATGAAATTCTGACTTGCTGCAGTGCAACAGGACATGTAAATATAGTACACAACAAGAGGAAAAAAACGTTCAGTGTGTCTATATACACATTCACACATACTCAATAAACTCAATAACTATAGTGCAATAATAAAAATAATAATCTGTTGTAGGTCAGAGCTTATTTGCTGTCGTGTTTTATAGCATGTAGGGAAGAAGCTGTTCCTGAACCTGGACGTTACAGTTTTCAGGCTCCTGTACCTTCTTCCTAATGGCAACGGTGCAATGAGTGTGTGGCCAGGATAGTGTGGGTCTTTGCTGATGTTGGCTGCCTTTGTGAGGCAGCAACTTTGTCAGATCCCTTCGATAGTGGGGAGGGCAGAGCCGGTGATGGACTGGACAGTGGTCACAACCTACTGGGGAGGGAATAGTCAGTTAACATTTTGCTCGTCCACAGAGAGTTGTGAGTCTGTGGAATTCTCTGCCTCAGAGGGCGTTGGAGGCCGGTTCTCTGGATACTTTCAAGAGAGAGCTGGATAGGGCTCTTAAAGATAGCGGAGTCAGGGGATATGGGGAGAAGGCAGGAACGGGGAACGGGAAGGGCCGACCCGAAATGTCGCCTGCCTCCTTTGCTCCTTAGATGCTGCTGCACCCGCTGAGTTTCTCCAGCTTTTTGTGTCTCCAGCATCTGCAGTTCCTTCTTTACAACTTTGTGTACTCCACTGCGATATCTCCTCAAGGTATGCCTACTTTGAAGAAGTTCTCCTCCTCCCTACGAAAGAAGGGTCTCGACCCGAAGCGTCGCCTATCTCCTTCGCTCCTTAGATGCTGCTGCACCCGCTGAGTTTCTCCAGCTTTTTGTGTAACCCACGGGGTACTGATTGTGGATGATCAGCCATGATCAAATTGAATGGCGGTGCTGGCTCGAAGGGGCGAATGGCCTACTCCTGCACCTATTATCTATTGTCTATTCCCTCCCCAGATGCTACCTGACCCGCTGGGCTTCTCCAACAGTTTGTGTTTTGGCTCCACGATGGGCTCATTTCAGGAGCGGCATGGTGGCGCAGCGATAGAGTCGGATTGTCCCTAGTGAGTAGGATAGTACTGGTGAATGGGCGATTGCTGGTCGGTGTGGACTCGGTGGGCCAAAGAGCCTGCTTCCATGCTGTATCTCCAAACTAAAATAAAATAAACTAAACTAAACTTGGTTAAATTTACCAGTGAGCAAATCTTATCCCTCAGAGAATGAGAATGAGAAATACTACGGCAGAAGAAATGATTAAAAGAAGATTATCAGTGGCGATCTTCACTGACTTCTGTCCTAACAAACCATTCGGGAATGGACTGAGACTCAGAAAAATCTCTCACGTTAAGCTTTGTGGTTGGAACCAATTTTATTAAGGGTAACTGTGAAAAACACAAACAATAAATATACATAATTGTCATGGTAGCATAATTCTTCAGTCACAAGGTTTACCTTGAGGTGATTTCTGAATTATCCCTAGCACTGGAAATCATCAGTGCATTATTTATTGATGCTCTGCATGCTTAGGGTGGAGTGGAGATATTTTATGAAATAACTGTGCCCACAGCTCAGTGTTTGATCACGCAGAGAGTCCATCTGGATAAACAAGCAGGTGGTTTATGTGGGGCGAGGTGCCAGAGTCCTGGGCCCTGCATGGCAGAGCAAGTGACGTCAGTGTAGATGGCAGAGAGTGTGAGCTACTACTGTGATGTAGCAGGCAGGCTTCAACTAGGAGGTGTAAGAGGGTTACGGCAAATATCAGTTTTGGTTTCAGAGATGAAGCGTGGAAACAGGCCCTTCGGCCCCCCGAACCCATGCCGACCAGTGATCACCAGTGGAATTCTCTGCCTCAGAGGGCGGTGGAGGCAGGTTCTCTGGATGCTATCAAGAGTGTGCTAGATAGGGCCCTTAACAATAGCGGAGTCAGGGGATATGGGGAGAAGGCAGGAAGGGGTACTGATTGGGGATGATCAGCCATGATTGCATTGAATGGCGGTGCTGGCTTGAGGGGCCAAATGGCCTATTCCTGCACCTATTGTCGATTGTCTATTAGCCAGTGAAAAACAGGTCTAGATTTTTATATTACTGTAAAATCACCTTGAGGAGAGAGTCTTGGAGTGGCACAGCGGTAGAGTTGCTGCCTTACAGCGCTTGCAGTGCATGAGACTCGGGTTCGATCCTGACTATGGGTGCTGTCTGTACGGAGTTTGTACGTTCTCCCCTTGGCCTGCGTGGGTCTACTCCGAGATCTTCGGTTTCCTCCCTATTGTCTCCCTCCTGCAAATTGTCTATTGTCTATTGTCTATCCTACACAATAGGGACAATTTGCAGGAGGCAATTAATCTAGGAACCTGCATGTCGTTGAGGAAACCGGAGCATCCGGATCGAACCTGGGTCTCTGGCGCTTTAAGGCAGCAACTCTACTGTTGCGCCACCGTGCTGCCCTTAGTATGTCCGCAGGAAGGATAATGCCCACTCATATCGAGGATATCTGTTGAGGAATTAATTGGTAATCAATCCACACTTTTGTTCATCACATAATCATATGTTCATATGTTCTAAGTCATAGGAGTAGAATTAGGCCATTCGGCCCATCAAGTCTACTCCGCCATTCAGTTGTGGTTGATCTATCCTTCCTGTTAACCCCACTCTCCCCATAACCCCCAACACCCGTACTATTCAAGAATCTATCGATCTCTGTCTTAAAAATATCCATTGACTTGGCTTCCACAGCCTTCTGAGGCAATGAATTCCACAGATTTCCAAAGATTTTTTTTCTCATTGACTTTCTAAAGATACGTCTGTGGTATGTATTTATGTCCCAAAGCTCGCCGTTGTTTAGTTGTGCGATTATCTTCTCTGTAGCTAAGGGCTTAGTTCAAAGATACAGCGCGGAAACAGGCCTTTCTGCCCACTGAGTCCGCGCCGACCAGCGATCCCTGCATACTAACACTATCCTACTCACATTAGGGCCGTTTTTTACATTTACCAAGCCAATTAACCTACACACCTGCACGTCTTTGGAGTGTGGGAGGAAACCGAAGATCTCGGAGAAAACCCACGCATGTCGCGGGGAAAAACGTACGAACTCCGTACAGACAGCGCCCGTAGTCGAGATCGAACCCGGGTCTCTGGCGCTGCGAGGCAGCAACTCTACCCCTGCGCCACCGTGCTCTTTAATATTTTTATTTTTACAGCTGGAACTAAATGAAGACAAGGAATACCACTGATGCGTCGGTGGTATCGAACAACAGAAGCCCAATTCGGTTGGCACAACATTAAAAAAAACTCTTGCACCATTGCAACGGTGTCCTGGGTCTCTTCCTCTCAAGTTCAAGTTGAAGTTCACATTTATTGTCCCATGCAATGAAGGTGCAGTGATATTTGAGTTACCATCCAGCCACACAAGTAAAACGAACGCAACACACAATAAATTTACCATAAACATCCACCACAGTGGAATCGACATTCCTCACTGTGATGGAAGGCAATAAAGGCTGTCCCTTGGGGTTGAGGATGGCTTGGGTCCAATACAGTGAAGAGCGGAAGATGCCAGCGTGTGATTCATTTCAGCGGGACGGATGTCGCGAGTTTGAACAAATGAAGAAGGATTTCTGGAGGAATTAAGCCCCATGTGACTATCGGATAATTGTCCGTGGATGTAGCGGAGATCACAGGACAACCCCGACTGCTTTGTTCTTCTTCAAGCAGGCCGAGGCCACTGATGATCGTAAGGTCACGTCGCGATGAGTCGTGGTGTTGAGACGAGCTGCAAGTGCTTTCCGTCTTCCTGAGGCTGCACAGTGGTGAATCATTGATATGTTGATCAGGCCGTTCTTCAGTGAGAGCAAATTACAATGGGCGACATCATGCTTGTTTTCATCCTGTGGGGAAGTACTAAATTATAGTGTTTAGCAGGAAAGTTCAAGGCAATTGCAATAAAAATGAAATAAAACCTAAATTGCTTTGTGTGCTTTTTACTGAAGCTACTGACTACTGAAGCAAGCTACTGATTCTGCTCGAGCAACTTCATTTAAGTGCCATACAACGTGCTTCATCATCTCTTTTGGCGCTGTGTGCACTTATATCACTTTCAAAACTAAGCTCAGTTGCGGCCCAGCGGTAGAGTTGCTGCCTGACTGAGCCAGAGACCCGGGTTCGATCCTGACTGCTGTCTGTACGGAGTTTGCGCGTTCTCCCCGCGACCTGCGTGGGTTTTCTCCGGGAGCTCCGGATTCCTCCAAAGACGTACAGGTTTGTAGGTTAATTGGCTCCAGTAAAATTGTAAAATGTCCGGAGTGAGTTATAGCCCTGCCCACGGTACGGGTTAATTCCAAGAGCTCTCGCGAGTTTAAAAAAAAATCAAACTCATGGTAAGCACGGAGAATGAACGTAGCGGGTACGTCGGGGCTCGGGGACGTCTCTTAGTGCTAACGGCAGGTACTCGGGAAGATTCGCTAACGGCAGGTAAGCACGGGAAGACTCGTGAAGAATTTTCAACATGATGAAAAATGTCCATGAGAGCCCTGAGTACCGACGAGTGGCCATTACCGTAAATCTCCAAGTTCGAATCATGGCAAACGCGGGAGAACTCTTGGAATGAACTCGTACCGTGAGACAGGGGTTTTAGGATGGTGTTTTGTATGCTGGTACCCAAGTTGGCGCGGACTTGGTGGGCCGAAGAGCCTGTTTCCGTGCAGTATCTCTCAACTAAAGACGAAACTCTTGTCTAGGAGTAAGTCCCCAGTAACCATTTGGAACATTCTTCACAGCAGCATTAAGCCTCAGGCTATTCCCCTTCACTGTTCGCCTACACTATTTGGACACTCTGCATGCTCTCCCTTCTCCGTGAAATAGTACCAGAGGGATGAATGAAACGCAAGCATCCAGCAATTATAAGCAAGATCAGGTCAGCTCAGGTCAGACAACCTTTAGTTTAGTTTAGTTTGTAACATGCCCTTTGGCCCACCAAGACTGCACGTACGCCAGGGACAACTTACACATAGACAAAGCCAGTTAACCTACAAACCTGTACATCTTCAGACTGTGCGAGGAAACCGAAGATCTCGGAGAAAACCCACGCAGGTCACAGGGAGAACGTACAAACTCTGTAGTCAAGAGTGAAGAGTGTTTTATTGTCATATGTCCCAGATAGAACAATTATATTCTTACTTGTTGCAGCACAAAAGATTATGTAAACATGGAACACTGTGAACAATATGACAAACAAAAAAAACCCCGTCTCTGGCGCTGTAAGGCAGCAACTCTACCGCTGCCCCACCGTGAATGATTGAATTAATTCATACATTTATTGGCAAAGTATGTACACATACAAGGAATTTGCCTTGGTGCTCCACTCGCAAGTAACAACGCGACATACAGTATCAATTAAGAATGACGCATAAAACATTTAACCTTAATAATAAAATGTGAATGAATATATAATACCAGAGCAAAAAGAGGCTACAGATTTTTGGTTATTGAGTAGAGCTACTATTCGTGGAAAAAAAGTTGTTTTTATGTCTGGCTGTGGCAGCTTTGACAGTCCGGAGTCGCCTTCCAGAGGGAAGTGATTCAAAGAGTTTGTGGCCAGTATGAGAGGGGTCAGAGATGATCTCACCCGCTCGCTTCCTGGCCGCTCTTGCTACACCTCCATAGACGTCCAGGTTTGTACATTAATTGGCTTCGGTAAAATTGTAAATTGTCCCGAGTGTGTGTCAGATAGTGTTAGTATGTGGGTATCCAGGTCGGCGCGGACTCGGTGGGCCGAAGGGCCAGTTTCCACACTTACTACTACCACATTTCTTGTCATTTCTGTATCTTAAAAAATATTTAACTTCCTGCAATATCAAAACAGTTTATTTATGCAGACGGTTCCGACATGCACTGTCATAGTATTAGAGTTGCAATGGCACGGATGGAAACCACTCAGCCCATGTCAGCCTCACCCTGTCAGCCTCACACTTTCCCCATGGCCCCTGCAAATACTTCTATCTCTCTATCTGATCCAATAGTCTTATGAAAGCAGGTGCAAAGTGCTGGAGTAACTCAGTGGGCCAGGCAGCAGCCCCTCGGGAGAAAGGGGATGGGTGACGTTTTGGGTTGGAACCCTTCTTCCAAAGGGCAGAAGGGAAGAAAGGTTCTGACCCAAAATGTCACCCATTCCTTCTCTCCAGGGATGCTGCCTGTCCCCGCTGAGTTACTCCAGCTCTTTGTGGCTATCTTCCGTTTAAACCAGCATCTGCAGTTCCTTCCTGCAAATGATAGTTGATGAGCACAGCGTGCGTCTGCAGGATGGATCAGCATTGGGAGAGCAGCAGATCAGAGATGCTTGCAAAATGTAGCAATGCACTCATTTATATGACTCCCAGCCATTCGGCAAAGTTTGTAGTCACTGAAAGGTATCCAGAAATCTTTGCCATGGGATGCAGCAATCCACAACTGAGGTGCTGGACTTGTTTTTGAAATCGACTCTAATGAGGTTTCAAAGCAGCAGAGGAACCTTTGTAAGACAAGGCAAACTCTAATCAGTATGTAGCGCACACTGTTCTGAGGCGCAGCTCCTACAAACTCCAATTACGTTGTCCCCCAGTCTAATTCGCATTCCCCATGCTGCCTTTCCATTCTGCAGGCTCTAGATCTAACTTTGTGAACGTTGTGATTTTAGGACGGGGGGGGGGGGATCTCACTAAAACTTATCGAATAGTGAAAGGCCTGGATAGAGTGGATGTGGAGAGGATGTTTCCACTAGTGGGGGAGTCAAGGACCAGAGGCCATATATCTCAGAATAAAAGGACGTACCTTTAGAAAGGAGACTAGACTATGAGAGACCCGTTGGGTCCCATGGGGGGGGCTGGTCCCCCAATGCAATATTCCACCTCTCCTCCAATTCCAATATTGGTGGCTAGTGGGGGGAGGGGGGGGAACTTTCTGGAGCGCTAGTATGGCTGTTGTGGCCCGAAGGGACTGGGTTCCAAAGGGCTAGTATGGACATAGTGGCCCAGTCACACAGGCCTGGTGGGCTGGCAGCTCAGTCACTCAGGTCTGGTGGGTTGGCAGCTCAGTCACTCAGGGCTGGTGGGCTGGTAGATCAGTCACTCAGGGCTGGTGGGCTGGCAGTTCACTCATGGCTAGGCCTTGAAATTCCATTTCAAGCACTGCAGGCCACCAAATTCAATTTCATAGCATTTCAGGCAGAGTGCAGGCCACCAAACTCAATTTCATACCATTTCAGGCAGAGTGCAGGCCACCAAATTCAATTTCAAAGCATTTCAAGTAGAGTGCAGGCCACCAAATTGCCAAACAGCTCATTGCATTGTCATTAAGGGCTAACAAATCATTTATTGCAAGTACATTGCAGATTCACAGTTCAGTTGATTCACAGTTTAGAATCACTGTTGTAGACTCTCCCTCACAAACCTCCAGAGTAACTGACTCATGGCAGGCATCCGGGTTACCTACATTGTGGTGACTGACAGGTGAGAGGACCAAACAGCTGATCTCAAGATTTTTTAAACACTCATAACTTTTTTATTTTTCATCGATCAGATAAATCCTCGGGACTGCTTCAGCAGAGGAGGACTGTGAGTAATAATCATAGCGATATATGATAGCGTTTTTTTCTAAAATCGATATACATTGCAGACAGGAAGTAGTCAAGATGAGACTTGTAGTTATGTAGATGAGGAGGAATTGCTTTATTCAGAGGGTGGTGAATCTGTGGAGGCCAAGTCAATGGATATTTTCAAGGCAGAGATTGACAATTCTTGATTAGTACAGGTGTCGGGGGTTATGTGGAGTAGGCAGGAGAATGGGGTTGAGAGGGAGAGATAGATCAGCCATGATTGAATGGTGGAGTAGACTTGATGGGCCGAGTGGCTTAATTCTGCTCCTAGAACTTATGAACTTGCGATCGGCACGGACCCGGTAGGCCGAAGGGCCTGTTTCCGCGCCACGCTAACTTCAGGGGAGCAGCTACTGTATTTTCCTCTTGCTCGGCTCAGGCAAGACCTGTGAAGTGTCTACACAGTGGTTTTTACACCTCACGGCCTTGCAAATTCCAGCAGAGTTAACGCTGAGAATCACCCGTGAAGCCGGTCCTGGCTTAACAACCCAAGTGCTTCCCGAGCCCTGGTTTTCTTCAAGTTGTGCTCCCTCGTTGGGCAGTGAGAAAGTGGAGGTACAAGATAATACGAGCCCTGTTGTGAAAAAAACACATGCTGGGTTGGCAGACTCCTTCATATGTCCTCACAACATGATGCAATCTTACTTCCCTGAACCAGCACAACATATCCCAGCCAAAACCACAGCCTGTAATGAAGCCAGCTCCTACACATCTTCAATGGTGGACACAAAAGGCTGGAGTAACTCAGCGGGTCAGGCAGCATCTCTGGAGAAAAGGAATAGGTAATGTTTTGGGTCGGGACCCTTCTCCAGATTTATTTTATTTTAGTTTAGTTTTGAGATACCACCCTGAAAGGCCCTTCGGCCCGCCGGGTCCGTGCCGACCAGCAATTACCCCGTAAACCAGCACTATCCTCCACACTAGGGACAATTTACAATTTTACTGAAGCCAATTAGCCTACACAATTAGCCAATTAGCCTACAAACCTGAAGGTCCTTGGAGTGTGGGAGGAAACTGGAGCCCCCGGAGAAAACCCACGCAGGTCACGGGGAGAATGTACAAACTCCGCACAGACAGACCCGTCGATCGAACCTGGGTCTCTGGTACTGTAGGGCAGCAACTCTACAACTGCGCTACCGTGCTTCCATTTGTTCAATCAAATTTCTTAGCACTGAATCTATCTCTCCAGCACAGGAAGAGTCCGTTCAGCCCACCATTACCGTGCCAGCACTCTGAAAGAGTCACTGATCTGTTCCACCTAATTGATTTTTCCCGCACAGTCCAACAACTTATTTTCTCAGCTCTGCCATGGTGGCAAAGCGGTAGAGTTGCTGCCTTATGCCCCTGTCCCACTTAGGAAACCTGAACGAAAACCTCTGGAGACTTTGCGCCCCACCCAAGGTTTCCGTGCGGTTCCCGGAGGTTCCCGGAGGTTTTTGTCCTCCGGCAACCACCTTCAACTAGCATCGCAACCGGTTTCGACTAAAAAATTACCGATTTTTAAAACGGAAACCACTTTCGACCATTAGGGAGAATGACAAAATACTCCGGGAACCGCACGGAAACCTTGGGTGGGGCGCAAAGTCTCCGGAGGTTTCCGTTCAGGTTTCCTAAGTGGGACGGGGCATTACAGCTCTCACAGCGCCTGTAAGGCGCCTGCTGTCTGTACGGAGTTTGTACGTTCTCCCCGTGACCTGCGTCTGTTTTCTCCGCGAGCTTCGGTTTCCTCCCGCACTCCAAAGACGTTCAGGTGTGTGGGTTAATTGGCTTGGCGCAAATGTAAAAATTGTCCCTGGTGTACGTCGGGCCTGGGGATCGCCGGTCGGCGCAGACTCGGGCCTGTTTCCACGCTGTATATCTAAACTAAAACAAAAAAAGAAACTACATTAAGCGCCGGGAAGTGTCTGGCAAAAAAGAAAAATACGTACAAGTTTCTGAAGCGCAGAATTGTTTACTGGGGATGGACAGGAAACCGATGCAGGCGCAAGCCATGCATAATTCGCTGCTTTTTAAGATTGAATGGCTGCTACACTGGAACAGTCACTTCAATCAGCTCTCTGTCCCGTTTCGCACAGTTGCGCTTACTCAGTCATCCACTGTAGCCTCATTAATTCTTCAACAACTGGCGTGGACCTCATTTAAAAGGAACGTTATAATTTGCAGTCTGCTTGCATTGTGAAGCCATCAGCAGCAGAGTGTTTCAATGTTCAACAGAACCTACCCAGCCAGCTTGAGACATTGCCGGAAATGTCTAGACAGATTGAATATCATATTTTTCATGACAACAGCAATTTTTCCTTTAATTAATCAGGATGTATTTTATTCTCATCAGACGAACTGCTTATCCTTCGTTTTTTAATTCATTGCCAGGGTGGCACGGTGGCGCAGCGGCAGAGTTGCTGCCTTACAGCGCCAGAGGCCCGGGTTCGATCCTGACTACGTGCGGAGTATGTACCTTCTCCCCGTGGCCTGCGTGGGTTTCCTCCGGGTGTTTCTGCTTCCTCCAACGCTCCAAATTGGCTCTGCGTAAATGTAAATTGTCCCTGGTGTGTGTAGGATAGTGTTAGAGCGTGGGGGATCGCTGGTCCGTGCGGACTCGGTGGGCCTGTTTCCGCGCTGTTTCTCTAAACTAAACAAAGTGGGCTTTGCTAGCCGGGCAATTTCCCGCTCCGTCACACATTGCACAGTCGCCTGTACATCACCTTTTGCTTCCTTTCACTAACCTCAACAGAGGTGAAAATACCCTGCTGTGAAGGCGAGCAGCCACAAGCCATGTTGAGATGTATCAGGGAGTGTTATCTGGAACGTTATCTCCAGAATCCCCTCGTGGCTGCCTCCTTCGACCAACAACCAGCATCCTTGTGTCAAAGAGTTCGCTGTTACGCCCGATGAGTTTTTTCCCCCACATTGTTCATGCAGATCCTTTCTCATCTGTGCTTTTGCCTAGTGTGACGCAGTTCTATCCAGGTTAAGATTCTTCCGTTTTAGTTTACCGATACAGCGTGGAAACAGGCGACTCGACCCACCGAGTCCGCACTGACCAGCGATCGCCCGTACACTAGTTCTACCCACACACACACACTAGTGACAACTTACAGAAGGCAATTAACCTTCAAACGTGCTTGTTTTTAGTATGTGGGAGGAAACCGGAGCTCCCGGAGAAAACCAACGTGGAAACAGGGAGAATATACAAACTCCGTAGTCAGGATTGAACCCGGGTCTCTGGCGCTGTAAGGCAGCAACTCCACCGCTGCACCACCGTGCCTCCCTCGTCTATCAAGGTCAATGGACTCGGTGGGCCTGAGGGCCCGTTTCCTCGCTGTATCTCTAAACTAAACTAAACTACGTGGGTTTTGCTGGCCGGGCAATTTCCTGCTCCACCTGCAGTGAGAAGTGGGCGGTGAATCAATTTTCTTGGCTCGTCCTAACCTTTGTACAATAGGGCAGTTCAGGATGCTGTAGAACTACATGGATATGACAGGTTTAGAGGGATATAGGCCAAACGCAGGCAGGTGGGACGAGCGTAGGTGGGACATGTTGGCGGGCATGGGCAGATTTCACTAAAGGGCCCGTTTCCATGCTCTAAGACTCCATGACTATCTTACTGGAGTCACTTTATAGCTCTGATCAGCTTTTACTCTTTAAAGGGCCTTATGGGTCCTGTTCCACTTAAGCGTTTTTTTAGGCAACTGCAGGCGACTCATTTGTCGCCACATGTTCACCGGTGGTTGCCGGGAGAAGTCTCCTCAGTCGCGCAAAATGTCGTAGCGTCTTTCCGGTCGCCGCTAACATTTTGAAACATTTTCGGCGACAGTGGGTTTGACGCCAATGAGCGTAGCTTGACTTCTCCTGACGTAGGTGCTGTCATAGGTTGTCGCCAGGATGACGTAGGTTGTCGCCGGTCTTTTTCGGCGATCTGATACGACTATGACAGTTGCCGGCAGTTGCCTAAAAAAAATCGCCAAATGGGACAGGCCCATTAGTGAACCAGACTGGCTCATTGCTTTCATTACTTCCATTGTCACCATTAACATCTGATAATCCAGATTTGTTTAGTTAGAAACATAGAACATAGAAATTAGGTGCAGGAGTAGGCCATTCAGCCCTTCGAGCCTGCACCGCCATTCAATATGATCATGGCTGATCATCCAACTCAGTATCCCGTACCTGCCTCTCCACACCCTCTGATCCCCTTAGCCACAAGGGCCACATCTAACTCCCTCTTAAATATAGCCAATGAACTGGCCTCAACTACCCTCTGTGGCAGAGAGTTCCAGAGACCCACCGCTCTCTGTGTGAAAAAAGTCCTTCTCATCTCGGTCCAAAAGGATTTCCCCCTTATCCTTAAGCTGTGACCCCTTGTCCTGGACCTCCCCAACATCGGGAACAATCTTCCTGCATCTAGCCTGTCCAACCCCTTAAGAATTTTGTAAGTTTCTATAAGATCCCCTCTCAATCTCCTAAATTCTATAAACCAAGTCTATCCAGTCTTTTTTCATAAGACAGTCCTGACATCCCAGGAATCAGTCTGGTGAACCTTCTCTGCACTCCCTCTATGGCAATAATGTCCTATCTCAGATTTGGACAATAATGTCCTTCCTCAGATAGTTGACTGAATTTAATTTCCCAGGTTTATATGGTCGGAGTTGATTTAGATGTGGCGAGACCAAGAGTAGTCTGGCGGCCATTTCAGAAAAACACTTGCATTTGGTCCACCTTCATATTTAATCGGCCACAGTTTAAAAGGATAAGGGGGAACCTCATTGAAACATACCATGCAGTGAAAGGCCTGGATAGAGTGGATGTTTCCACTGGTGGGAGAGTCTATGACCAGATGGCACAGCCTCAGAATAAAAGGATATTCCTTTAGAAAGGAAATGAAGCGGAATTTCTTTAGTCAGAGGGTGGTGAATCTGTGGAATTCATTGCCACAGACAGCTGTAAAGGCCGTTAATGGATATTTTTAAGGCAGAGATAGACAGATTCTTAATTAGTACAGGTGTCAAGGGTAATGGGGAGAAGGCAGGTGAAAGGGGTTGAGAGGGAGGGATAGATCAGCCATGATTGAATGGTGGAGTAGATTCGATGGGCCGAATTCTGCTCCTATCACTTGTGAACCAATGTTCATAACCGTAGTTCCCGCTAAAACCTTCTCCCTTTCATTCAGCTACCACCAATATTTATCTATCGCTGTTGATGTGAAACAAGGTGAAAATACCCTGCTGTGAAGGTGAGCAGCCACAAGCCATGTTGAGATGTATCAGGGAGTGTGCGTGTCACAGTACTCTGAATAAGTGATGTGTTTTTACACTGGAACGTTATCTCCAGAATCCCCTCGTGGCTGCCTCGTTCGGCCAACAACTAGCATCCTTGTGTCGAAGAGTTCGCTGATCTTCCTGCAGAAGTGGTGGAGGCAGGATCGATTTTAACATTTAAAAGTAAAGTGGATAGGTATATGGACGGGAAGGGAATGGAGGGGTATGGTTTGAGTGCAGGTAGATGGGACTAGAGGAAAATAAATGTTCGGCACGGACTGGAAGGGCCGAGAAGGCCTGTTTCCGTGCTGTAATTGTTATATGGTTATATGGTTATATGTTACGCCCGTTGTTTTTTTTCCCCACACTGTTCATGCAAATCCTTTCTCATCTGTGGTTTTGCCTAGTTTTAGTCTTAGAGATGCAGCAGGGAAACAGGCCCTTCGGCCCACCGGGTCAGCGCCGACTAGCGATCGCCCGTACACTAGTTCTACCCACACACACACACACTAGGGACAACTTACAGAAGACAATTAACCTTCAAACGTGCTCGTCTTTAGTATGTGGGAGGAAACCGGAGCACCCGGAGAAAACCAACGTGGCAAAAGGGAGAATATACAAAGTTAGGATTGAACCCGGGTCTCTGGCGCTGTAAGGCAGCAACTCTACCGCTGCACCACCATGCCTCCCTCGTCTGTCGAGATCAATGGCTAATAAGAAAAGAGCATGCTTGTTTTAAAAATTATATCATTGATTAAAGCAGGATTATATTCACAAGGATGTCTTTGTATAATGGTAACTAATTTGTCGTGAGTTTTTTGATGACTGTGGCAATTGTTCGAGCAAAATTGAACCTGAATGGTATATTTCTATAGAGATTGTTTGTCAGGTGCAAACAGTTTAATTTATTTGCCTGCATTCATTACTTTGTTTTCTGCAGATAAGCAATTATTCAGCTTTGTGATTTAGTGATTTCGAATGACATTCGATCAATTAGATTTCAGTAAAATCGGCCACAGTACTTACTTGATGGGAGTTCAATCGCTTGTTCTCCCTCCCAATGCCTGACCTCATTCCCTTGACATGATAATGAAAAATGTACGCAAAAGCTGACAATTCCCTTCATTAATCAGACTAATGATGCTAAAGATGGTTAATTGTAAAATGGTTAGCTGAGAGATTCTCTCAGCTATGCTCAGATCCCTCTAATTGTGCAAATTAGCGAGAACGAGATCTTGGCAAGACGTTTTACAGTTAGATCAACTGTAACTGGGGCGGCACGGTGGCGCAGCGGTCGAGCTGCTGCCTTATAGACACTGGACAATAGGTGCAGGAGTTGGCCATTCAGCCCTTCGAGCCAGCACCGCCATTCAATGTGATCATGGCTGATCATCCACAATTAGTACCCCGTTCCTGCCTTCTCCCCATATCCCCTAACTCCGCTATCATTAAGAGCCCTATCTCGCTCTCTCTTGAAAGTATCCAGAGAACCGGCCTCCACCGTCCTCTGAGGCAGAGAATTCCACAGACTCACAACTCTCTGTGAGAAAAAAGTGTTTCCTCGTCTCCGTTCTAAATGGATTACCACTTATTCTGAAACAGTGGCTCCTGGTTCTGGACTCCCCCAATATCGGGAACATGTTTCCTGCCTCTAGCGTGTCCAAACCCTTAATAATCTTATATGTTTCAACAAGATCCCCTCTCATCCTTCTAAACTCCAGAGTGTACAAGCCCAGCCGCTCCATTCTCTCAACATATGACAGTCCCGCCATCCCGGGAATTAACCTTGTAAACCTACGCTGCACTCCCTCAATAGCAAGAATGTCCTTCCTCAAATTAGTGGACCAAAATTGCACACAGTACTCCAGGTGTGGTCTGACTAGGGCTGTAAAACTGCAGAAGGACCTCTTTGCTCCTGTACCCAACTTGGCTTTCAGCGCCGGAGATGCGTGTTCGATCCCGACTATGGGTGCTAGTCTGTACGGAGTTTGTACGTTCTCCCACGTCAACTGCGTGGGTTTTGTCAGAGATCTTCGGTTTCCTCGCACACTCCAGAGACGTATAAATGTAAAAACTGTCCCTAGTGTGTGTAGGATAGTGTCAAGTGTGGAGATCGCCGGTCGGCGCGGACACGGTGGGCAGAAGGGCCTGTTTCCGAGCTGTATCTCTAAACTAAACTAAACTAAACAAATTGTAGAACCCTTTTGCCGGCATGTTTGTAAAGTTTTGTCAGTCGTAGTGCGCAGCGTTGATTGATTGACACGTGATATTCCACACAAGACTCACCGTGCATAGGTTGCCGACAAACATTACAAAGTGTTCATTACAGTCCCCAATGATCCCTCTGTTCTCGGTGGCAAGTGCTCATAAACTCATAGGGTCATAAGTGATAGGAGCAGAATTAGGCCATTCGGCCCATCGAGTCTACTCCACCACTCAATCACGGCTGATCAATCTCTCCCTCCTAACCCCCATTCTCCTGCCTTCTCCCCACAACCCCTGACACTCATTGTTCATGATTCCCAAGAAAATGGCGTAAGTTTCCAAGGGGCCTACTATTGAGCTGTTGATCGAAAACAGTGCACATTTGTGCTTTTGATCGCAGTAACCAAGGGACATGATTGTTTGAATGAGAATTTCCATTTCATTTGCAAATGATCAGAAAAGGAGCATATGTGCTCATCAGATAATGTAATAACTCGTTTAGTGCAAGGGACCCAAGGGAACGTGCATCCGAGTTGTATTGATTTAAACTGAATACAATCTCTCCGGGGCTGAATTATGAACAGACTTTTTATAGTGCGAGCCCGCTGGAATGAGCTCTGTATTCGTCAAGTGAAAGTCGATGAGTTTTAATTCACAGATCTTGTTTATTTTTGGAATGTGCGTTCGCGTGGAGTTTGGAAGTTGCACCGTGGAAATGTTTTATGCACTGTGGTCACAGGTTCATGTGTCAGAACTGAGCAACAGTGCAAGGAGCTGCCAGCCCCGTTTGTGACTGATACCAAGCTTATATAGGAGAAAAAACTTCTTCACCCAGAGAGTATGAGGTAAAACTTTTTCACCCAGAGAGTTGTGAAACTGTGGAATCCTGTGCCACAGAAGGTAGTGGGGGCTAATTCACTGGATGTGTAAATATCTCCTTTTAAGCTCCCCGCCAGTCTACTTTGAGTCAGTAAAATACTGAATGAAGCACTTGAGCAACTAAACTTTATTTTGGATAACACAACACAAATTTCATTTCGGAGTCACGTGAGTGACTTCGTGAAGAGCCCGCCGGCGCGCATGCTCGACATATCGTCGTACCGCGTTGCTGCGACGGCTGGCGGTGGAGCGCGCTCCTCGCCAGCCCTTCATAAGGGGCCACGGAGGCAAGTATCCTACCTTTAGTTGGTGGTCCTTGTTGTTGGTTATGTCTTGCAGCAAGGACATGGATGGGAGTTCCAAGGGCCGGAGGACGTCAGGACGAGTTCGCCGGTCAACAGTTCCGGGGCCTTTACCATCGGCAGTACCTGCAACGCAGGCCGGGACTCAGGCGGAGATGTGGGTAAGCCCTGTGATTACAGGTCCAGATCCGCCAGCACACCACAGCTCGGAGGAGTTCGACGAGGAGGAGTGTGGTGTGCCGCCAGAGCAGGGGGACCCTGCCATGGCAGTCAGGTCGTCAGCGGGCTCGCTGGCGACCTCGAGCTGGGTGCGTGCGGCTGCACGGCCCGTTCCACTCAGCCCTCCGAGTAGGGGAAGGGCAGCAGCCCAGAAGCCTAACCCTGCCAGGGCTAAGGCATTGCCTGACACGGAGGAGCGGTCAGGTTCCAGGGCGAGACCTGGGGCGGCTGTGAGGTCCAGCCGGCACACCCCGACTCTCGACGCCGGGACGGGTCGGTTGAGTCGGGTCTCGTCACGGTCGCCGAGCCCCCCATGGATGGGTGGGCGAGACCATGCGTCGGCAAAGTCCACGATGTGGGCAGCCGGCAAGCCTGCGCGGGCTTCAGGCAGCCATGCTTTGGCTGGTGCCGACACCACGCCGCAAGTGCCCTTAGTGGCAGCGGCTTCAGCTCCCGCTAAACCCGCTTGAACACGCCCGCGCGGGAATCGCGCAGTTTCGCCTCGGCGGCTGTTAGCGACAACTACCGGCACCGGCTGGGCCTCGATGAGGTGCGGGCCGATGATAGGAGCCCGGTTTTCTTTTCAGAGCCGGAGGACTCCGACCACCTGAGTGTTCAGGGTGAAGGGCGTATTGACCGTATGGAGCGGCTGCTGGAGCTCCTGCTTCAACGTCAACTACAGCAGGGCAGCAACAGGCACAGGGCGTCGTCACCAGCCTCTACCATCAGCCTGGAGCAGCAGGAGGAGGAGGTTTTGGTGGATTCCATACCACCTCCGTTGAAGGTGCCAGCGGAGGATCTTCTGGATGTGGCGACCAAATTTGCGGCCCCACATTCATCTGGACTTCCTTTGCGTTTAAAGCTGGCAGCCACTGTGGACTTTCTTAACAACCAGCAACTACAGGAAGAAGTCCTCATTCAGGCAATGAGCCGTCTCAAGGCTCCATCCAATTGCAACTCCCTCAACGTGCCTGTGGTCAATACGCCGATATGGGGCAACATCAGTGCGGCTATCCGTCAACAAGAGGTAAAATTGCAGCGGATCTTGAAGCTC
Organism: Raja brachyura; assembly: GCA_963514005.1. The sequence continues at coordinate 32,676,001 of OY740807.1, read as the reverse complement.
CTCACGGCCGGTATTACCGCCTTTGCGCGGTCGGTGGACGGGGACGAACTGAATTTGGACCAGGAAGATGCTCTGGCCCTCCTGTGCGAGACCCAGCACGAAATCAACGGGTTTCGCAAAACCAGCATCTGCCCAGCGCTCAATCCGAAGTTTGCAGGATTGTGCAAACCACCGCCGCCGCCCCCGCCCCGTCAACTCTTTGGGGAGGACCTCTCGAAGAGAGTCAAAGAGCTTGACGAACAAGCCAAAACGGTGGGGATCATGCGCTCTCAGAGTGCCCCCGCACCATCAGGCTCAAAGTCTCCATACATTCGATCACGAGGGTCTGCTAGTACCTCGACGAGGACCCACCCTCAAGCTCCACAAGGACAGCAACATCAGACCCAGCACCAGGGGTCTTTTTTAGGACAGGGTCGGCAGAGACCCTGGTGGAAAACGAAGACGCCGCGCCCTCAAGCCAACCCAGCACCTCCACGTCCACCCACGCGTGTCAAGGACCGCCGGTAACCACGGAGGTGAGGGGGTCTGGTTCTCTCTTTTCTCTTTGTCTAACTTCACATGTTGGTGGTCGCCTTCGGTTGTTTTTGGGTGCATGGGGTAATTTTACTGGTGACGAGTATGTGTTGCAGAATATTCAGGGGCATAAAATTGAGTTTATTAATGGTGACATTCCTCCATCCCAGCACATGCCCGCTCGAACGTTTAAATTATCTGCTGCAGAACAGGCAGCAGGCTACAAGGAACTTTTAAGTCTTGAGCAGAAGGGAGTGATTGAGAGAGCGGTGCATGGGCCAGTTGAATTTGTTTCGAATATATTCACCAGACCTAAGAAGGATGGAGGTTGTCGTGTCATTATTGATCTAACCCGTTTGAATACTTTTGTAACATATACTCATTTTAAAATGGATACGTTTGAAACAGCCAAATCATTGATTTCTCATGGTTGCTTTATGGCATGCATCGATTTGAAAGACGCATATTATTCAGTATCCATCCAGAAATACGACAGAAGGTTTTTGAAATTCATCTGGATGGGGCAACTCTGGCAGTACAAGGCTTTGCCTAATGGGCTCACCACAGCCCCTAGATTGTTCACTAAATTAGTGAAACCAATTATGGCTTATTTGAGACAACGACACCATATAGTTATGGCCTACTTAGATGATATCTTAATTGTGGGCCACACCCTGGAATTGGCTGAACAGCAGCTGCTGTCAATATATTTCAACAATTAGGGTTTATTGTCCATCCAGAGAAATCAAAGTTCTGCCCTGCCCAGGTGATTAATTACCTAGGGTTCACGGTGAACTCTATGAGCATGAGGGTTACCATTCCAATTAACAAGATTGAGGAGGTTACCCAGGTGTGTCAAGATTTAATCCGCACCAATATACCATCGATTCGGCATTCAGCTACAATAATTGGGAAGCTTGTAGCTTTGTTTCCGGCAGCGCGATATGGACCTTTGCATTATCAGAATTTGCAAAGAGCTAAAATTGCTGCGTTAAAACAGAACGCTGGTCATTATGATCGGTCCATGCAGCTGCCGCCCGAAGCGATAAATGAGTTGCAATGGTGGGTGTGTCACATTAGCAGCTCATTCAAGCCTATCAGGGAGGCTAATCCGGTGGTATATTTGCAGACTGATGCAAGCTCCAATGGCTGGGGAGCCACGGATAATTGCTCTAGTTGTGGGGGCAGATGGGACACCCTTGAATCAACGATGTTGTTGACTCAAGGGATTAACTATTTGGAGTTGCTGGCAGCATTCCACGGACTTCGTGCGTATTGTTCCAAGCTTGTTGGAGCACATGTCCGTCTCCAAATAGACAACACCACAGCAGTGGCATACTTAAACCATATGGGTGGTACCAGGTCAGTTTCGTGTGACAAATTGGCTAACTCAATTTGGCTCTGGTGTGTTCAAAGAGACATTTGGATTTCAGCTACCTATTTGCCAGGTGAACTTAATACTGTGGCGGACACCAGGTCACGCAAATTTAATGACAATATTGAATGGATGTTGCATCCTGAGATTTTTGCTAAAGTCACAGCCAAATTTGGTAAACCGGACATTGACCTTTTTGCGTCACGGTTGAACCATCAGGTACCAACCTACGTTTCATGGGAACCAGATCCTGGGGCAATAGCACTAGATGCATTCTCGCTGGACTGGGGGAATTGGTTTTTCTATGCCTTCCCCCCATTTTGCCTCATCAGTCGGGTATTGCGAAAGATTCAGGCAGATGCTGCCAAGGGCATCCTTATTATACCCGACTGGCCCACACAGCCTTGGTATCCGGTGGTCTTTGACATGCTCAACGAACCTTGGGCCCTTTTGAAGGGTTGCCCACAATTGGTTACTCACCCTGTCTCAGGGGAGCCACATCCCTGCCATGGCTATTTAAATTTGTTGGCTTGCAGGTTCTGAACAGGCCGTTAGTCCAATACGGCCTCTCGGCTCGGACCATGGATACCATCGGGGCGTCGTGTCGAGAGTCCACAAGGCGAAGATACCGCTCGCATATTAAGAAGTGGGAAGCCTACTGCAGCCGCTCTCGCATCACGTACGATGACGTGACAATAACCGACGTCCTGGAATTCCTCGCGGGGTTGCACCATGATGAACACTTAAGTTACAGTGCCATCAACAGCGCCAGAAGTGCGCTATCATTCTACCTCAATATTGGGGTAGGATCCAACAGGCTAGTGTCCAGACTCATGCGGGGTATATTCAATATGAATCCGCCTACACCACGCTATAATATCACCTGGGATGTCAGGGACGTATTAACCCTGCTCAGGACGTGGTCTCCCATGGAAGGGCTCCAACTGGACCAACTCACCATGAAGCTGGTGATGTTACTAGCGCTGACTTCAGCTCAGAGGGTACAGACACTACACAAACTTCGTGTCGACAGAATGACTTCTACCCCTACAGAAGTAGTCTTTTTCATTGACGAGCTACTAAAGCAGCATAGACCTGGGTGCACAGGGCTGCAGCTGAAGTTCCCGGCATACCCCGCAGATGCTAGGCTATGTTTAGCCTCACATATCCGCCACTATGTCAACGTGACGGCACGCATCAGAGGAATGGAGAGATACCTGCTTGTCACCCATAAGAGACCTCATCATCGAGTGACAGTCCAGACGATATCCAGGTGGCTTCGAGTCGCCTTGGGTAAGTCAGGTATCGACACTAATGTGTTCAAGTCTCATTCCACCAGGGCTGCATCGACGTCAGCGGCGAGGGTCATGGAGGTGCCCATGGACCTAATTCTCGCCACAGCAGGATGGGCTAATGAAGCTGTGTTCCAGCGTTTTTATAACAAGCCTGTTGCAGCTCCTCTACAGTTCGCAGAAGCCGTGCTTAATGCAGGTCAAGAACGTGGAGATGTCCCCGCATGAGGGGTTTTGATTTGTTATTAATAAATATGCTCTTGTTTTGCAGTATGAACCATTGAGCAAGTTTGTTCCTCCCATCCATCCCTGGTAGTGGTGTGTCAGCATGGACGTGGTCCAGGGCGTGTAATCACAGAAGCTTTGAAGTCTTCACGAAGTCACTCACGTGACTCCGAAATGAAATAGTAAGATTGAACGAGAACTTACCAGTTCGAAGGTTGATCTTTATTTTATGAGGAGTCGAAGTGAGGGATTTCGTGCCCTCCTCGCCCAACCCTCAATCACTTTCATCTGGTAATCTTAGTCACTTCAATCTTACTATGCGAAGTCATTTCTATTGTTGGTTTCTGTGATTCCACGCCGCTACTTTGAAGTATGTCGAGCATGCGCGCCGGCGGGCTCTTCACGAAATCCCTCACTTCGACTCCTCATAAAATAAAGATCAACCTTCGAACTGGTAAGTTCTCGTTCAATCTTACTATTCCCCTATACAATACCTAACCACCTTGGGTTCGATCCTTGTATCTGCTTGGCCAAGCCCTTCTAGCCTCGTGCAAGCAGAGACACTCCAAAAGGTCACGCAGTTCCGGAAGATCGAAACAGGACCTCGTGGGGGTTGCCTTTTATAGGTCCCCGAACCTTGAGGGGCCAAACTACATGGAGGTGGTCTCTGTACAGTCCAATAACACATACCGATTACAACAGTACGTGATTGACAGTTCCCTACCCCAATAACATAGTAACTAATACATTGTATTTGAAAGGAGCTTCTAGAAGGAAGCCAACATAGATGAATAATGCAACATGTGCCTTGGGAAACCCAGACGAAGCTTAACATTTCAACCAATCAACAACTAACCAAGTAATGCTTTGCAACATTATTTACACTATGTATATCTGGTTTGTATTGACTCAATTAGCTCCATGCATTTCACACCTCATTGTAAGACAGCTGCAGATGTCCCATTCTTTCTCTTCAGCTCTTATCTCGGCCACAGACAAACTGGCACCATTCAGCAGCTTGTCTCAGTTCTGCAAAGGCACATTTAATGACCAAAATGGCCCAACAGCACACAAGCCCTTGCTCAATTTTAATACCATGGCTGTTCCAATTTAGCCAGGATTAACAGAGGTATTCAAGAGAGAGTTAGATTTAGCTCTTAGGTCTAATGGAATCAAGGGATATGGGGGGAAAGCAGGAATGGAGTAATGATTTAGGATGATCAGCCATAATCATATTGAATTGTGGCTTTGGCTTAAAGGTGCGCAGCGGTAGACCTAGTGCCTTACGGCACCAGAGACCCGGGTTCGATCCTGACTACGGGCGCTAGTCCGCACGGAGTTTGTACGTTCTCCCCGTGACCCGCGTGGGTTTTCTCCGAGATCCTCCGTTTCCTCCCCACACTCCAAAGACGTACAGGTTTGAAGGCCAATTGGCTTGGTGTAAATGTCAAATTGTGCCCCACCCGCATGTGTGGGACAGTGTTAATGCGAGCGGGGATCGCCGGTTGGCGCTGACTCGTTGGGCCGAACGTACGGTTTCCGCGCTGCATCCCTAAAACTAAACTAAAGATCAAACACAGTTTAACTTTACTGATGTGAACTGAATCTGATCTCCCTCAATGTTCACATCACGTGCTTCCTTCCGCCCGCAGCGTGTTATGTGCCAAATGGTTTCACATTGAGAGCAGTGACGTGCTGGACTGAACTCCAGGGCAGAGAGTGAATCAGCATTCAGGAGGAGCAGACCTCACGATAACATCCCACATGGTGACTCGACCCTTAAGATAGACTAGCTGTTAATTTATGTCATGTTCATCTAAGGGTTGCCATGGAGAGAGATGGGTACGGTTGTTTCATGCCCAAAGGCAATCATTTTGAGCTGGCTGCAAAATATGTTGTCGCTTTCTAAAAAACTGCCTCTTTCTAAATAAATAACAAAGCAAATGGCATGTTGGCCTTCATAACAACTGCAGAAGGACCTCTTTGCTCCTATACTTGAGTATTGGAGCAAAGAGGTCCTTCTGCAGTTGTACAGGACCCTAGTGAGACCTCACCTGGAGTATTGTGTGCAGTTTGGGTCCCCTAATTTGAGGAAAGACATTCTTGCTATTGAGGGAGTGCAGCGTAGATTTACAAGGTTAATTCTCTGGGATGGCGGGGCTGTCATATGCTGATAGAATGGAGTGGCTAGGCTAGTATTTTCTGCAATTTAGAAGGGTGGGAGGGGATCATATTGAAACATATAAGATTATGAAGGGTTTGGACTTGCTAGAGGCAGGAAACATGTTCCCGATGTTGGGGGAGTCCAGAACCAGGGGCCACAGTTTAAGAATAAGGGGTAAGGCATTTAGAACGGAGATGAGGAAACACTTTTTCACAAAGAGAGTTGTGAGTCTGTGGAATTCTCTGCCTCAGAGGGCGGTGGAGGCCAGTTCTCTGGATACTTTCAAAAGAGAGCTAGATAGGGCTCTTTAAGATTGTGGAGTTTGGGGATAAGGCAGCAACGGGGTACTGATTGTGGATGATCAGCCATGATCACATTGAATGGCGGTGCTGGCTTGAAGGGCTGAATGGCCTACTCCTGCTCCTATTGTCTATTGTCACTTTTAAAACCATTTTGCATTAAACTGCAGCTGTCCCTGTGGCTATCGCTGATGGGCCAGTTGGCCAACTGTCGGTAGACTTTAGAGATCCGACGGACTTCAGCCCACCAAGTCCCTGTTGACCAGCGATCACTCTGTTCGCTAAACTACACACACTAGGGACAATTCTTTTTACAACTTACCATAGGCCAACTAAACCTGTGTAGGGAGCAACGGCAAATGCTGGTTTACACCGAAGATAGATGCAAAAAGATGGAGTAACTCAGCAGGACAGCCAGCATCTCTCATGGCCTGATGAACCAGAGGACATAGTTTTAAGGTGAGAGGGGACAGATTTAATAGGAACCCGAGGGGCAACCATTTCACTGGGTGCATGGAATGATGTGCCATGCGTTTGACGACTCTGGGCCTATACTCGCTGGAGTTTAGAAGGATGAGGGGGAATCACATTGAAATTTACCGAATAGTGAAAGGGCTGGATGGATGTGGAGAGGATATTTCCACCAGTGGGAGAGTCTAGGACCAGAGGGCACGGCCTCAGAATAAAAGGACGTACCTTTAGAAAGGAAATGAGGAGGAATTACTTCAGTCAGAGGGTGATGAATCTGTGGAATTTATAGCCACAGACGGCCGTGGAGGCCAAGTTATTGGGTATTTTTAAAGCGGAGACTGATGGGTTCTTGGGTGCCAGGGGTTATGGGGAGGAGGCAGGACAATGCGGTTCAGAGGGAAAGATAGAACAGCTGTGATTGAATGATGGAATAGATGGGCCGAATGGCCTAATGCTGCTGTTCTGACCTGTAACGTTATGAACTTATTGATCTGTTTTGCCTCCTCCAGTGGCCATTGGAATGATTTAACGTAATGGACGAGATTTATATGAATAACTGCACCCCACCTGACATCTCAACGCCTGCTGCTTTCCTTGTCAGGCTAATATTTCACTAATGCCAGCCAACGGTGAACTTTTAGTCTAATTGTGAGGTTACACGAAAGTCATTTGATGTAATTGGATATGATGCAAATTTAGGAGCAGCTGATTAAACCAGAGAGGAGGATGATGACAGTACATTGCTATTTTCATAGTGCCTGGGGATTATGTGAATGCAAGTTTAATTCGATGAAACCATTGCTTTGCTTACATCAAATTACAATTTCCGCACAGCACCCTCTGCTGAATGACAAGTGGTTTGCTTCTTAACCTTGTCATGCTGGCAATCAGATTGTGATTGTCTAATCCTGTGTAGTTAGTCGTGACCTCGAAGAAGCATCAGGATGTAAGTATCTTTCTCCCAGTACCGTTCAGGGCGGCACGGTGGCGCAGTGACCTGGGTTCGATCCCGACCATGGGTTGCTGTCCGTACGGAGTTTGCATGTTCTGCCTGTGACCTGTGTGGGTTTTCCCCGAATTCTCTTCAAGCGAGAGCTTGATAGGGCTCTTAACGTTAGCGGAGTCAGCGCATATGGGGAGAAGGCAGGAATGGGGTACTGATTGTGAATGATCAGCCATGATCACATTGAATGGTGGTGCTGGCTCGAAGGGCCGAATGGTCTACTCCTGCACCTATTGTCTAATTGTCTAATCTTCGGTTTCCTCCCACACCCCAAAGACGTACAGGTTGAGGGTTAATTGGCTTGGTATAACTGTAAATTGTGAGTTGTCCCTAGTGTGCGTAGGATAGTGTGAGTGTGTGGGGATTGCTGGTCAGTGCGGACTCGGTGGGCCGAAGGGTTTTTTCCTCGCTATATCTCTAAACTAAGCTACATTTTGAGTTGAAATCTATACTCTGTCCTGTTATATTTTATAAGTCTACCTATTCCTAACTTTCCCGGCAAGCAGGACCTGCTCGCCCACCTGGGTCTTCGGTGGGACCGGGACCCCGACTGAAGGCTTGGCAGACCGGGAGGGAGCTGGAAAAGTCGGATGTGAGGAGCAAGGGCCGGTAGGCAGGTAAACCGGGGTAATGTCTCCAGCACCTTCAGGGCCGGCTGCAGGAGCACCCGCAAGACACAAAGATGGCCGGGAGAGGAGGAGAGGAGAGGAGAGGAGAGGAGGAGAGGACAGGAGAGGAGGAGAGGAGGGGAGGAGAGGAGAGGGGAGGAGAGGGGAGGGGAGGAGAGCAGAGGAGGGGAGAGGAGGAGAGGAGAGGAGAGGAGGAGGGGAGGAGAGGAGAGGAGAGAGGAGGAGAGGGGAGGGGAGGAGAGGAGAGGAGGAGAGGAGAGGAGAGGGGAGGAGAGGGGAGGAGAGGGGAGGAGAGAGGAGGAGAGGAGAGGAGAGGAGGAGGGGAGGAGAGGAGAGGAGAGAGGAGGAGAGGAGAGGGGAGGAGCGAAGAGGGGAGGAGAGGAGAGGGGAGGAGAGGGGAGGAGAGGAGAGGGGAGGAGAGGAGAGGAGAGGGGAGGGGAGGGGAGGGGAGGGGAGGGGAGGGGAGGAGAGGGGAGGAGAGGGGAGGAGAGGGGAGGAAAGGAGAGGGTAGGGGAGGAGAGGAGAGAGGGGAGGAGAGGAGAGGAAAGGAGAGGAGAGGAGAGGGGAGGAGAGGAGAGGGACATTGGTTCGCGGGGCCGCTCCGGTGCATCGAGTACATGGGCCAACCAGAATTTTGACTTCGAATAGTGGCCCTAATAATGGCGGTGCATTCATGTGTAATATATGCAAAAAAGAATTTCACTGTGGCAAATCAACTACTATTGACTAATGAAGACCTATTTATTTTACAAAATATTACAAATAGCCTTTTCAAACATCATCAACTCAGACCCTCTCAAACTGGTTTAGTGGAAGACCTTATTGAGATGATTGTTTGAAAGATACTGCCTGGAAACAGGCCCTTCGGCCCACTGACTCCATGGCAGCCATTGACTACCCATTCACGTTAGTTCTATGTTATCCTGCTTCCTGACCCTCACTACATAACAGGGGGCAATTTAGAGAGGACCAAGTCGCCTACAAACCTGCAATGCTTTGGAATGTAGGAGAAACTGGAGCACCCTGAGGAAACTGACAGGGAGAACGTGCAAACTCCACTCAGACAGCATCTGAGGTCAGGATCGAACCCGGATCTCTGGCGCTGTGAGACCAATGAGGTAGAAGATCTACCAGCTGTGCCACTGTGCCACCCTCCCCCCCCCCCCCCCCCCCCCCCCCCCCTCCCATTGCTTATCAAGTGACACGGTGGCGCAGCGGTAGAGTTGCTGCCTTACGGCGAATGCAGCGCCGGAGACCCAGGTTCGATCCTGACTACGGGCACTTGTCTGTATGGAGTTTGTACGTTCTCCCCATGACCTGTGTAGGTTTTCTCCAAGATCTTCGGTTTCCTCCCACACCCCAAAGACGTCCAGGTTTGTAGGTTAATTGGCTTAGTAAATGTAAAAACTGTCCCTAATGTGTGTAGGCGGTGTGAACACACTGTATCTCCAAAACTAAATTAAACTAAATTAAATTTTAAATCAGATTATATTGTCTCTCTAGAGAAAGCCAATTTAAATATTTCATACAGTTGCAATTAACCAAAGGTGAAAATACTTTAATTTGCGTCTTTTTGACTGAAATAAATAAAATGTAACGCAAGCTTTTCACTGTACCTCGGTACACGTGACCATAAACTGCAGTGAACTGAAATTATATTGGCAATCGATATAGAATTAATCTTGAAAGTCGGGGCAATCTTGATAGAAGACTATAAAATTATGAGCGGCTCAGATAGGGTGGACAGTCAGGACCTATTTCTTGGGTTACACAAAAAGCTGGAGAAACTCAGCGGGTGCAGCAGCATCTAAGGGGCGAAGGAGATAGGCGACGTTTCGGGTCGAGACCCTTCTTCAGACTGGTCAGGGATCAGGGAAACGAGAGATATAAACAGTGATGTGGAGAGATAAAGAACAATGAATGAAAGATATGCAAAAAAGTATTGATGATAAGGGAAACAGGCCATTGTAAGCTGTTTGTGGTGTGAAAATGAGAAGCTAGTGCGACTGGGGAGGGGGGGGGGGGGGAGATGGAGAAGGAATGTCAGGGCCCGAGGGCTGAGGGAGAGGTGGGGGGGAGGCAGTCTGGGTTAACAGAATTGAGAAAATTCAATGTTTAAGCCCAGAGGATGCAGACTCCCCAAGCGGAATATGAGGGGCTGTTCCTCCAACTTGCGGTGTTGCTCACTCTGGCCGTGGAGGAGGCCCAGGACCGAGAGGTCGGATACGGAATGGGAGGGGGAGTTGAAGTGCTGAGCCACCGGGAGGTCGGGTTGGTTATTGCGGACCGAGCGGAGGTGTTCGGCGAAACGATCGCAGAGCCTCCGCTTGGTCTCACCGAGGACCTATTTCTTTCCAGGGTGGAAATATCTGACACTAGAGGGCATAGCTACAGTGCCCTCCATAATGTTTGGGACAAAGACCCATTATGGTGCCTGGGAATGGGGGGGACTATGTATAAACACTGCTGTAATTTCTACATGGTGAACCCAAAATGTATAAAAATGGCCTTTGTAACATCTGACAGTGCACTTTAACCACATGTGATTTTTTTTTCTATTGCAAATCTCAAATTGTGGAGTGCAGAGGCAAATAAATAAATGACAGGACTTTGCCCTGAACATTATGGAGCTCACTGTATAAGGAGAGAGGCGGAAAGATTAATGGAGTTGTGCGGGGCAAGGTGGTGGAGACAGATACGACAGTGGCGTTTAAGGTGCTTTTAGATAGGCACACGGAACTCCAAGGAACGGAGGGAATATGGATCATGTACAGGCAGATGCAATCAGTTTAACTTTGCATCATGGCCAGCAAAGACATTGTGGGCCGAAGGGCCTGTTCCGATGCTGCACTGTTCTATGCTCCAAGGTATCAACGCACTTACACTAAAACACAAACAAATCAGAGATTAGGAAGGTCTTTTATTCTTTACAGATTGGCAGAACCTTTTTAATTTGAGAGCAGCTGAGGAAACTGTGCTTTTCACAGCTTTGAATTTTCGTGTACTGAAATAAAATCGTGCTCCAGACAGTGAGTATATTATCCGTCGCTGAGTCAACGCATGCGTTTCCCACCCAACAAATGGTTGTAATGCCTTCTAATGTCTCTCCCAGATTCATTGCCACAGGCGGCCATGGAGGCCAAGTCAATGGATATTTTTACGGTGAAAATTCTTGATTAATAATCGTGTCAGGGGTTATGGGATGAAGGCAGGAGGATGGGGTTGAGAGGGAAAGATCATTCCAAAGGCGTACAGGATCGTAGGTGAATTGGCTTGGTGTACATGTAAAATTGTCCCTCGTGTGTGCGGGGGAGTGTTGTTGTGCGGGAATCGCTGGTCAGTGCCGACTCGGGTGGGCCGAAGGGTTTGTTTCCGCACTGTATCACTAAACTACGCTCATCATCATCATCATCATCCTTGAAAACATCAACGGCCACGGTGCCTTGCAATGCTGCGTACGACAGTGATCGCAAATTCTACTGGAGTGTGGATGGCCGTTGGCTCACTAAACTACACTAAACTAAACCAAATCAGCAATGATTGAATGGTGGAGTAGACTTGATGGGCTGAATGCTTGTAGAACCTCTGAGCTTATGAACCCAGGGCTGCATACCTGGAAAGAGGATTGATGTAATGACTTGCCTCAGTTGAGCCCAATTTGGATCAGAGTTGGGTCTACTGGAGAACCGATGCCTGTCATTGTGTAGCAGGGTTGCCACATGACTGAGTTGCTGAGGACGACCAAATACGGATAATCCATTATCCTTCTCTGAGTTGAAAGCCCGCCTTTAGTTTAGTTTAGTTTAGTTTAGGTTTACAGTGCAGGAACAGGCCGACTGATATCGCGCAGACCAGCGATCCCCGCACACTAACACTATCCTACACACTAGGGACAACTCACAATTTTACTAAGTCAATTAGCCTACAAACATGTACTTCTTTGGAGTGTGGGAGGAAACCAGTGATCTCGGATAAAACCCAGGCAGGTCGCAGGGAGAACATACAAACTCCATACACAGCACCTGTAGTCAGGATCAAACCGGGCTCTCTGGTGCTGTAAGGCATCAACTCTACCGCTGCGCCAGCGTGGCGCCTGTGTGTTGTCCATTAACTACGTTAAATGAATGGAATCGACATTGCAACTTAAGTGAGGTGCGACACCATGGCGCAACGGTAGAGTTGCTGCCTTACAGCGCTGGAGAACTGGGTTCGATTATGACCACGGGTGATGTCTGTACGGAGGTTGTACGTTCTCCCCGTGACCTTGTGGGTTTTCTCCGGGTGCTCCGGTTTCCTCCCACACTCCAAAGACGTGCGGGTTTGTAGGTTAATGGGGTTCTGTAAATGTTTAAATTGTGTGTGGGAGAAGAGCCGCTAGTGTGTTCGCTGGGCGGCGCGGACTCGGTGGGCTGAACGACCTGTTTCCGCGCCAGATCTCTGAAGTCTCAGTGATTTAATCTGTATGTAATCCTGACCGACAGAGAGTCTTCCTACTTATGTTTATCAGATAGTTGCTTAATCCCCTGTGTCTTTTCCATGCACCATCTGTTCTGCAGGTCACGGGTTTTTGTTGACCCTCACCCTTCAAATGCCTGGAGGGCTGTTGTGCTTTTCTTAACGTGTGAGAGCGTTTCCAGTCCAAGATTGCCTTGTGTTTACAAATACTTGAATCTTGATCTCCTGTTGTTCTCATCATTCCACTCTGCTGCTTTCTGACAGTGAAAGCAGCAGCTTCTCATGCTGGCCGATCCCCTCAGGAGATCAGGCATAGCGGAACGTATACAGTTCAGTCATAGAGAGATGAGGCGTGGAAACAGGCCCTCCGGCCCATCGAGTTTGTGCCAACCATCGGCCACCCATACTCGTGGCACAGTGGCGCTGCGGTAGAGTTGCTGCCTCACAGCGCCAGGGATCCGGGTTCGATCCCGACTACGAGTTCTGTTTGTATGGAGTTCGTACGGACTTCTCCCGTGACTGCGTGGGTTTTCTCCGGGATCTCCTGTCACAGTCCAAAGACGTACAGGTTTGTAGGTTCATTACCTTTAAATTTAAAGTGGCACTTTCTTCCCAATAACCCTCTCTGGCTAAACCCCTCCCTTCACCACCTCCAGTTTAAATTCCAGTTGGAATATTTTGGAGGACCAAGTAACCAAGTAACCTTTGGTAAAAAATGTAAATAGACAATAGACAATAGGTGCAGGAGTAGGCCATTCGGCCCTTCGAGCCAGCACCACCATTCACTGTGATCATGTCTGATCATCCACAATCAGTACCCCGTTCCTGCCTTCTCCCCATATCCCCTGACCGCTATCTTTAAGAGCTCTATCTAACTCTCTCTTGAAAGCATCCAGAGAATTGGCCGCCACTGCCTTCCGAGGCAGCGAATTCCAGATTCATAACTCTCTGGGTGAAAATATTTGTCCTCATCTCTGTTCTAGATGGCCTACCCCTTATTCTAAAACTGTGTCCCCTGGTTCTGGACTCCCTCAACATCGGGAACATGTTTCGTGCCTTGAGCGTTCCTGCCAATCCCATAATAATCTTACATGTTTCAATGAGATCTCCTCTCATCCTTCTAAATTTCATAGTATACAAGCCCAACCGCTCCATTCTATCCACGTATGATAGTCCCGCCACCCGGGAATTAACCTCGTAACCTACGCTGCACTCCCTCAATAGCAAGAGTGTGTAGGATAGTGCTGATGTATGGGGTCCCTGGTGTGCAGGATAGTGCTAGTGTATGGGGTGAGTGCGGATTTGGTGGTTCAAGTGCCTAATACCGCACTGTATACCTAAAGTCTAAAGTTTAGTTTAGTTTCGAGATACAGCGAGGAAAGAGGCCCTTCGGCCCACCGAGTCCACACTGACCTGTGATCACCTATTCCACTAGCACTATCCGATGCACTAGGGACAATTAACCGTGCACAGCAGCCAATTAACCTACAAACCTTTATGTCTTTGGAGTGTGCGGAGGAAAACGGAGCAACCGGAGAAAACCCACGCGGTCATGGGGGAGAACGTACAGACAGCACCCGTAGTCGGGATCGAACCCGGGGCTACGGCGAAGTTAGGCAGCAACCCTACTGCTGCGCCACCATGCCGCCGAGTATCGCAACCAATCACTGATGTATTCACCTGCGGTTCTCGTGACAGACCATGGGAAATGACACCTACAGAATAGCAGCAGTTCAAAGCAATCTCCCAGACGAGTAGTCTCAATTAAAAAAAAATACCAATAGGGAGACCAGCCATTCATAAAGCTTGTTGTGACTTGCAATTAATTAGTCTTGATATCTCCTACATTTCTTTCGGTTGTAAGAGAAATCCTGACAGCACAACCCTCCAGGGAAGCCGCTATTAAAGGCAATTAAGAAAATGCGGTTTTTATTTTGTGTGAAATCAAAGCAAAGCAAACATGAACCTTGGTGTTATTTACTTGGAATAATTTTCATACGAACCCATTACAAATTGCTACACGAGCAGACAGTGGATGATAATGAGAAATAAAATAAATGATAATTTATGCACACATTTTCATTCACTTGGGAAATTCAAAACACTTTTCAACCATTTAAGAGGGCTTTTTTTTTTTGAAGTACATCCCAGCTGCAGGCTTCCACGCAGTAGGATTCCACACCGAGATCAATAGCAGGTATTTCCACGGCTCGGGCAGAGCGTGACACGGTGGCGCAGCGGTAGAGTTGCTGCCTCACTGCGCCAGAGACCCGGGTTCGATCCTGACCACGGGTGCTGTCTGTACCGGAGTTTGTACGCTCCCCCGCCCTTGACCTGCGTGGGTTTTCTCTGGGCGCTCCGGTTTCCTCCCACACTCCAAAGACGTCCAGGTTTTTGTAGGTTAATTGGCTTGGTATAATCGTCGACTGTCCCGAGTGTGTGTGGGGGTCGAGTTGGCGTGACCGGGGATCGCTGGTCGGCGCTGACCCGGTGGGCCGAAGGGCCGGTTTCCGCGCTGTATCAAAAAACATTGGCCAAAATATCCATTGACTCACCACCCTCTGACTAAAGAAATCCCTCCTCATCTCCTTCCAAAAGAACGTCCTTTAATTCTGAGGCTATGACCTCTGGTCAGAGACTCTCGCACTAGCGGAAACATCCTCTCCACATCCACTCTGTCCAAACCTCTCTGCGACACTGCTCATGGTGATTAGAGGTGTCTCAATAGGATGTCAGAAAGATATCCCTCTGCTCTTGAGTGCATTTGAAAGACGTCTCTTATAAGTGCCGTTCCGCTGAAGCATTTTTGAACTGCTATTTCTACATGTGTTGCTGCCTGATTATAGCGGGACACTGAGATAATGTTTATGACTGACCTCGAGATTTTAAATGAACCATGATTGCATTCAATGGCTGCTCAGCACTCTTCTCTAATGAGGCTCTGGCATTTCTGAATGCCAACTGCACGGGGCACAGGAATATTCTGCAGTTATTAAAATCTAAAGCTTATTAATGGGTCTGAGAACCCAGGGTTCCTTAATTTCTGTATTCTTCCATGCAGTGAGTAGATGTCCTTCCACGCAGTATGGCTCGCCTTCTGTAGGGCAATGAGATGTGCAGTGCGACGGGATAAAGGCAGTAATTGCCCACCGCAGAGCAGTGTCAGAGTCTGACATTTGAAATAATTTTCCTTTCAACAGTATCTAACTGAGCTGAGCACCGCAAATGCAATCCATCATAATCTGAGCCGGGATGTTATTTACAAGGAAGATTATCTCCACTTCCCCCATAAGAGGCCAAAACCCCTACCCCACCACCATTCTCTCTCCCCCCCCCCCCCCCCACACCACCACCTTTCACCTTTCTCCCCCACCCCTCATGCCCCACCTAGACTCGCACCTATTTTTCCCCCTCTTTAAGCTTTACAAGCTGATGCCAGCAGCGTAATCAAGGACGAGTCGCACCCTGGCCACTCCCTCTACTCCCCTCTCCCCCCATCGGACAAAAGGTATAGAAGTGGGAAAACTCCAGATTCAGGGACAGTTTCTTCCCGGCTGTTATCAGGCAACTGAACCAACCTACCACCAACTAGAGAACAGTCGTGAACTACTATCTACCTCATTGGTGACCCTCGGACTATTTTTCATCGGACTTTACTATCTTTACCTTGCACGAACATTATTCCCTTATCATGTATCAATACAGTATAAATGGCTGAATAGTAACCCTGTATAGTCTTTCCGCTGACTGGTTAGCACGCACCAAAAGTTTTTCACTGTACCTCGGTACACGTGACAATAAACAAAACTAAATAATTTGCACCCTTCAATCCTTTTGACTTGCACCTTCCGCCTTTTCATCTCTGGCCTTTGTCCAGCCATCTGCCGATCAGAGACCCGCTTCACCTGTATCCGCTTGATACTTAGAAACATAGAAACATAGAAATTAGGTGCAGGAATAGGCCATTCAGCCCTTCGAGCCTGCACTGCCATTCAATATGATCATGGCTGATCATCCAACTCAGTATCCCGTACCTGCCTTCTCTCCATACCCTCTGATCCCCTTAGCCACAAGGGCCACATCTAACTCCCTCTTAAATATAGCCAATGAACTGGCCTCAACTACCCTCTGTGGCAGAGAGTTCCAGAGACCCACCACTCTCTGTGTGAAAAAAGTCCTTCTCATCTCGGTCCTAAAGGATTTCCCCCTCATCCTTAAGCTGTGACCCCTTGTCCTGGACCTCCCCAACATCGGGAACAATCTTCCTGCATCTAGCCTGTCCAACCCCTTAAGAATTTTGTAAGTTTCTATAAGATCCCCTCTCAATCTCCTAAATTCTAGAGAGTATAAACCAAGTCTATCCAGTCTTTCTTCATAAGACAGTCCTGACATCCCAGGAATCAGTCTGGTGAACCTTCTCTGCACTCCCTCTATGGCAATAATGTCCTTCCTCAGATTTGGAGACCAGAACTGTACGCAATACTCCAGGTGTGGTCTCACCAAGACCCTGTACAACTGAAGTCGAACCTCCCAGCCTTTGTCCTGACTCTCCCCTCTTTCAGCTTTCTTCCCTCCCTCCCCACCCCGCATTACAATCAGCCTGTAGAAGGGTCCCGATCTGAAACCTCACCTACCCACGTTCTCTAGAGATGCTGCCTGTCTTGCTGAGTTACTCCAGCACTTTGCGCCTTTTTTCTCTCTCAACCGCATCTGCAGTTCCTTGTTTCTGGAAATATTTCTGCAAGTTAGCGGCACGGTGGCGCAGCGGTAGAGTTGCTGCCTCACAGCGCCAGAGACCCGGGTTCAATCCTGACTCCGGGTACTTGTCTGTACGGACTTTGTACGTTCTCCCCGTGACCTGCGTGGGTTTTCTCCGGGTAGCTCCGGTTTCCTCCCACATTCCAAAGTTGTACAGGTTTGTAGGCTCATTGGCCTCTGTAAATTGTCCAACGTGTGTAGAATAGAATAGAATAGTGTATGTGTGATTTGTGGTCGACGCGGACTCGGTGGGCTGATGGGCCTGTTTCCACGCTGTGCCTCTAAACTAAACTAATGAGTACTAATAATTACAAGAAACAGCTAATATTAATAGTATTAGCGTTCAGTTTATTGTCACATTTACCAAGGTACAGTGAAAAGCTTTTGTTGCGTGCTAGCCAGTCAGCGTAACCACAATACGTGATTGATTACACTCAAGCCATCCACAGTGTACAGGTACACGATAAAGGAAATAACGTGAAAACAAAACTAAACTCAACTAAAATATTTAGCACCCTTTGTCCATTGAGTATCATGGGGTCGAAACCTCTCGCTCACTCAGTTCCAAACTTACGTGCTCCTGGCAATGGGAAAACCAAGGCTCCTACTGATGGCAGGCTGTGAACCGATGGCAGTGAAGCAATGATACTAACTTGATGTCGGGAGGGGAGAGAAAGTCCAATATCTCTGTGGTATAGAGGTACAGCACAGAAACGGGCCCTTCGGCCCACATTGACCAGCAATTGCCCCGTACACCAGCACTTTTTACAATTGTACCAAAGCCAATTAACCTACAAACCCACAAACATCTTTGGAGTGTGGGAGGAAACCGGAGCATCCAGAGAAAACCCACGCAGTCGCAGGGAGAAGGTGCAAACTCCGTACGGACAGCGCCCGTAGTCAGGGTCAAACCTGGGTCTCTGGCGCTGTGAGGCAGCAACGCTACCACTGCACCACCGTAACACCTGGATCATGCGAACCATGTGAACATCTGGTGGGAAATGAAGGAGTGCTTCCATTACTTTAATCAGATAACTGAGATGTCTGAGCTCACGTTTTCGAAAACCATAGGGCATATTCTTCGCCCCTCCTTTCATTAACGGTAAAACGCTGGAAAAACTCACACATCACCTGTGGACGAAGAAACAGGGTTAAACCGTCAGGTTGTTAACATTGAAGGGTAAATTTTGTTAGGCATTTTTAGTTCAGTTCACTTTAATTTAGAGATACAGCGCGGAAACAGGCGCTTCGGCCCACTGAGCCCACACCGACCAGCGCTCCCCGCACACTAACAACATCCCTCACCCACTAGCGACAATTTACATTTATACCTCCTGCACCTATTGTCTATTGTCTATTCACATTTATACCAAGCCAATTAACCTGCAAACCTGAACGTCTTTGGAGTGTGGGAGGAAACTAGAGATCCCGTATAAAACCCAGGCAGGTCACAGGGAGAACGTACCCACTCCGTACAGACAGCACCTGTCGTCATGATCGAACCCAGGTCTCTGGCGCTGCAGGAGAGGAGCTCTACCACTGAGCCACCGAGCCGCCCAATTTAGAAGAAATATTTAATGAAAAGAGAAATCGATTATGATTAGAGAGGCTGCAGACATCGGTGATTGTGTCAAAGTTCAAATGGAATCTGTAGAGCACATTACTGTGGTACACGTACTCTGCACTGCAGTCTAATGGCACATGAAACTAATGGAGAGAATCCATAGCATACTGCACTTTATGTCAAGGCAAATTAAATGTTCATTCATCTAGTAATGGCCAGCAATACTTCAAAGAGAAATTTAGAGATTCAAATATAAAAGACATTCCATACTGTTGGACAATTGTCCAAATCATACCAATTTCCTTTTCTGATTTTATCGCCTTTCATTGAAACTTTTTGAAGTCAAAGAAATACATTTCCTGGCAAGGAACTTCAAATATCTTGATTAGAATAAAAATCCATTTACACAGAAGGGAACATTTTAATATTATGTTGGTGTTCCCTGCAATCCAATATGTCTTGAAGTAATTAAACTGGTGGGATTTATGTTTTCAGGTAATTATAAATCCTATAGCTCTGAAACTATTACATCAGTTGTTTTTTTTTGTTAAATGAATTCATATCCCAGTCTAATACCTGTCGACAGGATCTGCGGATGGTGCTTTAGACGGCAGTTAGACACAAAGCGCTGGAGTAACTCAGCGGGTCAGGCAGAATCTCTGAATTAAAAAGGATGGGTGACGTTTTGGGTCGGGATCCTTCTTCAGACTGAGACGCTCAGCCTGAAGAAGTGTCTCGACCTGAAAGGTCATCTATTCCTTTTCTCCAGAGATGCTGGCTCGCCCGCTGAGTTAAGGGCCTGTCCTACAAGCATGCAACTCTATACGATGAACGCGATCAAACTAGAAGGGGGGGGCCACGCGGAGGTCGGGTGATCCCCTGTACAGGGCCGGTCCCACCAGCATGCGCCTGCATGCAGCAAGCGCGACCAAACCGGCAGCGAGGGCCGCGCGGAGGTCGGGTGAGTGGCTCAATGCGGCGCAAAGTGAGGCGAACTTGGAGCGAAGTCTAAGGTAAGTTCGCCAGGACAGAGAGGGACACACAGAGAGGGGCACAGAGGCACACACACACAGGGCCATGGAGCCACACACATAGAGGGTCACGGAGGCACCTACAGATAGGTTCACGGAGGCACGACGTCGAGGCGGTGTGTAATGCGTCGAGGCGACTGCGAGCCGACAAGCCGTTGCTGTGCGGAATTTTTGAACATAGTCAGTTTTTCGGAGCCCCGCGTGATGTCGGGACGAACTCCGCACAATTCCGCACGGCTCCGGCGATCGAAGTGGGACCGGCCCCGCGACGCCGGACGGCTCAAGCAACCACGTTAGGTCGCGCTAATCGCATAGAGTTGCATGCTGGTGGGACAGGCCCTTAACTCCATCGCTTTGTGTCTGTCTTGAATGTTTAAGTTGGTGAACGTTGTGCCATTTCTTTGACTTGCACGGTGTTAAGTACCATGTCTATCTCCAATCATTACGTCTTGCCTTGAGTTGCCTGTATGAACCAATACTAACCCAAAGCACACCTGAAGCTCTAAGATTTGTGCCTCTATGGATTTGTGTAGAGAGAGGGGAATGCATGGGTAAAAACACACTTTGAAAACAAAATTTGAAGGCTATTCTTTTTTGGTTATAACACAATGAAAGTCCTTACTGCTTTCAGCATGAAGAAGGACCTCCAACCCCTTAAGGGGCTGTCCCAATTGGGCAACCTAATTGGCCAGTTTAGAAGGGTTTAGGAGAGTTTTTAAAAATGACATGTTCAAGACCTCCTTCGACCTCCTTCAACTATGTTGAAGACTAGCTACGACTAACTTCGGGAAAATTGGACACCGAATAGTGGAGAGTGATGCCGACCTCCTTCGACCTCCTTTGACCTCCCTTCGACCTTCCTTCGACTATGATGAAGACTATCTACGACTATCCTCGATTACCTATGGATAACATGACGACCTACTACGACCTACTTCGACTAACCCTACGGGTAAAAAAAGTATGGTTCTTTTACCCGCGGGCATTTTTTAACATATTGTAAAACACGCTGCGACCTAGCTGAGGCCTCAAGGACGCTGAGACCACTCTCGAGCATGAAGGAGAGTTACAAAGACCTCCTACAACCTCGTGTCGACCATGCTGTGAGTATGAGTCAAGGGCACACTCGTCAGAACTCGAAGATTAGGTCACCCAAGTGGGACAGGCCCTTTACCCTCCACAGATGCTGCCTGATCTGCTGAGTTTTTCCTGCACTTTGTTCTTTGCTCAAGATTCCAGCATCTGCCTTTCGTTGTATCTCACATGGTCATAGAGTCATAAAGTGAAACAGTGTGAAACATGCCCTTCAGCCCAACTCACCCTCACCGGCCAACATGGCCCAGCTACCCTAGCCCCACTTGCCTGCGCTTGGTCCATAACCCTCCAAACCTGTCCTATCCATGTACCTGTCCAACTGTTTCTTAAACAATGGTCTTTGTCCCAGCCTCAACTACCTTCTCTGGCAGCTTGTTTCATACACCCACCACCCTCTGTGTGAAAATGTTACCCCTCAGATTCATATTAAATCTTTTCCCCTTCACCTTGAACCTATGTCCTCTGGTCCATGATTCCCCAACACTGACTAAAAGACTTTGTGCATCTACCCGATATATTCCTTTCATAATATTGTAATCGTAAGAGAAATTCTCGTCTCGTCCTTTTTGTTTTCCTTGAATCCTGATTTTGCAGGATTCAAAGAAACTGGGCTTATATTCACTGGGATTTAGATGAGAGGGGATCTTATAAAAAAATCCTAAGGGATTGGACAGGCTAGATGCAGGATTTTTTTCCCAATGTTGGGGGATGCCCAGAACCAGGGGTCACAGTTTAAGAATAAGGGGTAGGCCATTTAGGACTGAGATGAGGAGAAACTTTTTCACCTAGAAAGTTGTTAATCTGTTGAATTCTCTACCACGGAAGGCCAATTCACTGGATAAGAGAGAGTTAGCGTGTTAAAGAAGGAACTGCAGATGCTGGAGAATCGAGGGTTACACAAAAAGCTGGAGAAACTCAGCGGGTGCAGCAGCATCTAAGGAGCGAAGGAGATAGGCGACGTTTCGGGTCGAGACCCTTCTTCAGTCTGATCTCCTTCGTCGCCTATCTCCTTCGCTCCTTAGATGCTGCTGCACCCGCTGAGTTTCTCCAGCTTTTTGTGTAACCCAAGAGAGAGTTAGATATGGCTTTTAGGGCTAATGGAATCAAGGGATATGGGGAGAAAGCAGGAACGGGGTATTGATTTTGGATGATCAGCCGTGATCATATTGAATGGCGGTGCTGACTCGAAGGGCCGAATGGCCTACTCCTGCACCTATTTTCTATGTTTCTATGCTAAGCATGAATTTTGTGCTCTGCAGTTATTGAAAAACGATGAACATGTGGTCATCCCGATGGGTTCCATTTTTAAATGTTTTGGCAGGAGGCTCATTAATTGATCCCAGAGTATGTTAACAAATATGGGTGAAAAGGTTTCTCAGTCGAAGTGGCTTTGTTTTGAACCACATCTGTCTTCACTCTGCATCTGGCATTGACTCAGGTGTTGAAATAGACTCGCTCTAACCAAGCGGGGAGAAAAAACTTTGATTTGCAATTAAGAGCAATTGTAACCAGCTATCGTTAAACAATCATCCGTGATTATTATTCCAACATCAATGCAAGTTAACAATGGAGCCAAGTTGTCCTTTTTATCACATTAATTGTAATTAAAATATGATTGCATTTCCAAAGAATTCATCTTTCAAACTGACTCCAAGGAATGCTTAATTAAATACTTGTACAAATAACTGCAACACCAAACAATAGTGGTTTCAATAATAAATGACATCCCGAGCTGTCTCAGGGAACACGTTGATCTCCACTGGGAATCATTCAAGCTGCACGTAATTAACTTAATCAAATGCTTTATTCTTGTGAAGAGTAGACCGCAATTGTCCCCACATTTTAACATTTACATCAGTTTAACTGGACCTGAAACTGCTGCTTTCTTTATTAGGAAACGCACGACATATATGGGTGGCACGGTGATGCAGCGGCACAGTTGCTGCCTTGCAGCACGTGTAGCGTCAGAGACCGTGGCTGTGGTATTATGGGAATAATAGTGTAAGGAATGCGGTGGCCGGAGGTGACGTGGGAACCCGGGGGTGTGGCAGTTAGGGAGTTGCCCGGGCATGCACACGAGCAGGCGGCTGCTGTACAGAGTTGCTAAATAAAGATATACTCCATTTGCGTCGTGGTACGAGCTTTATTATACAAATAAATGTGACAGTGGCCACGGGTGCTTGTCTGCACGGAGTTTGTACGTTCTGCCCGTGAGCGTGTGGGTTTTCCGCGAGAACTTCGGTTTCCTCTCGCTGAACGTACAGGTCTGTTGGCTTCGTTTTAAAAGCTAATTGGCTTCATTTTTAAAGCAAAAATTGTCCCTAATGTAGGATAGTGTTGATGTGCGGGGATCGCTGGTCAACGCAGACTCGGTGGGCCGAAGGGCCTGTTTCCGCGCTGTATCTCTGAAAACTAAATATGTAAAACCAAAACTTTAACTCAAAGCAACTTTCTCTGTCCCTGCCCCACCCTAGTTGTCCTCCTAGTTTCACTGTTGTCCTGCTAGTTCCACTGTTCACACACCTTTGTTATCACCTCTTCCACAGCCAACAATGAACCATTGTGGGCTCCATTTTTGGTTGGTCATCTGTGCTGGCTTTCATTTGTTCTACACCGTTCAAACCTCTAGTTTCCCTCTCCCCTGACTCTCAGTCTGAAGATGGCTCTTGACCCGAAACGTCACCTATTCCTTGTTCCCCAGCTGCCTGACCTGCCACGTTACTCCTGCATTTTGTGTCTATTTTCTGAATTCTAATACTGACCAGAGTTTCTTTGCTCATAATAGACACAAAATGCTGGAGTAATTCAGCGGGAATTAGTGGGAAAAAGATGTCCAAAAGCTTAATCATCAATGAATGATACTTTATTGTCACATGTGACCAATCACAGTGATAATCTTTGTTTTCCATATCCAAGGTATGCAAAGCGTCTCCACATAAAGGGCACAGACGAAGTTACATAGTGTTCTATTTTACCCAAACCATTTTTAACACATTCCATTTGAGGTCCCACCTAGTTCTCTGCGCTACCCCCATGCTGGGTCCCCCTTTGTTTTCGGCAGGAAGTATTGAAAAGCTGGGACCCGAGGAACATCTCAAAGAAGACGAGGTTGAATATCCGAAGGAAGGAAAACCAGAGCTTCAGGCCTTATCAGTCACAAGGGTTACACAAAAAGCTGGAGAAACTCAGCGGGTGCAGCAGCATCTAAGGAGCGAAGGAGATAGGCGACATTTCGGGTCGAGACCCTTCTTCAGACTTGTCAGGGATCAGGGAAACGAGAGATATAGACAGTGATGTGGAGAGATAAAGAACAATGAATGAAAGATATGCAAAAAAGTATTGATGATAAAGGAAACAGGCCATTGTAAGCTGTTTGTAGTGTGAAAATGAGAAGCAAGTGCGACTTTGGGTGGGGGGAGATGGAGAAGGAATGTCAGGGCCCGAGGGCTGAGGGAGAGGTGGGGAGGGGGAGGAGGCAGTCTGGGTTAACAGAATTGAGAAAATTCAATGTTTAAGCCCAGAGGATGCAGACTCCCCAAGCGGAATATGAGGTGCTGTTCCTCCAACTTGCGGTGTTGCTCACTCTGGCCGTGGAAGAGGCCCAGGACCGAGAGGTCAGATACGCAATGGGAGGGGGAGTTGAAGTGCTGAGCCACCGGGAGGTCGGGTTAGCTATTGCGGACCGAGCGGAGGTGTTCGGCGAAACGATCGCCCAGCCTTCGGTTGGTCTCACCGACGTAGATCAGCTGGCATCTGGAGCAACGGATGTAGTAGATGAGGTAATTATCAGTCACAACATAGGCGCATAACACAACAATAAGCACAGGGCAATAAACCTCTTAGGCCTTTCACTGACTTTATCCATTTCACCACCAACTTCCATCTGGCAATCAAATATACTTGGACCATTTCCGACATTTCCCTACCATTCCTTGACCTCACCATCTCTATTGCAGGTGACACACTCCTGACTGACATCCACTACAAACCAACTGACTCCCACAGCTACCTGGACTACTCTTCCTCCCACCCTGCTTCCTGTAAGGACTCCATCCCCTATTCCCAATTCCTCCGACTGCGCCGCATCTGCTCCCAGGATGACGTGTTCCACACCAGGTCATCGCAAATGTCCTCGTTCTTCAGAGAACGGGGTTTCCCCTCCCCCACTATCGATGAGGCTCGCACCAGGGTCTCCTCCATACCCCGCAACACTGCCCTCTCTCCCCATTCCCCCACTCACAACAAGGGCCGAGTCCCCCTGGTCCTCACCTTTCACCCCACCAGCCAGCGCATACAACAGATAGTCCTCCGCCAGTTTCGCCACCTCCAACGTGACCCCTCCACTCGCCACATCTTCCCATCTCCCCCCCTATCTGCCCTCCGCAAAGACCGCTCCCTCCACAACTCCCTCGTCAATTCTTCCCTTCCCTCCTGCTCCACTCCTTCCCCGGGCACTTTCCCTTGAAACCGCAAGAGATGCTACACTTGTTCCTTCACCTCCCCCATCCACTCCTTTCAGGGACCCAAGCAGTCATTCCAAGTCCGACAGAGGTTCACCTGCACCTCCTCCAACCTCGTCTACTGCATCCGTTGCTCCAGATGCCAGCTAATCTACATCGGTGAGACCAAGCGGAGGCTAGGCGATCGTTTTGCCGAACACCTCCGCTCGGTCCGCAATAACCAACCCGACCTCCCGGTGGCTCAGCACTTCAACTCCCCCTCCCACTCCGTATCCGACCTCTCGGTCCAGGGCCTCCTCCATGGCCAGAGTGAACAACACCGCAAGTTTGAGGAACAACATCTCATATTCCGCTTGGGGAGTCTGCATCCTCTGGGCTTAAACATTGAATTTTCTCAATTCTGTTAACCCAGACTGCTCCTTTTCGCCCACCCCCCCACCTCTCCCTCAGCCCTCGGGCCCTGACATTCCTTCTCCATCTCCCCCCCCCCCCCCCCCCCCAAGTCGCACTAGCTTCTCATTTTCACACCAGAAACAGCTTACAATGGCCTGCTTTCCTTATCACCAATACTTTTTTGCATATCTTTCACTCATTGTTCTTGCTTTATCTCTCCATATCACTGTTTATATCTCTCGTTTCCCTGATCCCTGACCAGTCTGAAGAAGGGTCTCGACCCGAAACGTCGCCTATCTCCTTCACTCCTTAGATGCTGCTGCACCCGCTGAGTTTCTCCAGCTTTTTGTGTAACCCTCGATTCTCCAGCATCTGCAGTTCCTTCTTTAACAAACCTCTTAGGCCCCCTGGCTTCGCTGATGGGCGTCTCCAGGCTGCTATTCCCTATGTGGAGGACACCTGTGCGTGACTTTGTTTAACGTGGGGAGACTGGTGCACAGACAGCCACCACACGGTCCTCGACAGATCTGGGTCAGGATCCAGTGGCATGGAGTCCAAGACGACCGGAGACCCTTTTCTACCGCAGCCTTCATCCGCCTTCCCAGCCGTTGTGACGCTCCACTAAGGTCAGCTCATCGTCCTCCGCCTGTTCCACCGTCGAGATCTTGGTTGGATTGCTCTTTGTCAGAGTCCTCTCCCTCGACCTTACCGCCATGGGTGGCCCTACCAGGGGCACAGCTCCAGACGGCATCGCTCTCAGGATCTCAGGTCCACACGAGCTTCTCCACCACGACAAGGTGACAATCCACGGAGAAACAATAGATTTTGAATCATCTAATAGATTGTTAACTATTTAGAGGGTCACTCAATCTCCTCCCCTCTCCCATCAGGGAAGTGGTAATGAAGTGTGAAAACGCACACCCCCGGATTCAGGGACAGTTTCTTCCCAGCCGTTATCAAGCAACTGAATCATGCTATCAATAAATTTAGAGTGGTCCTGACCTATATTTATTGGAGACCCTCATTGGAGACCCTCGCCTTATCTTTATTCTGGCTTTATTGGACTTTCTCTTGCAGTATACGTTAATCCCATTATCCTGTATCTGTACGGCTGTGGACGGCTCATTTGTAACCATGTATAGTCTTTCCGCTGACTGGATAGCACGCAACAAAAAGCTTTTCGATAATTTAAACTAAACTAAACTAAACTAAATGGTGGCGCAGTGGTAGAGTTGCTGCCTTACAGCATCAGGGACCCGGGTTCGATCGTGACTACAGGTGCCGTCTGTACGGAGCTTGTATGTTCTCCCCATGACCTGCGTGGATTTTCTCCAGTTGCTCCGGTTTCCTCCCGCACTCCAAAAACGTAAAGACTGGTAGACTAATTTTTTCTTTGGTGAAATTGTAAATTGCCCCTAGTGTGTAGGATGGTGCTAGCATACGGAGATCGTACCTCAATCGGGGATATTGCGACCAAACGTTGCGTGTCTAAGGCCAGCAGTATTATAAAAGACCCCACACATCTCCATAACGGACTGTTCACTCTGCTGCCCTCGGGAAAAAGATATCGCAGCATAAGGAGCAGAACATCAAGGTTCTGCAACAGCTTCTTCCCACGAGTCATCAGACTCCTGAATGCCATGTAATGGGATTCAGGACCATTGTCTATTTATCCTTTTATCCTTTTTATCCATGCCTATCCTTCTGTTAATTTATCGTGTTGCACAGGGAGCCATATGCAACGTAATTTTGTTTGGAACTGCATATATCAACGTATTTCTAAATGACTATAAAGTTTGGGGGTTACACAAAAAGCTGGAGAAACTCAGCGGGTGCAGCAGCATCTAAGGAGCGAAGGAGATAGGCGACGTTTCGGGTCGAGACCCTTCTTCAGACTATAAAGTTTGTTTGACTTTGACTTGGCTGGTCGACAAGGGCTCGATGGGCCGAAGGGCCTGTGTCTGGGCTGTATCTCTAAACTAAATTAAACTAAACTATGCAGATTGGTTCCATAGATGTTTTAACCGCAGGGGATTTGTTTAACGGATTAGGAGATAATTAAGGAGAACAAGAGGTCAAAGGGTTGTATTTCTGGTTTTTCTAACATTTCCTGAGGGCACTTAACGCAACAATGAAACGTAAGTCTCCCCAGTCTTTAACATAGTCTCTAACTGCCCTGGTTCCCTAATGGCAAGGCCTTCCCTCCTGCAGTGACATGCACATGAATGGTCTGTAAAAGCATTTCCTCCAAAGACAGGCACGAAAAGCAGGAGTACCTCAGTGGGACAGGCAGCATCTCTGGAGAGAAAGAGTGGATGACGTTTTGGGTCGAGACGCTGCCTGTCCCACTGAGTTACTCTGGTGTTTTGTGTCTATCTTCAGAGATTCCTCCTACTGCTTTCTAAGCATTATCACCATTTCCGTTAATTGTGGAGCTCATTGGGGACTATAGAAGGTCCAGGGGCTGTACACACACCCCCATCCATATTAACGGGACGGAGGTGGAACGTGTTTCCAGCTTCAGGTTTCTGGGGGTCAACATCTCTGATGACCTCTCTTGGACCCACAATACCTCTACACTGGTCAAGAAGGCTCACCAGCGTCTCTTCTTCCTGAGGAGACTAAAGAAGGTCCATCTGTCTCCTCAGATTCTGGTGAACTTCTAC
The DNA here is from genome assembly GCA_963514005.1 of Raja brachyura. The sequence continues at coordinate 32,647,608 of OY740807.1, read as the reverse complement.
CGCTGCACCATCGAGAGCATCCTTACCAACTGCATCACAGTACGGTATGGCAACTGCTCTGTCTCTGACCGGAAAGCACTGCAGAGGGTGGTGAAAACTGCCCAACGCATCACCGGTTCCTCACTCCCCTCCATTGAGTCTGTCCAGAGCTAGCGATGTCTGCGAAGGGCGCGCAGCATCGTCAAGGACTGCTCTCACCCCAGCCACAGACTGTTTACCCTCCTCCCATCCGGGAGGCGCTACAGGTCCCTCCATTGCCGGACCAGCAGGTTGAGGAACAGCTTCTTCCCCCCCCCCCCCCCCCCCCGGACACTCCTTCCCCCAGTATAATTGCACTACTGATACTGTTTGTACATATATATATATTTTTTAACCGTTCTTTATTCTAAGTTCGCTCTTCTGGGGAGATGCCAACTGCATTTCGTTGTCTCTGTACTGTACATTGCACAATGACAATGAAAGATTGAATTTAATTCAAAAAATAGAATTGTCATCTGTCAAATGATAGCAGACGAAGGAGCATTTGTATCAGTCTGGTTTGGGAACAGTTCCATCCAAGACCCCACAAGACATTACAGAGAATTGCGGACACAGCCCTGATCACCACGCAAACCAACCTCCCTTCAATCTGTCTCCATCTGCACCTCACGCTGCCTCGGCAAGGCCAGCAGCATCATCAAGGACCAGTCTCACGCCCGGTCACTCCCTCTTCTCCCCTCTCCCATCAGGCAAGAGGTATAAGATGAAGATTCGGGGACAGTTGCGTCTCCACCTGGTATCAGGCAACTGAACAGGTCCTCTGTTAAAGAAGGAACTGCAGATGCTGGAGAATCGAGGGTTACACAAAGGCTGGAGAAACTCAACGGGTGCAGCAGCATCTAAGGAGCGAAGGACAGGTCCTCTCTCCAGCCAGAGAGTCAGTCAGCCTGACCTCCCATCTACCTCATTGGAGTCCTTTGAACTATCTTTCATTGGACTTTATCAGTCTTTGACCCATTTATCTTGCACTAAATATTGTACCCATTATCCTTTATCTGTACCCTGCAGACAGCTTGATTGTAATCATGTGTTGTCTTATCTTTGACTGGATAAAATGCAAACAACAGTTTTTCACTGTACCTCGGTGATAATGAATTAAACTAGACTGCTTCGGGGCTTATTCCTTCTGAGCTGTCGATGTGCTATGTTCCTCAGATCTCCATAACTTAGATTTAAATCAAATGAAAGGAATAAAAATCTGTGCTAAATCCTCCAAACTAGAACGAGAATCAAAAACAATTTCAAGTGCTGATACCTTAATAGAAGCCAACACACTCCATCTTCTTAATGGTCTTAGCAACCAGTTGTGTTCTGAACTTCAACTATGCATTAGGAATCTGTGCAAGTTCATTATTGCATCGTATGTTTAGATTAAGAGGAATCCCGATATGTGACTGGAACATTTGTGCAGTGCCAGGTCGCTAAGTCCCCAATTAGAACAATTCAATTGGCTTTCCAAAGCAAGGGGATATAGTCTTATGTATAGGAAGAAACTGCAGATGGTGTCAAGTTGGGAAAAGGGAAAGTACTACGGGATCTGGGGGTCCTTGTTCACCAGTCAATGAAAGTAAGCATGCAGATACAGCAGGCAGTGAAGAAAGCGAATGGCATGTTGGGTATAGGAGCAAAGAGGTCCTTCTGCAGTTGTATAGGGCCCTAGTGAGACCACACCTGGAGTATTGTGTGCAGTTTTGTTCCCCTAATTTGTGGAAGGACTTTCTTGCTATTCAGGCAGTGCAGCGTAGGTTTACAAGGTTAATTCCCGGGATAGCGGGACTGTCATATACTGAGAGAATGGAGCGGCTGGGCTTGTATAATCTGGAATTTAGAAACATATAAGTTCTTTAAGGGTTTGCACACGATAGAGGCAGGAAACATGGTCCTGATGTTGGGGGAGTTCAGAGCCAGGGGTCACAGTTTACGAATAAGGGGTGAGCCATTTAGAACGGAGATGAGGAAACACTTTTTCACACAAAGAGCTGTGAGTCTGTTGAATTCTCTGCCTCAGAGGGCGGTGGAGGCAGGTTCTCTAGATGCTTTCAAGAGAGAGATAGATAGGGCTCTTAAAAATAGCGGAGTCAGGGGGCTATGGGGAGAAGGCAGGAACGGGGTACTGATTGGGGATGATCAGCCTTCATCATATTGAATGGTGGTGCTGGCTCGAAGGGCCGAATGGCCTACTCCTGCACCTATTGTCTATTGTCTGATGCTAGTTTAAACAGAACATAGACACAAAATGCTGGACTAACTCAACGATACTGGCAGGATCTCTGGATTAAAGGAATGGGTGACATTTTGGGTGGAGACCCTTCTTCAGACCCGTCGTGTCTCGACCCGAAAGGTCACCTATCCAGAGGTGCTGCCTGTCCAGCTGAGATAGTCCAGCATTTTGTGTCTATCTAGAGATATAGAACGGAATTAGGAACCACTCGGCCCATCAAGGTATGCCTACTTTGAAGAAATTCTCCTCCTCGTTTCCCTGATCCCTGACCAGTCTGAAGATGGGTCTCAACCCGAAACGTCGCCTATCTCCTTCGCTCCTTAGATGCTGCTGCACCCGCTGAGTTTCTCCTGCTTTTTGTGTAACCCTCGATTCTCCAGCATCTGCAGTTCCTTCTTTAACACTTTGTGTACTCCAAGTCTATTCTGCCATTCAATCATAACTGATCTATCTCTCCCTCCTAACCCCATTCTCCTGCCTTCTCCCCATAGCCCCTGTACTATTCGAGAGCCGACGTATCTCTGCCTTAACACTTTAACACTATCCTGCACACTCTAGGGTCAATTTACACTTATACCAAGCCAATTAGCCTACAAACCTCTTTGGAGTGTGGGAGGAAACTGAAGTTCTTGGAGAAAACCCTCGCAGGTCACGGGGAGAATGTACAAACTCCGTACAGATAGCACCCGTAGCCGGGATCGAACCCGGTTCTCTGGCACTGCAAGCGCTGCAAGCACTGTAAAGGGCCTGTCCCACCAGCATGCAACTCTATGCGATGAGCGCGACCTAACGTGGCCGCTTGAGCCGTCCGGCGTCGCGGGGCCGGTCCCACTTCGATCGCCGGAGCCGTGCAGAATTGTGTGAAGTTCGTCCCGACATCGCGCGGGGCTCCGAAAAACTGACTATGTTCAAAAATTCAGCGCGGCAACGGCTTTTCGGCTCGCAGTCGCCTCGACGCATTACACACCGCCTCGACGTCGTGCCTCCATGACCCTATCTGTAGGTGCCTCAGTGACCCTCTATGTGTGTGGCTCCGTGGCCCTCTGTGTGTGTGCCTCTGTGCCCCTCTTTGTGTGCCCCTCTCTGTCCTGGCGAACTTACCTTGAAGACTTCGCTCCAAGTTCGCCTCACTTTGCACCGCGTTGCGCCACTCACCCGACCTCCGCGCGGCCCTTGCTGCCGGTTTGGTCGCGCTTGCCGCATGCAGGCGCATGTTGGTGGAAACGGCCCTGTACAGGTGATCACCCGACCTCCGTGCGGCCCCCGCTTCTAGTTTGATCGCACTCATCGCATGGAGTCGGATGCTGGTGGGACAGGCCCTTAAGGCAGCAACTCTACCGCTGCGCCACCGTGACCAACCAATAACTCCAGCACATTACGTTTTTTTTAATCAAAGTAGATTGATGCGTTTTAAACAATAACCCTTAAAAATAACAACTGTGTAAAGCAAGTGATCAACACTTCAGAACATGACAGTGATTTTTCCTATAGACTTAGCTTCAATTATTCACTTCAGCGTTTTCAACCGCAGTGAAAGAGCTTGAGGGTGGTTTGGATTTTTAATCTTTTATCAGTTCTGCTACATTCTCCCCCGGTAATAAAAACATCCAAAGAACCTGTACTTGTAAGATGCGGGCAATGATTGCAATTTTGTAACTTGAAAGTAATTCATATTCTTCCTTACACATAAATCTTATCTAGCTGATTAGGCGAGAAGTCAATGCTGTTCATTTGAGCTTTGATGTCGTGCATTAACTCAAACAGGAAAGCTGGAAAAGGTTACAAGCCTGTCAAATTGCTACATTTTACAAGTCTGATATATTTTAACCGTGGTTTGATGTGTGTTTGTTATTGAAGTGCCTAGAGTGGAAGTCTGTCTTTATAATATACAGTCCAAAGCATATGAATATAAACTGAGAAGACTTATTGTCCTTCCCCCGATAAAACTATCTTAAAATGGCAACGTTTTGAGCTTATACAAGCTGCCATGGAACTTGTCTTTTTCTAAACCAAGGAAGCCTTTTGGGCGGTGAAAGAAAATCCCAGTCCATCACAACATTTACAGTGCAAGGGGAAAAAAATTGAGTCATTTATATTTCATGAGCAAAATCCACGGACATCTTATTTTTTTCTGTCCGACTATCTCACACCCGGTCAGATCTGAAGCAAATTGCAAGATGCATTTTCACCCGTTGTTATTTTCAACCATTGCTCAGGCTGACGTTTGGGGTTTTTATATATGCCTTATGCTCTCATGCCTTGCACCATTATCTCTTGAATCATTTAATCTTCCCATCTTCTGAAATTCTCCCAATGTTGCCCTCTTCTTGTCCTTTCCCCTCCCTTGTCTTTGGCCCGTTTAACGCTTCTCTTCGGAGATTGTGGACGTCCGGTTCAAATCGAAGACGATATGAACAGCAGAAGCCAAAAGCCTTACCTCTGCAGCAAGAGATGTTTCACCTGATACCACGGATCATCGTTGATCCTAGGGCATTGGTTAGGCTGCGTTTGGAGTATCGTACGCAGGGAATTGGCTGCCCAATTATGGGAGGGGCGTGTAGGCTTTGGAGCATGTGCAGAAGCGGTTTACCGAAGAGTCTAGTTTAGTTTAGAGATACAGCGCAGAAACAGGCCCTTCGGCCCACGGGTGCTGTCCGTACGGAGTTTGTATGTTCTCCCCGTGGAAGACCTGCGCGGATTTTCTCCAAATCTTCGGGTTCCTCCTACACTCCAAAGACGGCAGGTTTGTAGGCTAATTGGCTTGGTAGAAATGTAAATTGTCCCTAGTGTGTGTTGGATAACGTTAATGTGCGGGGATCGCTGGTCGGCGCGGACTCGGTGGGCCGAAGGGCCTGTTTCCGTGCTGTATCTGTAAACTAAACTAGCAATCTCCGTCACCACTCCTTTTGACAGTCAATGCATTTTCATCGTTAAATTCACCATCCATAATCCTAGAGGTCATAATCCACCAATTATTTAAAGGCTGTGGCTATAATAATTCACCAGACAGCTCACCTGTTGTGACTCATTCATCTTGTGACTCACTGAAGCCTCTCCATCATCTACAAGGCACACAACACGACTCGCTCCTGCTGAGCCCTCGTCAAGAACGTGAACTGTGTACGAGACAAAAACTGTTTCTTCCGTTATAATCCCTTCTGTCCTTTGGTGGTAAGCTGGTAACATAGGTTCATAAGTGATAGGAGTAGAATTAGGCCTTTCAGCCCATCTAGTCTACTCCGCCATTGAACCATGGCTGGTCTATCTCTCCCTCCCAAACCCCATTCTCCCGCCTTCTCCCCTTAAATCCCTGACACCCAGCTGGTGTAACCTGCCACTTTCTACCTGTGTGGAGGCAGTGAGACTTCCATTATAAGGATGTCCAAACAAGTAGGTTAGAATTGAAAAGCTCCCAGCAACCAGTAGGCATCTAAGAAAGCAATTGTTACAATTATGGGTGCCACTTTCTTGGAATACACATCTATTTTAATCATTGCAAGGAAAAGCGATTGTCTGCCACGTGCATTGACAGCTAAATGGCGGCGCAGCAGTAGAGTTGTTGCCTTACATTGCTTACAGAGCCAGAGTGCCTGGTTCGATCCCGACTACAGGCGCTGTCTGTACAAAACTTCTTCGTTCTTCCCGTGACCTGCGTGGGTTTACTACGAGATCTTCAGTTTCCTCCCACACTCCAAAGACGTACAGGTTTGCAGGTTAATGGGTTTAGCTATAAGTGTAAAAAACTGTCCCTAGTGTGTGTAGGACAGTGTTAACGTGAGGGGGATCGCTGATCGGTGCGGTCTCGATGGGCCCAAGGAACAACTTCCGCTCTGTATCTCTAAATTAAACTAAACTAAACTAAACTATCTCTAAGCAACATCCACATCTCCTGCAGAATAGGCTTAATTAATGTAATTGTTATTAGAAATATAGATTCAAGAGTGAAGAGTGTTTTATTGTCATGTGTCCCAGATAGGACAATGACATTCTTACTTGCTGCAGCACAACACAATATGTAAACATTGCACATAACGGGATAAAAAAAATTTTTTTTAAATGGAAGCTTATATTAAATCATTCCGTAATATTTGTATAACTTTTGAAACAAGTTAAATGTGTATTTGAAAAACTGTTATATAATTGGCAACATGCATTGCTTCTAATAAAAATATTTAAAAAAATAAAATAAATAACGGGAGAAATAAAAAAGTTCAGTGTGTATAATATACACATGCACACGTGCTCAATAAATAAAACAAATATAGTGCAATAATAATAATAGTCTGATGTAGTTCAGAGCTCATTTGGTGTCGTGTTTAATAGCCTGATGGCTGTAGGTTCCTGAACCGTTCTATATTTTCCAATCAAAAGCTTATGCAAACATTATGGGGGGGGACTTGATTGAGGTCTTTAAAATGATGAAAGGGATAGACAGAGTTGACGTGGATAAGCTTTGCCCATTGAGGGTAGGGAAGATTCAAACAAGAGGGCATGACATGAGAATTAAGGGACAGAAGTTTAGGGGTAACATGAGGGGGAACTTCTTTACCCAGAGAGTGGTGGCGGTGTGGAATGAGCTTCCAGCAGAAGTGGTGGAGGCAGGATCGATTTTAACATTTAAAAGTAAAGTGGATAGGTATATGGACGGGAAGGGAATGGAGGGGTATGGTCTGAGTGCAGGTAGATGGGACTAGGGGAAAATAAATGTTCGGCACGGACTGGAAGGGCCGAGAGGGCCTGTTTCCGTGCTGTAATTGTTATATGTTATATAACCGACCCGAAACGTCACCCATTCCTTCTCTCCAGAGATGCTGCCTGTCACGTTGAGTCACTCCAGCATTTTGTGTCTATCTGCAGTTCCTTCCTAAAGTAAGCTACATATATGTTCACAAATTGCTGGAGGTTTTCCAGAAGGATCAGGAAAGGCTAAAGGTGTTAATGTACAGTCCTGGTTACCACTGGGTGATGACAGACAGAGTTTGAGTTCTCTGCTTTAATAAATGTCGTAACATATTTGTTACATTTGGAAGTTGCTCCGGGAGAATAAGATAATTGCCTGGGTGCTGAACTTCACGGGCAAGGTATCATATAAACCGCAACGAACATCCCAAAATGGTGCTAGCACGTCCTGGAAGCATCTCAGCTTGGCAGTAAATCATCTTGTTAGCACTACACTAAACTAGAACAGTACGAAGGGAGAATTGTCGAAGGGCCTTTTTTTTGTGCTAAGATCCCTTACAAACTGAACCAAATGCACTCTAAATGCACTCTAATGGGTTTCTTGGCAACATCCACGTCTCCTGCAGAATAGCCTTCATTAAGAAGTGTGCAGGAAGGACCTGCAGATGGATGCTGGTTTAAACCGAAGATAGACACAAAACGCTGGAGCAACTCAGCGGGACGGGCAGCAATCTCTGGAGAGAAGGAATGGGCGACGTTTCGTGTCGAGACCCTTCTTCTGACTGAAGGCCACGAGAAAGGGAAACGAGAGATAGCTCCGAGAGAGGGCGTTGCAGAACTCTCGTCGGAGAGAGAAGGAGAACACGCCAGTCATTGTTATTAGATTTTCAAACGATAGCCTTGTGCAAACATTACCAAAGAATGGTCTTCATTGATTTACATTGCCACGGTATATTGATCACTAGAAACCAATGGAAATGGGAAGTTAATGTTAGATAATAACATTATATACAATCAGGAATGTGACACTTCAGGATATGACCTTAAACCGGCAACAGACGCCCTGCTGCAAGCAGACATGTCGAGGTGGTTTAGTTTTAACTGTTATTGCAGTGTTTGAAGTAGCAGCAGGAAAGCGAAGGCATTGAAACTTACAGGATAATGAAAGACACAGATAGTGTGGATGTGGAGAGGATGTTTCCACTGGTGCGAGAGTCTCGGACCAGAGGTCATCGCCTCAGAATTAAAGTGGCTCTCTTTTACAAAGGAGGTGAGGAGGAACGTCTTTAGTCAGAGGGTAGTTAATGTGTGGAACTCATTGCCACAGAGGGCTGAGGAGGCGAAGTCTGTGGATATTTTTAAGGCAGAGATAGACATCTCTGCATCATCATCCTCTACAGCATCATCAAGGACCCACACCATCCTGGCCACACACTCATCTCCCTGGTACCTTCAGGTAGAAGGTTCAGGAGCCTGAAGACTGCAACAACCCGGTTTAGGAATAGCTACTTCCCCACAGCCATCAGGCTATTAAACTTGGCTCAGAACTCTGAACATTAATATCCCTCCATCTGTTATTTGCACTTTATTAATTTATTAATTCACTTGTGTATTTACGTATATAATTGTAGTCAATGCCTACTATGTTCTGTTGTGCTATGCAAAGAAAGATTTTCATTGTCCTGTCAGGGACACATGACAATAAACTCTTTTGACTTTGACTTTTGACTTGACATATTCTTGATTAGAACGGGTGTCAAGGGTTATGAGGGGAAGGCAGGAAAATGGGATTAGAAGGCAGAGATCAGCCATGACTGACTGGCGGAGTAGACCCGATGGGCCAAATGGCCTAATTCTACTCCTGTAACCTTAACTTGTGAACGTGAAAATCCAAGGAGGCAGAGAAGATGCAAATTTGAGATTGAAACATGTCGGAAGGAACTGCAGACGCTGGTTGAAACCGAAGATAGACACAAATTGCTGCAGTAACTCAGCGGGTCAGGCAGCATCTTAGTAGAAAAGGAATAGATGACGTTTCGGGTCGTGACCCTTCTTCAGACTGAGAGTCAGGGGAAAGGGAAACGAGAGATGTAGACGGTGATGTAGAGAGATATTGATTAGCTATGTCAAGGTGAAAATGAGTTACAGACAATGAAACTCACCAGGACGACAGTAAAACTAAAACCGCGTGGGTTTTCTCCGGGTGCTCCGGTTTGCTCCCAAATGCCAAAGACGTGCAGGTTTGTAGTTTAATTGGCTTCTGTAAATTGTTAATTGGCCCTAGAGTGCCCTGTGGTATTCTGAGTGTTGGTATGATTGAAAATAATGGTGTGGAAAGGAAATTAATCTTAAGAATTGTAAAATTGATCATATAAATATCTTGTCAACCACGAATACTTGGTATCAAATCAATGGCAGGAATACCATAAGGTGAGGAGATGCCGGTGCTGTGGAGGCAAAGAAGTGGGCCGCATGGTGGCGCAGCGGTAGAGTTGCTGCCTTGCAGCGCCAGAGACCCGGGTTCGATCCTGACTACGGGTGATAACTGCACGGAATTTGTGCCTTCTCCCTGTACCCTCATGGGTTTCGTCTGGGTGCTCTGGTTTCCTCCCATATCCCAAGGCCGTGCAGGTTTGTAGGTTAATTGGCTTCTGTAAATAATTGTAATTTGTCCCGAGTGCGTAGGATAAGTGCAGGTGTACGGGGCGATCGCAGGTCGGCGTTTCCGCGCCGTGTCTCGAAACTCACCGAAACTAACGTGAAGGGCAGAGCAGTAATCAGGCAGCCACCCGTGTCAGAACGCTTGCCATATATGCACAGCTCAGACAACCTGCCAAATTAGGTCGTCCACTTGCACAAGGGAGACGAATCCTGGGTTTAAAACAGCTGACGGTAAAGGTTTACAGTAATTCTTTCATTCCTTTTCTAATTAAACATCCCCAGCAAGGATCAGTCCTGTCAGTTTGACGAGGCTGAGAGCTAGTCAAGTACAGTAAGGCAAATTGCCCGAGTTACTGGTAATGATGGAGTCATTGCAGGGAGGAATTGGAAATCAATACTTGTCATCGCCGCACATTACTCTTTAATCAGGATGGCAATTTGTAAATGTAATCTGAGTGACAGCACAGAGAGGCTAGAAGCCGTTCAACTGCAGCGGTATTAAGTGGAACTTAGAAATGGGTTAAGCACCAATGAATGGCATTATTATTAATAATGACAAGCAAACTGCATTATTAGCATCAATAGTTCTTCTTCCAGGCTGTGAGGCTTTCCTATTTTCTAAAAGAGAAGCATATCCAGATTATGTATTAGCGAGGGGGCACATTTGGACATATGGACATTACTAAACGCTATTCACGTTATGTGCAGCGAGGAACTGTAGATGCTGTTTGCAACCCAGCGGTATGAATATTGAGGGTTACACAAAAGGCTGGAGAAACTCAGCGGGTGCAGCAGCATCTAAGGAGCGAAGGAGATAGGCGACGTTTCGGGTCGAGACCCTTCTTCAGACTGGTCAGGGATCAGGGAAACGAGAGATATAGACGGTGATGTGGAGAGATAAAGAACAATGAGTGAAAGATATGCAAAAAAGTATCGATGATAAAGGAAACAGGCCATTGTAAGCTGTTTGTAGTGTGAAAATGAGAAGCTAGTGCGACTTGGGTGGGGGAGAGATAGAGAGAGAGGGTACACAAAAGGCTGGAGAAACTCAGCGGGTGCAGCAGCATCTAAGGAGCGAAGGAGATAGGCGACGTTTCGGGTCGAGACCCTTCTTCAGACTGGTTAGGGATCAGGGAAACGAGAGGGGAATGCCAGGGCCCGAGGGCTGAGGGAGAGGTGGGAAGGGGAGGGGACAGCAAGGGTTAACAGAATTGAGAAAATTCAATGTTCAAGGTATGAATATTGACTTCCCTTGCTATCCGTCTCTCTCCATCCCTCCCCCATCTTAGTTCTCCGACCAGTATGACTGTCCTCCTGATTAAGTTGCATCCTTGTACGCCTCGTTGTCGCCTTCCCCTAGCTAACAATGATCCATTGTACATTTTCCTCGATCACCGACCCCTTTGATCTCTCTTTTTCACACCTCACCATTCCATATCTCTGTGTCTCCCTCTCCCCTGACTCGAAACGTCACCCTTCCTTCTCTCCAGAGATGCTGCCTGTCCCGCTGAGTTACTCCAGCATTTTTTGTCTACCTTCAGTATTATTCACGTTATTCCCTTTATCCTCTACCTGTACACTGTGGACGGCTCGATTGTAATCATGTATTGTCTTTCTGCTGACCCCGGCACACCTCAAAGGTTCAAAGGTTATTTATTGGCCACATACACCAATTGGTGAAATATTTCTTGCCCATGCAGCACATAAAAAACAATAAATAAAGAGATTTTAAACATAAAAAACATCTCCCCACAATGGTTCCCATTATGAGCGAAGGCACAACTGATAATAAACTGAACTCATTTGCAAGGGACTCAAAAGCTCAAAGCATGATTCAGAATGAAATGAGGTGATAAATTCAGACAAGATATGTTGGAAGAAATACCTTCAGATACTCTGGAAGAATTGGTCCATTGGGAAATAAAGATAAACCAATTGTTTGACATTCAATAAAGGTGCATAATTTAATGCTCAAAATAAGTAGGGCAGGAGTAAACCATTCTGTAACTGACCTGTCTGAAGACTGGATCAGAAAAATGTAAAAGGGAGTGTTTAGGAAGGAACTGCAGATGTTGCTTTACTCCGAAGGTTGACTTAAAAAGTTGGAGTAACTCAGCGGGTCAGGCAGCATCCCTGGAGAAAAGGGAGAGGTGAAGTTTCGGGTCACGGCCCTTCAGACTGAGAGTCAGGGGAGAGGGAAATGAGAGATATGCAAGAAGCAAGCATGATCAAGGAAAGGTGGAGCCCACAATGGTCCATTGTTGGCTGTGGGGAAGGTGGTTTCGAGTGATACAAATAGTGAAACCCACCAGGATGACAGTGAAACAAGTATGACGACTAAGGTGGGGGAGGGGGACGGAGAGAGAGGGGATACAAGGGTCACTTGAAGTTAGAGAAATGAATATTCATAACGCTGGGGTTGTAAGCTGCCCAAGAAAAATATGAGGTGCTGTTCCTCCAATTTGCATTGGGTCTCTCTCTGACGATGGAGGAGGCCCAGGACAGAAAGGTTGGTGTGGGAATGGGAGGGGGAGTTAAAGTGTTTGGCAGCCGGGAGCTCACGTAGGCTCAGGTGGAGTGAGATTCATTGAAGATGTCCACTGACTGCTGTTAATTTAATTTCCACTGATGGTTTTGAAGATAAACTTTGTTAGCATTCATTGGTCACAGGAGCAACATTATTTCCCACTAAGTAGTGAATTATTATTTGCATAAACAGCAAAATAGGTGTAGGTGTAGGTTTATTACTGTTACATGTACCGAGATGGAATGCAAAGTTTTGTTTTGTGTGATATCCAAACAGATCAGGTATACTATACACAGATACAATCAGCTCAAACTAAAGTACAATAGATAGAGCAATAGATAGAGCAATAGATAGATAGATAGATAGATAGATAGATAGATAGATAGATAGATAGATAGATAGATAGATAGATAGATAGATAGATAGATAGATAGATAGATAGATAGATAGATAGATAGATAGAGCGTTAGAGATAGAGAGAGACAGAAACAGAGACATAGACAGAGAGACTGAGACATAGACAGAGAGACACAGAGACAGAGAGAGAGAGATAGAGAGAGATAGATAGAGAGAGAGATATAGAGATATATAGAGAAAGAGAGGGAGAGATAGAGAGATAGAGATAGAGATAGAGAGAGAGAGAGATAGAGAGAGAGAGAGATAGAGAGAGATAGATAGAGAGAGAGAGAGAGAGATAGAGAGAGATAGATAGAGAGAGAGAGATATAGAGAGAGATAGATAGAGAGAGAGAGAGAGAGAGATAGAGAGATAGAGAGAGAGATAGAGATAGAGAGAGAGAGAGAGAGATAGAGAGAGAGAGATAGAGAGAGAGATAGATGCAGTAGATAGATAGTCTGAAGGTCTCGAGCCGAAACATCACCCATTGCTTCTCTCCAGAGATGCTGCTTGTCCCGCTGAGTTACTCCAGCATTTTGAGTATCACCAATTTAAACCAGCACCTGCAGTTCCTTCCTACACAATAGATGAATCAATGAGGACGATGCACGGCGCAGAATATAGTTCTCAGCTTCGTGTCACATTGTAGCACATAAGTTCGTTAGATAAAGTCTGATGTCCACAACAGGGTGGAGGCAAATTGAACTGTACACTAGCTTAAGGAAGGACTGTTTAGAACTCTGATAATGGAGGGAAAGATGCTGTTCCTGGGTCTGGTGGTGCGCGCCTTCAAGCTTCTGTACTTTCTGCTGGGAAGGACCATGGAGACGAAGGAATGGCTGGGATGGGACAAGTCTTCGATGAGGTTAGTTGCTTTTCTTTGGCAGCGTTGTGTAGATGGAGTCAACGGTGGGAAGTCTGGTCTGTGATGGACTGGGCTGCATTTACAACTCTGCAATTTCTTGCTGTTTTGGGGCAGAGCGGTTCCCAAACCAATCTGTGGTGCATCCCAGTAGTTTGCTGCAGAAACGTGTAAGATTCACTTCAATTGTGTCACGGTGGCGCAGCGGTAGAGTTGCTGTGTTGCAGCACCAGAGACATGGGTTCAATCCTGCCGACGGGCGCTGTCTGCAAAGTAGTTTGTACCTTCTCCCTGCGACCAGGTGAGTTTTCTCCGCCTTATGCCTACACTCCAAAGATGACCAGGTTTGTAGGTTAATTGGCTTTGTTTTTGACAGTACCCATAGTCGGGATCGAACCCGGGTCTCTGGCACTGCAAGTGCTGGAAGACAGCAACTCTACCGTTGCGCCACCGTGCCGCCCCAAAATATAATTATAAAATATAAATCGAAGTCAAGCAACAAATTAATTATGATTAATTTTGCAATCAAAATTTATAATCCCAATTAAGTTTGGTCTCAATGGCATATTTAATTGATCCAATCTCTGAATCAATCTCTTTCAAGGATGCCCTATGACTGGTATTAAGTGATTTAAAATAACCCTTCCACTTCCCTATTTCTACGTTCTTATAGTTTTTAATTTTCTATTTATGTATTTATATGCAATTATACTTTAATTTAAGTGCGTTATTTACACATAAGTGTTCATCCTTGTAAAGCAAAAGGCATGGAATTTAATGCTCTTGCAGTCAACTATTTACTTTTCTGATGGCAGGCTTCCAGCCACCTCTCCTTCCTGACCTTACTTACTTCAGTACAAGCGGGTAAGTGAAATGCTTACGGTATTAAATAAAGTAAATTTCTGCACAGTTAAAGTGACCATTAGTAAAGCATCACTTTCCCTTCACTAGGGATAGGTGCAGATGCAAGAACACACATGAAGTGGCACGATGGTGGCACAGCGGTAGAGGTGTTGCCCTACAGCGCTTGCAGCTCCAGAGACACCAGTTCAATCCTGGCTACCGCTGCTTGTTTCCAGGGAGTTTGTACGTTCTCCCCATGACCTGCAAGGGTTTTCTCAGGGAAACTTAAAGTTTCCCTCCCACATTCCAAAGATGTACAGGTTTGTAGCTTAATTGCCTTGGTGAAAATGTAAAGATTGTATCTAGTGCAGGGGATCGCTGGTCGATGCGGGCTGGGTGGGCTGAAGGGCCTATTTCCGCATTGCATCTCTAAACTAAACTAGAACATGAAGCTTAACACCCGTGCAAGTCAAAGCAAAGGCACACCATCTACCTTCCGAAACATTCATTCTTCCCACCAGTTGGTTGCCTTGTGAACCATCTACAAACAGGCACTTCAGTTACTTGCCTCAGCAGAGTGGCCTCGGCAAGTAACTGCAATGCCCCTCCCAAGCCCAAAGATCTCAACCAGCATGAAGGACAAGGGGACAGGTATTTGGAGATAGGGCGTCTGCATGTTCCCCGAGCTGCACAGTGAACATGGTGGCGCAGAAGTAGAGTTGGCGCCTTACAGCTCCAGAAACCCGGGTTCGATCCTGACCATGGGTGCTTGGCTGCACAGAATTTGTACATTCTCCCCGTGACTTGCATGGGTTTTCTCCGGGCGCTACAGTTTCCTCCCGCACTCCAAAGGCGCGCAAGTTTGTAGGTTAATTGACTTTGGTAAAAATTGTAAATTGCCCCTAGTGTGTAGGGGAGTGCTAGTGTATCGCTGGTTGGCATGGGCTCAGTGGGCCGAATGGCCTGTTTCAGCGATGTCTCTCTAAAGGGTTTAGTTTAATTTAGTTTGGAGATTCAGCGCGGAAACGAGCCCGTCGGCCCACCGGGTCCGCACCAACCAGCGATCACCGCAAACTAACACTTCCCTACACACACGCAGGGTAATTTACATTTCTACCAAGCCAATTAACCTACAAGCCTGTGCGCCTTTGGAGTGTGGAAAGAAGCCAGAGCACCCAGGTAAACCCACACGGTCACGGGGAGAACGTACAAACTCAGTACAGGCCACCTGTAGTCAGAATCAAACAAGGGACACAATGAATTAGTGTTCGGGGTAACTGCTGGTCGGTTGCAGACTTGGTGGGCCGAAGGGCGCTGTACTGCTGTGGCAGCTACTCTACCGCTGTGCCACCGTGACACCCACAGTCTAAAGTCTATCTTCACCCGAAGGAAATGAAATACGTCTGAAGAAGGGACCCAACCTGAAATGCCACCTATCTATCTTCTCCTGAGATGCTGGCTGACCCACTGAGTTACCCCCGCATTCCGTGTCTTTTGTAAACCAGCATCTGCAGTTTCTTGCTTCTAAAGAAACTCACTCCCACTTTCTCAAGGCCAATTAAAAATGGATGATTAATGTTTACTTTGATAAGGATGCATGGATCCCCAAAATGAGAAAATGATTTGTCTTAAGCTTGTTTATGCTTTTTACCTACTCATACGCACAACAGTAGGGGCAGCACAGTGGTGCAGCGGTAGAGTTGCTGCCTTACAACGCCAGACACACGGGTTCGATCCCAACTACGGAGTTTGTATATTCTCCCTGTTTCTCCGGGAGATCCAATTTCCTCCCACATTCCAAAGACATGCAGGGTTGTAGGTTAACTGGCAGAAAGTCATGCGAATGGTTTTCTGACGAATATTTTAAAATGGATTGAAATTGGGGCTAATGTTGCTCACAGTTTCTGCTGTGTTCACCTCGGCAGGGGCGTAGCCTTGGGCTACTGCCTAGAAGTGTCAGGGACCCGGGTTCGATGGTGACTACGAGTGCTGTCTGTTACGGAGTTTGTACGTTCTTCCCTGTGACCTCGTGGGTTTTCTCCTGGTCCTCCGGTTTCCTCTCACACTCCACACAAGCATACAGGTTTGCTGGCTAATTGGCTTCAGTAGCCTTGTAAATTGTCCCTAGCATGTGGGATAGTGCCAGTGAAGACAGGAGGCAGGAGAATGGGGTTGAGGGGGAGAGATAGATCAGCCATTATTGAATGGTGGAGTAGACCTGATGGGCCGAATGTAGCAATGTTACAAAATTTTGAGATTTTAAAAATCAAGTCTGCAATTTATCCCATCAGATAAAGCATAAAAAGAAGTTTAATTTGACACCTAATTCACTTTCATATCTTCAGTATTAAGAAAGTTATGAGCATTTTCATACTCGGAAATTAGCATCTTGTTTTTTTGACATTGCCTTTCAATTGACTAAACTCAAAAGCTGTGATCTAGAACAGTTGAAAGCCCATAACTTTCTTAAAAATTAAGAGAACTCAATGAAATTTTCAGTTATTATAGATTGAAGCATTCTGAAACAAATATGAAACAATCTTACTTGGATGACCTGAAATTAAAGCATATAATTAGTTAGTTATCTAATTGTAGCTAATTACAAAATTCAACGATCTATCCATTTCTTAAGAAAAGATAAACTTTTTTTAAATTGCCTAAGTGTCCAAACAACATTCACACAATAATCCACAATATAGCATAATTTTTAAATCTAATTTTCATGAATGTATAGGCCAAATGGAAGGAATTTAGTGTTTAATGCCTGTAAATTAATGGCCATTTAAATCAACTTGCGAGTGGGTTTTAATGGAATGCGGTGGATTAGAACGTTGCGGTTTGCAGTGAAGTCGGTATGAAAAATACAGCCGGTTCATACATTTTTTTTGTCCCCTTTTCGCAACATTAAAATGTGATTAAAGCCTTCCTAAAAACCAAGTGTTTATGAAAAAATAAACTGTGTAGCTTCTTTTATCGCCTACCTTAGGTCCGTTCTGCTGTCACCGTTCAGAGCTTTAGAAGATGATTTTTAAACTACTCTAGTTAATAAATAATCTAGCGTAGTTTAAAAATACCTTTATGAATGAAATGTCGGAGCGATTTCTCTTTAGTGACGAAATCGCCAGACATGGATCGACTTGGACTGCCTAGAAAAAATCAGCATTTTAAACCCGCCCCCCTCTGAAAGGCGCCAAAGTCGCGCACATGGGGTGCGGCAGAACTGCAGCGCTGCTAAAGGTAGGTATTGTAACATACCTACCGAATGACCTAATTCTGCTCCCATCACTTATGAACTTTTGGAAGGTGAAGCCCACAATGGTCCATTGTTGGCTGTGGGGTAGGTGGTAAGGAGATAGACGCAGCATAAGGAGCAGAACATCAAGGTTCTGCAACAGCTTCTTCCCACGAGCCATCAGACTCCTGAACGCCATGTAATGGGCTGCCACCATTGTCTATTTATCCTTTTCATCCATGCCTATCCTTCGGTTAATTTATTGTGTTGCACAGGGAGCCAAATGCAACGTAATTTCGTTTGGAACTGCATATATCAATGTATTTCTAAATGACAATAAAGTTTGTTTGACTTGACTGACAGATTGTGAAACTCAACAGGACGACAGGGAACAAGGGACACAATGAATTAGTGTTCGGGGTAACTGCTGGTCGGTTGCAGACTCGGTGGGCCGAAGGGCCTATTTCCGCCCTGTAAGGTTTAAAGTCTAAACTCCAAAGTAAGCCATATATCTAACTGTTTTATCAATAACTTCAAACTCCAAATGTATCTCGTAAATTGACCATTTAGCAAAACTTAAATGCTGTCTACCCTAATCACTCTTAAAGACTATTCAATAACCTTAGGGCTTTCACAAGAGAGAGGTTAAATTCCACCTCAAATAATCTCTGGATAACGCAGCCAACACAACAAACAAAGGCTTAATAAAGTCTCACTTACTGCCTATTATGCCTCCTGGCATGAAGGGCCGCAACGAAGGTCCTCCACTCCTAGTTGATTCCTTCAGTTGCTGTTTCCGTAACATAATTGTTTTACGAGACAAGGTTGTTAGCCCCGTGCTCAACCTCCAACCTGGAGGACCAGTGGATCGCTCTTCGTCTCGCCTCCACCCTTCCACCTGTCCAGCATGGGAGACCCCAACAGGATACGAATCTCCCGCTGGCGTAGCTCTAGGGGTCACTGAGACACACAAGCTCCCCGACCACGACAAGGTTGCAATCCGACGGGGAGAACAGAGTCTCAGATAGATACAAAATGCTGGAGTAATTCAGAGGGACAGGCAGCATCTCTGGCGAGAAGGAAAGATTGAAAAGACTAGGTGTGTATTCACTGGAGTTTAGAAGGATGAGGGGATATCTTATAGAAACATATAAAATAGTGAGATTAAACGAGAACTTACCTGTTCGAAGTTTGATCTTTATTTTATGAGGAGTTACGATGAGGGATTACGTGAAGAAGACCCCGCCTGGCGCTGGAACGGCATACTTCAAAGCAGCGGCATGAAAAACACAGAACCAAATAGCCGGAGTAAAATAGTAAGGCTCAAAATAGACTAGAACTACCAGATGATCATTTATATTATGAGGGTTGGGAGTGGAGGGCACGTAATCCCTCATCGTAACTCCTCATAAAATAAAGATCAAACTTCGAACAGGTAAGTTCTCGTTTAATTTCACTATTTTACTTCGGAGTCACGTGAGTGACTACGTGAAGATTTTAAAGCCCTGTGTTTTCCATGTCGTAAACTCATTTCATACGACTCTCTGTTTGGTCAAAACAGTAGTGAGTAAAAATATTTTAACACATTGTTATATTTTATGTAATAAGTCCTTTAATTATAAAAAAGAACAACTTTTTTAAAATAAGAACCCCTCTATTGCAGGGGAAAATTACAACAATTGATAAATGATGTAAATGGTAACATAAATCGATAATATAAACAAAGCAAGCATTCAAAGGGAACCCAGTACTGCGTGTCCAAATCCTGGCACCGTGACAACGGGTTTATTGTAGAACTTTGAAAAAGTTTCTTCTCTAGACCACCCTGTGGCCTCTAAAATTTGATCGAGTGGTACGTCCTGTACCTTCGCCGCGGACGTAGCTGCTGCCCTAGTGGAGTGAGATTTAAACACATCAGTGTCTATTCCTGCTAGACCCAAAACCTGTTTTAACCATCTAGAAATGGTTTGAACTGAAACTTTTGTATGTGGTTTTTTGTGTGTTATTAATAACGCTTTCTCAGAACCTCTGAGACTTTTGGTTACCTCCATGTATTGAGTTAAATGCTTAACTACACACAACGTTTCATCAATAGGATATGCTTTAAACATTACCTTCATTCCGGTTTTCCCTGGTCTGCTTTGTTTGATCAAGTCATAGACATAAAACACAATGTTATCTGAAGTCACATGCATGCAATCCAACCTTAACAATTGCAAAGTCTGTACTCTTTGAGCTGATACCAATGCCATTAACATAACCACCTTGAATGTTAAGTTCTGTAAAGACATTGAATTAATTGGAGTCCATTGTTTAAGCAAAGTGAGAACAATGCTAACATCCCAAATTTCTGTATATCTGGGCTTGGGAGGATTTTTATTAAAAATACCTTTCATGAATCGGGATACTAATGGGTGAGACCCAACTGAATCTCGATCCGAAATTTGTCCTAAATAGGATGACAATGCACTCCGAGCACAATTTATGGCACTATAACTCAAATGTTCATCAAAGTGCAACTCAGCAAGGAACTCCAATACATTTGAAATGTTAGCAGAATGATAAGATATCTTTGACTGTGTACAAAAGGCTTCCCATTTTCTTATATACGACATATATTGTTTTTTAGTGCTAGTCCTCCAAGCTGCATCTATAACATCCATGGTCCTGTCCGACAGTTCAAACTCTTGCAATGGTCTGGTCAGAACCTGCAGATTAACAAATTCATATGATCATGCAATGGATGAATTTCTTTTGTTACTGGTTGTGTCAACAGATTGTCGCAACTGGGAATAACCATACATGGTTCGATAATCATTTCTAGCATCAATGGGAACCATGACTGTGTGGGCCAATTTGGCACCACCAAAATGCCTTTGGCAGCGTCTTGCGCTATTTTCTTGAGACATTGCCCAATGAGACAGAATGGGGGAAAAGCATAAAAGAACGTATCCCCCCAGTGTAGCGAGAAAGCATCCACCGCTACTGCCCCCGGATCGTGTTCCCAAGACACGTATTTCGGCAATTGGTGATTCAATCTAGATGCAAACAGATCAATGTCCGGTACTCCATACCGACTGACAATATTTTTGAAAATTTGTGGATTTAACATCCATTCTGTATTGTCTTTAAATATCCGTGATCTTTTGTCTGCCACAACATTGTTTCTTCCTGGGAGATAAATAGCTGAAAGCCAAATATTTTTTGTAATACACCATTGCCATATCTGGTTTACCAGATGATCACATGGAATTGATCTGACACCACCCATGTGATTGATATATGCCACAGCTGTGGTATTATCTATTTGTACTTGGACATGTAAATCCTTTAATGAAGAGCAATAAGCTTTTAATCCATAGAATGCTCCCAGTAACTCCAAATAATTAATACCATATGTTTGGAGCAATAAATCCTCTTGGACAGCCCATCTGCCTCCACAGCTGGTCTCATTGTCCGTAGCCCCCCATCCGAGAGAACTTGCGTCAGTTTGTAATACCACGACTGGCTGATGAACTAAAATGTTTTTAGCAGCTTGTGGAACATTCTCAATCCACCATTGTAATTCCGATAAAGCTTCCTTAGGCAATTGCATTGGCCTATCAAAATGGCCTGCTCGCTGAATTAGTGCTTTAGTTTTTGCCCTTTGAAGATTCTGGTAATGTAACCGACCAAATTCTACTGCTGGAAATGCTGCTACCAATTTACCAATACCCTTGGCAACCTCTCGGATGGAGGGATAAGGTTTGTTAATCAATTTTTGACATACATCTGTCAAATCTAACTCCTTATTCATTGGTAAAGTTACCAACATGGTGACTGAGTTAATCAGAAACCCCAGATATTCAATGGTTTGGGACGGCTGTAACTTAGACTTTGTTGGATGGATCAGAAACCCCAACTTCTCCAACAAGCTAATAGTTGCTGAGACTGATTCCCCAGCTAATTCCTGATTAGCATTGACAATTAGAATGTCATCTAGATAAGCCATAACGATGTGTTTTTGTGCCCTTAACAGTGCAAGTGCTGGTTTTAACAATTTAGTGAACAATCTAGGTGCTGAACTTAATCCATTTGGCAAAGCTTTGTATTGCCACAGCTGTCCCATCCATTTAAACTTTAAATACCTGCGAAAATCATGACGAATTGAGACCGAATAATATGCATCCTTCAAGTCTATTGTAGCCATATAACAACCTGTTGATACCAACTGCATTGCAGTGTAGAAAGTGTCCATTTTAAAATGTTTATACTGGACAAATGTATTCAAAAAAGTGAGATCTAAAATGATCCTACAACCCCCATCTTTCTTCAGTCTGGGGAAAATGTTTGATATAATTTGTTGTGGATCCTCTCCTGTTCTCTCGATAACACCTTTTTTACTCAAACTCTTAATCTCTTTGTCCATTTGATTAACCTCAAACTCGGAGAACCTTAAAGGATGACTAGGGTCATACTGTCCCAATGGAACCATACCTTCCACAAAATCAATGGTAGATCCTTGTACAGTGTCTAATACCACACGATCAACTGTAATATTGTCCCATTCCTTATAAAACATTTGGAGTCTACCGCCAATCTGTGGCCCATCCCAGCATTCCTTTTTTATGGGATAATGTTTATGTACCTCTCCAGCTGGACGAGATGATCTCCTTTTCCCAAGGAATGGGTGTACATTCGGCTGTGTTGGCTGGAAATTCCTCCTTATCATACTCCTGCCTCGGCTTGTACCAGCTCCAAAATCAAATCTCTTCCTTGAATAGCCAGACCATCTCTGGCCAAAGTTGAAGGGTCTCATACGACCAAAAGTTTTTGCGTCTTCATCCATTTCTTTAATTTGTTTAGACAAATCCTCTCCGAACAAAAACCCAGGAGTTTGAACATTGCTTGGTTTACACAATCCTGCAAATCTTGGATGTAACAGAGGTCGAATGGCAATCTTCCTCATGCAATTAATCTCAAAAAATGAGTTGCAAAATAAGGCCAACATATGTTTCTGCACTTTGGTCATTCCACAACCTTCCACTTGTCTGCCAAATGCAGTAATGCCAGCTGAAATCAGCTTGAGGACTCTTTGAAATCGAATTTCCTGCGCCCGCATAATTGATGACATAGGCGCCCAAACAACTGAATTCACCGTAGGTACCTTCAATGAGGCACAATTGATCGGTGTTTTATATATTTCTGCTGTCTCAACCATAACAGCCTCTTGAAGCGGGTGAGAGACCATATAATAAATATTGGCCGCCAGGTTTTCTTCCATGGCCTCACCGCTTCCTCCAGGTATAGCAAAGTCTTGTGCCACATCAGGCACACCTGGATCCATATATTTGAATTGTGGTGTGTCCTCCGGACCACAAACACCACTTGCAGGGTCTGTCTCATACAGCCCTGGTACTCCTGAAACTTGTTCAAAGGAGACTTCCTCCAGTCCATACCCAGGCACTGGGGTTTCAAATTCCCAATTGTTCATCCAAGTTAGTATCCTGTACCTGCCTTCTCTCCATACCCTCTGATCCCATTAGCCACAAGTGCCACATCTAACTCCCTCTTAAATATAGCCAATGAACTGGCCTCAACTACCCTCTGTGGCAGAGAATTCCAGAGACCCACCACTCTTACAATAAAGGGGAGGTCATTTAAGGCTGAGGTGAGAGAAAACGTTTTCACCCAGGGAGTTGTGAATTTATGGAATTCCCTGCCACAGAGGGCAGTGGAGGCCAAGTCACTGGATGGATTTAAGAGAGAGTTGGATAGAGCTCTAGGGGCTAGTGGAGTCAAGGGATATGGGGAGAAGGCAGCGGACGATCAGCCATGATCACAATGAATGGCGATGCTGGCTCGAAGGGCCGAATGGCCTCCACCTGCACCTATTTTCTATGTTTCTTTGTTTCTATGAATGGGTGAAGTTTCGGGTGGAGGCCCTTCTTCAGACTGATGAGTCTCTATTTTCAAAGTCTATTTATTCAAAGTCTATATTTGCCGAACGGTTAGTTCTCCCATCCTGAAAATAGATTTTCTACTTAGAATTGATAATTATAGTTTAGTCAAAATGTAATCAGATATAATTTGCTGTCAAAGTAATAGCGAGGCTAATGGCATTCACAAATCTATCGCACAAATACAGGGGTGGAGCAGCTGCAGAGGACACCACGGCAACGCTTGGCCAGGCCGACCCTGCAACGTCGCCAGGACAACGGGCCTTCACGGTCAGGTCAAGATCACTGCACTTACAATGGCATGTTGGCCTTCATAACAAGAGGAGTTGAGTATAGGAGTAAAGAGGTCCTTCTGCAGTTGTACAGAACCCTAGTGAGACCACACCTGAAGTATTGTGTGCAGTTTTGGTCCCCTAATTTGAGGAAGGACATTCTTGCTATTGAGGGAGTGCAGCGTAGGTTTGCAAGATTAATTCCCAGGATGGCGGGACTGTCATATGATGAGAGAATGGAGCGGCTGGGCTTGTATACTCTGGAGTTCAGAAGGACGAGAGGGGATCTTATTGAGGCATATAAGGTTATAAAGGGCTTGGGCACGCTTGAGGCAGGAAACATGTTCCCGATGTTGGGGGTGTCCAGAACCAGGGGCCACAGTTTAAGAATAAGGAGTAAGCCATTTAGAACGGAGATGAGGAAACACCTTTTCTCACAGAGAGTTGTGAGTCTGTGGAATTCTCCGCCTCAAAGGGCGGTGGAGGTCAGTTCTCTGAATATTTTCAAGAGAGAGCTAGATAGGGCTCTTAAAGATAGCGGAGTCAGGGGATATGGGGAGAAGGCAGGAACGGGTACTGGTTGGGGATGATCAGCCATGATCACATTGAATGGCGGTGCTGGCTCGAAGGGCCGAATGGCCTACTCCTGCACCTATTGTCTATTGTCTACAACAACTGGGACTTGAAAATTAAAAGGTGCTCTTTTTAAAGGGTGAAGAGGGACTTCTTTAGTCAGAAGGTGGTTAATCTGTGGAACCCATTGCCACAGAGGGCTGTGGAGACCCATGGCCCTTGGCAACCGTTCTAATCACAAATTTGTCTATCTCTGCCTTAAAAATATCCACTGACTTGGCCTCCACAGCCCTCTGTGGCAATGAGTTCCACAGACTAACTACCCTCCAACTAAAGAAGTTCCTCCTCACCTCCTTTCTAAAAGAGCGCCCTTTAATTCTGAGGTTATAACCTCCGGCCCTAGACTCTCCCCCCAATGGAAACATCCTTTCCACATCCACTCTATCTGTGCCTTTCATTATTCTGTAAGTTTCAATGAGGTTCCCCCTCAACCTTCTAAACTCCAGTGAGTACAGTCCCAGTGCTGTCAAACGCCCATCATATGCTAACCCACTCATTCCTGGGATAATTTGTGTAAACCTCCTCTGGACCCTCTCCAGAGCCAGCACGTCCTTCCTCAGATATGGGGCCCAAAATTGCCCACAGTACTCCAAATGCAGCCTGAACAGCATCACAGTACATCTCTGTTTTTGTATTTCAGTCCTCGTGATATAAATGTTAGCGCTGAATGATTGGATAAGTTCTGTAAATATTGTGGGTTGACGAGAACAAAGAGGGAGGCGTTGGGGTCCCGCCAAGAATGAAGAGGGACTCAGCGAGGGGCTGCTTGCAGTCAAAGGCGACGCAAGGCCTGGTTTGCCGCTGTGAGAAGATAAGACTGCAGTAAGAACTTGTCGTGGGCTTGAAACATGGTGACTATTTGTGTACTGCCTCGGTGAGGTCTCCTTACTGATTTCATCGAAGAAAGACACAAAATGCTGGGGTTACTCAGCAGACAGGCAGCATCTCTGGACGACGTTTGGAGTGTGGAAAGAGGCCAGAGCACCTGGGTAAACCCACGTGGTTCCATCGGCCCGTGAATTCCATTGTGGAACGTGGGTTTCATCGGCCCGTGAATTCCATTGTGGAACGTGGGTGGGGAATAACTGAGGGCCTGGCGAGCGTTGACCACAGCCTGGAGATGTGTGAAAAAACTGTTCTGAGCGAGCGTTTCAAAGTCGGATGTGAGAGATTTATCCCCAGGAGCAGAGTGTCATCTCAGTCAATGAATGGCAGTCTTCTCTTCACGGGAGTGAAGTTGTGACCTGTAATAAATCCTGAGCAGAAATTAAAGAACAGCTGCATGCAAGTGGCCATGCTGGATTCCGTTTAATAAATCACTCGGCAGAATGCACCTGCAAGCCATAATGTATATTTTGCCAAGGATGATAATCGATTGCAGCTGTTTTTATAACCACTTGCTCCACCAACAAAAAAAAACCCATTCCTGATTCCACAAATAATGGGCTCGGCAGATTTACTGCCTTGTCAACCACGGAGGAAGAACATAATTATGGTCCTCTTAAAATAACAATTATGGGCGTATTATTAGTGGTGGGATTATGCTCTCATCTCGCTGAAGAATGTCAGTAGCAAAGCTAGTTCTGCCGTCAAGTATTCAAAGACTCGACGCAGAGTTAGATTTAGCTCTTCGGGCTAAAGGAATCAAGGGATATGGGGAAAAAGTAGGAACGGGGGTACTGATTTTGTTGGTTCACATGCTTGATCAATGGTGTTTTATCATTAATGTTTTATTATTATCAATGTTTAGTGTTTTCTGAGTCATTCTGTGCAGTAACTGTCACTGTATGTCATGTTGTTACTTGCGGGTGGAGCACCAAGGCAAATTCCTTGTATGTGAATACTTGGCCAATAAACTTACTAAGTTACTGATTTTAGATGATCAGCCATGATCATATGGAATGGAGGTGCTGGCTCGAAGGGCTGAATGTCCTACTCCTGCATCTATTTTTTTATGCTGCTAAAGTGCAGCTTGTTCTGATCTATCTATTGGTAATTCTCAGTCGCCTCAGCGGGGTGTTTTAAACTGCAGTAATTTAGTTTAGTTTTAGTCTAGTTTGGTTTAAAAACAGTCGCCTATCTCCTTCGCTCCTTAGATGCTGTTGCACCCGCTGAGTTTCTCCAGCTTTTTGTGTAACCCCCTGGTTTAAAAACAGGCCCTTCAGCCAAACCGAGTCCGCAGCGACCAGCCATCCCCACGCACATTAACCATTAGGTAGACAATTTTACATTTATACCAAGCCAATTAACCGACAAAGCTGTACGTCTTTGGAGTGTTGGAGACCGAAGATCTCGGAGAAACCCCACGCGGGTCACAGGGAGAACGTTGACTATCCCTTATCAGCCCTTGCCCAACCAAATGCCTGTATAACCTATCCCTCCGAATACTCTCTAGTAACTTTCCAACTAAGCTCACCGGCCTATAACCCGGGTGACAGGGACAAACTCTGTACCCACAGCACCCACAGTCGGGATCAAACCCGGGTCTCTGGCGCTGTATGGTATCAACTCTACCGCTGCCCCACAAGGCGCCGCCCACTTCGGAGCTCACTTCCAACCATTTATTCTGTCGATACACTTACTGTTGGGGACTTTGGCCAACTTTATCCTGCTGTACCTGCCAACAGGATCCTGATAGAGATGTTAAAGAAGGAACTGCAGATGCTGGAGAATCGAGGGTTACACAAAAAGCTGGAGAAACTCAGCGGGTGCAGCAGCATCTAAGGAGCGAAGGAGATAGGCGACGTTTCGGGTCGAGACCCTCCTGATAGAGATGACCATTCAAGGTTGCCTTGGTAGTTTAGTTTAGTTTATTTATTGTCACGTGGACCGAGGTACAGTGAAAAGCCCTTGTTGGGTGCTAACCAGTCAGTGGAAAGACAATACACGATTACAATTGAGCCATCCACAGTGTACATCCAAGGGGAACAATGTGACGAATGCTTAGTGCAAGGGAAAGCCTGTAAAGTCCAATCAAAGATAGTCCTAGCGTCTCCAATAGGCAATGATAACCGTTGCCTGATAACAGTTGGGAAGAAACTCTCCCTGAATCTGGAGGTGTGCCTTTTCACACTGCGCCCTTCGGCCCACCGGGTCCGTGTCGACGAGTGATCCCCACACGCTAACACTATCCTACACACACTAGGGACAATTTACAATCTTTTCAAAAGCCAATTAACCTACAAACCTGTACATCTTTGGAGAGTGGTTGGAAACCAGAACACCCGAAGGAAACCCATGCGGTCACGGGAAAAACGTACAAACTTCAACAGAGAAAATTTGTGCTTAATATGCAGACATAAAGGTGCTTTGCTTCAGTACCAAAGGGTCAGGTGGGCATTGTAATGGTGTGATTGCACCCTAGTAACTTGTATAAACCCTGTGATCACAATAGTAATGTTTCAGTTTTATCTATTGTCATGTACTTACCGAGCTACAGTGAAAAACTTTTGTTGCTTGCTAGCCAGTCAGTGGATGATTACAATCGAGCCATTTACAGTGTATAGATACATGATCAGGGAATAACGTTTAGTGCAAGGTGAAGCCGGCAAAGTCCGATCAAGGATAGTCCGAGGGTCACCAACGTGGCAGATAATAGTTCAGCACTGCTCTCTGGTTGTGGTAGGATGATTCAGTTGCCTGATAACAACCGGGAAGAAACTGTCCCTGAATCTGGAGGTGTGTGTTTTCACACTTCTGTACCTTTTGCCGGGAGAGGGGAGAAGAGGGAGTGGCCGGGGTGCGAATCGTCCTTGATTATGCTGCTGGCCTTGCCAATGGAAGGGAGGTCGATTTGTGTGATGGTCTGGGCTGCGTCCACAATTCTTTGTAATTTCTTGTGGTCTTGGATGGATAATGTTCTGGGAGTTGGAACAGAGAACAAACTTTTCAGCTGGGATCAAAGAAGAAAGAATAATATCTAACTTCCTGAAAGTATTGCTTTAATTTTCTCCAGTTAATTTTAACCATATGTTAAATGCAGATGATAGTTTGCTGAATGTGACTGTGTTTTGGGAGGGGTACGTTATAAACCTAATATATATGACACAAATATCACCTGTGCTTAATGACTGTGGAATGCCCACGTATGAGCGGCACGGTGGCGCAGCGGTAGAGTTGCTGCCTCACAGCGCCAGAGACCCGGGTTCGATCCTGACTACGGGTGCTCTCTGTATGGAGTTTGTACGTTCTCCCCGTGACCATGGGGGTTTTCTCCATTGCTCATGGTTGATTAATCTCTCCCTCATAACCCCATTCTCCTGCCATCTCCTTACAACTCCTGACATTCTTACTAATCAAGAATCTGTCAAAGGTTACACAAAAAGCTGGAGAAACTCAGCGGGTGCAGCAGCATCTAAGGAGCAGCTGCTCCTTAGATGCTGCTGCACCCGCTGAGTTTCTCCAGCTTTTTGTGTAACCCTCGATTCTCCAGCATCTGCAGTTCGTTCTTTAACACAAGAATCTGTCAAACTCTGCATTAAAAATATCCATTGACTTGGCGGTACACAAATGGCTGGAGAAACTCAGCGGGTGCAGCAGCATCTAAGGAGCGAAGGAGATAGGCGACGTTTCGGGTCGAGACCCTTCTTCAGGCTGGTCAGGGATCAGGGAAACGAGAGATATAGACGGTGATGTGGAGAGATAAAGAACAATGAATGAAAGATATGCAAAAAAGTATCGATGATAAAGGAAACAGGCCATTGTAAGCTGTTTGTAGTGTGAAAATGAGAAGCTAGTGCGACTTGGGTGGGCGAGAGATAGAGAGAGAGGGAATGCCAGGGCCCGAGGGCTGAGGGAGAGGTGGGGAGGGGAGGAGGCAGCAAGGGTTAACAGAATTGAGAAAATTCAATGTTTAAGCCCAGAGGATGCAGACTCCCCAAGCGGAATATGAGGTGCTGTTCCTCCAACTTGCGGTGTTGCTCACTCTGGCCATGGAGGAGGCCCAGGACCGAGACGTTGGAAACGGAATGGGAGGGGGAGTTGAAGTGCTGAGCCACCGGGAGGTCGGGTTGATTATTGCGGACCGAGCGGAGGTGTTCGGCGAAACGATCGCCCAGCCTCCGCTTGGTCTCACCGATGTAGATCAGCTGGCATCTGGAGCAACGGATGCAGTAGATGAGGTTGGAGGAGGTGCAGGTGAACCTCTGTCGGACCTGGAAGGACTGCTTGGGTCCCTGAAAGCAGTGGAGGGGGGAGGTGAAGGGACAAGTGTAGCATCTCTTGCGGTTGCAAGGGAAAGTGCCCGGGGAAGGGGTGGAGCGGGAGGGAAGGGAAGAATTGACGAGGGAGTTGCGGAGGGAGCGGTCTTTGCGGAAGGCAGACAGGGGGGGAGATGGGAAGATGTGGCGAGTAGTGGGGTCACGTTGGAGGTGGCGAAACTGGCGGAGGACTATGTGTTGTATGTTGCGGCTGGTGGGGTGATAGGTGAGGACCAGGGGGACTCTGCCCTTGTTGCGAGTGGGGGAATGGGGAGAGAGGGCAGTGTTGCGGGGTATGGAGGAGATCCTGGTGCGAGCCTCATCTATAGTGGGGGAGGGGAATCCCCGTTCTCCATTGACTTGGCCTCCACAGCTGGCTGTTGCAATGAATCCGACAGATTCACCACCCTCTGATGTAATAAATTCCTCCCCAACTCCTTTCTAAAGGTACATCCTTTTATTCTGAGGCTATTGGCCTCCGGTGCAAGACTTTACCACTACCCCTCTCCGCGTCCACTCCCTCCAGGCCACTCATTATTCGAAAAGTTTCAATAAGGTCCCCTCTCTCACCCTTCTGAAAAAAATCCTCAACAGAAATATCAGCAGAAATTGCAGGAAATATTCAGATTGCAAAGAGAGAAATGGTATTAATATTTCATATCAATGAACTTCTATCAAAACTTAACTAAAAGTTTTGACCTGGTGGTAATATTTTCAGAATTAAACAACTCTCCAGTTTCTACTCTGTGCGTTTGCTGCACATTAGAACGCTGCTCCTGTACCAGTTCTGTTGAAATATTCATAAAACCCATCTGAATGAGGTTTTCATTATGTTCTGCACATCAGAACAGTATTACTCTTTGGCATGTACCAAAGGAATGCAGACTGCCCAGGCTGAACACCTTTCAAAGACAGTGCGGCGCGGTGGCGCACCGGTAGAGTTGCTGCCTTACAGTTCCAAGGACCCCGGGTTCGATCCCGACTACGGGCGCTTGTCGGTACGGCGTTTGTACGTTCTCCCCGTAAGCTGCGTGGGTTTTCTCCGGGATCTCCGGTTTCATCCCACACTCGAATGATGTACAGGTTTGTAGATTCATTGGCTTGGATAAAATTGTAAATTGTACCTAGTGTGCGTGTGTGCGTGTGTGTAGGAAAATATTAGTGTGCAGGTCGGTTGGCCAAAATGCCTGTTTTCCCACTGTATCTGAACTAAATAGGTCATAAGTGATTGGAGCAGAATAATGCCATTCAGCCCATCCAGTCTACTCCGCCATTCAATCATGGCAGATCTATCTCTCCCTCATAACCCCATTCTCCTGCCTTCTCCCCATAACCCCAGACACTCTTACTGATCACAAATCTCTCAATCTCTGCCTTAAAAATATCCATCGACTTGGCCTCCACGGCCTTCTGTACCGAAGAATTCCACAGATTCACCACCCTGTGACTAAAGAGATTCCTCCTCACTTCCTTCCTATCGGTACGTCCTTTAATTCTGAGCCTACGACCACTGGTTCTGGACCCTCCCACCATTGGAGACATCCTCTCCATGTCAACTCTATCCAAGCCTTTCACTACTCCTCTCAGAATTCCTCTCAGAACCCATCAAAACCCCAAGCTAGCTAGCGGATGACGTCTCTGTCCCCATCGTCCTACGTTTGCTTCTGTCCCTGAGTACCTGCGTAACCTAGTGTGCCGACTGCAGCAAGAAAAGCAGCATTTACTAAAATGCTTACAGTGGCAATTTTCAAGGTGACAGTGTTTATTGTTCTCCCGTTGCTCCTTCCTGTTTGAAAGCTCCAATGCCTTTCAGTTTTATTATTTTATGTTGAAAGAAGTGATTTACCGTTATCCATTTCCATCCATTATTTTGCCCCTTTAGAGTGGATGAACACCTACATTCGCACTTTGTTTCCATTTTCCTCCTGTCAGCGTCGAATAAATGCACCGCTTTCTCTTAATCAACGGAAATAAAAACGTCCTCAAAATGGTCGCTGCATCATTTTCATGAGTTCACATGTGATAGTAGCAGATTTAGGCCATTCGGCCCATCAGGTCCACTCTGCCATTCAATCATGGCTGATCCATTGAAGATAGACGCAAAGTACTGGAGTAACTCTGTGGGACAGGCAGCAGCTTCTGGATAGTCTGAAGAAGGGTCTCGACCCGAAATGTCACCCATTCCTTCTCTCCAGAGATGCTGCCCACCCATAGAAACATAGAAACATAGAAATTAGGTGCAGAAGTAGGCCATTCAGCCCTTCGAGCCTGCACCGCCATTCAATATGATCATGGCTGATCATCCAACTCAGTATCCCGTACCTGCCTTCTCTCCATACCCTCTGATCCCCTTAGCCACAAGGGCCACATCTAAATCCCTCTTAAATATAGCCAATGAACTGGCCTCAACTACCCTCTGTGGCAGAGAGTTCCAGAGACCCACCACTCTCTGTGTGAAAAAAGTCCTTCTCATCTCGGTCCTAAAGGATTTCCCCCTTATCCTTAAGCTGTGACCCCTTGTCCTGGACCTCCCCAACATCGGGAACAATCTTCCTGCATCTAGCCTGTCCAACCCCTTAAGTTACCCCGCTGAGTTACTCCAGCATTGTGTGTCTGTCTTTGGTTTAAACCAGCATCTGCAGTTCCTCCCTATACATGGCCGATTTATCTCTTCCACCCAACCCCGTTCTCCTGCCTTCGCCCCATAACCTCTGACACCCGTACTGATCAAGAACCTGCCAATCTCCGCCTTAAAAATACCCATTGACTTGGCCTCCACAGCCGTCTGTGACACTGAATTCAACAGATTCACCGCCCTTCCTCAGACTGAGAGTCAGGGGAGAGGGAGTGCGAGATACAGGAGGGTAAGGTGTGAAAACGACAGATCAAAGCAAATGATGATAAGGAAATGTGGAATGGTTCAATGCTAGCTCTCTCCACAAGTATTGTCTGACCTGCTGAGTAATAAGAAATGTAAGTAGGGTAAGACATCTGTCAGCTAATTTGTACGTGGTAATTAGCAAAGAGAACGAGCAAAGGTGCAACTCTTCAAGTGTTTGTTGATGTACGGATATTGGCGAGGATCCCAGAACGAACATCCCTGATCATCTTCAGAATTATTGCATGAGGCATTTTTAAGGCTCCATTTATAACCTCATTGAAAAAGACGGCATTTGTGAAATCGCAGGACTCCCTGGGTAATACATTGCGAAGTAAGCCTTCGATTCTGGGACTGAATCCCATCCCGGAGACATGTCAGAAATCAGACGCTTCTGCCTTCGATAGGAGAACGCTGACGTTGTACACTCTCCGGAGAGCTGCTTAGCAGAACCACAGAGGGATGGCTCATCCCACAACACACATTAATGACATTTAGAGGGATTTAAGTATTTGTTCACAGGATACAACAGTTTGCATAAGGAAACGGCATCTTTTGCTGCCAGCGTGGATCGGGGGCAGCGCGGTGGCGCAGCGGTAAAGTTGATGCCTTACAGCGCTCACAGCACCAGAGACCCGGGTTCGATCCCGACTACAGGTGCTGTCTGTACGAAGGTTGTACGTTCTCCCCGCCACCGCATGGGTTTTCGCCGAGATCTTTGGTTTCCTCCCACACTGAAAAGGTTTGTAGATTAATTGGCTTGGTATGAACTGTAACTTGTCCCTAGTGTGTATAGAATTAGTGTTAATGTGCGGGGATCGCTAGTCGGTGGGGACTAGGTGGGCCGAAGGGCCAGTTCCCGCGCTGTATCTAACTAAACGAGGAAATGTCAACTGCTTTCCTTCTCTCTCCATCCCTCCGCATCCTGCTTCTCCGACTAGTTTCACTGTCCTCCTGAAGTTGGCATGCATCGTTGTCACCTTCCCCATAGCTAACAATGAACCAGTCTACATTTTCCTTGAGCTTCGTCTCCTTTGATCTCTCGTTTTCACACCTTCCCCTTCCATATCCCTATGTCTCCCTCTCCCCTGACTCTTAGCCTGAAGAAGTCTGCATTGACAGTGTCTGCTTCGACCATGCTTGTCTCTGAGTCAAGAGTGAGAGTGAAAATCCTGCAAATGACTATTTCTCTCATGGTTCTACTCCTTCGTGTTTTAATTATTCATTTCCAACTTCTTCTCCTTTGCTGGAAGTGCGCATTCTGTTAGTTTGACGTCAGTTTGTACAAGGCATCGGTGAGACCAATTCTGGAGTATGCTGTACAATTTTAGTCGCCTAATTATAGGAAGGATGTCAAGAAAATAGAGAGACTGCAGAGGAGATTTACTAGAATGTTGCCTGGGTTCCAGCAACTAAGCTACAGAGAAAGGTTGAACAAGTTAGGTCTTTATTCTTTGGAGAGCAGAAGGTTAAGGGGGGACTTGATTGAGGTCTTTAAAATGATGAAAGGGATAGACAGAGTTGACGTGGATAAGCTTTTCCCATCGAGGGTAGGGAAGATTCAAACAGGAGGGCATGACATGAGAATTAAGGGACAGAAGTTTAGGGGTAACATGAGGGGGAACTTCTTTACTCAGAGAGTGATGGCTGTGCGGAATGAGCTTCCAGCAGAAGTGGTGGAAGCAGGATCGATTTTAACATTTAAAAGTAAAGTGGATGGATATATGGACGGGAAGGGAATGGAGGGGTATGGCCTGAGTGCAGGTAGATGGGACTAGGGGAAAATAAATGGTCGGCACGGACTGGAAGGGCCGAGAAGGCCTGTTTCCGCGCTGTAATTGTTATATGGTTATATGGTTATATTCTCAGAGGGTGATTCCCCAAGAACCAGGGGTAGAGTTGCTGCCTTACAGCGCCAGAGACCCGGGTTTAATCCTGACTACGGGTGCTGTCGGTATGTTCTCCCTGTGGCCGAGTGGGTTTTCTCCGGCTGCTCCGGTTCCCCCCACATTCCAACTGCGTGCAGGTTTGTAGGTTAATTGGCTTCTGTAACTGTTTCCAGTGTGTGGGATATAATAGTGTATCTGTGATCACTGGTCGGTGCAGACTCGGTGGGCCGAAGGGCCTGTTTCCACACTGCATCTCTAAACTAAACTAATAATATTAATACTAATATTTACAAGAAACAGTTAATATTAATAGTATTTGAGTTTAATTTATTCTCATGTTTACCGAGGTACAGTTGCGTGCTAATCAGCCAGCGTAACAACAATAAGTGATTACACTCGAGCCATCCACAGTGTACAGGTACACGATAAAGGGAATAACATGAATAACATTTAGTGCAAGATAAAGTCCAATTAAATATAGTCCAAGGGCCTACAATGAGGTAGATTGTAGTTCAGTCTGAAGAAGGGTCTCGACCCGAAACATCACCTATTCCTTCGCTCCATAGATGTTGCCTCACCCGCTGAGTTACACCAGCATCTTTGTCTACTTCGATTTTTCCTAGCATCTGCAGTTCTTTCTTAGACAATAGATTGTAGTTCTGCACTCGAGTTGTTGGTAGGATGGTTCAGTTGCCTGATAACAGCCGGGAAGAAACTGTCCCCGAATCTGGGGGGGGGGGGGGGGGGGGGGGGTGAGTTTTTACGCTTCTGTACCTTTCGCTGAATGGGAGAGGGGAGCAGAGGGAGCAGTCCTCGATTACGCTGCCGAGGCAGCGTGGGTGTGAGGTAGCACTGTGCAACAAGGGATTATTGCTTGTACTTAAACCGGAATGAGAGGCAGGGGCCTAAAGTTATTGGCAAAGAACCGGAGGGTAGATGAGGCTTGTTTAAAAATGTCAATGAGATTCCCCGTCAGAAGTCAATGAAGAACATCATCACGTCAAGCACATGTCAAGTACATGTCAAGTACATGTCAAGTACATGTCAAGTACATGTCAATTACATGTTTTCTCGGTCTCTCATGATCGAGGTTGACAAGTTTCTATTCCAGTTATGTGAAGTGGATTGGACGGGTTTGGAGAGGTATGGACCAAACGCAGGCAGGTGGGACTAGTGTAGCTGGGAGATGTTGGCCAATGTGGGCAAGTTGGGCCAAAGGGCCTGTTTCCACAATGTATCACTCTGTGACCTTATGACTCTATAACTTGGGCAATGGGGTTTTTGATTGCTATGGCTCTGCCCACAACTGAATGATATGGTATGCAATGGCACTTTATTTGTCACATGTACCGAGGTGCAGTGAAATTCATCTTTGTATACAGTTCAGTGCAAGTACCACGATACATAAGCACTTCGATACATATTAGACAAGCATCTCAGATACAGCACAAGTGTGCAGCAGTAGTACTCTGAGACAGTGTACAGGGTCGCCAGTTTGGCACCATTTTCATGTCCCAGTTGTTGTAAGTGCAGTTAGACAGGTACAGGGATAGGACAGGTTTGGAGGGATGTGGACCAATGTGGGGGCAGGTGCGACTAGTGTAGTTGGGACATGTTGCCTGATGTGGGCAAGTTGGGCCAAAGGGCCTGTTTCCACACTGTATCATTCTATGACTCTTCTCTTCTTGTGAATGAAACATAAACCAAATGAATAGTTAGATCTCAAGCCCGGGTGTTGAGCAGCCAGGTTGTTGTCTCTGTTGGCATCAATGTCTGCCAGGCCCTGAGCTCCATTTGGTGGGTGGTAGAGCGGGCACCCAGAGATGACATGGTTGGCTGTGTGTTGTTCTGCTCCGCATTCACAGGCTGGGCTCTGGCGGAGTCCCCTTCTCCACACGCTGGCATTGAGACGCCCAACTCCAGTACCAAGTCTGTTGAGCTTCACACACGCTCCTCTGGGAGATCAGATCCTGGACAGCTTTTATCTGGTGAAGAGATGTAGCTGTGTAATGGAGATGAGGTTGCCTTCCACTCCTTGGTGACTATGATTCTATGACTAAGTGACTAATGAGGGCAGTATGGAAACCACAGACCTTTTCACATAAAGGAAGGAGTGGGGCGGATAGGTTTGTTACATGGTGTACTCCTTCTGCCAATTTACACTGTAATTCTGCATGCTCTCAACGCATGGACAGTTTTCAACGTTCTGAATGCCATTCAGGATACTCCTCCTCCCCCCATTTTGAGTGCGTCACGGGACAAAGATTCTCAAGAGCCCGTGAAGATGCTGGATTTTTTCCAAGAGGGCTTGGAGCGCACCATTGACTCTTTTCCTCGGTCCACCTGCAGTCTCTTCCTGTGGAGGAGCTCAGAACATTTATGTGTAGGAAGGAACCGCAGATGCTGGTTTACACCGAAGATAGACACAAGATGCTGGAGTAACTCAGCGGGACAGGCAGCAATCTCTGGAGAGAAGGGAAGGATGGCGTTTTGGGTTGAGACCATTCTTCAGGTGTGAAGAAGAGTCTCGACCCGAAACATCACCCATTCCTTCTCTCCGAAGATGCTGCCTTGCCCCGTTGAGTTCCGTTGACTTGGAGGCCAATTCACTGGATTTTTTCAAGAGAAAGTTAGACAGAGCTCTTAGGCCTAATGGAACCAAAGGATATGGGGAGAAAACAGGAAAGGGGTACGGTTTTAATGATCAGTCGTGATCATATTGAATGGCGGTGCTGGCTTGAAGGGCCGAATGGTCTGCACTTATTTTCTATATTTCTAAGTTACTCCAGCATTTTGTTTCTATCTCAGAAAATCAATGTTGTGAGACTGGTGGCCAGATGTGAATGCTGTGACCAAATCAATGTGGCAATGTGTGTGGGGGTGTGGGAGACAGTTCACTAAACACACATTCTGGATGTGTGAGCAATTCAGAGGTTAGTTGAAAGGTTACCTGGAGGAACCCCATGCAGTCACAGGTGGGCAAACTCCACACAGACAGCATCAGAGGTCGGAATTGATTCTAGACCACTGGAGCAGTTTAGCTTTGAGATACAGCGCGGAAAAATGCCCTTCGGCATGCCGAGTCTGCACCGACCAGCGATCCCCGCACACTAATATTATCCGACACACTCTGGGGACAATTTACATTTACACCAAGCCGCAAACCAGTACAAGCCAATTATCGTACAGAACTGTACAACTTTGGAGTGTGGGAGGAAACCGAAGATCTCGGTGAAAACCCACGGGGAGAACGTACAAACTCCGTACAGAGGGCACCCGTAGTCAGGATCGAACCTGGGCCTCTGGCGATGTAAGGCAGCAACTCGACCGCCGCGCCACCGCGCCACCGTTCTACCAGCAATCACGCGTGGTCTTTCTGCTGACTGGTTATCACGCGACAAAAGCTCTTCACTGTACCTCGGTAGACGTGACAATAAACTAAGCCGGACTCAACCGCGCGGTTGTGCTGCCCGGAATAGTTTTCCATCAGTTCCGAAGATCCTGTGGGAAATTTGATGCGGTTGGGATTCATCAAACCTTATGACTTTGCACAAACGAAGAACGGTTTCATCCTTGATTAATTTTGAAGATTGTTTGATCTTTCCTGGTTTATTAATTACCTCTCCAAGCAAGTCCATGTCCTTAAATATTTTTAACATCTTAGCTGGCAAGCCAAACAAGTCGTAATTAAAAAAAATAATGGGTTTATATATTGGGCAGACTTTACCGATCAATATTTACCACACACCACTAACCATAAAGAATGTAATGTCATGAACGTTATTTAAATATCCTGGTACACGCAAAATGATTTTATTCTCTGGCACAGGAGTACATAGCACAACATCAGCCGAGCATGAAACAATTTAATTTTGCTGAGTTTCGATAAAGTACGTCCACAGGTCTCACAATCTTTTTGACCATTTTATAGTGAGAGGCACGCTTTGCCTAGTTTGATACGATACCATATGTTAGAACTTTATTTACCCTGTCAAGGCCAATATTTCTAAGGCAGAGGTAGCTAGATAGATTCTTGATTAGTACGGGTGTCAGAGGTTATGGGGGTGAAGGCAGGAGAATGGGGTTAGGAGGGAGAGATAGATCAGCCACGATTGAATGGCGGAGTAGACTTAATGGGCCAAATGGCCTAATTCTACTCCTATCCTTTATGACCTTATGACCTTATTACCCTATGACCTTATAAGGGAAATTGGTCTTTCAACAGTCATATAACACAACAAGATACATGAAACATGAAATTAAGGTGATGAGTGAAAAGTCCAGGATTTTGGATGTTCAAAGAGGGGGAGGGGTCAGTCAGCCTACCCCACGACAGAAGGGGGGGGGGGGGGGGGATCGTCCAGTTTGATAGCCACAGGGAAAAAGGATCTTCTGTGGCGTTCTGTGCTGCATCTTAGTAGAACCAGTCTTTTCCTGAAGGCTCCCCTGCCCTTGTATCTATCCCTGTAAGCTTTCCAAAATATACAAAGCTTTGCACTTTTAGGGCCTACTTGTTATCTGCTAGTTGTTGTGTAGCATTGAAGGTCACAGAAACAGACTGATTAGGTCTTTGCACAAGGGAGAGAAGTCATTGACAAACATCGCCGATGAGAAACGTAGACAAGGTCAATATAGTCTCATTTATTGTCATGTGTGCTGAGGTACAGTGAAAGGCTTTTATTGTGTGCTGTCCAGTCAGTGTAAACACAATACATGATTACAATCGAGCCATTTACGGTGGATAGATACATGATAAGGGAATAACATTCAGTGCAAGGTAAAGCCAGGAATAATCCATTCCGTTTAACAGAGAAGGTAAGAACCTCCAAGAAGGTTTAGGTTTAGGTTGAGGTGTAGATTTATTATTGTCACATGTACCGAGGTACAGTGAAAAGCTTTGTTAACGTGCTACCCAATCAGACAATATACACAAACACAATCAAGCCAGGTTCAAGTACAATAGTCTCGACCCGAAACGTCGCCTATCTCCTTCGCTCCTTAGATGCTGCTGCACCCGCTGAGTTTCTCCAGCCTTTTGTGTACCTTCAAGTAGAATAGGCAGAGTGAAGACAGAGATACAGAGTGTTTATATAATTATCAGCAGGGATTAAAATAAATATTATTTTACGGCATGGTCGTGCAGCGGTAGAGTTGCTGCCTTACACCAAATGCAGTGCCGGACATCCAGGTTCGATCCTGACTACGGGTGCTGTCTGTACGGAGTTTGTACGTTCTCCCCGTGACCTGTGTGGGCTTTATCCGAGATCTTCGGTTTCCTCCCACACTCCAAAGACGTACTGGTGTGTAGCTTAATAGGTAAACATTGTCCCTAGTGGGCATAGGGCGGGGATCGCTGGTCGGCGCGGACCCGGTGGGCCGAAGAGCCTGTTTCCACGAGATCTTCCTCCCACACTCCAAAGGCGTAAGGGTTTGTAGGTTAATCGGCTTGGTGCAAATGTAAAATAGTCCCTCGTGTGTCTGTCGGATAATTCTAGTGTATGGGGCAATCGCTGGTCGGCACGGGCTCGGTGGGCCGAGGGGCCTGTTTCCTGCACTGTATCTCTGAACTAAAGCACGATCATATTATCTCATTCTCTCTCTGGGACTAATTTGAACTGGTGAAGTTGATGCTGAAAAGGTCTCTTCATAAACAGATTAGTGGTTTTGAAACTGATCTCCTTGAACAAGTCGATGATACATAACACTGGCCTTAGTTGCCCAGGTCATTCATATTAAACTGGCCACCACTTCCATTAAAGCAAAAAGGTATCCTCATGTAATCAGATACTCTCCGTCATATTATATCTCCCTTGTCGGTAACATTAACCAAACGTTTAGCTGCGGTGTTCCTGTGAAAACACATTGCTTGGCACGGTACTCTCGGTTTCATCAGCAAGGTCTCACTGGGGAAAGGAAAAATAAATAGCTAAAATCTCTCCTGGCCTAACATGGAAACATAGAAGGTTACACAAAAAGCTGGAGAAACTCAGCGGGTGCAGCAGCATCTAAGGAGCGAAGGAGATAGGCGACGTTTCAGGTCGAGACCCTTCTTCAGACTGGTCAGGGATCAGGGAAACGAGAGATATAGACGGTGATGTGGAGAGATAAAGAACAATGAATGAAAGATATGCAAAAAAGTATTGATGATAAAGGAAACATAGAAAATAGGTGCAGGAGTAGGCCATTCGGCCCTTCGAGCCTGCACCGCCATTCAATATGATCATGGCTGATCATCCAACTCAGTATCCTGTACCCGCCTTCTCTCCATACCCCCTGATCCCTTTAGCCCCAAGGGCCACATCTAACTCCCTCTTAAATATAGCCAACTACCTTCTGTGGCAGGGAATTCCACAGGTTCACCACTCTCTGTGTGAAAAATGATTTTCCCATCTCGGTCCTAAAAGACTTCCCCCGAACAGTGAAACACATGAAAATATAGCTCGCAAATAAAGAAAGAAGTACAGAAAGTTAGGAGGGGCGTAGATGGGTTAGATAGTCACGACATTTTTTGCAGGGTGCAAATGTCAAAGGCTCGAGGTCCTCGCTTTGTCGGTGAGAGGGACACAGTTTTAAGGAGATGTGCAGGACAGGTTTATTTACACAAAGGGTGGTGGGCATCTGGAACTTGCTGCCTGCGGCGGTGGTTGTCGGAGAGCTACTTGGCTGGGGTGGGGGGGGGGGGGGGGTGTGGAGAATGATGGGGGGGATCCTGAGTGGGAGGCTGCTGAGAACGAAGGGGTACATTTGACTGTACCTATAGTAACGCTGTGTCACCATATCACTGTAGCATGTAAAATAACCCTAGTGAGACCACACCTGGAATATTGTGTGCAGTTTTAGTCCCCTAATTTGAGGAAGGACTTTCTTGCTATTGAGGGAGTGCAGCGTAGAGAGAATGGAGCGGCTGGGCTTGTACACTCTGGCGTTTAGAAGGATGAGAGGTTATCTTATTGAAACATATAAGATTATTAAGGGTTTGGACACGATTGAGGCAGGAAACATGTTCCCGATGTTGGGGGAGTCCAGAACCAGGGGCCACAGTTTAAGAATAAGGGGTAAGGCATTTAGAATGGAGACGAGGAAACACTTTTTCACACAGAGAGTTGTGAGTGTGGAATTCTCTGCCTCAGAGGGTGATGGAGGCCGGTTCTCTGGATGCTTTCAAGAGAGAGCTAGATAGGGCTCTTAAAGATAGTGGAGTCAAGGGGATATGGGGAGAAGGTAGGAATTGGGGATGATCAGCCATCATCACATTGAATGGCGGTGCTGGCTCGCAGGGCCGAATGGCCTACTCCTGGTCTATTGTCC
Source organism: Raja brachyura (assembly GCA_963514005.1). Next base: position 32,606,030 of record OY740807.1, on the reverse strand, counting down.
ATTGACCCGCCGGGGGGGGGGAGGGGGGGGGGGGGGGGGGAGAGGGAGAAGGGTGGTGTGAGGGTGGGGTTATGAGGAGTATGCTGCCACGTGCAGCGGCAGGCAGCAGATAGGACCGTTCGGTGAACATTTGCAACTTTGCCAGCGCCAACACTTGGTGACACTGGCGTATTGCTACATGGCTTTACGGGGTTGTACGCAAAGCAAACACACTTCACTGTATCCATAGTGACACTGTATCACTGTATCACTGTAGCATGTGATCCAGTGGTGTAGCATCAGTTCTAGATTGATGAAGGAATATTGGTACATCAATAAAGTTTCTCATCATGTCCTGAGTTCTGACCTCCAGCTTTTTGTAAAGCTATTTATGAGCTCAAACTACTTCTGTTGACTCTTATCTCATACTATACCTTATTATTTTATTTATTTTCATATTTTTTATTTCATATTTTTAATTTTCATTCTTAAACTATTATAGTTTATTATTGTCTTTTTTATTTCTCCTACCCCCTGATTTGCCATTAACGCTCATTTTCAGATGGGAGCGGACTTTGTATCAGCCCTCTGGACTTCCCTTCCCTCCCACCACTGTATGGTATTATAAGTTGATGGCTTGTCTTCTTTTAAAACATGGTGCAAATAAATAAACATAAACATAAACATGACAACAATTATTGAATCAAATTGGTAGAGGAGGAGACAATAGTGGCATTTAAGAGGCATTCGGATAGGTGCATGGATATGCGGGGAGTGGAGGGATATGGATCACATGCAGGCCAGGTGGAAGGGATTAGTTTAACGCTGCAACATGGACATTGTGGGCCGAATGGCCTGTTCTCGTGCCATACTGGTCTATGTGATCTAAAGGGGTTGGACGAAAGTGTGAATGAATGCGAACAAGTGTGACTTATTCCACGCTGTGCTTCCACAAAGTGTTAATTAGAGTTTGTACGTTCTCCCCGTGATTTTTCCTCAGAGATCTTCAGTTTCCTCCCACACTCCAAAGATGTGCAGGTTAATTGGCTTGGTAAATGTAAAAATTGTCCCTAGTGGCTGTAGGATAGTGTGGGCTACAGTGCCAGCGACCTGGGTTCGATCGTGACTATGGTGCTTGTTTATACAGAGTTTGTACGTTCTCCCCGTGACCTGCGTGGTTTTATCTCCGAGATCTTCGGTTTCCTCCCACACTCCAGGTGTGTAGGTTAATTGGCTTGGTAAATGTAAAAAATGTTTAAAAACTCGTGGGTGTAGGATAGTGTTAATGTTCGGGGATCGCTGGTCGGCGCGGACCCGGTGGGCCGAAGGGCCTCTTTCCCTGCTGTATATCTAAACTAAACTAAACCTGTGAGGATCGCTGGTCGGCGCGGGCTCGTTGGTGTCGAGAGGCGGTATCCCTAAAATGAAAACCTGAACTAGCGTTTACAATCTTACAACTAGGCTTTTCAGAACAGGGACATACCACTGCCAGTAAATCTGCTAATAGCCCGCTAACATCTATTCGGTAAATGAAACCACCAACTTGCAGTTCTGCCGTGCATAATCTCTCACTTCACAATGTTGTAACACGGTCTACAAGCCCCATTCTAAGAAGTGACAGATAAAAGCCTTTGCGGAGGCACATGTTTAAACGACTCACAGTGATCAATGGAACTCTTGTTCTGCAGCTGACACCCGACATGATATCTTGGCGCATGCTAAAGCTGCTCTGATTCTCTTCCTGAAAGCTGAGGGAGGTTCTGACAGATGATTTATGTCGGGTGGCACAGAGTTACTCCACCATTCCCTCTCTACACCACCCTCCTCCCTCCCCCCCCCCCTCCCCCCCCTTAACATTTGACAACCTAAATAACATGATCATTGTTATTATTTAACATTTGGGCGGCACGGTGGCGCAGCGGTAGAGTTGCTGCCTTACAACGCCAGAGACCCGGGTTCGATCCCGACCACGGGTGCTGTCTGTACGGAGTTTGCACGTTCTCCCCGTGACTTGCGTGGGTTTTCTCCAGGTGCTCCGGTTTCCTCCCACGCTCCAAAGACATACAGGTTTGTAGGCTAAGTGTTATAGAAGGAACTGCAGATGCTGGAGAATCGAGGGTTACACAAAAGGCTGGAGAAACTCAGCGGCTGCAGCAGCATCTAAGGAGTGAAGGAGACAGGCGACGTTTCGGGTCGAGACCCTTCTTCAGACTGGTCTCGTGACAGATAAATGCCTTTACTGAGGCCTTTACTGATCCCCGAACATCAGACAGTTAGTGTGGAAACAGGCCCTTCGGCCCAGCGAGTCTGCACTGACCAACAATCCCCCGTACACTAGCGCTACCCTACACACACTAGGGACAATTTACAATCCTTACCGAAGCCAATTAGCCTACAAACCTGGGGTCAAAACTGGTCTGAAGAAGGGTCTCGACCCGAAACGTCGCCTATCTCCTTCGCTCCTTAGATGCTGCTGCACCCGCTGACTTTCTCCAGCCTTTTGTGTACCCCAGGTTTGTGGGCTAATTGGCTTTGGTAAAGATTATAAATTGTCCCTAGTGTGTGTAGGGTAGCGCTAGTGTACGGGGGATCGTTGGTTAGTGCGGACTCGCTGGGCCGAAGGGCCTGTTTCCACACTAACTCCAAAGTCTAAAGTAAAAAGAAACAACTTCAAGTTGGGGCATAGTTAGCAATGGAATCAGGAGGGATGTGGGCATCCTACTCATAAAATCATTAAGCAGCGACTATGTTTGTGTCATATATATTAGATAAAGGACAGCATTAGTGTACGGGGCGATCGCTGGTCGGTGCGGACTCGGTGGGCCGAAGGGCCTGTTTTTCCATGCTGTGTCTCTAAACTAAACTGAAGGTGGACTGGGTTCACGTTGCAGTTGGTTCTCCTATTGAAGTGATCATGGATCTGACGGACCCGTTGTGTTGGAGATGTGAGCGCTATTTCTGTCTCGCTGGGTGGCCTGAACGCTTAGACGTTCCCCGGTGCGATCATGCAGTCTGGTGCAAGAGAACTGTGGCTGGTGTGACACAGGGAACTACTCCCCAGGATCTACCTCTGGTCACACTCTATCTGTTGTTTCCTTTCTGTTCAACGTTCAACGTAGGCGGGCTTCCTACTTATTTAACGGCGCCACCATTTTTACCGCCACTTCGTCAGGTTCACAGCCCCGGCCTGGCCAAGCGTGACCGTGGTGTCCTCCGCCACTGCTCCACCACCGTACTCGGGAGCGGAGCCCGGTCCAGCCGAGCCCCAGGCTGCTGCAGGGCCTCCAGTGGCCCACTCTCCCATCGGGGCCGTGCACTCCCTCCCACAGCCGGTCTGCTCACCGGCCCTCCGGCCCTCTCCGTGACACGGTTCCACCGTACACGGTGGGTGAGTTAGAGTCATGGTCATAAAGTGATACGGCTTGCAAACAGGCCCTTCAGCCCAACTTGCGCACGCCGGGCAACATTTCCCATCTAGACTAGTCCCACCTGCCTGCATTTGGTTTTGTTCCCTCCAAACCTGTCCTACCCATGTACCTGTCTAACTGCTTCTTAAACGTTGGGATAAGTCCCAGCCTCAACTACCTCCTCAACTACCTGCATACACCCACCACCCTTTGTGTGAAAAAGTTACCCCTCAGATTCCTATTAAACCTTTTCCCCTTCACCTTAAACCATGTCCTCCAAGTGCTCGCTGAACTGAAGAGGCAGTTGAGTCCATCGCTCTGATGAATCTCAAGCCACACTTCCCATAAATTCATAAGTTCTAGGAGCAGAATTAGGCCTTCTGGCCCACCAAGTCTTCAGGCTCTAGATACAATCGATGATGATGACAGGAATCCAACACGGACAGGAAATGTCAGGTCCATCTAGTCTACTCCCCCATTTAGTCGTGACTGATCTATCCTTCCCTCTCGACCCCATTCTCCTGCCTTCTCCCCATAACTCCTGACTCCCGCGCTAATCAAGAATCTGTCAATCTCCGCCTTAATAATATCAGTTGAGCTGGCCTCCACCGCCGTCTGTGGCAATGAATTCACACACTTATCTGTTTGGTAGTCAACGCCTACTATGTTCTGTTGTGCTGAAGCAAAGCAAGAATTTCATTGTACTGTCAGGGACACACGACAATAAAACTCTCTTGACTCTTGAGATTCACCACCCTCTGACTAAAGAAATTCCTTCTCATCTCCTTTTATTCTGAGAATATAGCCTCTGGTCCTAGACTCTTCCATTAGTGGGAGCATCCTCTCCACATTCATGTACAAACTCAGTCCAGACAAGCACCCGGAGTCAGGATCGAACCCGGGTCCCCGGGGCTGCAAGGCAGTAACTCTACCGCTGCGCCACCGTGCCGCCCCTGAAGTGGGAAGATTTCTGTGCCGATTAATGTGAAATTCATAAATGTGTATCATTTTAACACGGCAAAGCTGAATAGAGCGAATTGAATCCACTAATTTTTGTGAAGAGACTCGGAATTTATTAGGAGTAACATCCAATAAATCGGCGAAGGCAAATGTTTTTTATGGAACGTGTTGCAATGTCAGACTGAGTTGTCTGCCTTCGCAGTTAAAGACCTGCGGAGGCAAGGCGACAAGCTGAGAGCCACGATCAGACAGCCACTGTGGAAGTCCCACACTCTGAAAGCTGTGACTGGATCGACTAAAGATCATGTAAGCACAACTCTACAAATCCAATTAATCCCCATTTATTATTCCTTAGCAACCTGCTGTTAATAATTCCCCACAGGGAGGCCAAAGTTATTAACTGAGGCCTCAATCTTTGGACTTTAAAGGGCCTATTAACACACTGATGCAGTGCCTTAATGTGTGAACGTTGAAATTTCGATATAAATACATTTACTTTCGCCTGTTTTTTTTATTGCACTCTGCACGGTTCCATTTCCAAAGCACTCAGAATCCATTTTGAGATTGAAACATGCAGGAGGGAACCCGCAGATGCTGGTTTAAACCGAAGATAGGCACAAAAGGCTGGAGTAACTCAGCACCGGTCAGGCAGAATCTCTGGGGAGAAGGAACGAGTGACGCTTCGGGTCGAGGCCCTTCTTCAGACTGATGTCAGGGGAGGGGTCGGGGCATAGAAAGAATGTGGTCGGAGATAGTGAGACTAGTGGGAGAACTGGGAAGGGGAAGGTGCTGGAGAGAGAATCTGTGGATGTTCCGAGTCGAGACTGAGATCAGGGGAGAGGGGAACTAGAGCAAGGGTTCCCAACCTGGGGTAAATTTATCCCCAGGGTAAATTTCTCCTACCCAGAGGGTAAAATTGTTGATGCTGGATAGCTGTACATATTTTTTCTCATTGACTGACTGTGTTTGGTTCCGGTATCTGTTGAGCATTAGTTGTTCACAAATAAGTGAAATAAAATTGTTATGTGCTATTAAAGTGGCCAGGGGTAAACGGGATGAAAAGGGTTGGGAATCCCAGAGCTGGAGGTACGGAAAGATACAGAACAAATCGGAGCCAGCACCGATGACAAGGGTTTGAAGAAGGATTTTGACCTTTCTGTACCATTTCATACCTCTAGTTTCCCTCTCCCCTGACTCTCAGTCTGAAGAAGGGTCTCGACCCAAAACGCGACCTATTTAATTTCTCCAGAGATGCTGCCGGACCAGCTTTTTGTGTCCATCTTCAGTTTAACCATATAACCATATAACAATTACAGCACGGAAACAGGCCATCTCGGCCCTTCAAGTCCATGCCGAACAACTTTTTTCCCTTAGTCCCACCTGCCTGCACTCATACCATAACCCTCCATACTCTTCTCCTCCATATGCCTATCCAATTTATTTTTAAATGATACCAACGAACCTGCCGCCACCACTTCCACTGGAAGCTCATTCCACACCGCTACCACTCTCTGAGTAAAGAAGTTCCCCCTCATGTTACCCCTAAACCTCTGTCCCTTAATTCTAAAGTCTAGTCCTCTTGTTTGAATCTTCCCTATTCTCATAAGGAAAAGCTTGTCCACATCAACTCTGTCTATCCCTCTCATCATTTTAAAGACCTCTTTCAAGTCCCCCCTTAAACTTCTGCGCTCCAGAGAATAAAGACCTAACTTATTCAACCTATCGCTGTAACTTAGCTGTTGAAACCCAGGCAACATTCTAGTAAATCTCCTCTGTACCCTCTCTATTTTGTTGACAGTTTAACCCAGCATCTGCAGTTCCTTCCTACACATTAAAAAACCTATCGCCATTTTGCCAGACACATTAACACTATTTCCCTGTCTGACCAACTGACCAGTTTCCATCAATTTGTTTTAATTTCAGATTTCTAACATCTGTAATCTTTCTTACAATTAATTACAGATGTGATTAAACGCTGAGCCTTTCCATCAATTTGTTTTTATTTCAGATTTCAAGCATCTGTATCTGTTCTTTTAATTTTCTTTAAAATGCCTAATCACTGACAAATGTGCTCAGGGGAAAACAAAGAGCAAAACAGGCAGAACTACAAAGTGTTGGATCGCAGAGAGATGATGCCTGGCATTAAAAACTGCAGAACCATTATAGATCAGCAGCGTGGATTTGCAAATTGCTGGAAATACCTAAGACAATCTTGGTGAAGGACAATTTTTGGCAGGCATGGTACCACTAGGATAATTAATGCCAAATGTCCCTTTAATGCATTTCCAAATTAAGGGAATTGCATTAAAGGGGCGGCACGGTGGCACAGCGGTAGAGTTGCTGCCTTACAGCGCCAGAGACCCAGGTTCGATCCTGACTACAGGTGCTGTCTGTACGGAGTTTGTACGCTCTCCCCGTGACCGTGTTGGCTTTCCGGTTTCTTCCCACACTCAAGATGTACAGGTTTGTCAGTTAATTTGGCGTTGGTAAAAATTGTAAATTATCCCTGGTGTATAGGATAGTGCCAGTGTGCGCGGATTGCTGGTCGGTGCGGATTACTCGGTGGGCCGAAGGGCCTGTTTCCGCGCTGTGTCTCTGAACTAAACTAAATTTGCTCTCTCAGTTATTTTGTACTTTCTCTGTGTAACCTCGAAGAATTGTCTTTAAGCTGGGACGAGTGCAAGGATGATTTATATTGAAATGCAACCAGACTTCGAGGGTCTGAGCTATTGGGACAGATTGGGCAAACTAGGACTTTATTTCTTGGAGCACAGGCGGTTAAGGGGGTGTTGATATAGGGGTGTCTAAAATCATGAGAGGAATTGATAGCATGAATGCACAGAGTCTTACACGGAGTAGCGGAATCAGGAACCAAAAGACTAATAATGGGCCTGTCCCACTTACGCGACTTTTTCGGCAACTTGCCGGCACCTGTCATAGGTCGTTGCAGGTGGCAGAAAATTTTCAACATGTTGAAAATCCAGCGGGCGACCAGAACAAGGTACGACACTTTGGGCGACTACGCACGGCCATGCAGGCATCACCCCGCGACATGTCGCCTGCATGGTCGTGAGTCGTCTCCTCAGTCGCCCAACGAGTCGTAGTGTCTTTCTGGTCGCCGCTGAATTTTCAGCACGTCAAAGTCACGTATGTGAGACAGGCCCAAGAGGTTTAAGGTGAGAGGGGAAGGATTTAATAGGAACCTGAGGGGCAAGTTTTTCACTCAGAGGGTGTTGGACACACTGATCTGTTCTGTATTCATGCCGTCTATATTCTGTTGTGCTGAAGCAAAGCAAGAATTTCATTGTCCTATCTGGGACACATGACAATAAACTCTCTTGACTTGACTTGACTTGGCATGTGGAAAAAGCTGCCGGAGGAAGAGGTTGAGGCAGGTACTATCACGACATTTAAAAGACACTTGACTGGGCACAGGGATAGGAAAGATTCAGAGGGGCATCTTGATCGTCAGGTACGAGTAGGGTCAAAGGGTCTGTTTTGTGCCGCATGACACGATGACTCTAATTCCTCAAGGGCCTTGTTATAGTTTCAGGTCCGACCAATATATTAAATGAAATTCAGCTTCAGGTCCCTCAGCAGTTGTAACATTCATCACCACGCAATTTCCAAGCCATGCAATGGTGTCATTCAGGAACTGCAAAAACTAAACTCTGTGAACTGGCTTAGATAGTCCTACATTTACCATAGAACCTAACACAAGAACAGGCCCTTTGGGCCACAATGTCTGTGCTGAACATTATGAAAGGGATACAAGGATGCAATGAGTGGAACTCCTAGGACAACTAAGGTGGTGAAGAGGGAGAGAGTGGTGTGGGGCGGGGGGGGGGGGGGGGGGGGGGGGGTTAATGCAGAAGTTCATAAGGTCATGTGATAGAGGTAGAATAAGGCTACTCGGCCCATCAAGTCTACTCTGACATTCAATCATGGCTGATCTATCTCTCCCTCCTAGCCCCATTCTCCTGCCTTCTCCCCATAACCCCAGACACCCGTACTAATCAAGAATCTATCTACCTCTGCCTTAAAAATATCCACTGACTTGGCCTCCACAGCTGTCTGCGGCAATGAATTCCACAGATTCACCACCCTCTGACCAGAGAAATTTCTCCCCATCTTCTTTGATTCCCTTTGATTCTGAGGCTATGACCTCCAGACTCCTGGACTCTCTCACTGGTGGGAACATTATCTCCACATCCATTCTACTCGAGTTACTTGTAATTAGAGATATCATGGTTCACACTGCTGGGGTTGTAAGCTGGTCAAGCGCAATATGAGATGAAGTTCCTGCAATTCGTCTAATGTTCACACCAGGATCCAAAATTAGACGTGATATTCTATCACAGGGAGCGGTTAGCAGGTCAAGCAGAGGAGGGGATTCAACAAAGAGAGGGAGGTTGGAGAATAAAGGAGGAAAATATAACAGTTATACACTCAATTGTTTCTTGGGTGTTTTCTTTTGCATTATGGAATTCCCATCTTCCACTCTTGTCTTGTCCAGAACAAAATAATGTCAGGTAACCCCACAGTACAATGTTTGGAAGTTCTCAAGCTAAGGTCCAAGAAGCACAGTCTTTATGTGATGTCTTTGACTGAGATTTATGTTCATCAGTGATAGGAGCAGAATTACGCCATTCGGCCCATCAAGTCTACTCCGCCAATGGGAGTTTCCCTCTCAAACCCATTCTCCTGCCACCTCCCCATACTGCCTGACTCCCGTACTAATCAAGAATCTATCCCTCCTTGCCTTAAAAATATCAATTGACGTCCTCCACAGCCTTCTGTGGCAATGAATGCCACGGATTCGCCACCCTCTGACTAAAGAAATTCATCCTTCCTAAAGGAACGTCTTTTAATTCTGAGGATATGACCTCTGGTCCTAGACTCTCTGACTAGTGGAAACATCCTCTCCACATCCACTTTATCCGGGCCTTTCACTATTCGGTAAGTTTCAATGAGGCCCCCTCCCCTCCCTCATCCTGCTACACTCCAGCGAGCAAAGACCCAATGCCGTCAAACGCTCATGATAAGTTAGCCTAGATTTCAGTGCAGTTCCGTTCAGTTCACTGACCTTCAGTGCTCAGAATTACTTCTTCAACCAAACAGAAAGGCTGTCTCACCTCTGTTATGAGCATATATTTCTAAGCTTGTGCATCGAGAGACACAAATAGGCTTACTCTATGGGGGAAAAATACAGCTTTGGAACGCAGTAGCTTTCTTTAAAACAAGATATATGGTTGTAATATTCCTGGTTTGTGTTCAGGTGATTTAGGAATGCTCCACTTTTTCGCCCGACGTTTCCTGAGTTTTGATGAAAACTGTAATGTCAGTTCGGCTTTTAAATACAGAGTCCAGAAGCAATGATAGTCTGCAAATCACAGCAGTAATAAATGTCGCAGAGAGGTTTTTCTCTAAAGAGGAGGACACATTTCTGTTAGACAGCTCCGATGTCTGCCCAAGGCTTCTGGAAATCTGAGTATGGAATCTATTCAATGAACAAAGCCATGTTTTAGTTATTTGCTAATAAGTATTGCCCCTGGGATTGTTTTGAAGCCATCACAAAAATGACAATTTATTAAGTTTATTATTCTGCCCCACCAGCACATCGCCGGGAAGAGGTGCAGGCACTTTCAAATCTATTACACAATGGAATTGGTATAATGAAGAATGCTGTTGCTTGCTTCTCTTTGCTTCGCTGCGTGAATGAAGAACTTGCCTTCTCTTCAGGGCGCTAACGTGCAGTGTACCATCATGTATCCGTGTGGTTAAACGCCCAGACAATCACGCAAACCGACCTCCCTTCCACTGACTCCATTCACACCACGGCAAGGCCAGCAGCATCATCAAGGACGAGTCGTACCCTGGCCTCCCCCTCTTCTCCCCTCTCCCATCGGGCAAAAAGGTATAGAAGTGTGAAAACGCACATCCCCAGATTCAGGGGCAGTTTCATCCCGGCTGTTATCAGGCAACTGAACCATCCTACCAACAACTAGAAAGCGGTCTCCCTCACCGGAGACCCTCGCACAATCTTTGATTGGACTTTACTGGCTTTATCTTGCACTAAAAGCTATTCACATTATTTCCTTTATCATGTATCTGTACACAGTGGAGGGCTCGATTGTAATCATGTATTGTCTTTCCGCTGACTGGTTAGCACGCAACAAAAGCTTTTCACTGTACCTCGGAACAGTGCCAATAAACTCAACTCAAACTCAAACTGAAATCAAAAGAGTGATGGTTCATTTATGATCATGTTATCATATTAGCTGGCTTCCATTTACTCAAGTATTCAAACATTTTGGGTCACGCCATGAGTAAAAAGCAATGGGATCATGCATCACGACCCAGTTATATAAAAAATGAACTTCAGAGCCCGACTAGCTCAAGAAACACATCAGTAATTTAAATTACTGGCTTAGCCAAAGGATTTTTTGGCTTCAGATTTTCTGTCTTCCTTCCCACCCCTGTTTGGTTTAATTTAGTTTCGTGATACGGCGCAGAAACAGGCCCTTTGGCCCACCGAGTCCGCGCCAACCAGCGATCCCCGCACACTAACACTATCCTACACACCAGGGACAATTTTATTTCACATTTATAGCCAAGCCAATTAACCTACAAACCTGGATGTATTTGGAGTGTGGGAGGAAGCTGAAGATGGTGATTCCTGATCAAATATTATCCCCTTTAGTCTGGTTCAGGAAATCACTGAGGGATTCCAAACCCTTCTTTATTCGTATACAAAGTCCGCAGGGACGGCCTCAGACCTACTCACTCGAGCCCTCAGCCGCCTCGTGTAAACACAACAGAAAGAAACGACCAACTCGCCCAAACGAATTACATGCCCTTTTACACCCCTAAACGGAGGCGGGAACACTTAGGACACGAAAATACCATGGGAGGGCCATCCCCACATATCAAACACTTCTTACAGATAAAAGATCACATTAAGAGGCACTTACTTTGCTCACTTACAAACAATGTATACAAAAAAAACACTTAACACACATACCATGTATAAACACTAAATCCTTTAACCAATCGCAGACCTGGGTTTAGCGTCTGTTTAACATTAACCAGGCTTGGTGGCACCCAGGGCTTCCTTGCAACAGAAACAGTTGGGAGCTTCTTTACAAATCTGGACTTCTTCTTCTTCATGCGTATGGCGTGCACAGCCTAAAGTTGTACGACAACGTGTCCTGTTTGATCTTCTGTTTGTGCACGGCACGTTGATTGCATTCGTTGAAACAGGGTGGACCACGTGAAGGTTGCAATCTCCCACCCCAAATCTGGACTTGATGGCAACATTTAATTCCACGAGCCTCTTGCACCTGGTGTCCCTTTGTCACCTCAACAAAGCTCGACCTTTTTCACAGATCTGCATATCTACAAAGATCTCGTGCAGGTCAGGGGGAAGAACGTCCAAACTCCTCACAGACAGTGCCACTGTGCTGCCCAATGGTGTTGTTGTTCGTCCTTCGCAGTTGAAGAACACCATGACGTCAGTGATTTTGTTTGTGGATCAGGAGGTGACTGGTGAGGCCGATCCGGGCCCAAAAGGCTCGCCTGCATATGGGACACGGTTGGGCAGGCGTCGCAGTCGAAGCCGAAGTGGCTCGAGCCTTGCGCGCGGTGTGTTTCCGCTGAGCTTCTGCGGTTCGCTTCTTCTCAGCTGCACGCACGTGCTCCCGTGGTGATCTTTCTTCGCCCAGTTGGGCAGTATGGGTCCTGGTGTCATGACTTGCGCTTGACTTGGGTTAAAGTGAGGGAGAGTAGTGTAAATTGCCAGCCTCACTCTCTCGTCCCAGCCTACCTTGACCCAGTGGCAAGACGTAGTCAAGAAGGCTGGCGACACAAAGGTGTTATGCACCTAACTTCAGCTCTCACTGCTTCTTGCCTGGCTTCAGGGATGCTTAAATATCTTGGAGGCACTCACATGTTTGCCTCGGATGCTCACCATCCAAAATCACTGGAGTAGCACTGCATGGCTGCACTGTGAAGTCATCCCAGGACAGATGCCAACAATTTTACTCAAAATGCTTGTTTTCCATTTGGCTGCTCTCAGCAATTTTCACCAAATGTTGCCAGAAGATCCTTAAATCTGGCGATCCTTCACAACATTCTGCTCGGGTTAAATTCACAGGGAAATTTTTATTTAGCTTAAAGCGGGGAAACGAACACTTCGGCCCGACGAGTCCGCACCGACCAGCAACCTCCGCACATTAACACTATCTTGCACACGCTAGGAACAATTTACATTTATATCACGCCAATTAAAGGCCCTGTCCCACGTTCCCGAGTTACTCACAAACTCGGTAGAGTTTTCCCCTTGATTCGAACTCGGGGAATGTCGGGGAATACCGGCAGCGAGTCTATAGGAGGCCGTAGGAGTCCGTAGATGTTTCGTAGCGGCTCGTAAATGCCAGCCGTAGGAACTCAGGGCATCAGGTAAGTCAACACGTTGAAAGATGTCCACAAGTTTAAAAAATTGCCCCGAGTACCTACGAACGGCTATTACCGTAATTCCCCGAGTTCGAATCAAGGGGAAAACTCGGGAGAGTTCGTGAGTAAGTGGGAAAGGGCCTTAACCTACAAACCTGTATGTCTTTAGTGTGTGGGAGGAAACCGGTGGACATCCCGGAGAAAACCCACCTAGGTCACGGGCAGGACATACAACACCCTGTAGTCGGGATCAAAGCCGGGTCACTCACGCTGTATCTTTATACCAAGCCAATTAACCTACAGGTCCCTTACCTGTTACAGGGAAATTCTTTCTTTCCCATACATAGAATCATAGTGTCGTAGAGTGATACAGTGTGGAAACGGGCCCTTCGGCCCAACTTGCCCACACTGGCCAACAATGTCCCAGCTACACTAGTCAAAGTACTGTATCTTTCCTTGAGTAAGTACCTTACACAAAGTATGCAAAGAGGGTGCGGACAAAGTTACAAGGTAGACCCCAATGGTCCTTCTTTGTTCTCGGTGGCCTCCCCCCGCCCCCCACTCCGTGTCCCTATCCGACCCCCTGGCTCCGACCACCCACCCACCATATGAAATGAGATTTTAGGTGCAAAGGGCTGGAAGTTTCAATACAGCTATCCAAAGTCCTACCTCAAACACATCTGAATGATTGTGCACAAATTCTGGATGTTACACTTGAGGGAGGACTTACTGACCTGCAGAGCAAGCTGGGTACGTTTCACCGCATCATGCTTTGTAGTCAGATAATATTTCTATTCCGTGGACCACAGCGGGGAAAACTAATTAAGGCCTTTAGGATTTTGAGTTCAGACAGAGGGCAGCTTTCTCCACTGGTGAGGCGATGCACGTTTTTTTTAGTTTTGAGACACAGTGCGGAAACAGGCCCTTCGGCCCAATGAGTCCGTGCCGACCAGTGATCACCTCATCCAATAACACTATCCTACACACTAGGGACAATTTACAATTGTTTACCTAAGCCAACTAACCGACAAGCCTGGACGTATTTGGGGTGTGGGAGGAAACCGGAGCAGCCAGAGAAAACCCAAGCAGGTCACGGGGAGAACGTGCAAACTCCGTACAGGCAGCACCCGTAGTTAGGATCGAACCCAGGTCTCTGGCGCTGTAAGGCAGTAGCTCTACCGCTGTGCCACCGTGCTGCCTGTAATTAAATTCAACCAATATCTTATCCGATAATTAAACTTATCTGAATTGAAAGTCAATTGCCATTCCTTGCCAAGCTGTGTTTAGTTTTTTGTCACGTGTACCGAGGTACGGTGGAAAGCACTTGTTGCGTGCTAACCAGTCACCAGAAAGCGGAAATACGTGATTACAGTCGAGCCGACAACAGTGTACAGGTACAGCTGGTACAGGTCAAGCTGATCAAGATCCCACTGTAATTATTGGCAACCTTTCATCATTTGTAAACTAATGGGCCTGTCCCACTTAGTCGATTTTTTAGGCGTCTGCCGGTGAATATGACAATGGAATTCACCGAAGTCAGCACCGGCGACAACCTACGACAGCGCCTACGCCAAGCTACGCTGATTGGCGTCAAATCCACGGACGCCACTGTCACCAAACATTTTCCAACATGTTGAAAATCCAGCGGCGACCAGAACGGCGCTACGACTATTTGGGCGACTGAGGAGACTACTCACGACCATACAGGCGACACCCCAGCGACCATGTGGCGAGTCGACGACAGTCGCCTAAACGATCACGTAAGTGGGACAGGCCCTTTACTAATCATGCACTTGTACCTCCCCATACAATTTATTTCAGTAAATAAAGAAGAATAATGAGCCCAGCATCAATCCCAGTGGCACGCCTGTAGTCACCAGGGCTCCAGATAATGAAACAACCTCTCACCATCACACCATCACCCTCTGCTTTCTGCCGTCAAGCCAATTAATGCTCCAAAACCCAAAATATGTACGCAGCATTTTCGGTTTTTATTTCAGGTTTCATCTGCATTTTTTGCTTTCGATTTTCGACTTCAGTTGCTTTTTGCTTTGGCCAAATGCTTCTGAGGAAATGTACTTTAAAAAAAAAAATCTGCTAATCTTCTCATGTCTCCTGTAGGTGCAATCCCATAGCAATACACCTGTGCGGCGGTAGAATTGCTGCCTTACAGCGCCAGAGACCCGTGTTCGATTCTGACTATGGGTAGTTGAGAGATTTTGACTACGGGTAGTTTAGAGATGCAGCGCGGAAACAGGCCCTTCACCCCAGCGAGCCCATGCCGTCCAGCGATCCCCACACACTAACTATATCCTGCACACACTTGGAACAAGTTACAATTTTACCAAGCCAAATTGGTAACTACGGATTTTGTACGTTCTTCCCGTGACCTGCGTTGGTTTTCTCCGGGTGCTCCGGTTTCCTCCCACACTCCAAAGAGAGTACAGGTGTGTAGGCTAATTGGCTACGGTAAAATTGTAGCGTGTCCCGAGTGTGTGCAGGATATAGTTAGTGTGCGGGGATCGGTGGACGCCTGTTTCCGCGCTGTATCTCCAAACTAAACTAAACAAAATTGTTGAAAAGGGGAATCTCTTGCTGTAGCAACAAAACTGTGCAGGGTCTCGACCCGAAACGGCATCCATTCCTTCTCTCCAGCGATGCTGCCTGTCCCGCTGAGTTACTCCAGCATTATGTGTCTACCCAAATACATGCGCCGGGGATGAAGATATCATGCAGGTCCTTCAGCAACATTGACTTATTTTTTGATGTGTTATTATCTTGGCCCAATGCGGAGCACTAAGGATTCAGTGTTTATCAGATAAACCTTAATTGGAAACTTGAAAAGAGAGCACGGCTATGGTTATGCCCTAAGCAGATTAAATCAATCTAACTTCCCAGCTGAAAGCACATGAAATGATTTTGATCCTCGGAATTATTAGCTGGGTATGAAAGTAATTAGTCGAGAAATTTGATCAAGTAATGGTTTTATTTAAGCACAGTGTGACTGAGAAACCTATTTCATTTCGGAGTCACGTGAGTGACTTCGTGAAGAGCCCGCCGGCGCGCATGCTCGACATTATCGTCGTAACGCGTTGCTGCGACGGCTGGCGGTGGAGCGCGCTCCTCGCCAGCCCTTCATAAGGGGCCACGGAGGTGAGTATTCCACCTTTAGTTGGTGGTCCTTGTTGTTGGTTATGTCTTGCAGCAAGGACATGGATGGGAGTTCGAAGGGCCGGAGGACGTCAGGACGAGTTCGCCGGTCAACAGTTCCGGGGCCTTTACCATCGGCAGTACCTGCAGTGCAGGCCGGGACTCAGGCGGAGATGTGGGTAAGCCCTGTGATTACAGGTCCAGATCCGCCAGCACACCACAGCTCGGAGGAGTTCGACGAGGAGGAGTGTGGTGTGCTGCCAGAGCAGGGGGACCCTGCCATGGCAGTCAGGTCGTCAGCGGGCTCGCTGGCGACCTCGAGCAGGGGGCGTGCGGCTGCACGGCCCGTTCCACTCAGCCCCCCGAGAAGGGGCAGGGCAGGAGCCCAGAAGCCTAACCCTGCCAGGGCTAAGGCATTGCCTGACACGGAGGAGCGGTCAGGTTCCAGGGCGAGACCCGGGGCGGCTGTGAGGTCCAGCCAGCACACCCCGACTCTCGACGCCGGGACGGGTCGGTTGAGTCGGGTCTCGTCACGGTCGCCGAGCCCCCCATGGATGGGTGGGCGAGACCATGCGTCGGCAAGGTCCACGATGTGGGCAGCCGGCAAGCCTGCGCGGGCTTCAGGTAGCCATGCTTCGGCTGGTGCCGACACCACGCTGCAAGTGCCCTTAGTGGCAGCGGCGTCAGCTCCCGCTAAACGGAGGCGGTTGAACACGCCCGCGCGGGAATCGCGCAGTTTTGCCTCGGCGGCTGTTAGCGACAACTACCGGCACCGGCAGGGCCTCGATGAGGTGCGGGCCGATGATAGGAGCCCGGTTTTCTTTTTAGAGCCGGAGGACTCCGACCACCTGAGTGTTCAGGGTGAAGGGCGTATTGACCGTATGGAGCGGCTGCTGGAGCTCCTGCTTCAAAGCCAACAACAGCAGGGCAGCCATAGGCACAGGGCGTCGTCACCAGCCTCTACCATCAGCCTGGAGCAGCAGGAGGAGGAGGTTTTGGTGGATTCCATACCACCTCCGGTGGAAGTACCAGCGGAGGATCTTCTGGATGTGGCGACCAAATTTGCGGCCCCACATTCATCTGGACTTCCTTTAAACACGAAGCTGGCAGCCACTGTGGACTTTCTTAACAACCAGCAACTACAGGAAGAAGTCCTCATTCAGGCAATGAGCCGTCACAAGGCTCCATCCAATTGCAACTCCCTCAACGTGCCTGTGGTCAATACGCCGATATGGGGCAACATCAGTGCGGCTATCCGTCAACAGGAGGTAAAACTGCAGCGGATCCTGAAGCTCCTCACGGCCGGTATTACCGCCTTTGTGCGGTCGGTGGACGGGGACGAATTGAATTTGGACCAGGAAGATGCCCTGGCCCTCCTGTGCGCGACCCAGCACGAAATTAACGGGTTTCGCAAAACCAGCATCCGCCCAGCGCTCAATCCAAAGTTTGCAGGACTGTGCAAACCACCGCCGCCGCCCCCGCCCCGTCAGCTCTTTGGGGAGGACCTCTCGAAGAGAGTCAAAGAGCTTGACGAGCAAGCCAAAACGGTGGGGATCATGCGCCCTCAGAGTGCCCCCACACCGTCAGGCTCAAAGTCTCCATACATTCGATCACGAGGGTCTGCTAGTACCTCGACGAGGACCCACCCTCAAGCTCCACAACGACAGCAACATCAGACCCAGCACCAGGGGTCTTTTTTAGGACAGGGTCGGCAGAGACCCTGGTGGAAAACGAAGACGCCGCGCCCTCAAGCCAACCCAGCACCTCCACGTCCGCACACGCGTGTCAAGGACCGCCGGTAACCACGGAGGTGAGGGGGTCTGGTTCTCTCTTTTCTCTCTGTTTAACTTCACATGTTGGTGGTCGCCTTCGGTGGTTTTTGGGTGCATGGGGTAATTTTACTGGTGACGAGTATGTGTTGCAGAATATTCAGGGGCATAAAATTGAGTTTATTAATGGCGACATTCCTCCATCCCAGCACATGCCCGCTCGAACGTTTAAATTATCTGCTGCAGAACAGGCAGCCGGCTATAAGGAACTGTTAAGTCTTGAGCACAAAGGAGTGATTGAGAGAGTGGTGCATGAGCCAGTTGAATTTGTTTCGAACATATTCACCAGACCTAAGAAGGATGGATGTTGTCGTGTCATTATTGATCTAACCCATTTGAATACTTTTGTAACATATTCTCATTTTAAAATGGATACTTTTGAAACAGCCAAATCATTGATTTCTCATGGTTGCTTTATGGCATGCATCGATTTAAAAGACGCATATTATTCCGTATCCGTCCAGAAATGTGACAGAAGGTTTTTGAAATTCATCTGGATGGGGCAACTCTGGCAGTACAAGGCTTTGCCTAATGGGCTCACCACAGCCCCTAGATTGTTCACTAAATTAGTGAAGCCAATTATGGCTTATTTGAGGCAACGACACCATATAGTTATGGCCTATTTAGATGATATCTTAATTGTGGGCCACACCCTGGAATTGGCTGAACAGGGTTTTGCAGCTGCTGTCAATATATTTCAACAATTGGGGTCTATTGTCCATCCAGAGAAATCAAAGTTCTACCCTGCCCAGGTGATTAATTACCTAGGGTTCACGGTGAACTCTATAAGCATGAGGGTTACCATTCCAATTAACAAGATTGAGGAGGTTACCCAGGTGTGTCAAGATTTAATCTGCACCAATATACCATCGATTCGGCACTTAGCTACAATAATTGGGAAGCTGGTAGCTTTGTTTCCGGCAGCGCGATATGGACCTTTGCATTATCAGAATTTGCAAAGAGCTAAAATTGCTGCGTTAAAACAGAACGCTGGTCATTATGATCGGTCCATGCAGCTGCCGCCCGAAGCGATAAATGAGTTGCAATGGTGGGTGTGTCACATTAGCAGCTCATTCAAGCCTATTAGGGAGGCTAATCCGGTGGTATATTTGCAAACTGATGCAAGCTCCAATGGTTGGGGAGCCACGAATAATTGCTCTAGTTGTGGTGGCAGATGGGACACCCTTGAATCAACGATGTTGTTAACTCAAGGGATTAACTATTTGGAGTTGCTGGCAGCATTCCACGTACTTCGTGCGTATTGTTCCAAGCTTGTTGGAGCACATGTCCGTCTCCAAATAGACAACACCACAGCAGTAGCATATTTAAACCATATGGGTGGTACCAGGTCTGTTTCGTGTGACAAATTGGCTAACTCAATTTGGCTCTGGTGTGTTCAAAGAGACATTTGGATTTCAGCTACCTATTTGCCAGGTGAGCTTAATACTGTGGCGGACACCAGGTCACGCAAATTTAATGACAATATTGAATGGATGTTGCATCCTGAGATTGTTTCTAAAGTCACAGCCAAATTTGGTAAACCGGACATTGACCTCTTTGCGTCACGGTTGAACCATCAGGTACCAACCTACGTTTCATGGGAACCAGATCCTGGGGCAATAGCGCTAGATGCATTCTCGCTGGACTGGGGGAAGTGGTTTTTCTATGCCTTCCCCCCGTTTTGCCTCATCAGTCGGGTATTGCGAAAGATTCAGGCAGATGCTGCCAAGGGCATCCTTATTATACCCGACTGGCCCACACAGCCTTGGTATCCGGTGGTCTTTGACATGCTCAACGAACCTTGGGTCCTTTTGAAGGGTTGCCCACAATTGGTTACTCACCCTGTCTCAGGGGAGCCGCATCCCTGCCATGGCTATTTAAATTTGTTGGCTTGCAGGTTTTGAACAGGCCGTTAGTCCAATACGGCCTCTCGGCTCGGACCATGGATACCATCGGGGCGTCGTGTCGAGAGTCTACAAGGCGAAGATACCGCTCGCATATTAAGAAGTGGGAAGCCTACTGCAGCCGCTCTCGCATCACGTACGATGACGTGACAATAACCGACGTCCTGGAATTCCTCGCGGGGTTGCACCATGATGAACACTTAAGTTACAGTGCCATCAACAGCGCCAGAAGTGCGCTATCATTCTACCTCGGTTTGGAGGTAGGATCCAACAGGCTAGTGTCCAGACTCATGCGGGGTATATTC
Source organism: Raja brachyura (assembly GCA_963514005.1). The sequence goes on along the minus strand of OY740807.1, from coordinate 32,586,042 downwards.
AATATGAATCCGCCTACACCACGCTATAATATCACCTGGGATGTCAGGGACGTATTAACCCTGCTCAGGACGTGGTCACCCATGGAAGGGCTCCAACTGGACCAACTCAGCATGAAGCTGGTGATGTTACTAGCGCTGACTTCAGCTCAGAGGGTACAGACACTACATAAACTTTGTGTCGACAGAATGACGTCTACCCCCACAGAAGTAGTCTTTTTCATTGACGAGCTACTAAAGCAGCATAGACCTGGGTGCACAGGGCTGCAGCTGAAGTTCCCGGCATACCCCGCAGATGCTAGGCTATGTTTAGCCTCACATATCCGCCACTATGTCAAGGTGACGGCACGCATCAGAGGAATGGAGAGATACCTGCTTGTCACTCATAAGAGACCTCATCATCGAGTGACAGTCCAGACGATATCCAGGTGGCTTTGAGTCGTCTTGGGTAAGTCAGGTATCGACACTAATGTGTTCAAGTCTCATTCCACCAGGGCTGCATCGACGTCAGCGGCGAGGGTCATGGAGGTGCCCATGGACCAAATTCTCGCCACAGCAGGATGGGCTAATGAAGCTGTGTTCCAGCGTTTTTATAACAAGCCTGTTGCTGCTCCTCTACAGGTCAAGAACGTGGAGATGTCCCCGTATGAGGGGTTTTGATTTGTTATTAATAAATATGCTCTTGTTTTGCAGTATGGACTGTTGAGCAAGTTTGTTCCTCCCATCCATCCCTGGTAGTGGTGTGTCAGCATGGACGTGGTCCAGGGCGTGTAATCACAGAAGCTTTGAAGTCTTCACGAAGTCACTCACGTGACTCCGAAATGAAATAGTAAGATTGAACGAGAACTTACCAGTTCGAAGGTTGATCTTTATTTTATGAGGAGTCGAAGTGAGGGATTTCGTGCCCTCCTCGCCCAACCCTCGATCACCTTCATCTGGTAATCTTAGTCAATTCAATCATACTATGCGAAGTAATTTCTATTGTTGGTTCTGTGATTCCACGCCGCTACTTTGAAGTATGTCGAGCATGCGCGCCGGCGGGCTCTTCACGAAATCCCTCACTTCGACTCCTCATAAAATAAAGATCAACCTTCGAACTGGTAAGTTCTCGTTCAATCTTACTATTCCCCGGCATTCTGGAAATGGGACCAGATACGAGATGCACATATACGTGCCCGATCCCAATGCCAGACCTCAGTTCCGTTTAGTTTATTGTCACGTGTAACGAGGTACAGTGAAAAGCTTTTGCTGCGTGGAATCCAGTCAGCAGAGAGACAATACATGATTACTATCGAGCCATTTACGATACGGTGTATAGATGCATGATAAGCGAGAGATTTAAGAGTGTGGAGCGATTATAATATGTGTTCGTTGATCTGCTTCTGTGGCCCGCACGCAAATAATCCTCGCCTGGATTGGCCGCCATCTTGGAATCAAGTGGTCATGTACATTCGTGATACGGCACGGAAAGACGGCACCCGGGAAAGGCTGGTTTAGCGCCCCAGTCTGTGTCTTTCATGAGAAAGACACCCAACAAAGCTACGGAAAGGCCTAATGAACCATCGTGGCCTAAACATCCATCAGGCGAGAATGAAATGCTCGGAGAAGGAGAAAGAGGTGCAGTGAGCGCACAGGCCTTGAACCTGGTGACACGCAGGAGGAGCCCGACCGGGAGTCACCCCACAGAGCCCAGTCAGAGTAGTTATTAAGATGGCTGATCCGTGGGCGGTTGCTGCTGGGACGCAAGTCGGGGCCTGATCAACCCCGGCTGGGTCGCTTGGGCGAGGGTGTCTGATGCTGTGAGACCCCAGGTCACATCACTGAGAATGTGTCCCAGCGCATCTAGAAGATGTATATTTTTCACATAGGAGCAGAATTAGGCCATTCGGCCGACCAAGTCTACCCAGCCATTCAATCATGGCTGATCTATCTCTCCCTCCTAACCCCATTCACCCGCCTTCTCCCCATAAACCCTGACACCCGTACTAATCAATAATATATCTCTGCCTTAAAAATATCCATTGACTTGGCCTCCACAGCCTTCCGTGGCAAAGAATTCCACAGATTCACCACCCTCGGACTAAAGAAATTCCTCCTCACCTTCTTCCTAAAGGAACATCCTTTGATTCTGAGGCTGTGAGCTCTGGTCCTGGACTCTCTCCACTAGTGGAAACATCCTGTCTACATCCACTCTATCCAGGCCTTTTACTGTTAGTGTATGTTTCAATGAGGTGGCCCCTCATCCTTCTACAAAAATGCTCAATGGCAATATAAGCACTAATTGCACAAAAGCACAACTCCAGCGAGTGGTGGCCCAGTGCCGTCGAACAAGTAGCTGTGAACCCACTCGTTCCTGGAACCATTCTCGTGAACCTCCTCTAGTCTCTCTCCTGCGCCAACACTTCCTTCCCACATATGGGGCCCAAAACTGATCACAGTTTCTTGTCATGTTTCTTGTGTGGTTGAAATTGGGTGAATTCCCCTTTATTGCATTGCTGGGAATGTTGGTGTAGAGCCATGGAACCATACAGCACAGAAATAGGCCCTTCAGCCCAATACGCCCATGCCGACCAAGATGCCCCATCTAAGCTAGTTCCATTTGCCCATGGTGCACTAGTTCAAATGCCTTCATGATTTTGTTCTTGTACCATGTTGTCCAGAGGATCAACTGGGCATTCGCAGGGCACTCATGTCCTGGATCTTACAGTCCTCACCCTTCCTCACCCTTCAGGAACTGAAATAGGGTGGAAACAGGCCCGAACGGCCCAACATGCCGACACATTGACTAACATGTCCCATCTACGCTAGTCCCACCTGCCTGCATTTCTCACCAACTCCCTCCCATCCACTCGCCCCCCTCATCCTGCCTCCCCCGTCCACACATCCACAGGAGAGAAGACCAACTTCACCCAACAAGCTCAATCCCTGCCCACTATCCAAAGCCCTGACCCTCACGATCCTGTGATTAACACAACTCCTCTCAGTTCCTTCATTTCTTCACTTCCTTCAGGGCAGCGTGGTGGCGCAGCGGTAGAGTTGCTGCCTTACAGCGCTTACAGTGGCAGAGACCCGGGTTCGATCCCGACCATGGGCGCTCGTCTGTACGGAGTTTGTACGTTCTCCCTGCAACCGTGTAGGTTTCCCCCCACACTCCAAAGACGTATAGGTTTGTAGGTTAACTGGCCTGGTATAATGTAAATTGTCCCTAGTGTGTGTAGGGTAGTGTTAATGTGCGGGGATCGCTGGTCGGTGCGGACTCGGTGGGCTGAGGTGGCCATTTCCTCACTGTGTTTGTTGTTGTTTTTTTAAAAATCCCAAATAATTAATTTAATTACTATACAACGATAGAAAACAAAACCAAACCATGGTGACACACCCAATACCAGATTACAAAATCACCAGATTAATCAGACACTAAATTTATAAACAGCCATGTCACAAATATAGTAAAGAACTACTGTACAACGATGTCCCTCTCTAACACCACCCGGGCGCGGACGTAACCCCGGTAACAGGGCGAGCTCCTGGCTCGGGCGTCCCCTCACTGTATCTCTAAACTAAACTAAACTAAATTTCCGAATGTCCCGGTGGTCAAGATGCCCCTAATTCCTTCATCCCCTGATTGCCAATCCACCGACGTACTCCGGCATTGCTCCAGCAAAGGTCTCAATCATCACCCCTTATCTTCAGACCCATTCTTTTAGATGCTACCACCCCCAGCACAAAACCAATAGGTTTCCGCTACCATTACGCCCTGACCTCAGAGCAATTTTCTTTCCCTACTCTACGCAGCGGTAGAGTTGCTGCCTTACAGCGCCAGAGACTCGGGTTCGATCCTAATCATGGGTGCTTGTCGGTACGGAGTCTGTACGTTCTCCCCGTTATCCATGTGGGCTTTCTCTGGGTGCGCTGGTTTCTTCCCACACGAAAGACGTGAAGGTTTGTGGGTTAATTGGCTTCGGTAAAAAAATTGTGAACTGTCCCTAATGTGTGTGGGATGATGTTAGTGTGCAGGGATCACTGGTCGGCACAGACCCGGTGGGCCGAAGGGCCTGTTTCCGCGCCATATCTTAAACTAAACTAAGCTAAACATATCACAATGAGGGAAAATAAAGTTTAAAGGGCCGGTCCTACTTGGGCGACTTTAGGCGCCTGCCAGGGGCTAGTTTTAATGGAATTCAACTACGACACCTGGCGACAACCTACGACAGCACCTACATCAACCTACGACAGCAAAAATTGTTGCCACTGTTGCCGAAAAATTTTCAACACGTTGAAAATCTTTCGGCAGTCGACTGTAGCCGCCCAAAAGTGGGGCAGGCCCTGAAGGCCTCTTCAATGAAGTGCAATTAAGTTGTTAGGGTAGATAGACACAAAAAGCTGGTGTAACTCAGCGGGTCAGACAGCATCTCTGGAGAAATGGAATAGGTGACATCGCAGGTTGAGACAATTCTCGACCTTATGGCCACATCTTGTGCATTGACTCCCTTCCCAACAGCCATTGACGCTGTAAAAACACACCGTGATTTCCAGGCCATTTAGTTTCATTTGTATTCTATGGTTGCAAAGGGACCACTGAGAGATTTGAACGGTAACACGTACATTCATCTTTACAGATGTGTAAATACTGCAATGAACTGTATTGTCAGTAAATGTAAGTAGTCTCGAGCGGGGACAAACCTTCGGTCGGCTGTTAAAGTAGCAAGGAAACAGTAATGATCATAGTTCAGGCGCCCAGGGAACCACCACTTGCTCATTTAGTTATTATGGGCAGATAACAGCGATAATCCCCATGTTTGGATTCAAGGATACTCTGGGATTGTTGCACAGATTTGCGAAAACATACTCCGGTAGGAAAAAACAATGAAAGCACACGTAAAATATAGAAGGGAAAACCGATCGAATATCCTGGATTAAAGGATAAAGTAAACCGTCTGGAAATGACATTCCACGTCCGCATTATTGTACGCGGGTTTTTGTTCCCGGCAACTGGTGGTCTAGCACATCCTTTAATCCGGACAACATCACGAGAGCGCAGTTAAAATCTCTCCCCACCCCCAAAAATGTGGTGCCCAGGGCGGGTGAGGCATTGATCTTGGCCTCATCGGGACTTCCGTGCCGATCGGCGGATCACATTTCTCCCCCTGTGGCCGGGAGCCTGGAACGCCGGCCCAGCTGGAACAGGCAGATTTGTTCCAATTGCTGAGTTCCGCAACTAATGGGCGGCACAGTGGTGCAGCGATAAAGTTGTTGCCTTACAGTGCCAGACAACCCGGGTTCGATCCTGACTGTGGGTCTGTCTGTACGGAGTATGTACATTCATCCCTTGACCTGCGTGGGGTTTCTCTGAGATCTTCGGTTTCCTCTCACACTCCAAAGACTTACAGGTTTGTAGGTTAATTGTAGGTTTGTATAACCCATCAAGGTTCTGGAACCAAGAGGCCCAGAGTCAGTGGTGGACCTGTGTTTCAAAGACCAGTTTGATCTCAGCTACTTCTAGAAGAAATAGCATTTAGTGAAAGAGATCTTTCTTCTTCTTCTTCTTGCGTGTGGCGTGCACAGCCTAACGTTGCAAGACAACGTGTCCTGTTTGATCTTCTGTTTGTGCGCGCCAGGTTGATTGCATTTGTTGGAACAGGGCGGACCACGTGAAGGTTGCAATCTCCCACCCCAAAGAGATCTTTGTTACCACATTTGTAATGAAAAGACTTATAACTGCTTTATCGTGTAGACATGTCAGGAGAGTCACACCTCCTCACCAAATCAAAAAGTCAGAATGAGGCCAAATTGGAGGAACAGCGCAGGTACTTGGGCAGCTTACACCCCAGTGGTGTGAAAAATGATTTCTCTAACTGCAAGTAACCCTTGCATCCCCTCTCTCTCCATCCCCTGCCCAACCCAGGTCATATTAGCTCCAAAGTCCTCGTGTTGAGTCTCATTGTCTGTAATTTGTTTTCACCTAGCCCACAGATAACAATGGCCTGTTTCCCTGATCATCGTTCCTCTTTAGCATATCTTTAATTCTATATCTCTCTGCATCACCGTCTATATATCTCTCGTTTCCCTCTCCCCTGACACTCATTCTGAAGAAGTGTCTCGCCCCAAAACGTCATGTAATCCTTTTATCTAGAGATGCTGTCTGACCCCGCTGAGTTACTCTAGCTTTTTGCATCTTTAATCAAAAAGTCAGCAATCTTTGTAATTGTAAAGGTCAGTTTTTAAAGTGTGTAACTCAAATATTAATCAAGAATTACTGAAGAAAGGCCTCGACCCAAAACGTCATCAATTCCTTCTCTCCAGTGGTGCTGCCTGGCCCGCTGAGTTAAGGGCATGTCCCACTTTTAGGTGACTGCTGGCGAACCCCCCTTCGACAGCGGCAGCGGCTTCGGAGGTTCGGCCGCGGGCCCAGTGGACAACATCGTCGGGAGCTCGCAGGTCACAGGTTGGTGACCTATTTTTCTGGAGCTCCTGCGGCAACAGCTGCGTCCGCTGGACTGGAGGGCGGCAGCTTTGGCAGGTTCGACCGCCCCGGGCCACGGAGTTGAACCGGCCCACCCCCGGAGCGCGGTTCATCCGTGGGACTTATTTACATCACCCGGTGCGGTCACAACATCGGAGGCCCGGGTCACCTCAGCGCAGTGGAAGAGGAAGAACAAGAAGGGAAGAGACAAATACAAGATTTTTGCCTTCCATCACAGTGAGGAGGTGTCTGGTGAACTCACTGTGGTGGATGTTAAATATGTGTCTGAAGAAGGGTCTCGACCCGAAACATCGCCTATCTCCTTCACTCCTTAGATGCTGCTGCACCCGCTGAGTATCTCCAGCTTTTTGTGTAACCCATAAATATGTGTTTATTGTGTGTTGTGGTATTTACTATATATATGACTGCAGGCAACAAAATTTCGTTCAGACCGCAATATGACATTAAAGTTTTCCATGGTTCCATGATTCCATGATTCCATGATCCATTCCATAAAATTTGAAATAGAACCATTAGTTTAACAAAAAAAACCCAAGTCAGCACCAGCGCCAACCTACGTCAACCTGGCGGCAACTACGACAGCACCTACGTCAGGAGAAGTCAAGAGTCAAGAGAGTTTATTGTCATGTGTCCCAGATAGGACAATTAAATTCTTGCTTGCTGCAGCACGACAGGATATTTTAGGCATAGGCATGAGGCTACGCTCATTGGCGTCAAACCCACTGTCACCGACCGTCTCCGAAAGTTTTTGAACATGTTGAAAATCCATCGGCGACCAGAAAGACGCCACGACTCATTGGGCGACTGAGCAGACGACTCACGACCAAACAGGCGACACCTCGGCGACCATGTGGCAACAGCCTAGTCGCCTGTAGTCGCCTAAAAAAAGTGGGACAGGCCCTTAACTCCAGCATTTCGTGTCTTCCTTCAAATATTAATCACATACGAACAATCAATAAAACTAGCTCAATCGTAACCTATCCCTATTCCCACCAGACCAATTTTCCTTAAGCCTGCACAATAATCTCCGCTGGAATCTCATGGAAACCCATGTGAGCATGATCTCGTTAATCGACCTCTCTTTGTTTCTCTGTGCAATACATTGCGTCATTTTGTATGAAGTTTTTTTTTCCTTTCCTCCAGTTTTAATGTAAAATCTTTTAAAATGAATCATTTAGTTGAGTTTATTATTGTCACGTGTACCCAGGTACCATGAAAAGCTTTTCTTGTTGTCATTATTCGTCAGTGTAAAGACTGTACATGATTAAAATCGAGCCGTTCACAGTGTACAGATACGGGACTAAAGGTATGGTGTTTAGTGCAAGATACAGTCCAATAAAGTTCTATTAAAAATAGTTCGAAGGTCTCCAATGGTGTTGAAAGGAGATTAGGACTGCACTCTCAGCTGGTGAGAGGACGATTCAGTTGCCTGATAATAGCTGGGAAGAAACTGGCCCTGAATCCGGAGCTATGGGTTTTATAAACTCCTGATCTATCGCTCCCTCCTAACCCCATTCTCCTGCCTTCTCCCCATCACCCCTGACACCCGTACTAATCAAGAATCTATCTATCGGAGAGTGGTGAGTCTGTGCAATTCTCTGCCTCAGGAGGCGGTGGAGGCGGGTTCTCTGGATGCATTCAAGAAAGAGCTAGATAGGGCTCTTAAAAATAGCGGAGTCGGGGGATAAGGGGAGAAGGCAGGAATGGGGTACTGATTGGGGATGATCAGCCGTGATCACATTGAATGGCGGTGATGGCTCGAAGGGCCGAATGGCCTACTCCTGCACCTATTGTCTATTATCTCACTTTTAAAAATATTCCACAGATTCACCACCCTCTGACTAACGAAACTCCATCTCATTTCCTTCCTAAAGGAATGGCCTTTAATTCTGAGGCTATGACCTCTGGTCCTAGATTCTCCCACTAGTGGAAACATCCTCACTACATCCACTCTGTCCAAGCCTTTCACTATTCGGTACGTTGTAATGAGGTACCCCCCTCATTCTTCTAAACTCCAGCCAGTTCAGGCCCAGTGCTGTCAAACGCTTCTCTTCTTCTTCCGTGTGTCGTGCACAGTCTAAAGTTGTCGGACAACTTGTTCCATTTGATCTTCCGTTTGTGCACGTCGAGTCGATTGCATTAGTCGAAACAGGGCGGACCACGTGAAGGTTGCAATCTTCCACTCCCCAGTCAAACGCTCATCATATGTTAACCCACTCATTCCTGGGATCATTCTCATAAATCACCTCTGGGCCCTTCCCAGTGCCAGCACATCCTTCTGCAGATATGGTGCCCAAAATTGATCACAATATTCCAAGTGCAGCCTGACCAGCATCTTATAGAGCCTCAGCATTACATCCCTGTTTTTGAATTCTAGCCCTCTTGAAATAAAATCTAGCATTGAGTTTGCCTTCTTTACTACCAATTTGACGAGCACATCAACTTTTGGGGAATCCTGCACCAGCACTCCCGAGGCCCATCGCACCTCCGATTTCTGTATTCGCTCCCCATTTAGAAAATAGTCTACGCCTTTATTCCAACTACTGATTTTGATTTCACTCAAGTCAAAACCAACTCGATTTTGCCTTCACTGTGTATTACAAATATCAATCGTATATTTGAATTTCAATCTCTTCTCAACTCTAACTAGCGTAGACAATGCAGATTGGATTCAGGTATAGACAGATAGACACAAAATGGTGGAGTAACTCAGCGGGACAGGCAGCACCTCTGGATGTCAGGGAAGAGGGAGATACATAGATAAGGAAGTGTCAGGTGTGAAAACAGGACAAAGGGGATGAGGTTCCAGGGAAATGTAGAATAGATTCTTGTTGGGTTGGAGAAGGATAACAACACAGCAAACAGCGATATGGGTGACATTTCAGGTCGAGACCCTTCTTCAGACTGATGTCAGGGAGAGGGAGGTACATGGATGAGGAAGTGTAAGGTGTGAAAACTGGAAAAAAAGGGATGGAGATCAGGGAAAATGTACACTGGTTCGTTGTTAGCTGGGAGAAGGCGACAATAAAGCAAACAGAGATACAATAAATTCTCCGACACCAGCCTATGATTGTGGCATACAAACCGAACTCTCGAAGTTGCAAACCAAATCTCGCTGCACTTATGTGTAATGACAATAAAAGATGTTATTATTATTATTACAACAAGCGTGACAATTCTACTTCATGTGTCAACTAGCGTGGGTTAAAGCAGTGTATTCTCGACGTGGTTTTAAGTGGCTTCCCCATAACAGGCAAAATCACTGATACTCGACAGCAATTGAAATAGCTTCAATAACCAAATATCCTTCTTGATCTTCCGCCATCCCTGCTATTTTCCATAAGAATTCAAAACAATTTTCATTTCCTTTTGTGCAGGGAATTGGTGTTATATTTCAATAAATGCCAGTTTACTGTTTCCTTTCAATATGAGGAAACACGCACACACTCGCATTTCTGAGCAGCGACATGTTATATTGAATTTAAATCTGTTCTTTGTTTGTTTGGCTTTAATCTACTATTAGTTATGGCATTTAATCTTGTGTTACACTACACTGATTTTGAACAAATCTAAGAACGCAGGAGAGGATAATTAACTTCTAGTTGTATGAATTGTAATGCAAATTAAAATGATTCAGATAAGTGCTCATAAAAATAGCATATTATTGCAGATATGTGCGCTAATCTCCCATCTGCTTAAAATATAATTTTATAATGATAGACTTCTGTTGCAGAATTATTGGAATTCATGTTTGCAATGACTTTAATAGAATAAATGTACGTGAATGGATATCTTTATTTTCAAAGCTAGCTTTATTTAAAAAAAACCCTATGATGACGGATATCACCAAAAATGTCAAAATATAGAAACAAGGAACTCCAGATGTTGGTTTGCCAAGGAAAGTCACCAAATGCTGGAGTAACTCGGCCCAAAATTGATCACAATATTCCAAGTGCAGCCTGACCAGCATCTTATCGAGCCTCAGCATTACATCCCTGTTTTTGAATTCCAGCCCTCTTGAAATAACTGAATCTGTCAATCCCCACCTTAAAAATATCCACTGACTTGGCCTCCACAGCCTTTTGTGGGAATGAATTCCACAGATTCACCACCCTCTGACTAAAGACATTCCTCCTCTTCTCCTTTCTAAAGGTACATCCTTTTATTCTGAGGCTGGGGCCTCATTGAGTTTGCCTTCTTTACTGCCAGTTCGACTAGCACATTAACTTTTGGGGAATCCTGCACCAGCACTCCCAAGTCCCTTTGTACCTCCGATTTCTGGATATCACCAAAATGTCAAAATATAGAACAAGGAACTGCAGATGTTGGTTTGCCAAGTAAAGTCACCAAATGCTGGAGTAACTCGAGTACCGTTGAGTTACTCTGGCATTTCTTGTCTTTCCCCATCACAAATGTCAAAATCTGGCTTTTTCATTCAACGGTGTCTGGCTTGTGTGAGTCATAAGGTCAAAGGTGATAGGGGCAGAATTAGGCCATTCGGCCCAGCAAGTCTACTCCGTCTCTCCATCACGGCTGATCAATCTCTCCTTCCTAACCCTATTCTCCTGCCTTCACCCCATAACCTCCAACACCCCAATCCAGCTATTGCTGAATTATTTCTCATTTTCAATATCTGTGGCATTTCCTTTCAACCACAAATGTTCTATATATTTGTAGAAAGGATCGTTAACTGTAGGAGAGTCTTAGAACAGAGGCCGTAGCCTCAGAATAAAAGGGATGTACCTTTAGAAAGGAGATGAGGAGGAATGCCTTTGGTCAGAGGGTGGTGAATCTGTGGAATTCATTCCCACAAAAGGCTGTGGAGGCCAAGTCAGTGGATATTTTTAAGGTGGGGATTGACAGATTCTTGATTGGTAATGGTGTTGGGGGTTATTGGGAGAAGGCAGAAGAATGGGGTTGAGTGGAAAAGATAGATCAGCCACGATTGAATGGCAGAGTAGCCTTGACGGGCCGAATGGCCTAATTCTGCTCCTGTAACTTATGAACGTATGAACGGCAGATGCTGGTATATACCGCAGAAAGACACAAAGACACAGACTCAGAGGCTCAGGGAGCATCTCGGGAACAAAGGAACAGGGGATGTTTTGCTTCGGGTCGGTGCTCCGGTTTCCGCCTGCAATCCAAAGACGTAGAGGTTTGTAACCTAATTGTAGGATTCGGGAAAATTATAAATTGGCCCTAGTGCGCGTAGGATAGCATTAGTGTGCGGGGATCGCTATGGGCCGAAGGGCCTGATTCCGTGCGGTATCTCCTAACTAAACTAAACTAAACTAAACGTGTTAAAGAAGGAACTGCAGATGCTGGAGAATCGAGGGTACAGAAAAGGCTGGAGAAACTCAGCGGGTGCGAAGGAGATAGGCGACGTTTCGGAACGAGACCCTTCTTCAGACTCAAACGTGTGATGCGACTATGTAGCAACATACTCCACAGAGTGCTGTCAAAATATATCTGCTGATTTCTCCTCCACTTAAAATAATTAAAATAAGAGTGCTGCTCAACATCTTTTTAATTTCTAAACATATAGCATCTATAAACCTTTCTTATATGTCATGTGATAGGAGCAGAATCAGGCCATTCGACCCATCAAGTCTACTCCGCCATTCAATCATGGCTCATCTATCTCTCCCTCCTAACCCCATTCTCCTGCCTTCTCCCCGTAGGCCCCAACACCCGTACTCATCAGGAATCTATCTATCTCTGCCTTAAAAAGATCCACTGACTTGGACTCCACAGCCTTCTGTGGCAAAGAATTCCACAGATTCACCACCATATGTGTAAACATATAAAGCATATATAAACATTAATATCGCAAAATCTACTGGCTAATATTCCTCACAAATCCATGAGATTTCCCTTGCCACTTTATCATCTTTCTTTTGCTGGTAATTCATAGAATCCTAAAACATTGCAGCGTTTGGCCCACGAAGTCCGCACCGCTGATTTTCACCGTGTGCGATACTTAATTTAACCTCCGTCTCCCGCTTGCTTCAAATATCTGTAATAGCCCTTCTTCTCAAGCATCTTTATAATCCCCTTTCAATGATGAACAATGTGAGGTGTCGCATTTTGTGATGTCTAACATGGGCAGGACTTACACAGTGAATGGTCTGGCTCTGGGTGGTGTTGTAGAGCAGAGGGATCTAGGAGTGCAGGTGCATGGTTCCTGGAAGGTGGAGTCACAGGTAGATAAGGTGGTCAAACAGGCTTTAGGCATATTGGCCTTCATCAGCCAGACTATTGAGCATAGAAGTAGGGAGGTCATGTTGCAGTTGCATACAAAGATGATGAGGACACATTTAGAGCATTGTGTTCAGTTCTGGGCACCGTGTAATAGGAAAGATGTTGTCAAGCTGGAAAGGGTGCAGAGAAGATTTATGAGGATGTTTGCCAGGATTAGAGGGGTCGGAGCTGCAGGGAGAGGTTGAACAGGCTGGGACACTACTCCTTGGAGCGCAGGAGGATGAGGGGTGATCTTATAGAGGTGTACAAGATCATGGGAGGAATAGATTGGGTAGATGCACAGAGTCTCTTGCCCAGAGTTGGTGAATAGAGAACCAGAGGACATAGGTTTAAAGTGAAGGGGAAAAGATTTAATAGGAATCTGAGGGGTAACTTATTTACACAAAGGGTGGTGGGTGTATGGAACAAGCTGCCAGAGGAGATAGTTGAGGCCGCGACTATCCCAACGTATAAGATGCAGTCAGACAGGTGCATGCATAGGACAGGTTTAGAGGGATAGGGACCAAATGCTGGCAGGTGGGACTGGTGTAGCTGGGACATGTTGGCCGGTGTGGGCAGGTTGGGCCGAAGGGCCTGTCTCCACACTGTATCACTCTATGATGCTATGACTGTTAGTTCTACAAAAGCGTGTGGTCGACCATCCTCTCAGCTAGGAATTCTCCCTCTGAACTTGTCACCTGTCTTCTGTCATCATAGCATTTCTTAACATTGTTGAGTTGAGTTGAGTTGAGTACAGATGCGTTTAGTTTATTGTCTCGTGCGCCGAGGTACAGTGCAAAGCTTTTGCTACCTCACATTACTGTTGTGAGGTGACCACGTAAGCCCCTCAGCTCCAGCAGGAATAGCCCTAACCTCTCACAATCCATCCTTCGTAACCTTAAATAGATGCAGAAAGCTGGAGTAACTCAGTGGGCCAGGCAGCATCTCTGGAGAAAAAGAATAGGTGACCTTCCGGGTCAAGATATTTCTTCAGACTCATCGCTTTCATAACCTTTCTGAAGAAGGGTCTCGACCCGAAATGTCACTTATTCCTTCGCTCCATAGATGCTGCCTGACCCGCTGAGTTTCTCCAGCATTTCTGTCCACCTTCGCTTTCTCCAGCATCTGCAGTTCTTTTTTAAGGGCCTGTCCTACAAGCATGCAACTCTATGCGATTAGCGCGACCTAACGTGGTCGCTTGAGCCGCCCGGCGTCGCGGGGCCGGTCCCACTTCGATCGCCGGAGCAGTGCGGAATTGTGCGGGGTTCGTTCCGCGTTCGTCCCGACACCGTGCGGGGCTCCGAAAAACTGACTATGTCCAAAAGTTCCGCGCGGCAAAGGCTTGGCGGCTCGCAGTTGCCTCGACGCATTACACACCGCCCCGACATCATGCCTCCGTGAACCTATCTGTAGGTGCCTCCGTGACCCTCTGTGTGTGTGGCTCCGTGGCCCTGTGTGTGTGTGTGCCTCTGTGCCCCTCTCTGTGTCCCCCTCTCTGTCCTGGCGAACTTACCTTAGACTTCGCTCCAAGTTCGCCTCACTTTGCGCCGCGTTGCACCACTCACCCGACCTCCGCGCGGCCCTCGCTGCCGGTTTGGTTGCGCTTGCCACATGCAGGCGCATGCTGGTGGGAACGGCCCTGTACAGGGGATCACCCGACCTCCGCGCGGCCCCCGCTTCTAGTTTGATCGTGTTCATCGCATTGAGTTGCATGCTGGTGGGACAGGCCCTTTAAGCTTTCATAACCTTAACGCATGTGACGCATGCTTTTTTCACTTTTCCTGTCATTAAGTGCATAAAACTCTACATAGTACTCCAATTTCAGGCTAATGTTATTTTTTCGTTTAACCATTAACTTCCTTTAGTATATTCTATGCCTCTTGATTTAATATCAGGGGTTGTCTGGCATTATAATGCTCCATTTGTGCTGACACACTTCAGGCATTTCATTCCTGCATAACATGTTCTTTCTCCCTTGTTCCATTTAAAATCTGACCATATGGAATGGATTTACTTTCCCCAATCTGGCTTCCTAAAAAAATGACCAAACCACCTTGTCCATATTTAATCCTGTCGTCATTTGCAATTTTCCATGCTCTCAATTTAGGCAACATTAGTCAAGTCAAGTTTTATTCGTCACTTGTACATAAATGGATAAATTCTTGCCATAGAGGGGGTTCAGAGAAGGTTCACCAGACTGATTCCTGGGATGTCGGGACTTTCATATGAAGAAAGGCTGGATGGACTCGGCTTGTACTCGCTGGAATTTAGAAGATTGAGGGGGGATCTTATAGAAACGTACAAACTTCTTAAGGGGTTGGACAAGCTAGATGCAGGAAGATTGTTCCCGATGTTGGGGGGGGTCCAGAACAAGGGGTCACAGTCTAAGGATAAGAGGGAATTCCTTTAAGACCGAGATGAGGAAAACATTCTTTACACAGAGAGTGGCGAGTCTCTGGAATTCTCTGCCACAGAAGGTCGTTGAGGCCAGTTCATTGGCTATATTCAAGAGGGGTATGGAGAGAATTCAGGTACGGGATACTGAGTTGGATGATCAGCCATAATCATATTGAATGGCGGTGCAAGCTTGAAGGGCCGAATGGCCTATTCCTGCACCTATTTGTCTTTGTTTCTATGTTTCTGTAAAGTGCAGTGAAATGAATTTGCCAGCAGCAGTACAATAAAAAAAGAACACATAGTATAGAATAAAGATTTAACGCAAACATCCACCGTAACATTCATCACGCACGACCGCGGCTTCAAGATGGTGTCGGCCGCAGGCCGGCGGTCGAAGATCTAAGAAATATTGATCCGTCTATTCTTAAACTAAAAAATAAGTAACTAAAGTGTGTGTTTAATTGTCTGCCTTTCAAAGATAGGGTGGCACGCTGGCACAGCGGTAGAGTTGCTGCCTTACAGCGCCAGAGTCCCGGGTTCGATCCTGACTACGGGTGCTGTCCGTACAGAGTTTGTACGGTCTCTCCGTGACCTGCGTGGGTTTTCTACGGGATTCCCGGTTTCCTCCCACACTCCAAAGACGTGCAGGTTAGTAGATTAATTGGATAGGGTAAAATTGTAAATTGTCCCTAGTGTGTAGGATAGTGTTAGCATTTGGGGATCGTTGGTCGGCGCGGACTCAGTTGTCTGAAGGGCCTGTTTCCACGCTGTGCCTCTAAACTAAACTAAACTAAAACCCTATCCTTGCCTGTGTCTACCCAATTTCCTGCTTCTATCCGCCCGTTAATCAGTCTGAGGAAGGGTCTTGAGCCGAAACATTACCTATCCATGTTCTCCAGAGATTGTATCCCGTAAAATGGCATTAAAATGAACCCGAAATATATGGGTATAATACTGACACAACAAATAATAAGATATCTTTATATGCAGATGATATTCTGATTTATATTACTAAGCCGGAATGTAGTATTCCCAAGTTATTCAATGTTATAAATGAATTTAGCGTATTTTCAGGATATGGGATTAATTGGAATAAAAGTGACATTATGCCTATAACTGGTATAAATGTAAATATACTACAAAAATACCCATTAAAAATAGTTACAGATAAATTTAAATATTTAGGAATCAATGTGTCTAAATCCTATAAATTATTAATTAAAGCTAATTATTATCAATTATTAGAGAAACTTAAAAAAAACATTTCATATTGGAAAACACTCCCTATATCTATGATCGGTAGGATTAATGCTATAAAGATGATTTTTTTACCACAATTGTTATATTTATTTCAGGCAATTCCTTTTTTTCTCCCAAAAAGTTTTTAAAAAAAAATTGATACTATAGTTAATAATTTTGTCTGGGATTACAAAAGTCATAGAATAAGTAAAAAACACTTATGTAAGTCTAAGATAAATGGAGGGCTGGCACTTCCAAATTTTCTATACTACTTTTGGGCAGTCCAGATTAAGAATATGAATTTTTGGTGGGTAAATATGGATGTTGAACCAATGTGGTTAAAAATGGAAAAGGAAGACTGTTTACCTTTCAATATAGAGTCGATTATTTTCGCACCAAAGGAAGTACAAAAAAAGACTTATAGGGACAACCCTATAATTCATAATAATAGGCGTATTTGGAAACAGATAGTTAAGACCCTATATCTGGATAATCTTTCTTTTAGGTTACCAATTAGGAATAACCCACTGTTTAAACCCTCAATCTTAGATGCGGGGTTTAGACTGTGGGAGGATTCAGGAATTAAAAGGATAGGACACCTTTATAGAAATGGAAAATTTTTATTATTTGAAGAGTTACAAGATATTTTTGGATTACCTTCACAACACCATTTTAGGTATTTACAAATTAGAGATTTTATTAAATGTAACACACAAGACTATAAAAAAAAAGAACCAGGCTTATTAGATGAGCTGTTTAATTTACATCCAAATACGGATAAGCTTATAGCTTATATATACAATATTATTTTAGATAAAGAGAACCCAACAACTGAAACATATCGTCAAGCATGGGAAAATGAAATTGGATTACCTATAACAAAAGAAACTTGGGAAGAATGCTTACAAAGAATACATTGGTGTTCTTTGAATGCCAGACACACACTGATACAATTTAAAGTTATATATAGATTACACTACTCGAAAACCAAATTAAAAAGTATCTTTCCTAGTCTCTCCTCTATTTGTGATAAATGTAAGAATCTTGAAGCAAATTTAATACATAGTTTGGTAACGTGTCCACGGTTGAATTATTATTGGATTGAAATTTTTAAAGTTATTTCGGAAGTTCTTAAGGTTGAACTCGACCCAGACCCAAAATTAATAATATTCGGAATCCCGGAGCCAAATTTGGTACTCACAGTTAATCAAAGAAATTTTTTTGATTACTGTTTAATAATAGGGAAAAAAATGATACTTAAATTTTGGAAGGGAACATTATCCCCAACAATTAAAATGTGGAAAGCAGAGATGTTGGAGACGTTGAATTTGGAAAGAATTAGATTTGTCCTTTTGGACAGGTATAATTCTTTTGAATCGATATGGTCTCCATATATACAGTATTTAGAGAAGTAGCTATTCTTGGAATCACGGCTCGACGGACACCCTACGGATCCGATGCGAATAACTTACTTATATTTGATATTATTGTGCATTTATTAGAGATATTTCTGAATGAAATAGTATTTCGTATAATGACTTTAGTTTTTGTTTATATATATGTAATATTTTTGTTTTTCAAATTTTCTTTTTTTTTTTTTTTTACGGTTGAAGTATGTGGGAAGAATTTTTTATTCCTTTTTATTTACTCTTTTTTCTTTTCTCTTTTATATATCTTTTTCTTTATTTCCAAAAAATAGAAGATATTAAGTATTGATATGTTATTTGTAGTAATATTGAATTAAGGTGTTAGTTTATAAAGTAAGCTATACATTGTAAACGGTTTACTTCAAATAAAAAAATATTACACGTAAAATGGCATTAAAAGAAATATGGAGCCCATGTTTGATTTCGTTTAGAGATCTAGCACTGATACGACCCACCGAGTCTGTGTCGACTAGCGATCTCCCTACATTAGAACTGTCCTACACACTACGGACAATTTTACCGAAGCCTGGACGTCCTTGCAGTTTGGGAGGAAACCGGAGCACCCGGAGAAAACCCACGCGGGTAACAGGGAGAAAGAACAAACTCCACACAGGCAGCGCCCGTAGTCAGGATCGAACCCGGGTCTCAGGCGTTGTAAGGCAGCAACTCTATCCACTGTGCCACCATGCCTCCCCATATTGTGGCAACTATCACACTGGGTTTCCTTTCATTGGAGCTTTCACTGCACATAAAGTACTTCAGAGATTGTCAGATGAATCCCTAATTATTTTAATCTTGGATGCATCTCACTGACGCCTGAGAGAGTTCTTCCGTCTTAAGTTCACCACCACTTTACTCTCGTCCCTGTCTGTGAATATCACACAGATGACTAAACACCGACACCACTCAACTGGATTATAGAGTCATGATTTACATGCTACCCAACCAATCATGGAATTATTGAATTATTGAAGACGAGCTGCCAATTTTCATGAAAAATGTGAGGTAAAAGCTCTGGGAGATATTTTGTTACGTTCATATTTTGAGTTGCAGCAGCAGACCAGATATTACCTCGCAAATCTATCACGTTGAGTTCATAAGTTCATAGGAGAAGAATTGAGCCATTCGGCTCATCAAGTCTACTCCACCATTCAATCATGGCTGATCTATCTTTCCCTGATCTATCTTGCCCATTTTCCTGCCTTCTCCACATTGCTCCACAGACACCCGTACTATTCAAGACTGCATCAGGAATATTTAAGGTGTTGGGCGAGTCCAGAACCAGGGGCCACAGCCTTCGAATAAAGCGGAGGTCATTTAAGACTGAGGTGAGAAAAAACATTTTCACCCAGAGAGTTGTGAATTTGTGGAATTCCCTGCCACAGAGGGCAGCGGAGGCCAAATCACTGGATGGATTTAAGAGAGAGTTAGATAGAGCTCTAGGGGCTAGTGGAGTCAAGGGATATGGGGAGAAGGCAGGCACGGGTTATTGATAGCGGACGATCAGCCATGATCACAATGAATGGCGGTGCTGGCTCAAAGGGCCGAATGGCCTCCTCCTGCACCTATTTTCTATGTTTCTATGTTTCTATGTTTCTATGTTTCTATGTTTCTATGTAAGAATAGTTAATGTCTATGAAAGTTCAAAAGGCACGACTTCCGGTGGGGAATATGACTGTTCACAAGCCACATGGGGCAGCATGTTGACGCCACACCAGAGACCTGGGTTCGCTCCTGACTCCAGGCGCTGTCCGCACAGAGTTTGTACATTCTCCCCGTGACCTGAGTGGGTTTTCTCCGGGTGCTCCGGTTTTCCACCCACATTCCAAGGGTTGTGTAGGGTTGTGCTAGTGTACGGGGTGTTTGCTGGTCCGCTCGGACTTGGTGGGCTTAGGGGTCAGTTTCCTACGTACCTCCAAGCAAAACTATACGACCCACATGTGATACCTCAATGGATACTGACCCGACCCCGACCAGCATTCCTACTGTTGGGTGTTGCTACTGTTGATGCTAAAGGAATCAAGGAACAGGGTATTGATTTTAGATGATCAGCCATGATCATATTGAATGGCAGCGCTGGCTCGAAGTGCCGAATGGCCTACTCCTGCACCTATTTTTCTATGTTTCTATGTTTCTATTACATTCCCCCGTCATTTGCGAAATGTTTTAATATGCATCCACTGACTTGGGCTATTCTTTCCCTCACCCCTGGGAAGAACCAAATGATTTATCCACCCGCACCTGTTGCAGTTACACCTGTTACAGGTTACCTTAGTTAGTTTAGCTAGTTAGTTAGTTTAGTTTACAGTGAGCTACAGTGAAAAGCTTTTGTTGTGTGCTATCCAGTCAGCGGAAAGACAACACATGATTACAATCGTGCCATTCATAGTGTATAGATACATGATAAGGGAATAACGTTTAGTGCACGGTAAAGCCAGCAATAACCATATATAACCATGTAACAATTACAGCATGGAAGCAGGCCTTCTTGGCCCTTCCAGTCCGTGCTGACCATTCATTTTCCCCTAGTCCCATCTACCCGCACTCAGACCATACCCCTCCATTCCCTTCCCGTCCATATACCTATCCACTTTACTTTTAAATGTTAAAATCGATCCTGCCTCCACCACTTCTGCAGGAAGATCATTCCACACAACCACCACTCTCTGAGTAAAGAAGTTCCCCCTCATGTTACCCCCAAACTTCTGTCCCTTAATTCTCATGTCATGCCCTCTTGTTTGAATCTTCCCTACCCTCAATGGGAAAAGCTTATCCACGTCAACTCTGTCTATCCCTTTCATCATTTTAAAGACCTCAATCAAGTCCCCCCTTAACCTTCTGCTCTCCAAAGAATAAAGACCTAACTTGTTCAACCATTCTCTGTAACTTAGTTGCTGGAACCCAGGCAACATTCTAGTAAATCTAGAATGTCCGATCAAAGATAGTCTGAGGGTCTCCAATGAGGTAGACAGTAGTTTGTGACTGCTCTCTGGATGTGGCAGGATGATTCACTTGCCTGATAACAGCTAGGAAGAAACTGTCCCTGAATCTGGAGGTACGCGTTTGCACACTTCTATGCTTTTGCCCAATGGGAGAGGGGGAGAAGAGGGAATGGCCTGGATGCGACTAGTCCTTGATGATGCTGCTGGCCTTGCCGAGGCAGCGTGAGGTGTAAATGGAGTCAATGGAAGGGTCTGAAGAAGGGTCTCGACCCGAAACGTCGCCTATCTCCTTCGCTCCTTAGATGCTGCTGCACCCGCTGAGTTTCTCCAGCTTTTTGTGTACCCTCAATGGAAGGGAAGTTGGGTTGTGTTTGGGTCTGGGCTGCAATTCCACAATTCGCTGCAATTTCTCACAGTTTTGGATGGAGCTGTTGAAATAAATTGGATTGGAATATTAAAATCCCCCTGGAAATGGCACTTTGTGGAGTCAACTCAGCACCGCTCCTGAAGGGCAAAACTGACGTTGCCAGGGAAGCCCATGTCCCATATATGAATGAAAACAATTAGCATCCACGCATTGTCATTTACTGGCAATTAAATGTCACCTTCAAAATCTGAATGGTGTTATTGACCTTTTTTAACTATTAGTTCCATTTAGAGATACAGCGCGGAAACAGGCCCTTCGGCCCACCGAGTCCGTACCGACCAGCGATCCCCACATTCTAACAGTATCCTAGGGACATTTATACCAATTTACATTTATACCAAGCCAACTAACCGACAAACCCGTCAAACACTCGTCATAAGTTAACCCGCTCATTCCTGGGATCATTCTCAGTTCCCAGCTTTGTGGTATGTTAGTTTGACAGACAAAGTCCAATGTCTGCAATTGGGTAAAGGTGAATCGAACAATACCTTAGCTTAAGTAAGGACTGCACTGAAGCCTGATGATGGAGAGGAAGAGGCTGCTTCTGAGTCTGAAAGGCCTGTCCCACTTGCATGCAATTGCGTGCGTTTGCCCGACCAAACGGAAGCAGAGGTTTTCACGCTAAATTCGCTCTAAGTTCGCGCGTGACGTCATTTACGTCATGCTTACAAATCAGCCGGGCAGGAGGCGGGCCGACTGAATTTGGGCATCGCATGGCATCGGGTGGTGACTTCATCACTCAAAGCCACCCGCTAGGCGTATGCCATCAAGACGCCGCGTACGACCGCAATGCGTCTGCGCGCGTACGCAGCCAACAGGCCGTTGGCGCGTGAAGATTTCGGTCACTGCAGGAATTTCGGAGCCCCGCGCGATGTCGTGACCAGCCCCGCACAACTCCATATCCCTCTGCGCTTCTAAGTGGGACCAGCCCCGCGCAGTATACGGTGCCCGTACGCCTCAAACGACCACGAGGTTGCGTAATTTGCGAGCCAAGGTTGCGTAAGTGGGACAGGCCCTTGGTGGTGTACAGGTTCAAGCTTCTGCCACTTTTCCTGATTGGAGCAGTGAGAAGAAAGAATGACGGGGGTGGGACAAGTCTTTGATTATGTTGGCTGTTTTTCCAAGGCAGCAGGAAGTGTAGATGGAGTCAATGGTGAGGAGTCTCTTTTAGTATTTTAGTTTGGTTGAGAGATACAGCGCGGAAACAGGCCCTTTGGCCCACCGAGTCCGCACCGACCAGCGATCCCCGCACACTCACACTATCCTGTACACACTGTGTGATGGGACTGGGGCTGTACCCACAACTCTCTGCAATTTCTTGCGAAGTTGGGCAGAGCTGTTCCAAAACCAAGCTGCGGAGCATCCTGACAATCTGCTTCCGATGGGGCATCTCTGGAAGAATGAAAGTGTCATTGGAGACTATTGGCAGCTTTGTGACTGATGAACCGAATCTGACCCATTTCTTTCAGGAGCCAAACTACACTGCACTAGCAAATAACAAATTTGTTCATTCATACAGATTTTATTTTTCATTGTGAATAATAGAACGAGAGGCGTCGAAACTGGATTGGATAATGTTTAGTTTAGTTAAGAGATACAGCGCGGTAACAGGCCCTTTGGCCCACCGAGCCTGTGCCGTCCAGCGATCCCCGCACGCTAACGCTATCCTACACACGCTAGGGACAATTTATAATTATACCAAGCCAATTAACATGCAAACATGTATGGCTCCAGAGCGTGGGAGGAAGCCGGAGATTCCGGAGAAAACCCACGCAGGTCACGGGGAGAACGTACAAACTCCATACAGACAGCACCCGTTGTCAGGATTGAACCCAGGACTCTGGTGCTGTGAGGCAGCAACTCTGCAACTCTACTTGTACATCAGATGACCGTTCGGGGACTATGGTGCAGCTATCTGCTACTATTCAGAGCAAGCCACCATTGCTTCAGAGTCCAGGCTTGGAGCTGAGCTGGACGACCCATGCAGGAAAATGCCACAAGTGAGCAGCTTACTCTCCTAATGGGGCACAGACATGCCAAGAAGAATTCCATGCCAGCTATTGTGTGTGTTGCTGCCCTCTAGCTGCCGTGCCAGTTGTGTCTTTGAGGTTAACTCCTGCCATCAATGATTCAGAGTGGTTCGACCCCAGAAGGTCCACGCAGACCACCGTTCAGCCAGGCAGACGGCTTCTATGTCATCCCCACTTCCTCATCCACTCCCTACACACTGGGGAGCAATTTACCGACGCCCGTTAACCTACAAACCCTCACGCCCCGCGGGCGGCATTGAGCTTTAAACACCGCGGAGCCTGGGATCTCGCGACGAGATCGCCAGAGTTGGAGCTCCGACCGGCGCGGCCCGTGGACTTCGGGAGCTGCGAGCTCCAGGGATGAAGCGGCTGCTCCGGACACTCCGAGCCGCTGAGAGTGTTCACCCGTCGCCAGAGCTTCATCATCCGGCGAGGGGGCCTGAAGCATCGGGCTGTCGTAGCGGCGACTGCGGAGGCCTCGATAAGCCCGACTATGGGTGGACTGGGGATGGGACTGGACTTTGCTGTTTCCCCCACAGTGGGAACCATTGTGGGGGGGATGGTTTTATGTTTACTGTTAAATTCTTTGATGTTGTGTCTTATCTTTATTTGTGTGCTGCAAATTTCACTGCACCAATTGGTGTACGTGATAATCAATGTCCTTTGTCCTTGGTATGTGGCAGGAGACCCGAGCACCCGGAGGAAACCCACCCGCTCACGGGGAGAAGGTGCAAACTCTAAACAGAGGTCAGGATCGAGCCCGGGTCTCTGACGCTGCGAGGTGGCAGCTCTACCGTGCCGCCCATTGTGTGTGGCAGCGTTTCACTAAATGACCTGCTCTGCCATTAGGAACTCCAGTTTTAGTGGAGGTTTCAGCTTCATAAGCTTCTTCTAAGTGCCTTTTGGACAAATGTTTACGCTTTTTATACGGAGCGACGCAAGTTTGGTGGAAAATGCAGCGTTAGTCCAGAGCACGAAATGAAAGTGTGAAATCCAATTTCTAGCCTAGAAAATGTTATACACGGCTCATCACCCTTTTTTTTTATGTCGGTTCCCTTCATTTTACCGCACGGTAAATTAGGAAGAGCAAAGCTACCTTGAGTTGTAGCTGTGACATGCATTAAATGAGGGAATTGTCCATAATATTAGCTTGATTAATTAGATAGTGATTTCTGCTGCCTTCTTTGTAATTTAGCTGTGCTGTAGTGAAGTCGTTGGTCTTTATCACACAGAAATTAACCAGGATATGCTCAGGTTTAATTTACAGTGAGAACAATGGAACTCGCAGTAGCAATAGATTTCATGCGCTGATACATCTCAGGACCTATTAGACTAGGGAAATAAAATTGGCTGTTAACGGTGTTTCGACAGCTGTGTTCTATCCTCTAGGCTGGTTCTGCATTTTCATTCTTAATTTATCTCATGGCTCTTGGGAGAGCAGGCCCTTCACAAATTCTAGCAGACGAATTAGGCCATTCGGACCATCTTCTCAGCCGTTCAATCATGGCTGAACTATCTCTCCCTCTCATCCCCATTCTCCTGCCTTCTCCTCATTATCCCCGACACCTGTACCAGTGAATGAATGAATAAGTTTATTGGCCAAGTATTCACATACAAGGAATTTGCCTTGGTGCTCCGCCCGCAAGTGACAACATGACAACGTGACAAGTGACAGTTAGGAATGACACATAAAACATTAAACATTAATAATAAAACATTATTGATTACACATGGGAATTAAATAAAATACCAGAGTGAAAGGAGGCTATAGATTTTTGGTTATTGAGTAGAGCTACTACTCGTGGATAAAAAAACTGTTTTTATGTCTGGCTGTGGCAGCTTTGACAGTCCGGAGTCGCCTTCCAGAGGGAAGTGATTCAAAGGATCTTGTCAAGGAATTCCACAGATTCACCTCCCTGTGTTGAAAGGGGAGCAGGGAAAGGTGTGCTTTCGACTGAGGAGTCTTAGCTGAAGGTGTCAGAAATTGTAAAGGATGGACCAATGTTGACTGCGATGCACGATGAGGCCCAGGGGAACGCAGTACTTGTTCTGTCCGTGGGAAGAGCGGGGCGGCATGGCGGCAGCGGTAGAGTTGCCGCCTTACAGCGCTTGCAGCGCCAGAGAATCGGGTTCAATCCCAACTATGGGTGTGCTTGTCTGTATGGAGTTTGTACGTTCTCCCCGTGACCTGCGTGGGTTTTCTCCACGATCTTCAGTTTCCTCCCACACTCCAAAGACGTACAGGTATGTAGGTTAATTGGCTTGGTGTACGTGTAAATTGTCCCTAGTGTGTGTCGGATAGTGAGGGC